>LR990183.1:10000-1210000 GCA_905147325.1 Notodonta dromedarius | reverse complement strand
TAGAACCTATCGGTAGGGTAGATCTGGGGATTTTTGAACCCAGAGTGCCAATTGGTAGAAGGAAGGGACGACCCTCCCTTACACTTCGGGTAATATGCAAAGTTTTATTACTAAATATGTGAGATTAGTACCTAAATAACCAATTGACTGTAGAAGGATAAATTTAAATAAATATCGCCATAAAGTCACACCAATTGATTCACCAAACAATGTCGTACTAAAATGCCAAAATTTTGTTCTCATCTTTATGATATAAAATTCCGGTGTGCGTGTGTCCGTAATTCTTCTACTCCTAAACGGCTTAACCGATATCGATGTTTTTTGAAGCGAAGCTTCTATACGGACGTTCGGGGCGCTCCCCGCGCGGCCACTTTATCCGTACTAAGAGTCAGTAACGTTACACGATATATATGGATATACAAAGTGGCAGCTGCGGCGCCCTACGCTTTATACTATAAAGCTTCGCTTCTTTCGGGCGTCCCTAGACGGCACTGTTTTGTTGGTCCTTAAGGGGGTCATCTGGATGGTTCTTAACTATATATTTGGATTCGTTAGATGTCGCTATTTATTTATTTATTACTAGCTGTTGTGCTTACAGCTTGGCCAAGACGCACAACAAGCTAAATTAATACTACTGATCGCTCAAGAAGATTATACACTTTTTAATGAATACATGTAACTTAGTCCTACTAATATTATAAATGCGAAAGTTTGTGAGTGTGGATGTATGTATGTATGTATGTATGAATGTATGTATGTATGTATGTATGTATGTTTGTTACTCCTTCACGCAAAAACTACTGAACGGATTTGGATGAAAATTGGAACACAGATAGATTATAACCGGGAATAACATATAGGATACTTTTTAACCCAATAATCCATTACTACGCGGATGAAGTCGCGGGGCACAGCTAGTATTAAATATATCAAGGTCTGGTTGCATATTGTAGAGATCTAGAAAATAAAATCTATGGCAACGAAACTGCGGGAAAAAGCCGCTAGTAGTTACATTTAAATCAATCAATCATATAAGGGTCAGTGATAAGGGAAGGGGTTGCAGGCCGGAGGGACAAGCGATGACGGCGTGGAATGAATTCTCCCCCACCAACGCGTTCGTGAAACATTCTAAAAGCAATTTATCTTGAACAACTCTAGTAGTTAAATAATACCAGTTTATGTCCTCAGTTTCGCAACATCATAGCGTAATAAATGAAGTGGGTTATCTTCGTACAAACGCATCAATTTCGTAATACGCGTTAATAGCCTAGCGATGATAGGAGGCCGCCTTTGTAACTGAGAGGTTCCCGGTTTGAACCCCATCATGGTTATTAGATTACTGACCTGATCGCGCTCCTAGCACCAGCATTTAGCTCAGTGGGCTACAGGGCCATGAAATGTGACCGTAAGGTTGCCCATCCACTTGATCCGGTTGGGCTGGTTGGTCAGCCATTGGTCAGCTTCGACCAATAGGATTGCTTTATTTTAATGACCTCAGGAAAATGAAGAGCACGCCCAAGCCCGCCCAGCTTAAATGAACGGTCTTATTTACAGAATAAGACCGTCGAAAGATTGACGCCCTGGAAATGTGAATGATGTGATGTCACTCAACCGTGAACGACTGCTCTCACTTAGCCAAACATAGATCCACATGGCCACATATCGTACGAGCAGCGGTGGCACAAGAACCGACCGAAACATGACCACGACCGCTCTGACAAGAGTGCTACGACTTAGAAGGAGATTTACGGAATAAGTGCCAAGTTAGCATGCTGTCGTTATTACACTGTGGCACAGCGCTAGTTCCTGAAAGCGTTCGCGAACTTTGCGCTTGAAAACAATTGTTCGGGAACTACCCTCTTCAGTTATAATTTTAGTTTGTGAATGGCACTGAAGGGAGACGTAAATATAGTCCTTGTTCAGCTGTAATTTAATTACGGGCATTGTTTTGGAAGAACTATTGAAATGGAAGGACTTAACTGCGTTTTCAACCACTATATTAAAACGTCTGGGACGATTAAACTACTCAATACAAGATGTACACGATAAAAGTTAACACGTTCAAGCAACTTCCGGGGGGGGGGGGTGGACTATTGTTACACTATTCTAGCATGACGCACTGTCTAATTATTATTAGACATGACACAATAGCGTAACAACGACCAAGGATAATGTTTCTCGGTACGTGGCTAGCAGGGCCCCTACGTCCTACGCAATTCTTCCTATTAAAAAGTTTATTATACTTTAACACTTCTGTGGACAGAAAACCCAGCCGTGGGAGATAGGAGCCTCTCAGTCGTCTCTCTTGTTTAGAATAAAGCTTCATGCATAAATAAAACTCAAAACAAGCTACAACATAACGCGGACTTTAATTGAGAGCGTGATAAGGCTCAATATAGCAAGATGGCATATGCTTCACCCATGTCTTGATCTGTCAGAACAATATGCTCATATTATATTGGATATTGGTTCTAACTATGAAGTAATAGTACATTAGCACAAGAGGTGAAAGTGACTTATTTCGTCCCGAGACGGGGTTGGATTGCAGACCAATAGGACAAAACACTGCTTACATCCACTATTGTATGAGAATGCAAAAGCTGCGGGAAAACCTATGAAGCTTCTAAAAGAGACAACCAGGTCTGAAAAACTTTCTCACGCAATCAATTAAAATAAGATTTAATAATTAATTCAGTGAGTCCATTAAAATTAAAGGATCATTTTCAAAGTAAACAATAATTTTCACAGTCAAGCGGCGACGGGTACTCCGTAATACCCGTTGAAATTAATTTGGTACAATAAGGGAGAAGACGTATTTAATTAACGAGAAGACGCTTTATATTGGACAGACCGTAGGTATTATTGAGTTGAATACACAGGGTGTATCAAAGGTCCGAAATAATAATTAATTATACGGTAGCTGACATGCAGGTGCCTTTTTTTCGTTGAATAACCCTTTATGGGTTTCCGCCACGGCGGAGGCGCAAGAGATGCGGATTTCCTCACGATGTTTTCCTTCACTGTAAGCAAGTGTGAATCATATTTAAAATATGACTCGTACATAGATTTCGTAACACCCAGAGGTGCGAGCCGGGGTTTAAACCCAGGAGCTTGGCCCGCAAATCTGCTATCACTGCTGTTTTACCACTAAACTATTTTGAATTTGTATGGTTAAAACACACATAATTATGTTTGAGATATTTATTAGGTTTTCCGTCTCTGTAGGTAGGTAACAGTAATAAATAACTTTCAAGTAACCGGCAGTAAATATCAGTTATGCGCTATTAACGCAGCAACGGTTAAATATAAACTGGTAAGATTTATTTACACGCCCGACAGATGCCGTGGAATTCGGCTCGAATATTATAATGTTCATAACCTTCTGCATTGATGTTGAAAGTTTAAGTATTGACCCGCCTGGACCGGGGTAGTACCAGACTGTCACAGAAAATCAGCGTAAAGTAGCAATTACAGCGATGAGCGGGAGTGCCGGAAGTCCAGCCCCACTCGCTTCCCATCCATCTATCCCACCACATTCCAGCTCGTGCAACGTGCGAGCGTATTGCAACCATCGATAGGCTAAAGTAACTGCTTAACATCAGGCGGGTCGTACGCTTGATTGCCGTTTTTTTGTATTATTACAGGGAAATAAATTGCCATTGTTCCAGAGACTAATTCAAACCTTCAAACCTAATATCGAAATCAGACCGGCGGAGTGTGACTTCCCTATCGCCGATAACCGCCGATCGCCGCTGTCATCGGCGACCGTAGAGCCGGTGAGTAGGATCCATTATCATTTGGCAATGGCGTCACAGTTATCATCATGCCTGTACTCTCTGTAGAGGTTATTTCATAATATCCGGCTTTTTATTGACAGTCAGCTTTGGCGTAACAAAATTAAATTTCAGCAGGCACGGGCCGCTCGACACACTGCGGCCCGTATCAATAAATGAATCTCAAGCCTGAGAGCGATCTTGAGTACGCATTTGACATGTCATGTTGTACTGGTATGACATAAGAATGACAACTCCAAGATCGCTCTCAGACTTGACATAGATTTATTAATACGGGCCTGCATCGTATAGTTGGAGGATCGATTCCGTCGGGGCAAATTACGAAAATTGCCTTTTCGTAGTTTACCCAGAGCCCCCAGTGCATTATATGCCACCCATAGTACAAGCGTTGCTTCATTTGGACCATATTACAGTTGGTGAGATAGTTCGGCGATATATATTCATTTCCAATAAACTTTCTTTAAACGTCTACCGGCAATAACATTTCAAAACATAATTGTCAGTTCCCAATGGGTCTCACCAAAATATTTTTTTATAAATTATTACATTTTATTTGGTGACTCCATACAACAAAGAAATGGATTGAGACAAATATCAACAAAGACAGCACACGTCAGTAACAAATAAAAATTAGGGGATAATTAATATTTAAGGTCCTCGTAATGTGGACACCTGCCTTACTTTCAACCTTATTATTTTGCTTACAAGACCACCATTTAGCCCACACACCAAGCAATAGGGAGCTCTAAGCGACTATAACACGAACGTAAAAGCCCATTAATTATTCTCAGTGTATATTCAAACTGAACTAAAGTTATCATTTGAAAGTCCAGTTACGGAGCTGTGAAGTTTCTCGGGGCAGCCCCGTAGGTTTGTGTAGCAAACTTATCTTTCAAATTGAAAATTAGAAAGTTTAGATAAGCACAACTTTTTCAAGAGCAGTTAACTCTATTATCGAACAATCGCCTGCGTTATAATAATAGGATAATACTATTGGCATAGGAAATAAAATGAAACCTTAACACAATTGCAAACAGTTATTTTTATCCAAACCACAAAAATGTGTCCTCATTTTTTACGTAACTCTTTAAGGTAAATCTTTTTGGGGACGATTTTAAATTATTGTCAAAAGATTCATATGTACGTAGGAGCGTGGTGCATTAGAAAGGAATCTGTGACAGGAAATCAGTTTTGTCGATCAGTCCAGACTAGAATATAACACTGTTATCACGTCATTACAATGATCCCAGACCCTTTGACTGAGTTATTGGCGTATCCAGGTGGGGACAGCTGCACGTCGCAGGTAAGTGTTATATTTTTTTTTAAATGGCACTTATACTTGAGTCGTACTTTCCTTCTCCTTTACCTACAGAAGATTCTTGATTTCCCCCCCTTTTAGGTCAAAAGCAATGATTTCCCCCCAGGCCAATAGCTGGGACGCCCATAAACAAGGCTTGTACCTTGCTAATACCGTCTGTTTGGTTTGACCTATTGTGTCGCGCGGGCTCAGAACGCGGGAGCGGGAGCGGTTAAGTTAAAGTCCACGCGGACAAAGTCGCGGGCTCAGCTAGTAAGAAATAAAATGAAATCTTAACACAATTGCAAACAGTTATTTTTGTCCAAACCACAAAAATGTGTCCTCATTTTTTACGTAACTCTTTTTTGGGGACGATTTTAAATTATTGTCAAGAGCTTCATAGGTACGTAGGAGCCTGGTGCATTAGAAAGGCATCTGTGACAGGAAATCAGTTTTGTCGATCAGTCCAGACTAGAATATAACACTGTTATCACGTCATTACAATGATCCCAGACCCTTTGACTGAGTTATTGGCGTATCCAGGTGGGGACAGCTGCACGTCGCAGGTAAGTGTTATATATTTTTTTGATATGGCACTTATACTTGAGTCGTACTTTCCTTCTCCTTTACCTACAGAAGATTCTTGATTTCCCGTTTTAGGTCAAAAGCTCTGATTTGCCTGCCCCCAGGCCAATAGCTGGGACGCCCATAAACAAGGGTTGTACCTTGCTAATACCGTCTGTTTGGCTTGACCTATTGTCAAGAGTTGTTCACCCACGGCGCTTGTTGGTACTAGAAGTAATGACCTCACGCCACGTTTTCATGGCGTTTTCATGATGTATTGTTGTGTACGATAAATTAGAAGACTCCTTTTAGAACATGCGATGTTTGGGGAACGACTTTTCAGAAGTGAAAGAGGTCAATACATAGGTTTTAACCCCCGACGAAAAAAGAGAGGGGTTTTAAGTTTAACATGTGTATCTGAGTATCTGTGTATCTGTCTGTGGCATCGTAGAGCGCAAGCGGATGAACCAATTCCAATTTAGTTCTTTTTTGTTAGAAGCTTATTCTGATTTAGGATATTTCGCACTCGCTATATTTCGCTTTTACGACCTAGTGCGTCTCAACTATATGACACTATCTTTGTACTGTATGTCTAATATAAAAGTGCTGTTATTTTCTAATAATATCGCTTGTTCATTTATGGATATGTGATCTTTATCGGGTACTGCACTTAACCTAAGTATTATGCCATATTAGTAGGATAAGTTCACGACCAGTTCTTACACCTGCTGGTGAATAAGTGCACGATTAAATAGGTGGACCTATTTCAATTTGTTTTGTAGTAAATCTAAAACTATTGGCTTTGCTGTTGTAGGGATATAGCTGTCCAAAAGTCTACACCATCCTTAATACTTAAAATATATCCCAAAGCCGATCACTCTTTGTTTCACCTTGTATATGATCAAATAAAATTAAACTAGCTGACCCGACAGACGTTGTCCTGTCTTAACTTTGAATATTATATTCGAATTATACTTTCTTAATGTTTTTTCATAAGAACCTTCTCCTGACAATAATAAACACAACAAAAAAATAATTAGCGAAATCGTTCCATCCGTTCACACGTGATGCGATGGCCGAGGAAATAGAGATTCATTTTTATATAATATAGCTGAGCCCGCGACTTCATCCGCGTGGAATTTAACTTAACAAAAAAGCCCGCTCCCGCGTTCTTAGCCCGCGCTACAGAACCCATTTTTTTAATTTTATTTTTCTAAAAAAAAAATAGCCTTAGTTACTCCCTAAAACATCAGCTATCTGCCAGTGAAAGTCCCGTCCAAATCGGTCGAGCCGTTTCGGAGATTACCCGGAACAAACACACAGACAGACAGACAGACAATTTTTTTTTAAATCGCGTTTTTGTTATAGGTGTCGTATGTATTTTCATATGCATTTAGTGAAAATGTGTTATTTTGATATTACAAACAGACACTCCAATTTTATTTATTTGTATAGACTAGCGGCCCGCCCCGGCTTCGCACGGGTACATTGCGGTTACATTATTCGAGTTTTAGTAAGGATCCCTAATTTTTTTTAAATATATTATAGCCTATGTCACCCGGGGATAGTGTAGCTTCCCAACAGTGAAATAATTTTTCAAATCGGTTCAGTAGTTTCGGAGCCTATTCATTACAATCAAACAAACAAAGTTTTCCTCTTTATAATATTAGTATGATATATTATTTTTATTACATTATTGTGATACCCAAATTGTGGCATAAAATCGTAAACTATGAAAGTATTACCATTGCTGGCCGGAGTCAAGGGCACGGGGAGGGCACATTTGACAAGTGATAAGGGTGCCTTATTTGTATGCATGTTTGCGTTTCAGAAGGTACAAAAGTAGGAAAAATAGCAGATTTCTGGCGTAGCTATTTAGAATAACGTTCCTAATGTTAACATTTGAAAAGGAATTCGAGAAGAAATGTGGGCACACAAGACACTAGGACATAGGCATAGGAGCTAGAACATAGACTAATGAGATTAGACGCCACTTACGTCCTCTGCTGTATGAGAATGCAATCGTCAAAGGCTGGCGGGAACTCGGCGAATTTTGATTGGTCCGTCCAAGGCCATCGAAATGACAAGTGCGGTCACATATATGCAGAGGTTATGCATATGGTATGCGAGTGGGGATGCCTGGCTATGCGTCGTCAGTGGCTTATTGGTCTGTGAGCTGGCTCTACTCGCTATAATGTACTTACGTGTAATCTTAGTGGGAATTGTCCCGGCTCAGGACTTTCGAAAAGTCCTGATTACAGCTCACACATGGTATATCGGCGTAAAGTTGCTATTATAGCTGCGTTTCGTACGATAATTGAGAGAGCCGAGAGCGCTACCCCCCTACCATTATTTCCCTCTGCCCCACTCCCCATCAGGTCTGTTACGTGCGAGCAGTGCCTTAGGTACGAGTATTGCAAGCATCTATAGGCCAAGATGACTGCTGCCGACTTGAATACATAAAAAAAATGCTGAACGTTGGAAGAAAATATAGTGAGGAAACCTGCTCGTTTGCCGATTAGAATGTGTGAAGTTCGCCCATCCGCACTGGACCAGGCTGGTGCACTATGTCCCGAACCCCATCCCCCACATTGACCGGAAGTATAGCTGATAGTATCTAGATATTCGCAATAGAATCGCTCCCAAATACATTAGAACCGTAATACTATGACATGTCTGAGCACTGCAGTGGACCACTGCCTACCCCTTTCATGAAATCAAGCTTGATGAATGTGCCGCCCCTGTCCCAATCAAAGGGTAATCAAACAAACACGACTTTATGGCCCTCTACGAGAGCGGCGGGAGGCTGTCCTTCACCAATGAACTCGTCCAGAACTTTATAGTTGCTTTAATTACTTGTTACACAAAAAGGTCACGTCCGTGTTCTGTATTCACGGTGGTAGAGTCAAGCTGTGGCCAATTAACTACACCTCATAAACCACCCTCACTTACCCACACAGCGTTTTAACGCTATTCTTCTGTAAGAGGGTGAGTAGCTCTTACAGAAGAATAGCGTTAAAAAGCTATTATGGTTGCGCTTCGTGTGATGTGTAAGCGATCTAGGGCCGTATTAATAAATCGGTCTCAAGTCTGAGACCGATCTTGAGCACACTTTTGACAAGTTATTTTGTACTGGTATGTCATGAGAATGACATTTCCAAGATCGCTCTCAGACTTGATATTGATTTATCAATACGGACCATAGATAGAGAACCTTTCACGTCCAATATGGCTGGAGGTGGGTTCTACGATGCTACGCAGCTACGCGCGGCTGCTACGGTCTCCCCGCTACGCTCAGTACATGACGCTACCGAAATTCAACTTTATAGGAATCTGTTAGAGTAGAATATTCATTGGCAACCTATGGATCGCATCTCGGCCGCGTAGCTTGTGAATATCACTGTGGGTTATTGTTGTGATTGAGTTATTTTCAAATAAATTGCAATGCGTTCGTTGCATCTCTGTCATTTTCATAAGAAACGAGGGTGATAAAAGGTATCTACTGTACAAGGATCTGTTTTCAACACCTAAATGTCTTCTTAAATGCCTTTCTATTTTCTTCCACAACTAACAGCTTTTATAACTGTTTTATAAATACGTAATTCCATTAAAAGGAGCCGCTTCATCATAATATAACCTCTTCAGAAGATATTCTAAGTTAGTTTTTAACAAAAATTAGTCTTTTCATGAAACCCTCACAATTCTCAAGAAAAACTCCGTTCAATTAAATTTAAACTTTATCTTTTGAGCGGTAGAATCGTAATTCATCTGCCATGTAACGAAAAAGTTTAAAAGGCCCAATCTCATTTGAAATTGAATTAATGTTACACTTGTTAAGTAGAGAAATTTGAAGAGGAAAGAAGTTTTGGCAGTAATATGATTTCGTTTAATCAGAGGGGCGGTTGGACTAGTCAGAATTGTTTTTTCATTTAACCATGGCCCGTA
This sequence comes from Notodonta dromedarius, assembly GCA_905147325.1. Taxonomy (NCBI): domain Eukaryota; kingdom Metazoa; phylum Arthropoda; class Insecta; order Lepidoptera; family Notodontidae; genus Notodonta; species Notodonta dromedarius. The sequence goes on along the minus strand of LR990183.1, from coordinate 1,200,400 downwards.
ATTGACCTCTACTGAATAAAGGCCACCCCCAATCTGACGATCGTTTACTAAAATACCGTTAATTGACATTTTGCCAACTCTGTGATATGTTTAAAGAAGCTCAAAGTTTCTTCAACAGGCCTGGGTCATATTTTCCTATAATTTATAGTTACTGGTCTATAAAAAAATAATTATAGCCCTTTTGACGTCCCACTCCTAGACCCAGGCCTCCCCTCAAGACGAGGTGTGCTGGTTCGCGGATTTCACATATCTTTCGAAAATTGGTTAGATCTTCTAAGATATGCAGGTTTCCTCGCGCTGTTTTCCTTGTAAGCAAGTGATAATCATATATAAATTATGATTGGCACATAGATTTCGAAAAATCCAGAGGGGTTTGAACCCAAGACCTGGTACCCGCAAGACGCGCGCTTAACCAATCGGCCATTACTGCTGTTACTGGTCTAAAGAAATAAAACTGCATGAAATGATGGCATCATGATACCATTAAGTCTTTTTTCATTTTACCTCAAAATTGGGTTTACTCACTTAAACACTTTTAAGGGAGAGGTAAGGAAAGAGACTGGACTCTAAGGCCCGTTTTAATAAATCGTACTCAAGCCTGAAAGCGGCCTAAGACTTGAGATGATATAAAGGGATTTAATTTGGAGTCGGCCATAGTTTAATGTTATTATTTTGAATCGATGTAATCCAAAGATGATAATGGAGAAAGGTATCGTACAATAGACACGAGGCCTTTTAACTCGCAACAAAAATAATCGCAAACTCGAACAGAACAATGAAAACTTTCCAATCTCTTATTTCCTCGGTCGATACCGACAAAAAGTAGTACTATAGAAGCGGTTCCGTATATTTATTCGATATACTTTTCGACGGCGACTATAAGCAGACACAATAGCTTGTCAAAACTCAATTCAAACTCAAAATTGTTTTTATTAAGCTAAGCCAACGAAGCATTTATGCATAGTCAGAATCTACCACTGGTTCGGAATGCTGCTTCCACTGAGAAGATCTGGTCAGAAACTCAATGGTTACTCTTTTCAACGAATAAAAAATGGTGTACATTCTCAGGAACAGTAACAGAATGTGAGCAGGCAACACCATTGTCACTAAATAATCTTTTATACACACGGGTGTATAAACGTGACAGGGCGTTACGTTAACAGAAGCGTGTTCCGACAAGCTCACTAGGGCTTCCGGCTCTCTCACTCATAATAACTACTTTGCGCGGATCTTTTGTGAGAGGGTACTACTGCCCCGGTGGTAACTAGTTTATCAGATACTAAATGGAAGTAAACATTTCGTAGGGAGCCCAAAAAGCTACAAATGACAAGAGACATTGCTTTAACGATCGCGTAAGCCCGTGGGGGGTCGATTGATGGTTTTATTTCGACGAATCGGTAATTCGGAGGGCCCTGGGCCCCTGTGGGGACCTCTTGACAGCTGTGACGTCAGCTATTGCGCCCACGCCCATTGTGTTGATAGTACCTACCGCTAATTCTATTGCACAGAAACTAATCTTGAATAAACTAACTATTGTCATCTTTCACATCCTCGTAAATATCGATTATTGTATTATCAAATTAAGTTTTGTAAGTTCTGACGGTGGTAGAACCGAGCCGCAAGCCCAACCCCCCCTGTTGAGTCCCTCCCTGTGTCCCACTTCCCTTCAGGTCGGCAACGTGCGAGCAATGCTTTTGGTATTGCGAGCATCTATAGGCTATGGTAACTGCTTAACAACAAGCGGATCTAACGCTTGATTGCCTACTTAGTCATCAAAAAATGTTTGTCATAGTATTTTATACTTTATCTATAGAGTAAAATATACTGTTTCTGCTCGCAACCGCTGGTGCCGTAGGTTCCGGGTAGCCTCTAGAGACCATAAGTGAAAACATGTCTTTTGGAATCAAGATAAAGTTCGAAATGGTATGCAATTGATCTGTGTCAGAGATTAAATAAAATAGTAGATATTACATTGATGCTACTGCAATACTGTGGTTATTAGAGTCCGGAAGTCGACCATTAAGGCTTCATCAGAGTTAACTTTATGGTGCCGACAGATATGAGCCAATTAATCAAAATTTATTATTATTTGTGGGTTCCGTACCTCAACAGGAAAAACGGAACCCTAACCGATCACTTCGTTGTCCGTCTGTCTGTCTGTCAAGGCCCTTTTTTCAATGATCATCATATTATATTATTAATTAAATTCCTTGCTCTTTATGTTCAGCTCATATCTGTCACCGCCATTCAACTATTTTATTTAATACTAGCTGTGCCCCGCGACTTCATCCGCGTAGTATTGGATTATTGGGTTAAAAAGTATCCTATATGTTAATCCCGGTTATAATCTATCTGTGTTCCAAATTTCATCCAAATCCGTTCAGTAGTAACAAACATACATACATACATACATACATACATACATACATACATACATCCACACTCACAAACTTTCGCATTTATAATATTAGTAGGATACCACTGTGTCTTATCTCTAGTAATGTATCTTTTAGTATTGAACTGAACCGGCTAGGTATTCTAAAGTCCAGACATAACCACAGAGTCCGAAACAATTCCAGTAGAAGCCTCGTTCGGAGCGGTAACAGGGGTAACATTAGAACGCTAACAAGTGAGCTATCCAGCTAAATTGAATTAGGACAACTATTTCACTTAGACATGAAACCGTCCATACAGAACCCTTTGTGTTTCATGATACATTATTACATTACAGTTTGGTATTCTGGATAGATATTGAAGTACCTATTTATTTTAAGTTGTATTTATTTTGTTTTTTATAAGTTATTAATAAATAATAATATAGATAACTAGCTGTGCCCGCGACTTCTTCCGCGTGGAATTTAATTGACAAAGTTTCATACAAACTTTCATCCCCTATGTTATCCCCTTGGGGGTAGAATTAATCAAAATCCTTTTTTAGCGGATGCCTACGTCATAACATCTACCTGCATGCCAAATTTCAGCCCGATCCGCCCAGTGGTTTGGGCTGTGCGTTGATAGATCACTATGTCAGTCAGTCAGTCACCTTTGAGTTATATAATATAGATAAATATCGCCTGACTGACAAACCAATAACTGTATGGTCCCAAACTAAGCAGCGCTTGTACTATGGGTACCGTACAATGGCCTGGGGGCGATCCCAGCGACACCCAGACCAGGGCAAATTACGAAAGGCCATTTTCGAAATTTACCCCAGCGGGAATCTAACCCGCAACCACGTGCAGTGAGCCGAGCGGCCTACGCTCGAACCATTGCGCCAAGCGATCGTCCGCATAATAGGATGTCTTGAGACCATTGGATATGGAGCCTTATAATAAAGGACCACATTGAAATCTAATACAAAGTATTGATGTAATGATGAACATTATTTAAATTAAATAAATAAAATCATCCAGTGCTCTTGAGTGGGCAATTTTGTACCTTATTAAAGCGTAGTGAGAGTAGCTTTTTTGTCTTTGCAGAATTACTCGTTTGTACATACTTAGGCCCGTATTGATAAATCGATCTCAAGTCTGAGAGCGATCTTGAGTACGTTTTTTACAAGTCATGTTGTACTGGTATGACATAAGATGGGCCTACAAGGACGCCTAATAATATTGTGTACTAGCTGAGCCTGCGACTTCGTCCGCGTGAAATTTAACTTAACAAAAAAGCCCGCTCCCGCGTTCTAAGCCCGCGCGACAGGACTCATTAAAAAAAAATATGTTTTTCTAAAATAAAAGTAGCATAAGTTACTGCTTATAACATCAGCTATCTACCAGTGAAAGTCCCGTCAAATCGGTCTAGTCGTTTCGGAGATACTCTTTGATTTCATGTGTTTTTATTTTTTTACGCGGAACCCTAATTGTTTTTCTAAAATTAAAGTAGCCTAAGTTACTCCTTATGACATCAGCTATCTGCCAGTGAAAGTCCCGTCAAAATCGGTCCAGCCGTTTCGGAGATTACCCGGAACAAACACACAGACAAACAGACACAGACAAAAAAAAATTAAATCGCGTTTTTGCTATAGGTCCCTTATGTACTTTCATATGCATTTAGTGAAAAGGTGTTATTTTATTGTTTTCTTATATTTACGCGAATACTACACATTGAAATAAAACTATTTTTCGGATTTTATCGCGTTTATTAACTTTATGTTCCCGACGGCAAACAACAACTAAATATGAGGGTACCCAGTTACTAACTATGACATCAGGACGTCTTACACCTCAGTCCCCCCGTGACCATGGCTGCTGTAAAGCAACCGAAACGTCGGGAACATAAAGTTAATAAACGCGGTAAAATCCGAAAAATAGTTTTATTTCAAGGTGTTATTTTGATATTACAAACAGACACTCCAATTTTATTTATTTGTATAGATTCTGTGGTAAAATATTTGTATAGCAAAACTGTTACTTCCTCCGAAGTTTGTACAATCTATCTATATATACAAATGAGTCTCAATTTCCTTGGTCATCGCATCACGCGGGAACGGATGGACCGATTTCGCCTTAGACCTTTTAACTATGGACGAGTTTTACATGATCATTCCCCTCTGCCAAGGTATAAGACCAAGAAGTTCTAACACGTTTATAAAAACTGTTTACGGAATCGATTTTATCAAAGTCAACATCGTTTTCGCGGTGTAAGGAGAAAAAAATGCCGATCCGTGCTGTTAACCTGTGCAAGAAAAGGTCAAACACCTATTATCTACAAAAAGACACAGTAACGTTTCATATGTGTTTTTGGTGTAATTAATCCCTTTTTTCTAATAAATAATTAAAATATAAAATGTGATAAAAATCGAAAACATTATCGATTAAACAATCGAGTACGAAATAATTGAAAAGTGTAGTATGGTATCTCGAGTTCGCCATTTTGAATAGTGCTGTGGCAGGGATAATTTATGATTGCGGACGGGTATCGATAAAATTATATTTTTTAGAGTTTTATTATATATTTGTTTTAAATTATATGTGGGTGAAATCAAACTCTTCAATCTTCAATTTGGTTCTTTATTTCTTTTATCGTCTTTAAATACGTGTACTCGTCTTCAGTGCTCGCTTACGACTCCCGTTCATCTCTCACTCTCTCATACTTCATCCGTCACTCACTCTTACATCTTGACACGTTACTACGTCATCACTCTTACGTCCCTCTCTATACCTCTCACTCCTACACTCGGCCGTCCTTATGTTAGTCTGCCCTCAGACTAACCCACATTACAAAGATTACAACAGATAATTACTTTACAAAAATAAGTTCTATACCTTCAAAGTTCAACCAAACTAACATTCTGAATTTAAACTTATAAAGCTCTTAAAATACACTTAATTACCAAAGCTTCGCCTATAAACACGTCATTAATAAATTTCACAGTGAACATAAAACACCAAATAACAAAACCTCAGTACCTATTTAAACCAAACTTAAATTAGAATTAACAGAAAAAACAACCAACTACCAATTACTACCTAAAATAAGTCATCACTGTCGTCGTTGTCATCACTACCCTTATCAGATAACGTCTCCATGTCGTTTACACTTGGCCATGGTTTCATAGAATCGGCTGCGCTTAACGTCTTTTCCGGTCCCTCTTTTAACCTATCCATCTTGTCTACGTCATATCTTTCGGAACCCCATATGTTTGTTATCTTATAAGGACCTACATCCTTCGGCCTTGACTTCATTCGTCCATCAAACTGTCTCCGTCTTATTGCCATGACATCTCCACCCGTGTACTTTCGACTCTTCTTCCTCTTCTTCTTATAATCTCGTCTGTTCTCTTCCTGTGCCTTAAACATGTGCTCTTTCGCTTTTATTCTCCCTTCTTCTCCATTTCCCATAATCTCAGGTACCACCAGACGTCTCTCTAGACCTTTCAACAGTAAACTGCGTCCAAGCCAGTGGTCCTCGTGCTTTCTGAATTTCATAACCCCCACAATCGCTTCTAACGCCATATCCTTCGTCTGAGTTAGTTTCATTTTTTCTTGAATGTTCGACACAACTCTCGCTGCATATTTGCTTCTATTTAACGCACCTGCGTGTCTCATCTGACTCCCATCTGTATGCTCGATCGCCACCTTAAATTCTTGAGGTGTCATAAACCACCGTGCCACTCTTGTAAAAGTAAACAGATCTTTCATGTCCTGCGTCATCTCCCCTGCATCTTTGATCTGTCTTTCCACTCGCTCCTGCTGATTAATAGCTAACCACAGTGGTTGCTGCGCTACCGGACTGTCGTACTCTGAACAGATACGTAACTTATTGGGTACATCCTTCTTCTTCATTGGGCTGTCATCTCCTACGACGTCATTCGACTGCAGCTCCTTACTAAATTCACGACCTTTAATACAAGATACCTCTGAAACAAAACCCGACTTATTACAAAACCTGTATTCACCAGATGGCAAAAACATTACATTTCCCCTGTTCATAACCAACATTAGATTAAGTAAAAATTCTTGTCCTATTATTACATTATACGGCATAGAGTCTTCAGGTACAATATGGAATACCACATCACAATAGCTTTGTCCGTCGATCATCAACGGAACCGTCACCTGTTCCCTGGAATACACCTTCGTTTGTCCAAGACCTGATACCGCCAGCGTCTTACTATCCCGTCTCGGAGATCCAATCTCATCATAGAAACTTTCCGCAAGGAGATTAACCTGACTCCCTGTGTCGACAAGAGCGCTTGTCCAGGTATCCAAAATTTTCACGTCTTTTTCCGACTTTCTTATCATATTATTAGAACAATCCATCACTAAATCATCTTTATCAACATCGACTTTATTACAGACCGCTGTCATATCCATATCTTCTCTCTTGTCAACCGTCGTAAAAGGAACGTCATTTTTCATGTTCGCGTCAGAAAATTCAATGAGGTCGGTAGCAAACATTGTTCGCTTCGGTCCATAAGGTTGTCGCATCTCTCGTACCTGGCCTCCTTCACCGTCATTCTTGTCAGTTTGTCGGAACGACTGATTGAATGTTCTTGGAGTGAACGGTTGCGGGTTTCGAGTGAAGTTGGTGCTGCCCGCACCGGATTGGCCGCCGCCGTCTCCTCCGCTCTTTGATGTGTGCTCTGATTGGTGTGACACCAACTGACAACTTGATGCAATATGACCGAAGGCATTACACTTAAAACATTTTAATCCCAAATGTCTATTCGGACATTCTTGCGACTCATGACTTAAATCTCCGCAATTATAACATCTTGTTACTCGTATGCCTCCCATGCCTTGATATTTTGCTCCCACAGCCATATTATCGCTTGCTTCTCGTCGTGTCCTCCAACTAGGCTCCGTCTTCATTCTCGTTTTCATCTTTTCGTAAGTGCGTAATCTCTCTTTCAAATCCGGGTAAGTCGTTGCTCCATATAACATCATTTTGTGTATTTCTGCGTCTTGAATACCTTCGATTATGTATTTAATCGCTACATCATCTGCCATCTTTCCACGTCGGCCCATCTCTTTCATAACCAGTAGGTAATCCTGGCAGCTTTCGTTGATCTGTTTCTTTCGGCTACCCATCATTTCATGTAAAGTCTTCTGATCGATGGTATCCGGAAATTCTTTAGCCATACCTTGTTTCAGCTCCTCCCATGTCTTAAAAGGTCTCTCCGACTTGATCCAAAGCGCCGCTGTACCAGTCAATGATCGCCTCGCAAAGATCAACTGCTGTATCGGCGTCCAATGCATAATTTCACCGTTGTCTTCCACGTCTTGGATCCATTTCGCCACGGTGTGAATCTTGTCCCGACCATCAAATTTCGGGATTAAATCTTCGGAAACTTTAAAACCAACCTGCATCATGGTGTTCACCTCCGGGCCTGCAGCGTCTTCAAAATTAGCGGACTGCCGTCCAGCCTTTTCTCTCGGCATGATAATCGTCGTAATCGTCGTCTTGTGTGAAAATTCGTGAAAAAAAATCTTCAACTGTTTTTTTCCAAAACAAAAATTGTGTCGTCTTCAGTCGTTTTTTCCCGTCGTTTTTCCGTCGTCTTACGTCTTTCCCAATTCCACTTTTGTGGGCGTGAATGTGGGTGAAATCAAACTCTTCAATCTTCAATTTGGTTCTTTATTTCTTTTATCGTCTTTAAATACGTGTACTCGTCTTCAGTGCTCGCTTACGACTCCCGTTCATCTCTCACTCTCTCATACTTCATCCGTCACTCACTCTTACATCTTGACACGTTACTACGTCATCACTCTTACGTCCCTCTCTATACCTCTCACTCCTACATATATATAGTAAAAATATAATTACTTATTGTTATTTTTTTAACTTATCACTATTCCACTATTTTTCCTGATTTCCCAAAGATCCTCAATTAAAACCAAATGGGAAAATCTTGCAATAGAAAGAGGGGTTGGGAACCTACTCGCACAAGTATTATTTGTTCGGTACACTTTGTTTCGTCGCAATTCCAATGTTTATCTAATAAACGACGAAAATTAGTAGATAATGCCGTACCAATATTATTTTTTAGCTGATGCCGTAAGTATTTTATTTATACTTCTACTGACATGATTCTAAAAAAATATTTCACTGAAATAATATATACGTGAAGTGTTTGTGGTGTGTGTAATATTTTGTGTAGAAATATTTGTGACTAGACTATGTAGTAGAAGTTTCACCTTGTATATTGTTGTAAAATATTATTTATTTTAAACGTTTCATTCCCACAGCGAGGGGATTTTTTTTTAAAGTAATGCATAAACGATAGATCATCGTACTGTATAAAATACCATCATATACAAAATAATTCATATTTTGTATTAGATGAAGAAATGCACACATCTATGCAATACTTTTGTGATAATGAGCAAGTGAAACTATCGATATATCTAATTAGAAATATCGATATTGGTATCTCCCTATTGCACTTAGTGTCTTACACTCGTAAATTCTTGCATGTTGACGTATTTGACCGATTAGTGTGCATAAGAGTTACTAGTGTTGAATATTTATTTAAGTGTGCATTCATAATGACACAATTTGTTTTTTAGTAATTGTGCATCATTTCGTTGTAGTGGTTACCTCGTCCCCCCCAAAATCTGACAGAAAATTTGATTCGTAAAATGTAGTACGTCACTTATCCATTGGTTCATTAATCTAAGGATTTCGCTAATTCTTTTTTGTTGTGTTTTTTATTGTCAAGAAAAAAATAAGAAAGTTGACCGAAAGTTCAATATTCAAAGTTAAGACAGGACAAAGTCTCTCGGGTCGGCTAGTTTACGATACAAATTTAAACGCTAGCGGCTGGTGACCGAAAAACACACTTAAAACTTATGGTACTGAATTAGCACCATTGTACAATAACAGTGAGTTAACTATATCAGTTAGTGGTCCACATGAGTTATGCCGCGAGCCCTCGTTTCTCTCGCACTAATGACACTAATTTGGCGCCGTCCTATGATGCCAATGGATTGCCATAATAATAACGATTTCAATTAGTTATTACACGCGATTTTCGCCTTTATGAACAACGATTTGGGGGTCGGCGGGAGAAATGTGATTTCACACGGGTGGTGCACTTATTCGTACTAAAGTTACCCAACTTGGAGGGATAAGTGCTTGATGCCAATTGAATACAGTTCATATACGGATTGGCTCGACCGGGGTAGTACCCTCTCACAGAAGATCGACGTAAAGTAGCTATTGTAACTACGTTTCGTACGACAAGTGAGAGAGCCGAAGGCCCAACCCCCCTTCCTTAACCACCCTCTTACCCCCTCCCCTTCAGGTCAGCAATGTGCGAGCAATGCCATTGGTATTGCAAGCATCTATTCGCCACGATAAATGCTTAAGGTGAAGGCGCCTGTCTAGCCCGCGAAATTCAAAATTTTCGAGTATTTTTATTGTTTATCCAAAATCTGAAAACATTCTAGACAACATTTTGTGATTTGCGACAAACACAGTATGCAGTGCGTTTATTGATACATTTATTTTAGTCTAAATATTATCACGGTGGATATGATACTAGTAAATCACTAAATATACAAAAATTGCCAGATTATCTGGATAGCTGTCGTTCTCGAAATGTTTTAGAGTAAGTTTGATATATTAATAAATGCACTGCACACGGTATTTTTCGCGAATTACAAAATGTGCCTTTTATTATTGTCAGAATTTGAAAAATTTCTAAAAAACCTCAAAAAATTTTGAATTTCGCGGGCTAGACAGGCGCCTTCACCTTAACATCAGTCGGATCGTAAGCTTGTTCACCGAATTTGTTACATAAAAAAAAACAAAAACAGTTCCACTTTAAGAAGTCATAGCCTAGTAGATAGTAGTAGTAGCCACCCTTGTAGCTGAGAGGTTCCGGATTCGGTCGCCATCCGGCCATTAAACTATTGACGTGGGCCCGCTCCTAACACAAACATTAGCTTAGCTGGAGTGGCTAACGAGAATACTAGTCATGTAATATTTACTCACATTGCTAGTATTTTTTACTTTAACTTAATTACTTTAACTTATCCCTACCAAAAGGAAGCATTAGGCTAAGTTTGAAAGGCTTATAGGACTACTTACTTGCTATTAATACTGTGATATCTTCAACTTGCGAGTTATGGTAAATACAAACTACCTATTATAACCTACTGTACATCTTCAGAAAATTGTGTCAGTGTATTTGAGCACGCTAAGTGACTTCTGCGTCCCCATTTAAAGCCAACATATCTTAAAAGTAGCCTTAGAAACTCAGAACACACTGATACAAAGTCTTCGTTTATCGCCGGTCGTAAAATGTGCCAATTCCGCTCCACACCGCGGCAAGTTTATCCCGCTTAGTTTCAGTAAGGGCCGTTTGAAGACTTGCTAGTGTAATATACTAAAATGACTTGGAAATTTATCTGGAGGATATTCTATAAAAGTGAAATATCGACAGACAAACACCAACTTATATGCTTCAAAATTAAGGCAACACTTTTACTAATAGAACAGAAACCAGGTACAAAAGAGTCACTTTGTAAGACCACAAAAAAGTTACTCTAGTAACCCCACAATAAGGTCCAATCTCGACTGATTGGAGTGCCCAAGAGTCTCGGGCCTAAATGGACATTTCCACTAGGCTAACAAGACCCTAATATCACTAATATTGCTGATAATAATAAACGATACTGCTGCCTCGCTTACAATGATGAGAAAGACAAGACAAATAAAAACTTCACAATTTTTCACGGCGGCCAATAAAAGCAGTCCGTAAGAATTTATAGAAAAGTTTTTTCAATAACACTCGCGTGGTTATTCGTGAAGAACCTTTTTTTTAAAAAAAAAGCAACCCTTAGCTGAGTTTTACATTGAATAATTGAAAAATTAAAAAACGCATTTGAATTTCAAAACAATTATCGGGAAATTAATAGGTGAGTATTTCTTGAAAATAAAATCCAGTCACGGTAATAAATAAGTACAGTACATCTTATGCATTGTTATTTTACACAAACTGTAGCTTTTTGAAGCAAAGCTCCTATACGGACGTCCGGGTTGCTCGTCGCGCGGCCACTCTATCCGCGCTAAGCGTCAGTAGCGTAACACAATGACGTCAGTAGCGTTACACGGAGGGGCAGCTGCGGCGCCCTACGCTTTGTACTATAAAGCTTCGCTTCTTTCGGGCGTCCCTAGACGGCATTCTTTTAAATAATGTTTTATTTTGGTATGGTCTACGAATGGAATATGAGTTTTCAGAATAAGGCACCCCAGCCAATATTAGTAGTCGCCAGCCAAGCGGAAAAATATACGTACATGTAGATTTGACTTAAAAGCTCTTTTTGGCAGACACCGAGACTTTCTTTTACGCAAATGAGGTCATTGACTTATCATCAGGTCGTTTAATATTTGTAATTAAAATTAGTTGGTTTTACGTGGGGACCCCTTAACGGCAAAAGGGGGTGTCTCGCCCCTCCTTCTGCATCACCGTAGCTCCTGATCCGACGGACCAATTTCGACCCGTTTTTTGTGTAGATAACTGGTATTCCTGCGTTGCTTATTCGCTAGATACTTAGCAATCAAAAAGTAAGCGACATTTGTGATTATGGATAGGAAATCGACTTTATACAAAATAATAAACACAAAGAAACACTGAAAAACACCGAAAATTCGTGATGAAATTTTGAATATACCTTGTTCTACTCGAGGCTTTACTCGAGGTAGTATCTTAAAGTCTGTGAGGTGACTGGCCTCATGTCTGGTAAAAAAATGATAAAGTACCTATAGACGAGAAAATTTGCTGATATAGACTCCATACCAAAAAGTTTCCTCGTTATTATTCCGTCATGCAAAACCAGTGAAGCGTATCCTGCAAGATGACACTTCATATATCTGTAAAAATTCGCGCCTGCGGACAAGCTAACAAGGATCTAAAATCTTCGAAATGAGAAAAAATATATTTTCAACTTTAAAATCTCGATGTAACTTAGTTAACTCTTTCATATTGTTTTCTTATATTTACGCGAATACTACACATTGAAATAAAACTATTTTTACGGATTATATCGCGTTTATTTCATTTTTATGTTGACCCCCGTGACCACGGTTGCTGTAAAGCAGCCGAAACGTCGGGAACATAAAAATTAAATAAGCGCGATATAATCCGTAAAAATAGTTTTATTTCAATAACTTGTAACGTTGTGGAATTTACAACGTTCCAATATTATTATTTTTCACAAAAAAAATACATAATACTAACATTTAATTCGCAGATGCGATTAGTGGCGCCATCTATTGTGGTAGGCCGCGAACTTGTCGGCTGTTCGATAGCTCGAGTACGCAGATAATTTTTTATGTCAAAACAATTTAAATTCATATTATTATAATTAGCAAAATTAAGTATTTATTGATGTCCATAGCTTCACGAAATAATGTAGTAAGTAGTAAAAATATGTAAATACAATCTCTGCAATCAATTTTTTAACACTAGCAACGAAACGCGAACCTGTCAAAGCGTTCCGATATGTCAAACCACCTAAGGTAAGACGACGCGGACGAATGAGAAAACGTGAAATTAAATTTTATTAGCCGTTAATTTTCACTTCTCACGAGTGCCGCCAGTATAAAAGGGCTGGCCCCCACCCCGGGGGTCTTTTTCAACAAGATGGGGAGACACCGGGTTAACGTCGCGGGGCCGCGGGCATTCTACAACGCGCCGCGGCCAGAACAGTTGTTATTGATTTAAGTTTAAATTAACACATCTATACTCCTTCATTTATACCTGGTGAGTTTGCAATAGCATTTAGCATTAAGCTTTTTATTGTGCGATTGTTTCCCATCCTTCAGCAAATCAGCTGATGTGTGCATAACCTATTTCTGTGTGTTCCTTTCTTCGCTTTAGCACTGCCAACGCAACTAAGCGTGGCGCCCTGGCTTATGCACCATCACCACCGCCATAGCATTGTAACCACGCAATTCGCTGCAAGGATGTCGAATTCATCGACAATTTGCATAACGGTCATTCATGACGCTGTACGCTACCCTCAGGCTATAAATTGTAACGACCATTGAACGATCAGTTTTTCTTGTATAGTGTAAACCATCTGTGTTCGCTCTTTTGCACTACCCGTATGTCCCTACTCATGTTACTGCTACGGCCTGCCCGCTATAATGCTATTTTTCGCACTACTTCGCCACCCCCTGCAGTGGGCATCATCAGGGAGCATTGGGCAGACCGGAGCACGTACAGGAACCCTGCATAACCCCGCATAATGGACATTCCAGCCACACCACTCATCGGCTACCCCGTGAGGCAGACGCCTGGCTGCGGAATACCCCGTCAAGCTACCCTTCGCAGCGACGACCGGAGATCACCCGGAGCGCCGCGTAGCTACCACGCTGACTTCATTCGCCACGGCTAGTTCCGGAGATCACCCGGAGCGCCGCGTGTCCATAACTGCAGGGGAGTCCTCCGTCTCGGAAGAACAGAACCAACACAGTTTACCAATACCGTCAGTTATCAATATCCTCAACTACCATTACTCACAGCTATTAATACCCTTAGTTCTCAACATAATAGTCATTTTGTAAATTGTAATACTGTAACCAACTAGGCTCAACGCCAATGCTCAACTATAAATTTTACTTTGTTAAATAGCATCTACCCCACCTTGGGTAGATATAACACTACCAAAACTCACTCCCTGAGATCTTATTTTTGTGACATATAAATTTAATAATTACATTTAACGTTGTAATTTATATTTGTCTGTACCCGGCTACCCCGGGCTCTTATACAGCTGATATTTTTATAATTTGTTAACTTTCCTCTTAGTATAGGTGCAATTCTCAATGGTGTGTTAAGTATAATTGAATACAATTTTCTAAACCTATATATAGTGTTTTTCAATACCACACACTACCTGGGCAGCACCGTCTTAACGTACAACTTAACCTCTTACCCCATAGGTGGCTACCACGTTAGCCATATATAAACTATTTTGTCACAGTGGCGCCCAACTGTAGTGGTTTGGTAGTGAAATTTTGAGCAATTTTGAGCAAATTTTGAGCAACATTGAGGAATTTTTGTTTTTTTTTTTTATGTTTTCTTTGTAAACGTATTGAGCTGTGTGGGTTCTGTTGATCTGAAGCGATAAATAGTATTGTGGTGACGGCATATTCTGTATTTGGACATGGTAAGTGCTTTTGGTTGACTAATTTGCGTAACCGTTTTTTTTTTTTTTTTAAATTCGTTTTCTAACGGACTGTTTTTTCACGAAAAAAAACTGTAGTCTTTAATGTTACGGCGTGCAGGTTAGTAAACCAATCTTACTAATTTTAAGTGTTGTCTTTTGTAAGCTTTGCACACTCACCAATTTTATTCGGTTTTAAATTAACGTTCGTATAGACGTATTTTTTTTTCTCAACGGAATTTTCGAACGGGTGAATCTACCCTCAATATTTTTTATTATTGCGTAGTGGCCGTTGATATTTTTGTTCATACATCTTAACATTATTCGTTGTTCCTTTTTGCTTGAACTTTAGTTGTTGAACATTTTTTTTTGAATTCTTTGATTTTCTGTTAAAATTGATTAAATCATAATTATGTTAAACTTAATAAGATATTTTTCTGTCCGGCGAACGACACGACTATGGTATCGGTGCCGCCTTAACTTAACATATCTTAACTCAAGAAGTTACCGGGAGAGGAGGAAGTCGTTGCCTAAATTAATAAATAATAAACGCTAACAATTTTAATCTGAAAAATTCTAAATAAATTATACATTTAAAAAAAAAAAAAAAAAAAAAATGTTATTAATTTACGACGTTATACATAACAATTTCACTTGCATAGTTTACTTACAAGCGTTGGCTTGATTAAATTTTTACTCAATGTGATTACCTACATGGTCACATATTTTCTTCAATACAGTTGCTACCCAACTATATAAATACCTATTAACACCTCAGTTATGATTTTCAAGAATTTCCTTCCTTTCGCAACGGGTTGTTGACATTGTTTCAACAGTTGTCTATCAGGATTCTGGCTACCCCAGAATTCCCTTCATATTATGGGCTGCCCTTAGGTTATTATGGTAGTGGAACTTAAACCACTATTTGCTTATCCATGACGTCTGTTCATTGGATAGCATGGAACTGTACTCTAAATACATGTTCCGTGCGTTTGTTCGGTCTTAAACCGAAGTCCTTATTTTGGTATTGCCCTTCACGTATATATTTCCCTCTCCGCAGTACTGATGGCTTCCACCATCAGTACACAGAGCGGATTGCAACTCGTTAAATAAGCCTTTGCAGGAGCGGTTGCAAACTCCTTAAATAAGCCCTTTGCAGGAGCGGGTTGGCGACTCTCAAAATAAGCCTTAAGCCGTATCTTCTATACTATATTAATATTCTTGATAAATCATACTGTTTCCCTGTCGGATTACCTTGTTCACTTAAACCAAGCATCATAATACTATCAATAATCGATTGACGTGAGTTTTTGTATTAAGTTAAACAAATTACTCTGTGTGTAAGGAAGCGTGGACATGAATGTTAGGTGTCACCGCCCGGTTTGAATGACGATGAATGTAAGGTTTTAAATTTTGGTGCATTCATGGTAGGAGATAGAAAGTTAGGGAAACGTTAGTTGATTATTAGGTTTGTAGTTAGACAGCGGATTTTCTTTAGCAAAAATCCTACGGTAAAAAGGGGGGTATGTAACGTTGTGGAATTTACAACGTTCCAATATTATTATTTTTCACAAAAAAAATACATAATACTAACATTTAATTCGCAGATGCGATTAGTGGCGCCATCTATTGTGGTAGGCCGCGAACTTGTCGGCTGTTCGATAGCTCGAGTACGCAGATAATTTTTTATGTCAAAACAATTTAAATTCATATTATTATAATTAGCAAAATTAAGTATTTATTGATGTCCATAGCTTCACGAAATAATGTAGTAAGTAGTAAAAATATGTAAATACAATCTCTGCAATCAATTTTTTAACACTAGCAACGAAACGCGAACCTGTCAAAGCGTTCCGATATGTCAAACCACCTAAGGTAAGACGACGCGGACGAATGAGAAAACGTGAAATTAAATTTTATTAGCCGTTAATTTTCACTTCTCACGAGTGCCGCCAGTATAAAAGGGCTGGCCCCCACCCCGGGGGTCTTTTTCAACAAGATGGGGAGACACCGGGTTAACGTCGCGGGGCCGCGGGCATTCTACAACGCGCCGCGGCCAGAACAGTTGTTATTGATTTAAGTTTAAATTAACACATCTATACTCCTTCATTTATACCTGGTGAGTTTGCAATAGCATTTAGCATTAAGCTTTTTATTGTGCGATTGTTTCCCATCCTTCAGCAAATCAGCTGATGTGTGCATAACCTATTTCTGTGTGTTCCTTTCTTCGCTTTAGCACTGCCAACGCAACTAAGCGTGGCGCCCTGGCTTATGCACCATCACCACCGCCATAGCATTGTAACCACGCAATTCGCTGCAAGGATGTCGAATTCATCGACAATTTGCATAACGGTCATTCATGACGCTGTACGCTACCCTCAGGCTATAAATTGTAACGACCATTGAACGATCAGTTTTTCTTGTATAGTGTAAACCATCTGTGTTCGCTCTTTTGCACTACCCGTATGTCCCTACTCATGTTACTGCTACGGCCTGCCCGCTATAATGCTATTTTTCGCACTACTTCGCCACCCCCTGCAGTGGGCATCATCAGGGAGCATTGGGCAGACCGGAGCACGTACAGGAACCCTGCATAACCCCGCATAATGGACATTCCAGCCACACCACTCATCGGCTACCCCGTGAGGCAGACGCCTGGCTGCGGAATACCCCGTCAAGCTACCCTTCGCAGCGACGACCGGAGATCACCCGGAGCGCCGCGTAGCTACCACGCTGACTTCATTCGCCACGGCTAGTTCCGGAGATCACCCGGAGCGCCGCGTGTCCATAACTGCAGGGGAGTCCTCCGTCTCGGAAGAACAGAACCAACACAGTTTACCAATACCGTCAGTTATCAATATCCTCAACTACCATTACTCACAGCTATTAATACCCTTAGTTCTCAACATAATAGTCATTTTGTAAATTGTAATACTGTAACCAACTAGGCTCAACGCCAATGCTCAACTATAAATTTTACTTTGTTAAATAGCATCTACCCCACCTTGGGTAGATATAACACTACCAAAACTCACTCCCTGAGATCTTATTTTTGTGACATATAAATTTAATAATTACATTTAACGTTGTAATTTATATTTGTCTGTACCCGGCTACCCCGGGCTCTTATACAGCTGATATTTTTATAATTTGTTAACTTTCCTCTTAGTATAGGTGCAATTCTCAATGGTGTGTTAAGTATAATTGAATACAATT
The DNA here is from genome assembly GCA_905147325.1 of Notodonta dromedarius. Lineage (NCBI taxonomy): Eukaryota > Metazoa > Arthropoda > Insecta > Lepidoptera > Notodontidae > Notodonta > Notodonta dromedarius. The sequence continues at coordinate 1,182,560 of LR990183.1, read as the reverse complement.
TTCTAAACCTATATATAGTGTTTTTCAATACCACACACTACCTGGGCAGCACCGTCTTAACGTACAACTTAACCTCTTACCCCATAGGTGGCTACCACGATAGCCACTTATAAACTATTTTGTCACAAACTCTTTCATATTTTTTCAAAAATTCAAAAAAATCAACATTCAAAAATTTTTTTTATTCATTTAAGCCAACAAATCATTTATGAATAGTCAGAATCTACCACCGATTCGGAATGCTGCTTCCACTGAGAAGAGCCGGTAAGAAACTCAATGGTTACTATTTTCAATGAATGAAAGATGGTGGACATTCTCAGGAACAGCATAAAAAAAAAAAATATGAGCAGGCAACACCATTGCCACTAAATAGCTAATAGTAAATAATGATCAAATCTCACTCAGATTTAGGTATGTAAATAAAATGAGAAAGCTAGTTTAGTGTGATGTGCATACCTACTCATACTTACATCAAATTAAATGTTTACGAACCAAAATAATAATTAATAAAACAGGGGTGGATAATATGATAATTGCTTTGGTGTGATTCCTTCCATGCTAAGTAAATAAATAGTATTTAACGACAATGTTGTTAAGAGGAAAGTAAGTGGACCAATCCCCGCAAGCAGCGCCCGCGCACGAGCTTAACTTGAAAAGCGGCATCACTCTCCTCAACCATAATAGAGGGAAGAGGGTGACCCGCTCCACAAAGCCACCGCAAACAAGGACATTGAAGTGAGCATGACCAACACGATTACGAATCTCATTGTTGAAATTCAGCGGACGCAATCTGGCAACTCCTAGTTCGGAAGTCAGCAAACAAGCGTACGACCCGCCTGATGTTAAGCAACTACCGTAGTCTATACATACCAAAAGCATTGCTCGCACGTTGCCTACCTGAAGGGGAGGGAGGAGGGACACCAGTACACAATGACACGTCAAAAGCGTAGGTACTCAAAACTGCTCTCAATCTTGAGATCGATTTATTAATACAAGCCTATCAATACGTCTTTCGACAGCCAGAAGACGTCCTCCAAACCCCCTCACCAAGTAATTTGGTAATGCAAGCCCAAACTCTACTTTACTTCCTTATTCAACTATACAAATAAATAAAATTGGAGTGTCTGTTTGTAATATCAAAATAACATCTTTAATATGAAAGTACATACGACACCTATAGCGAAAACGCGATTTAAAAAAAAATTGTCTGTTTGTCTGTGTGTTTGTTCCGGGTAATCTCCGAAACGGCTGGACCGATTTTGACGAGACTTTCACTGGTAGATAGCTGATGTTATAAGCAGTAACTCAGGCTACTTTTATTTTAGAAAAACAAAATTTAAAAAAATGGGTCCTGTCGCGCGGGCTCACAACGCGGGAGCGGGCTTTATTGGTATGTTAAATTCCACGCGGACGAAATCGCGGGCTCAGCTAGTAAATAAATAATTTTCAACACTTTGAGTTATTATTAATACATAACGCAATGTAAACTGTAAATATTGACACTGAATACCTATTGGTAGCGGCGTAATTTATGGCAACACCGATAATTCAAACGAGGAGGAAATTTAAAACTGCAAATTTTCATATCATCCGTGGTCGTATATTGGTTCGGTTTTAAATTAATATTGTGCAAGTGAGATGTGGGCCGCAAGAGAAATCCTAGCTGAGGGAATTCCTGCTCTATGCGAATAATAAGAGAGAGTATATTTGCGGAGCAAAAAAATCTCTACCAATTAGTGAAGGCAAGAGAGAAGAATGCTAGAGATGTAAGCCAGATCAAATGCATAAAAGATGAATCAGGAAAGGTATTGACGAATGACAGTCAAATAAAAGATAGATGGAAGGGGTATTTTGAAAGATTAATGAATGAGGAGAATGATTGGAGTGGAGCGTTGCAGAGTGTTCCGGTTAACATTGGCGTAGTAACAGAGGTTACTGTTGAAGAAGTTAAAACGGCAGTGCAAGGTATGAAGAATAGAAGGTCTACTGGACCTGACGGGATACCAGTGGAAGTGTGGAAATTTTTGAAAAGTGATGGATGCAAGTGGCTGACTTTATTCTTCAATAGATTGTGACAAGAAGAGGCGATCCCTGACGAGTGGTGCAACAGCGAGCTGGTGCCCATTTTTAAGAATAAGGGTGATGTACAGAATTGTAACAATTATAGAGGAATAAAACTCATGTCACACACAATGAAGGTATGGGAGAGAGTGATAGCGAGACGATTGAGAAGGGAGAGCGAGGTATCACGGAACCAATTTGGGTTTATGCCGGGACGTAGTACAACGGATGCCATATTTGCACTGAGACAACTGTGTGAAAAGTACAGGCGTGCTTACAAAAACCTGCATATGGTCTTCGTTGACCTGGAGAAAGCGTACGATAGGGTACCCCGTGAGGTTCTGTGGTGGGCTATGAAAGCGAAAGGAGTGCCTGGAAAATACCAGCAGATTATTCGAGCGATGTGTAGTGTAGGACGCCCTCCGACCAGGTGGGATGACGATTTGCGAAAGACTGCAGGCAGATGCTGGATGCGGCAAGCTGAAGACAGGGCGCTATGGCGCTCATTAGAGGAGGCCTATGTCCAGCAGTGGACAAGCATAGGCTGATGATGATGATGATGATGATGATGATGATTCGAGCGATGTACTGTCATGCGAGTACCTACGTACGGTCTGCAGCCGGCCTAACCGACCAATTCAGTGTGGCTGTGGGTTTGCACCAGGGATCGGCTTTAAGCCCATACTTGTTTCTCCTGGTACGAGGGATGCCTTTTATGTTTTGTCGTTTGAAGAAAAAAACACAACTAGAACCTTATAGTACTTTTTATTGCTTTTCAAAGTATTCACCACGTAGCTTAATACACTTTTCCATTCGCTCAAACCAGTTATTATAACATTTATACCACTCTAAAGTGGGGGTGTTCAAAATGGCTGACTTGAAAGCGTCGACTGCTTTTTCACCGGACTGGAACCTTACCACGAAGACTTTTCTTAATTTTAGGAAATGTAAATAAATCTTTAGGGCTTAGGTCAGGACTGTATGGAGGATGGTCAAGAATTTCTACTTTTTCCTGCTTCAAATACTCAATCGTTTGACGAGCGCTGTGTGAGATTGCGTTGTCGTGGTGCAGGATGATGCGTCGCTTTGAGTTAGATTTTCGAAGTTGGCTATGACTTGTGGTAAACAAACGGTGGTATACCACTGTGCTTTAACCGTTCTACGATCTTCAAGTGCAATAGTCGCAATATGGCCGGTTTTTCCAATGAACGTGGCCACCACCTTCTTTGAAGTGCTTCGAGAACGAACAACTTTAGTCGGTATTGGCTCGTCTTGAAAGACCCAGATTGTAGATTGTTGTTTGGAATCAGGATCGTCGGCATAGATCCAAGATTCGTCACCACTGATGATGTCGTAGACGTGATTTGACTCTCCTTGGTTGAACCTTTGCAGAGTTTTCTTACACCATCTGACGCGGGCCTCCTTGTGATCGTCGGAAAGCAGATGCGGTATCCAACGGCAAACTAGCTTTCTTACACCAAGCGCTTCATGCAAGATCTTCTGAATGGTTCTCCCTGAGATGCCTAATAGAGCCTCTATCTCTCGATACGTCACATGACGATCTTCGAGAATTTGTTGTCTCACAGCAATGATGTTATCTTCAGTGAAGGCGGATTTTGGCAGTCCTTCGCGAGATTTGTTACTAAGACTAGTATGTCTACGCTGGAATTCTAAATACCAGCTTTCGACAGTCCGCAGACATGGGGCTTCATCACTAAACATAGATGTTAGCTCTTCAAAACACTGAAGCCGTGTCAGGCCTCTTCTAAAGTTGTAGAAAATTATTGCACTAACATTTTCCTTAGAAAGATTCATTTTCGTACGTAACCTGACAGATTCTAACCGACGCTGTGACTAAACAATAGCATTAATCCTAAAACTTTCAACTGTTTTGAGATTCGAAATTTAAACACATTCGAATATAGAACAGTTCCAAATTCAAAATTGCCGGGAAATATGGTAACGACAGAACTTAAAAGGCATGCCTGGTAATGGATGCACTGACATCAGACATACAGGATGAAGCACCCTGGTGTATGCTGTTCGCTGACGACATTGTTCTTGTTGGGGAAGATGGGCCTGAGGTACAGAGTAGATTGGTAAAATGGCAGGAGAAACTGGAGAACGTGGGGCTTAAGATCAGCCGGACCAAAACAGGGCAGATGTTCTGTGATTTTGGCGGCCTCTCCAGTTTTACTCCAGTTGCCCTAGATGGCGTATCCCTTCCAGTCTGCTCAGACTACAGATACCTTGGCTCTATCTTGCAAAGCGACGGCGACATTGACCGGGAAGTAGCAAGCAGGATAAATGCTGGTTGGATGAAATGGCGACAGGTCTCAGGGATAACCTGCGACCGTCGAATGCCCCTTAAACTTAAGGGACAAATTTACAAGTCGGTTATAAGGCCTGTCGTATTGTATGGATCAGAATGCTGGGCTACAAAAGCGGTGGATGAAAGAAGAGTGCATGTAGCAGAGATGCGAATGTTGAGATGGATGTGTGGTGTAACAAGGATGGATAAAATTAGAAATGAGTATATAAGGGGAAGCCTGAAAGTAGCGCCGGTGACAGAGAAAATAAAGAGCGGAAGGTTAGCGTGGTATGGACATGTTATGCGAAGAGAGGATGATCATGTGGTCAAAAAGACGATGAGTATGAGAGTGAGCGGTAGTCGGGGTAGGGGACGTCCTAAAAAGACGTGGATGAACTGCGTGGAAGAGGGTATGACCGAAAAGGGAGTGAGTGCAGAGATGACGGATGATAGGCTTAAATGGAAGAAGAGAACGTGCTGCGCCGACCCCACCTAGTGTGGGATAAGGGCAAGGTGATGATGAGTATATTTGCGGAGCTGTCTATCTACCGCAGCTAGTGGAAGAGAGTGCAATCTAGAAGGAGACTCGAAATTCTCAATCTCATATATTAATTAAGCATAATAAATAAATAAATAATAAAATCGCCTGACTGACACCAACTGTATGGTCCGAAACTAAGCAAAGCGTGTTCTATGGGTACCGTGCAATGGGACTGGGGGCGATCCCAGTGACACCCAGATCTGGGCAAATTACGAAAAGGCCATTTCCGAAATTTGCCCCGGAGGGAATCGAACCCGCAACCACCATGTGCAGTGAGCCGAGCGGCCTACGCTCGAACCACTGCGCCAAGCAGTCGTCCATTAAATATTATGCTATTATATTATCATTTTCTGAGTTAATAGGCCTTTGAATGTTTGTCACAAGTCACACAACTGTCGTGTTTTTGATATTTTTTATTAAAAATACTTTGGAAATTCCTAATAGCCTAGAAAACTGTTCAAACTGTTACGAATGGCAGCCGCCAATATTCAAAGTTTGAAATAAATTAGCATCCTACTACATATTTGAAGAATAATCTATTTAACTGGCGGAAAATTATTACGAAAATTGTGTTCGAAACTTGATCAAATTCTTTTACGAATTAGTTTCATGTCCTTTACTAGTCCAACCTCCAATTATTATTTAGACTATTCATAATACCCTGTATAATAAGTACTTCGCGATTACTTCGCTAAAGGTAGATGACGTAAGTGAGTCAGATACATCTTGAAAACTCATTCCTTTTGACTACATACGGCGGGCCTCCATTTTGGTTTTCCAAAGTGGACGGTGACATTTTTGTATTCTATTATTATTATTAAATGTGTTTGTGTTGCTATTTGTTACTTGACACTGGCGAAATAACTATTAAACTGGGTGGGTCATATTTTTAAGGAAAGAAGACGTTGAACGGAGAACAACCAGATTTTAAAAAAAGTTGAATTAAATAAATGCAACAAAAAAGAACTATAATAGGTAAGTACTTACTTAAAAAAAAATATTACCTACATGAAAAAAGTAATAAACGCGTTGCAGCATTCTGCTATCACAGTTCTACAGTTGTGTATGGCGCGGGAACTCAGTCGTACAGCGCTTACCGACCGCCGTGCATGCCTCCCGGTAGCCGCGCGGAAAACGTTCGAAATTCGAAAACTTTCGAATCGCGGAATAGATATTTTCCAACAAGAAAAACTAAAAATATTTTAATAAGTGTTTGAAATTTAAATTTCATAATTTGTGCATTTTTTCTTATAATAGGCACTGTTGTTCCCACTGTGTTTTCCAATTGTGTAATAAAATTTTTAGTAATTTATCTTCAGTGAAGTATACTTTAAAAAAATCTTCAATACAGTTGTGTTTTATCTATGAACTTTAAACTGTGCATTGTGACGTAAATTTGATTTAAATAAAAATATTAAGGATAACTAATATAATTTTTTGAGACAGGACCAATTAAAGTGGAAATATTTAGATTATTCTGTAGATATTTTTCAAAAAAAGTGAACATAAAGTGAGTGGTTCATTAGGAAATAGTTGGTTCAATGCCAGAATTATGAACGGTAAGTAGATAATGTTTTAACTGACGTATTGAATCATAATTTTGTTATTAAATACAGGGATTTAAGTACTGCAGTGATATTTTGTAACGACAAAATCATATTTCACGCGTGAACTCGCGGATGACATGTCCGATTTCAATACAACACTCTGTCGTTACAGAATACCACTGCTGATTGATCACTATTCATACATTTTACGATTAACGTTTGAATACAGTAATTTACATATTAAAATTATGATTTTAGTACCCAATAAAAAGGCTGACTATAATAAAATAGGTATTCACAATATAAAATTAGTGTTTATTAATGTTTATAAAAAAAAAATTAAATCTCAATATAATCAATAATGTTGAAAATTAATACATTTGATATCGCAAAACTAAATCATGATAATACAATTCCGGTGTGCGTGTGTTCGTAATACTTCTCCTCCTAAACTGCTTGACCGATTTTGATGTTTTTTTTGTACTTATGGGGTCACCTCACCTGGATGGTTCTTAGCTATAGTTGGACCCGATAGATAGCGCTGTAGTCGACTTCCAAAAATAAAATCTACGCTAGACAATCTCCGGGACAAAAGCTACTGAGTTTATTATAAGTACCTACCTAATCCCGGACTCGTTTCTAATTACATTTCCACTAATTTAAATAGCTTATATTATTTTGAGTATTCCCATAAAACAAAGAAAAGGTTTTACTTTCCAATAAATTTCATAAATCTAAACCTAGTTTCTTCCGTAACTTAGTAAAAAAAAGATCTAATTTCCCAATAAATCAACATCTGCTTCAGATTTTAATAAAATTGTGTCTTAATGCTACGCAATAAAGCATAAGGCCTTATAACAATTATTAATAATTATAAAATTATAGTAGGTATCCACGTTGGAAGCGTAAACCAAGGCTTAACATTTAAACCTTGTTATTTTCCCAAAGCAGTAAAGCGCTATTTTCTTTAGAATATTTAAATTTCAAACAGGGTTTATATACAATTATTATTGCAATTAGCCCCGTTGATTTACTAGTGAATACGGCCCTCCCCTCAATGCGAGGGGGGACATTAATACACGGGGTGAGTTGGCAGATGTAACAATACTCTACTTTTAATGTATCTGTACCAATTTTTATTAATTTCCGTTTAAAAATGTAGAATAATGGCACTTCCACCATTCTCATTCCCCGTATGGAACGCAAATGGCTTGCGTAATATCTGTAAATTAGTTTATTCAACGGTTCCAAACTAAACTACTTGTTGTGTAAGGTACTTGTTTCTAGTTATGCTTAAGGTAGGTAGATTCAGCCTAGAGTCGGCTCGGCTCTACGCGCGCTGATGTCATGGAATGAAACAAAAGTCTCTAGTAATTCGATAGCACTCCAATTTACTCAAATACGTATCGCTTCTAACAGAAACTGAATCCACATAACATCACGTTGTTTACTCCAAGAAACTCGATGAGACAGTGTGTCGTTTATTCATCCCGCTTTTGTATTGGGACGAACAGAAATATAGGTAGGTAATAGGTATTTTGGGAGAGAAAGGAAATACCTGTAAAGGGTGCAACAAACTGACGCAATGAGGGATCCATACCATGATTCATCTTCTTCTTTAACCTAGATTTTTAAGCACAAATTTCCTTACGGGCGGTAGGGTAAAATGGGTGAAATCATCACGATAAAAAGCGTTATACGAAAATTTGTAACGTCCACTCTGAAAAAGTTCCCCCAAAAATCAATAGATGGCGTAAGTGAGTTATTTTTTATAATTAATTATGTCAAAGTCGGCAAACATTCGTACGACTCGCCTCATGTAAAGAAATTACCGAAGCCTACAGGATGCTTGCAATATCAATAGCATTGCCTGCTCTTTGCCCACCTGAAGGGAATTGGGATAAAGGGAGAAGGGAGGGGCTTCCGGCTCTCTAACTAATCCCACGAAACGCAGCTATAATAGGTACTTTATAACGATCTTCTGCAGAGGTGGTATTACATTAAGGCTAAAGTGCCCATCTAGCCCGCGAAGTTCATTTTTTTTGAGGTTTTTTTAGAAATTTTTCAAAATCTGACATAATAAAAGGCACATTTTGTAATTCGCGAATAAGACCGTGTGCAATGCATTTATTAATATATCCAACTTACTCTAAAACATTTCAAGAACGACAGCTATCCAGATAATCTGGCAATTGTTGTATATTTAGTGATTTACTAGTATCATATCCACCGTGATAATATTTAGAGTAAAATAAATGTATTAATAAACGCACTGCATACTGTGTTTGTCGCAAATCACAAAATGTACTCTTAAATGTTTTCAAATTTTGGATAAACTATAAAAATACTGGAAAATTTTGAATTTCGCGGGCTAGACAGGCGCCTTCACCTTAAATTAAATTGTATTTTATTTATTTCTGCGACTAAATTCAATAATATAACATGATACAATTTTTTTAAACACAAATTCTAATACCGAAAATAAAAAAAACATTGGTCAAGTGCATTTTGGGCCATGCAGAATAGAGGGTTCCGTTATCAGTTTTGTGGGGTTTTTTGGGCCCTTTGACCTTAGCCAATAGGTTATTTAATGTTCTCTTTATATCATGGTTTTGTGTTTTTAAAACGCGCGTTTGAAGTGTGGTTTTACGTTTTGTTGATTAATGTTCTCTTCTGCTAATTGATACAGAATGTTTTGTCGGGTATCAGAAAAAAAAAAACCCAAAAGACATAAGTAACCTACCTACTAACTTGAATTGTTCTGTGAGCACGGGATATTTGGGTTAGTAATAAAAAATAACCCTTATCTACATCCCCTATAGATTGTTTTGCCTGATTTAACAGAATGGAATAGTGAAAACATACCTATGAACTGGGACAGTACGTACCTTTTCACTGGCATTGCTTCTGTGGCATGTAAGTATACTGTTTGGCATACCCCACTCGAGCCAGCCGTAAATGAGCTGTAGGCAATGATTGGCTTCAGCTTGGCTCTACCACGGTCGACAATACGATAACGTGAGGTCATGAATTATGGTCATAGTAAACTGCGTTGACCAGAAATGTATCAAATATTTACAAAGTAATATGGGTTTTCAGGTTTCATACTTGAATACGGGCTGGATAGTTTTGCCTTAATCCGGATTTAGGTAAAACGATGTTTCTATCTATACAAATAAATAAAATTGGAGTGTGTTTGTAATATCAAAATAACACCTTTTCACTAAATGCATATGAAAGTACATACGACACCTATAACAAAAACGCGATTTAATTTTTTTTTGTCTGTCTGTCTGTCTGTCTGTCTGTGTGTTTGTTCCGGGTAATCTCCGAAACGGCTAGACCGATTTTGACGGGACTTGCAACTTAGGCTACTTTAATTTTAGAATAACAATTAGGGTTCCGCGTAAAAAAATAAAAACACATGAAATCAAAGAGTATCTCCGAAACGGCTGGACCGATTTTGACGGGACTTTCACTGGTAGATAGCTGATGTTATAAGCAGTAACTTAGGCTACTTTTATTTTAGAAAAACAACATTAAAAAAATGGGTCCTGTCGCGCGGGCTCTAAACGCGGGAGCGGGCTTTTTTGTTAAGTTAAATTCCACGCGGACGAAGACGCGGGCTCAGCTAGTAAGTAATAAAGTAATAATTAAACCGTTAGTACTAAATTTCAAGTTTCACTAGCAGAATATTGGCGTTAAGTAGCTGTTGTAGTTGCGATTTCTACGATATGTGAAATAGCCGTAATCCCAACCCGTCGTCCCTTCCTTCATGTGGACAATGTGCGAGCAATGCCCTCAATATCGCATGCATCTGAAGGCCACGGTAACTGCTTAATATTCGGCAGGCCGTACGCTTGTTTGCCGACTTTTTTGTATGTAAAGCAAAACGTTCATTAGTTTCAAAACACGCAAGCCATATAGGTAATTCCTTTAATTACAACATTAAGCTGTAAATTGGTGCGATTCGCGTGGATTTAACGGCGTTTATCAAGATCGTATCCTTGTTTATGACCGTTACATTTATCAAAGGAAGTGCTCCAGTTTGAAAACATAAGGGTATAATTTATGGAGCGGGCACGCTTGCTCAAATCTGAGGTTATGCACCTCTTTAAAAAGACAAATTCATACCTCCTATGTACTAGCTTGACCTCGCGGCATCGTCCGGGTACAGATTTAGTAGAAAAGGGAAACCTATAAATTTTTTCGGAAAAGGGAAGTTAGTATGCCGGGTGGAACCGCCTCTATGCCCCAATGGTTGTTGTCGAGGCCTTATGTACTTATATAGTCACAATAGTTGTAAACTCCAATACCGTGATGTAGGTTTTCGGTGAATAACTGCACATTGTATTGAGACATCGCATTCAGCACCATCTATCGTTGGCGTCGTGAATGTGAGATCGCTACAGAGATGACATTTTGTTTTCTTACCTTTTCTGTTTTATTCTCTATCTATGACGCATAAATGTTTCCAGTTCATTTCAGATTTACAAGTATTATTTTTAATAGCGTGGAAATAGTCGTAGGAATGTCCATATTTGAGTTATAGGAATTCTAACAAAGACGACGACTCGCGTTGCTACTAGTTGAAATTAGCTCTTTGAATTGGGACAATCTCGAATAATAGAAAAAACATTTTGAAGTGTCCGTGTCATTGAAATTAGCCATGAGATACAATTTGTATATGGACAGAAGATCAATGAGCCGTGTATCCGGGAGATGTGACGCACAGACAAATAGGTATGATGACAATTAATTTAAAATGCCATCAATATTTTTTCTATTGTAAGTCGTATCCATATAATACGTGACTTCTTCACAGCTTCATTGTTATTAAAATCGCAGGCGTAAGTTTTATGATCCTAACAGTGATTTAATCATCGGTACTGGGTACCTATTATATTTATTATAAGACTAGCTGTGCCCCGCGACTTCATCCGCGTAGTATTGGATTATTGGGTTAAAAAGTATCCTATATGTTAATCCCGGTTATAATCTATCTGTGTTCCAAGTTTCATCCAAATTCGTTCAGTAGTTTTTGCGTGAAGGAGTAACAAACATACATACATACATACATACATCCACACTCACAAACTTTCGCATTTATAATATTAGTAGGATATAATAATTTAATTCTAGTATTCCCGTGGTAATGGTCGAAATTCGACCATAAGTCATTGAAATTTTAAACGAATTGAATTGAAATTTTTATTAAGTTTTATTGTCAAAGACTATTTGATACTGGCACGCAGAATGCACTATGGAAGTCCCGCCCTCTAAAAACTGTCACAGTTTGTCAGTCACACAGTCCGTCGGTGTGGAGGTTAGAAATGTGTGTGTGTCAATTTATGGTAGTGTGTGTAATGTTTTAATTATTGTATTTAATGTATTTCTAAGTATTATAATATAAAAATATTTGCATTCTGCACTCCTTCTCTATGTAAACTATAAGTGTGTCAAATTTCATACTCCTCCGTCCGCGCAAATTTCGTATTAAGCGGTTGAAAGATTTTGTTTCACGTATTAATATATAGATACTTAGGTATTTTAAATTACAAATTTAAAACAAAGGGCAACTAATGATTCATTACATTTATGTTTTATATCCGACTAATATTATAAATGTGAAAGTTTGTCAGTGTTTGGATATTTCTTATTCAAACACGCAAAAACTCCTGAATAGATTTGGTTTTAATTTAGGCACACAGTTCACCTGATTTAACCCATAGGACTAGTCCATGCGGGCGAAGTCACATGTAGAAGCCAGTAAATAATATCCTTCAAAATAAGTAGGTATCTACCGATTGTATTGTTCATGTAGGTATACATAATACTTAAACGGACTTAGGAATTCAGGACCCGCGTGTCTGGCCCAACCTTTAATCCGTAAATTCCGGGACGCTGCGCAGCTAAGCCCGGCTGTACCATCATTATGTTAAGGTGCCGGTATCTTGGAAGGATAAAATCTCCAATGAGTATTCCGATAATGGAATTTAAAATACGTCCTAACGACAGGGAAGTTAGTGTACAGGGATAGAGGCGCTGGTGGATAGAGGCGCTGAAATGAAAAAAAACAGACCCATTGTGAGATCCGCGAAATTCTGTCGCTTTGTAGATATTTCCGAATACGTGTTTTTTTATCTATAAATTAATTTTAGTTACCTACTTATTGAAAAAAAATTGTACGAGTGTCAATCATCGAAATTTCAATTCAATAGGAACTTATTATTGACACCAATGTGAGAGGGCATTGAGCACTTACTTCACGTACTACGGAATAAAACCCAGTGAAAAGTCAATAAAGGGTACTTATCCACACGACACGAATTGATCGCCAATTTGAATTGTCAATCGAATTGGAGTGTGAAGAGGAATGTGGAGAGCGGTTGGTAATAAATCTGAAATTGGACAGATCAGGTCAGCCGGAGCCAACCCATCTGCTTAATTTTTAATCGACCGTCAGACGCCAATTTCATGATTACAATATTCGATTATGAAATTTCTTATGATTGAGTAATAATAAAGTCTTAATACGAGGCTTCTCTGCGTCGTGTTTGATTTTCTTTCACAAGGTAATCCGGTTCCAGTATGAAAATATTATTCCTGTTTAGAAGGGAAAATTGTGAATTAAGTTACTGACATTAACCATTAACCGATTGCTATATATTTCAAAACGATTCTTGTAACAATCAATCGGCACACCACTACTTACATTGAGTATGGATCGGGAATTGGAACCCGATTGCGCCCAATTTAGTTGTCAATCAAATCGTGTCGTTTTGAAGCCTCTAATCAGCTGCCAGCTGACTCGGCGATGGACTGTTTGCGCTCGTAGGTAAACAAATTGAAGTTTACGAAACTGTTTAAATATTTATACAATATATTGAGTAAATATTTGTATTATTCTCGTATACGATTCCCTCGTTTGTGAATTACGTATCCAAATATCAACTACACAACATGCCTGAATGACCGACGATCAATTTACAGGGTGTTATACATCGTACTGAAAACTGATACCGTGGATCCAACTCGTGATTCTGGACCCCTCAAAGTTGGAATTTTCCGTCGATATTTTCATGAATTATGCTCAAATACCTAATTCAGCATTTTAAATTGATTTAAGCTTGAAATGCACGTCCGATCGCATTGAGTTTTAATTTGCATTGCAGTTTAATTAGTAATTATTGGTTTATGTATGTAAAATCACGTTAAGATAGATTTGTACAATGATTTCAGGCTAAAAAATATATCGATCTAAATGAAAATACCGACGGATAATTCCAACTCTGAGGGGTCCAGAATCATGGAGTTGAATCCACGGTATCAGTTTTCGGTACGATGCCCCGTACACCCTGTATCTACAGCTTGAATTTTTTAGATACACAGAAACTTGAAAATCGAACAAGTAGATAGGTAAGTACATAAATGTCGTCTGAAAACACACACCAACAATTAATGATCTTAAGCACGAATTATTTAATCAACCTTAAGTCTGAGAGCGGTCCTAAGAACGCATTTGTCCTGGTATGTCGTAAGAATGACATTTCCAATATCCTTATCCCTCGACGACACCCGGGCTGAATATGAATCATTTTGAAAACCGCCTTTAAGGCTAAAGCGCCCATGTAGCCCGCGAAGTTCAAATTTTATGAGTTCTTTTAGAAATTTTTCAAAATCTGACAATAATAAAGGCAAATTTTGTAATTCGCGAAAAAGACCGTGTGCAGTGCATTTATTAATATATCCAACTTACTCTAAAACATTTCAAGAACGACAGCTATCCAGATAATCTGGCAATTTTTGTATATTTAGTGATTTACTAGTATCATATCCACCATGATAATATTTAGAGTAAAATAAATGTATTAATAAATTCACTGCACACGGTCTTTTTCGCGAATTACAAAATTTCTCTTTTATTATTGTCAGATTTTGAAAAATTTCTAAAAGAACTCAAAAAATTTGAACTTCGCGGGCTAGACAGGCGCCTTCACCTTAACGACATTTTCAGATATTGGGGTGTACTGACATCCTCGTAGGGTTTACTACATTTTCGCTCGAAGTCTAACGTCAATGTATTCCGACCTATGCCCTGTATGACGCAAACAGGGCTGCACATAATGCCTAGCTCGAAATAACAGCGGAACAATTAGGTTGAAAATAGCTGATTGTTATTCGCGGTTATTTCTGCACCTTCAACTTTGTGGCAAACGCATACAGTAGTACGATAAGAATGCGTGAATAAGCTGCTTAGAATACTATTTCAGCTATTTAGCAGCTTAAGGATTCTATTGGTTGACGCGATAACGGCTACGGAACCCTTATGTCAAGGGGATAAGACGTAGAAAAAGAATGCCAATAAAAGTGCAGGCGACCGCTTGGCGCAGTGGTTCGAGCGTAGGCCGCTCGGCTCACTATATATGGTTTGGTATGGTTGTGGGTTCAATCCCGTCGGGGCAAATTTCGGAAATGGCCTTTTTGTTATTTCCCAGGTTTGGGTGTCATTGGGATCGCCCACAGTCCATTGCACGGTACCCATAGTACAAGCTTTGCTTAGTTGGAGACCATACAGTTGGTGTGTGAGTCTGGCGATGTTTATTTTATTTATTTATTTAGTTTTTGCAAACACCCGCAAGTGGCAGCATCAGTGCATGCTCAATGCGTCCTATTCACTCTAATGCAAAGGTATATGCGTGTGTTTCGTATCTGCAACTGGAAAAAACAAAACGGAGACACTAACGTGGGTAAAAAGTGTTTTATCTTCCTCTATGGGCGACGTTGCGTGCGACGTAGCGACACGTTGACAAGCCGCTGGTTACAACAAGTTCTTATCTCCTAGGTTTTTCTATCCAGCTTGAGCTTTTTCGCGCCGGTTGATTTTGGGTGTCAGCTTATATCTTTAGCAAGCATGACTGAGTTTTTGCGGTAGCCAATTTAGGGTGACCTCTTTTAAGACTGATTTTGTAGGGTAACAGTTTCTGAAAGAAGTTTATCTATGGTAATAGGTACCAAGGTACCTCTTTTATCAATGTGTTGAAACCGGAACGCAAAGAACGTATATATCAAAGGAGAAGTGAAGGTATAGTATATCGAATTGCAGAGACACAAATCGCACCAAAATATTTTCAGATCGTAATAAAAAATACCCCTCTAACACAAGTGAAAAGGTGAAAAGGTAGGTAGGGAAGGCAAATCCGTATTGTAAAAATATATTATTAGAATAAAAAAAAAATATATGTGGAATAAAATAACTAAGATTATACTAACTATTTATGAACGGAACTTATGTTTTAAACATCTACTTATAATGGAACGCAGCGGATGTGCGAAAGGGATGGGAATGTGTGAAAGAGAAGGATGAGGAACAGGAAGAATGAGTATGAACGATGGTCGGTTGTTTTTTTTTTGGATAGAAGGAAGCGATTTGGATTGAAAACGAAAACGGTGATACTCACGGTGAAAAGTTGAAAAATAAATGTAAAATTAAACTGTATAACGATAATTGGATAAAATAAAACTAGTAATGACCACGAAACAGTGTTTAGCTACCACCCAGACCCACATATATATATTTAGTTAAACTTTTCGCAAGAATTCTCTCTCATTGAAATAAAACTATTTTTACGGATTATATCGCGTTTATTTACTTTTATGTTCCCGACGTTTCGGTTGCTTTACAGCAACCGTGGTCACGGGGGGACTGAGGTGTTAGACGTCCTGATGTCATAGTTAAAAACTGGGTACCCTCAAAATTTAGTTGGTGTTTGCGGTCCGATCCACGCAGAAAGTGCTCACTGTGTCTTGAGGTCTTGCAATGGTACGCTTGGTTTTCGATTTAATTATATTAATTACTGGATCCCAAGTTGGTGGTAGCACCCAGCCATCTTCCCTATTGAAATTAGGATGTTTTTTAATTTCAATGGCCTCACGTATCATCCTTGGTCGGAATCGGTGTTCTATTGCGAGGATCTGTGGTTTATCAAATCTGATATTTTCATTTCATTTTTCATATAATGGCGGGTGCGGTCCTGTACATGTTCACAGATTGCAGACTTCGTGGAGCGCCGGTGTTTCACGTCAGCTATGTGTTCTTTTACGCGGGTTTTTACTGATCTTTTAGTTTGCCCTATGTAGGAGAGCCCACATTCACAATCGAGTTTGTATACCCCTGCATCTTGTAGAGGAATGTGACACTTGACAGGTGGTAAGAACTGACTAATCTTCTTGGGTGGCTTGAAGTAAGTTTTGATTGAAGCCCGTTTCAAGATGTAGCCAATCTTGTCTGTGACACCTCTTATGTATGGTAGTACAGCAGGCAGACGCTCGACTGTGGCTGGTTTCACTCGGTCACTGTGATGGAGGCGCGGGATCCGAAGCTTGTTGTCATGCAATACTTGCTTGACGTGACGGATCTCGGCAGCCAGGTGTTGCTCATCACAGATCCCTTGTGCTCTCTGAAACAAAGATTTTCCCACGGTAGCTAACTGTGTTGGATGGTGGTGAGATTCACCGTTTAAGTACCTATCAGTATGGGTCTTTTTCCTATACACGGTGTGGCCTAAGGTGTTATCAGGATTACGGATTACTAAATTCTCTCTCATTGTTGTATAAAGGTTTCTCGAGTGTGTATATTAATTAAGAAGTTCTCATATTTAAGTTGGGATAGTTGGGATTGAGTACAGTTTGCGGCAGACAAAGGTTCATCTATTGGCTGTACATCCTTGACCACTCGTTATGCCAATCTGTCCGTTGAGGAAGAGAGTCATTTGAATGCGATTGTACTTTTTCCATTCAATACGAAGCAAATAACGTTCTATTGTTCAACAATTGAGATTTATTTTTGGTATGCTATAAGAGCAAACTCCTGGATTGATTTGTGCTATATCGAATATAATGTAATGTATGATAGAGCCAATTTTTTTGGTGAACAATAATCATGAAACAGTGTGACTTTTAATTCGAAGTATTCCTTGCAGTGTGTAAGTAAAGGAGATATAAAATGCAACAATCCGACCTCACTGTATTTTTTCGCGAAATTTAATAAATAAATAAATATCGCCAAACTGACACACCAACTGTATGGTCCCAAACTAAACAACGCTTGTACTATGGGTACCGTACAATAGACTGGGGGCGATCCCAGTGACACCCAGACCAGGGCAAATTAC
Source organism: Notodonta dromedarius (assembly GCA_905147325.1). NCBI lineage: Eukaryota > Metazoa > Arthropoda > Insecta > Lepidoptera > Notodontidae > Notodonta > Notodonta dromedarius. The sequence goes on along the minus strand of LR990183.1, from coordinate 1,164,926 downwards.
GAATAAGCCATTTCCGTAATTTACCCCAGCGGGAATCGAACCCGCAACCACCATGTGAAGTGAGCCGAGCGGCCTACGCTCGAACCACTGCGCCAAGCGGTCGCCAATAATAATAATTTTCAAACAATTTCGAGACATTTGCGATTTATAATACTTAAATCGAAAATAATATCTCTTAAAATTAAATTGACGTATTGAAAAGGAAAAAACTTATTGAATGAGTTTCAATTCAATTGAAATTTATTGTTAGCACCATAATAAAGCGGTGTTCATTATTCAATGTCCAAAAATACCGAACAATTTAAAGGTATGACTTAATTGAAAAATTTTTCCTCATCATTTGGACCATAAAGGAGTTAAATTAAAATATGAAGATCATAACTGATCCGCCAACCCGCACTGCGCCAGCGTGGTGGATTATGGCCTGAATCCCCCTCATGTTGAGGAGAGGTCCGTGCCCAGGAGTGGGACGTCAAAAGGGCAAAACTATTTATTATTATACTAGCTGAGCCCGCGACTTCGTCCGCGTGGAATTTAACTTAGCAAAAAAGCCCGCTCCCGCGTTCTCAGCCCGCGCGACAGGACCCAGTTTTTTTATTTTATTTTTCGAAAATAAAAGTAGCCTAAGTTACTGCTTATAACATCAGCTATCTACCAGTGAAAGTCCCGTCAAAATCGGTGCAGCCGTTTCGGAGATTACCCGGAACAAACACACAGACAGACAGACAAACAAAATTTTTTTAAATCGCGTTTTGTTATAGTTGTCGTATGTACTTTCATATGCATTTAGTGAAAAGTTTTATTTTGATATTACAAACAGACACTTACACCAATTTTATTTATTTGTATAGATAACTGAATGCCTTCATTTCCTCGGCTTCACTATAGCTTACTTCAAGTTGACAGCAAACGAAGCGATCATATTACTCGAAGCGGGCGGACCCGCTTCGTAGGACAGCCAAGTGGACAGTCACCCTTAAGTCAACATTGGTACTCTATACATCACGGTAGAGGCGGTGTAAAATCTAATTAGACGAGCTTGGTGCGTTTAATTAAATTAATTTTGAATCGTGAACGTTCTAGGTATGTATAGATACCAAATATAGCTAAGAAACCCTTTCTGGAAATAATAGGGTGCTTGCCCAGGTCAGAAACTTCCAAGACACTCGTTTATTAAAGCAATTAATAAATTCTGATAAAAAAGACATACTTAACCGTAATCGTGTGAATGACGCCTTATGGAAAGGGTATAGAAAAAAAATATAACAAAGTCGCTAAACCGCGTACAACCCGCCTGATGTTAAGCAGTTACCGTAGCCTGTAGACGTTTGCAATACCAAGTTTTTGCTCGCATGTTGCCGACATGAAAGGAAGTGGAACAGAGGGAGGGGAAGAGACTCACTCATTGTACAAAACGCAGCTAAGATAGCTGAACTTCTGTGACAGGGTGGTACTACCCCGGTCAAGCCAGTCCGTATATGACCTGTAGTCAATTGACTACAGCTTCGCTTTATCACCGTAAAAATCGCTAAGTAGTAATAACATACCTGTCTCTGTCACTCCCACGTAAATCTAATACGTTTCGCTCACACAGTTGCCATGAACTGCGTGTGAACGGCAAGCGAGAAGTATTATATTTACGTGGGAGTGACAGAAAAAGGTAATAACAGGTCATTGTACGAAATTCTTCGTGCTCAGCGACCCTGCTTTAGTAGATATTAAAAAAATAAGAATAACTTTTTTGAATCCACAGCATAATTCAGTTTTAGTGTTATGAATGAGGTACTTATAATAGGCAGTCAGCAGGCTTGATTGCGGCTCTCCCAGACAAGCTCCGGAGTAAGATAAATAGTTCGAGATGATATGTTAAGCGACATCTGTCGGCTAGGAGCACGACATTATTATAATTGTAACGGCGAGTGCGGATAACTGCCGAATAATGGTCGGAGAGTGAATGAAGAAATTGAATAATTACATTCGTATGAGGAATTGCATTGAAACACATTATCCACATAATTACAACTAAATATAACTGAAGTGCCTGCTTGAAATATCAAATAAATCTATACAAATAAATAAAATTGGAGTGTCTGTTTGTAATATCAAAATAACACCTTTTCACTACATGCATATGAAAGTACATGCGACACCTATAGCAAAAACGCGATTTAAACAATTTTTGTCTGTCCGTCTGTCTGTCTGCCTGTCTATGTGTTTGTTCCGGGTAATCTCCAAAACGGCTCGACCGATTTTGTCGGGACTTTCACTGGCAGATAGCTGATGTTATAAGGAGTAACTTAGGCTACTTTAATTTTAGAAAAACAAAGACAGAACAAATCTGTCCTGTCGCGCGGGCTCAGAACGCGGGAGCGGGAGCGGTTAAGTTAAATTCCACTCGGACGAAGTCGCGGGCTACTTACTTCTAACAACAAAAAACAATTTTCTACGTTTTTGTATATTTCTTTGTTCCGGCTAATCTCCGAAATGGCTAGACCGATTTAGACGGGACTTTCACTTGCAGATAGCTGATGTAATAGGAAGTAACTTAGGTTACTTTTATTACACCGAAGTACCATGCGGACGGGCTCTACATTCAAACTATGAAGACTACGAAATTTTTTCGATACATTTTTGACTATAATACCGACCGATAATCTGGCTGCAGTAAAATGTGTAGAAAAAATATCGGTGCCGGGATAAACGTGTGAATGACTGCTCACAGGATTATTCAATTATATGTTAATAATAATACATTTCCAACTTTTTTCCGATTGAAAATACATTTACAAACGCATCTTTCAATCACAAAGTTGAAAAACATGCACATAATTCATGAGTTCGCAGTTAGGTATACGAATGAATTCAATCCGATGGAAATCTATTTCATTTGCATCGGAATACAACTTGGGAAGCAGTGGGCGGCGCTCGCGTTGCGGGGAGACCTGTAATAAACTTTTTAATTAAAGGAGATAACAAAACAATGACATAAAGAACAATAATAACTACCTAGGTGACTTTTGAGACGAGGTCTTTCTGATAAGAAAGACCTCGTCTTTTCTCTCTTTTCTCTCTTTTCTCTCTTCTTCCTTGATACGAAATACATTGCGAACCGTGTATATAGTACGGCAGGTTCCCGCATTACTAACCCTTCAATGTATTAGTTAGCACCTTTTTGTAGCCTATTTTATGTCCCGCTGCTGGGCAAAGGCCTTCCCCTTTATTTCGCCACGTATTTTGTGGTGGCCACGTTTTACCCGCAATGTATTGATACGATACGCAATGTATCATTACCGTCCAGGTATTGATACCATTTGCCCACCTTTGCGGATCCATTCGTGCCACTTGGCCGACCCAGTCCCACTTCAGCTTTGCTGTTTTCTCGCCCACGTCAGCAAACCGAGTGATGGAGCGCGGGGTAGTTTTTCTGACGAGGTCCGTCTTTTTAACATGTACTTATTATGAGGTTATAGTTAGTTATAGTTAGCCGCATCACGTGACCGGCGGGATGGTCTGTTTTACGTGCAACGAATAAGGCTCGCTATTCAGCGCGGAAATGCGGCTAGCCTCCTGGGCACTTTTGGCATCGACGACGATGTGGAGGCACTTTTGTACCTATATACATTTTTTTTTCATTTATATTTTACTTTAAGTTAGTTTATAAGTAATTGTTATACCGTACATAGTATCTTTATATTAATACGTGAAGGTAAAACTTTCATCCGTTTAATACGAAAATTGCGCGGACGGAAGAGTATGAAATTTGGCACACTTATAGATTATATACAGAAGGAGTGCAGAATACTAAATTTTATATTATAGATAATACTTAGAAATACATTAAAATCAATAAATAAAACATTACACACACTACCATGAATTGACACACACACACACACATTTGTAACCTCCACACCGATTGACTGACTAACAAACGGTAACAGTTCTTGGAGGGCGGGACTTCTATAGTGCATTCTGCGTGCCAGTATCAAATAGTATTTGACAATAAAACCTTAATGACGTTTAAAATTATAATATAAATTAATTTCGACCACGGGAGACCACTAGTAATATATTAATTACGAAAATAAATAATGCAGTTAGTACCTTAGTACCTAATAATACTTGTGAGAGTGCCTTGCTGTGAGTACTGAGCACCTAGTCTGCCTATCAGTGTTCACAAAACAAAGTGTGTTCTCATCGTCCAATATTTCAATACAAATCCTTTCCACATCGGCATAACATAAACATTATCGCATTTCCTATGGCATAAACAACGAATAATCGTTTTTCGATCATCCTGTATACCTAATAGCATAAAAAGCTTATGTCACGAGGAATATCAGACTTTACGGCTTCGAAGATAAAGTCTGATTTATATTAGCATGGTGATACAGATACGTTGATATCAAATGAATTGTGGCTGCCATTCCACTTACCGAAAGCATACTTTAATGCTGCAGTATAAAGTCTTATTTCTTTTGTCATAGCCGCAGAGTGTTGTTTAGGAGTTTCAATGCGTGAATAGGAAAATCATCGGCTTATTTTATTGGCATATTGTAAAGGATAAGGAAACCCGTACTTTCGTTCATGCCCCTACCAAGGAATTCAGGAATAAAATTCCCCCAAATTAAAACAGGAAAATGGAAAAAAAAAATTAAGTTCCCCTAAAGTACATTTTAAGTTCAAGTTCATTTTATTGTAAATCAAACCGACGACGCATACTAAAACGAAAAACTTATGCAACTCAAATTTGAGTGTTGCTTAAATTTGATGCGATACAAACAAATTAAAGATAAGGGCGTCTCGAATACTAAGTGCGACTAAAACATTTGAGTATAGTTTCAGCATTTGGCCGATAATGTAATAAAAATACTACGAAAACCCAAGAAACCAACGTATAGTGTGAATCCCCCTCGCATTGAGGGGGAGCAAGGCTCACCTTCTATTACATTACACCACCATCCAAATACGAGTGTTAGTCTGACGATATTCATTTATTTAACGACCGCTTGGCGCAGTGTTTCGAACGTAGGCCTCGGCTCACTGCGTCGAGTAGTTGCGGATTCGATTTCCGTCAGGGTAAATTTCGGAAATGGCCTTTTCGTAAATTGCCCTGGTCCGGGTGTCTTTGGGATCGCCTCCAGTCCATTGTACGGTACCCACACACAGTACAAGCGTTGCTTAGTTTGGGACCGTACAGTTGGTGTGTTCGTCTCGCGATATTTATTTATTTCCAATGCGTACCTATTCGGGATATGATCTGTATTTCCCAATTGAAAGCCAATTTCGTACTCGCGACTGAATGTATTAATGCGTAAAGCCATTGTTAGGGGTTACAGCGTGGAAAATTAACGGCAACGTGTCCAATGGCTTATCTCGATATCATGAGAAATGAAAATGTAGAGTTTATGTTTCCCGGGCGAATATTAAGATATTGCCTTGGTTTATGAGTTTGGAAAGTAATTTGGATATTAGATTACAGAATTTCAGATCAAATAGGTAATCGGAAATGATTTTTGCAATAAAGCTACAAATGATATATACTTACATGATGTGGTCCAATAACAGAGCCTTGGGGGACTCCTTAACAATGATATTTATATTTCGATGACCGCGTGATTTAATAGTTTGATCATCAGTCAGTAGTAATTTTTAAGTATTATGGTACACTTTTATTTTTATAATAGGTATTATTTGTATATCTAAAAATGAAGGTTGCTTCTCAAAATCCGGGATGATTAGTCGCTTTATTTTTGTTTTTAATCGTCTTTGCAAAACCTCTTTGATTACTATCAAGGAGCTTATACTTTTTTCAGTAGTATCAGCAATACCGACATCTCCTATAGCGAGTCTTCATTGAACATTTATTAGCATTCCGCTGTCGTTTCCTGGAACAAAATATAATTTCGCTCGAACATAACATCTGTTCACAGTTAGGTTGCGTTTTCATTGGAGCGAAACTACAAGTGTAGCGGAAGTTTCACTATCTCCAATTACTTTGATAGTTTAAATAGTGGGTTGATCGAGGTATTGGAGGCCGTGTATCTAATAAAGCAGACAAAAAGAACAAGTGATATGACGGGTAAGACACAAGGTAACTCTACTTAAATCCGGCGCCTATGCAAGTCACATAAAAATTACGCTTCAGTAGAAAAGCTACGATTCCTTAGAGTTGGATTATAGGAGGGCCTCGATCTCAAACTGTTGGGAATCATATTGTTTTTGATCGGACTTTTCACTCTTTTGAAGCCCACTCTCAAAGCCGTGGCCGTGGGTACGTTTAAGAACCCCTTTGATTTTCAGACAGTTTTTAATTAAAACTTTTTTCTATCTAAAGATAAATGCTTAACTTACGGAGACAAAGTCAAACAACGATCTTGGAAATGTCATTATTATGTGATGACAGGGCAAAATGGCATGTCAAGAGCATTCTTAAGATCGCTCTGAGACTTGAGATTGTTTAATAATAAGGTCCTCAATTTTTCCGCGATACCCGCTCCGCTTCGCCGCACTAAGCCCGCGGCCTTATACGTCGGAATTTAATCAAACGCGCACATGTCCAACACGTGCTGATGTGTGCACTCACTCACTCAGGTGATTGGATTTATTTTTTTCATTTCTTGATATTACATTTTCTATTTTTGAAGTCAATGTTATTGCAGGAAGCCCTTATGATTGTGAATGCGGGCAATCAAAATATCAGTAACGTATTATAAATTAATTAAATAAATAAATATCGCCAGACGAACACACCAACTGTATGGTCCCGAACTAAGCAATGCTTGTACTATGGGTACCGTACAATGGACTGGGGGCGATCCCAGTGACATCCAGACCAGGGCAAATTACGAAAAGGCCATTTCCAAAGTTTCATGTCAAAAGCGTACTCAAGACCGCTCTCTCAGGCTTGAGATCGATACGGGCCTTAGATTAACCCTGTCGGGAACATTGGCAAAAAATAGAAGGGAACAACAAGAAGACAACTAATTTCAAACTCGACACAGTAAGGGCGTGTTTTGAGTACCCCATTAGAATAAAAGCGAGCAGACCGTCCGACCCGACCACGGAGAGCTCACGACATTCGATCGGGTAGATTGCAAAATATTTTCGGGTTTTAATTAATTTCAGATAGAGATCTTGTCTTCTAGATAAGTATCACGTTTTGAATTGAGAAAAAAAAATAACGACACCGATATATTTTTGTAGTTTCTAGTATTGCTTTTAGTATTTTATACTAAACGTTTTGTAATTATTGTCTTGGGTATTTTATGTGGGGTGTTATTTTTCCAGAACAAATGTTAAGAATGTTAATAACAGGTAGGTAGGTGCCTATGTTTATCATCTTGGTATCTTTCCATAAGTCATGTTTATTTGTTCAAACGCGTGTACTAATTTAGACGCCATAATAAAAAATTGCAAGCACTAAGTTTCTACAAAAAAAAATAGTTTCCATTGGAATCTACCCGCCTGATGTTAAGCAGCATTGACATTGCTAGCACGACGCCGACCTGAAGGGAAGTGGAATAGCTCTCCAGCTATTCCACTTCCCTTCAGGTCGGCGTACCCCTCCGGGTAGAGAGGGGGGTAGGGCTTTACAGGGCCCTAACCACGCTAGCTTCTCAAATCGTAATAGAAAGGCAAAAGCTAGCGATTGCGTTTCAAACGCTCCGCTTTTGACGTTTGAAACGTTTGGAGCGTTTGAAACGCAATCGCTAGCTTTTGCCTTGCTATTACGATTTGAGTAGCTAGCGTGGTTAGGGCCCTGGTCTCTCACTCATCGTACGAACCACAGGTATAATAGCTACTTTCCGGTTTACGCGGATCTTCTGTGATAGGGTGGTACTACCCCAGTCGAGCCAGCCCGTACATGAGCTGTAGTTATTTGTCTACAGCTTGGCTCTACCAGGGTTGAATGTGTGTATATCGGATCGGACGATGTTAAAGTATCCTAAGGCATGCATATTATTATTAGACCTCAAAAGTTTGGGTAATTCTACTGGCGAGTTAATAATTATACCCTGGGCGGTTCAAAGGCTAGAGCAGGGGTCTCAGTTAATTCCAGTATACTTAGGGATTCTAATAAGTTAGGCAATTATAACACACACTCAGTGGGCAAATCCTAATTTGGCATATTGGCAATGAATATACTCGTACATTGCCAGAGTTAATTAACGGCAAAGCAAAAGCAGTGAGCCGATTGGTTAGGCACGCGTTTTGCGGCCACAAGGACAAAACCTGAGTTCATAACCTGGCACGCGCCTCTGGGTTTTTAGAAATCTATGTGTGAATCATAATTTCAATATGGTTATCACTTGCGTACGGTGAAAGAAAACATCGTGAGGAAATGTGCATGCCTTAGAAAATCTAACCCAATTCAGAAAGACATTTGATATCTGCCAGCACGCTCTGTGCCAGCGTGATGGATACTGACCTGGATCCCCCTCGTATTAAGGGGAGACCCGTGCCCAGGAGTGGAATGCTATAAAGGGTTAATTATTATTTTTATTACATAAACTAAGAGCAACTTACGGTACCCATCTAAGCTTTTAATTTTGTTTGTATTACTAAGTCAGGTGCCCCTAACAGACTCTAAACAATATGTCCTAAACAAAGTTACCCCCTTATAATATATTTCCAAAAAAGCCGTCAGACAACTCACGTCAATTCAGGAATATGCCGTAATTTCGTATTCCTTAAGTTGAGCTGTGTTGATTTATGTTGCAACTTTTGGACTTTGAGCTTTATTACTTTTGTCCGACATAGGAAACTTTTATAGCCGACTTCCTCTAAAGAAGAAAAAATAGTATCACGCTTAAGTATATTGCCCAAAATAACGTATGTATTTATTGTTTTCTTATATTTACGCGAATACTACACATTGAAATAAAACTATTTTTCGGATTTTATCGCGTTTATTAACTTTATGTTCCCGACGTTTCGGTTGCTTTACAGCAGCCGTGGTCACGGGGGGACTGAGGTGTTGGACGTCCTGATGTCATAGTTAGTAACTGGGTACCCTCATATTTAGTTGTTGTTTGCGGTCCGATCCACGTAGAAAGTGCTCACAGTGTCTCGAGGTCTTGCAAACGTCGGGAACATAAAGTTAATAAACGCGATAAAATCCGAAAAATAGTTTTATTTCAACTTATGTATTTCTTGGTAATTTCAAAAGGCAACACACTGGAGCTATTATACGTAGTGTACTCAGAATGTTTCTAGAATCTCATTTTTTTATATGAAACACTAGCTAGATATAAATATATCATAAAAGTACAATTATTTATAAGTATAAATTCGAACGTTCTAATTTCAAATTTCCCTCCATATTTTTGTACGAGCTCATTAGCGAAATCGTGTCTCTATGAAAAATGGTACCTCACCGAGAACATTTTTTCGCCATGATTTTCTACGATTTTAAATGTTGGCTAAAACCGGACGAATCCTTTAATAGACTTCAAATGCCTTTTTCGGATAAGGGCCCTTCATAAGCAACCGTTTACTACTGGTATAGTGAATTTATGCGTGGTCGGCTATCATTGACTGACGAAAAAAGAGGTGGTTGCCCTGTGACGGCAGTTACAGAAGAAAACGTGCTGGCAGTGAAAAATTTAATTCAAGAGAATAGGCGTGTAACATACGAGGAGATTCAGCAAACGTTGTAGATCGGATCGGGAAGCGTTCACGAGATCCTCCACGTGCACCTTCGCGTGAGGAGGATTATTCCGCGCTGGGTACCGCACAAACTCACTGAAGTTCAGAAGCAGGCCAGCGTGGAATGGTGCTTTGATATGATGATTAAATTTGATCCAGGCTCATCTTCTCGTATTTATGATATCGTCACAGGTGACGAGTCTTGGATTTACCAATACGTTCCAGAAACAAAGCGCCAGTCAACAGTGCGGCTGTATCAAAACGAACCAACACCTACCAAAGTGCAGCGATCTAGAAGCGCATGCAAAATTTTGATTGCTAGTTATTTCACTTTAAGTGGGTATCTGGTGTCAATTCTATTACGGAATCAAAGTAGCATCAATGCCGAGTAGTATACCACAAAATGCTTGCCAGAAGTGTTCGAGGCAATGAGCAATAAGCGGGCAAAGACGGGGCTCCGTGGGCTACTGCTCCATCATGACAACGCACCCGCGCACTCGTCGCTCAAAACTAGGGACTTCCTGGATAACACACCGGTTAAACTGTTAGGTCATCCGCCTTACAGTCCTGACTTGGCGCCGTGTGACTTCTTTTGGTTCCCCCAAATAATAAAACAACTGAAAGGAACAGAGTTTTCATCGCCAGAAGATGCACTAGTGGCGTTCGAGCGAGCTGTAGAAGAGGTGTCTGAAGATGACTGGAAAAAATGCTTTCAGTATTAGTTCAGACCATGAAACTTTGTATAGACACTGGTGGAGAGCACTTTGAAAAGATTTAATAAAAAAATTGTACCCAATACAACTTTTTTTTTTATTTTCTAGAAATATTCTGAGTGCCCCACGTATTTATTTTAATATCTACTACACTTTGTAATTAAAAAGTAAAAAGACAAGCCTGCTGAGTTTCTTGCCGGATCTTCTCAGTCGAGGTCGCGTTCCGATCCGGTTGTAGATATAAGGAAAAAATGTAAGATTGTCAATTTGTAAGTGCCCCCGTAGGCCTAAACAAACTAAACGATTTGAATTTGAAAAAAGGGTCAGACACAGGTGCAATGAAAATGAAATTAAATAAAAAACGGTCATTCGACACAGACACACAACAATACTTACGTCTTAAACAACCTTAACGGTGGTTAAGCTGTACATACAGCTCTTATAAGGGCTGGCTCGAGCTGGTAATACCACCCCTTTCACAAAAGATTAGCGTGGTGCAGTTATTATCGCTGCGTTTTGGACCATGAGTGACAGAGACCCAGAAGCCCGACTCGTCCTCCCTACATCTCCCTCAGACCCACTTCCCTTCATCGGATGTCAAAAACGACGGCTTCCCTCCCTCTTTCACAAATAAATTAGAAACATTCCGTCGACTGTGAATACACCTCCACCTCGAACTGAAACTCAAAATTGTTGTAATCATGTAAGCCTACAAAGCATTTATGAATAGTCAGAATCTACCACCGGTTCAGAATGCTGCTTCCACTGAAAAAGATCCGGCAAGACACTCAATGGTTACTCTTTTCAATGCATAAAAGATGGTGTACATTCTCAGGAACAGCAACAGAATATGATCAGGCAACACCATTGTCACTAAATAAGTAATAGTAAATAATACCAAAAGGTCGGCAACACGCGAGTAACGCCTTTGGTATTGCAAGCATACATAGACAACGGCTAATGCCTAACGTCAGGCGGGTCGAACGTTGATCATTGCAATGATCCTCACCTAGCTTGAAATTCATTGTCACAGGATTTTGACCGCTATGGCATCGCACTTCCATTGACCTATTTTCACTATGACCTCATGCAAATCTAATTTTTTTATTGAACCTCAATTGGTCGTAAATTTGATTGCCGATCGGTAGGTGGAAGCCCCGCGGAGTTAATTAAACGTTATAAACGTAATTACTCCTTCCGTTTGTGGGGATTAAGGGAGAAGTAATGGGGTATTCAGGTAATCAATTGTGAGGGACTAATATATCACAAAGTTTAACTTAAACCCGTATTATTAAGTCGGCCTCAAGTCTGAGAGCGATCTTGGAAATGTCATTCTGGTCTCAAACCAGTACAAAATTACATGTCAAAGGCATGCTTAAGATCGCTCTCAGACTTGAGATTGTTTTATTAATACGGGTCATTGACCAGAATATCTGGTCGACATAAAAGTTTTCGTATGGTTGTAAATCGGGGAGCGGCTTTTAATATATCTGACGACCGCTCGGCGCGGTGGTTCGAGCGTAGGCCGCTAGGTTCACAACACCGGGTGGTTGCGGGTTTGATTCCCGTCAGGGTACATTTCGGATATGGCTTTTTCATAATTTGCCTAGTCCTGCCCTAGTCTGGGTGTCACTGGGATCGCCTCCAGTCCGGTCCATTGTACGGTACCCATAGTACAAGTGTTGCTTAGTTTGGGAACATACAGTTGGTGTGTTCGTCTGGCGATATTCTATTCTATTCTAACCCTGGGGACTAATGCCGTGATGTTGTATGTACTGATTCCAACTCGAGAGTATTAATCTTTAATACCTCCCTACTTTACAACACCGCCCACATTGACAGGACGCTAGCATAAGGGTGTTTTATCATTGGCCGACACGACACCGACACGATATCCGGAGAGATAATCTAATGCTACTCCCACATTAGCGTCAGAAAGCTTCAGGAACTTATCGCGCTAAAGTTAGCGCTAGACAAGTGCGGCAAAATACTCGTAACGCAGACAATAGCGAACTTCTACATCTGGGGTGCTACTCTTAGCAACGATAATCGATATATCGTGACATTCTTATCGTTGAATCCTACTCTAAGTGGCATCTTTTTTGCCGTCGTAAATGGTCTAAACGAACTATCATTCAGTAATCGATACGACGGCAAAGAAGATGGAATTAGGAGTAGGATTCGACAATACGAATGTCACGATATATCGATTATCGTTGCTAAGAGTAGCACCCCAGTGTTTACCGCGACAGTAGGCAAAGCTTAGTGGCTATATACACGGATGTAGGATAAGTTTTAAATCATCTGTCTAACGTTATCGAATCGGTGTCGTTATCGGCTGTTATGAAAACGCCCAAAGTAGCAACACCTTTACAACTAAAAGTTTAAGCTTTTAAAGCTAATCTAAACTCGACCGTTGGGAGATTTTGTTTTGGCTTTATTTAGCGAGAGTTAATGAACATTCAAGAGCCATTTAAACCCGTGAAGTGGCTCTCTGGATTTAATTGAACATTATTGTGTCCTTGAAAACAGCGGTGGGTGTGCTCCCGGAAATAACGGCATAGAAATGTTAGATGTTTTCCTGAAATTCGACTCAGTAATACGGATGAAAGACTTAAGCTTGGGTATCTTTAAAATCATCTCAAATCATTTGCAGTTTATTTTTCCATCCCAGCGGAAGTCAATATCGTGTGTTTTGATTTCGCTGGGCGGATTTTTTTGTAAAGTGATTGACGTGTCCGATATAGCGTTCTTTGTTCTCATGGCGTCAGAATTTACGCGAACAAAGTCTCGATGGAAACAGAATGGGGAATAATTAAAACCAGATAAACCGTTTCCCGTTTTCATTTTAAAACATTTTTTTTTTCGTGTTGTTGAGAGACTTTTCCCTTAGAATGTTGATGTTAACTAGCAAAATTTAGTTTGGTTTGTTTATTTAAAAACCTTTTGAAAAATTAGTTCAACAATGACTTTTTTTAACAATTAGGAAACGACATAAAAGTTTACTACCTAGATTAATAGACATTAGGACGAAAATATAATATTATTTTACTGACCAATAATCACTTTTTTATGGGTAAAATAAAAATTACGACTTCAGTTCAGATTTCTTCGGTAAAAAATATAACTTGTATGTTACTTTATATCTCACGGATGAATAAACAGATCTCAACCATTTTTCAATATACAACCTTCAATCTATACATAATATATAACTCAAAGGTGACTGACTGACTGACTGACTGGCATAGTAATCTATCAACGCACAGCCCAAACCACTGGACGGATCGGGCTGAAATTTATGCATGCAGGTAGATGTAATGACGTAGGCATCCGCTAAGAAAGGGTTTTCATTAATTCTACCCCCAAGGGGATAAAATAGGGGATGAAAGTTTGTATGAAACTTTGTCAATTAAATTCCACGCGGACGAAGTCGCGGGCACAGCTAGTTTCTAGCATAAAAGCGAAATAGCACACCAATATCATTTAATAATAATGATTATATTTAAACTAAATTAGGTTCTTTGAATCATCAAGCTTGCTTGCTAGCATGAATAATCCGAAAATAGCGTCAATAAAAAATAGAGTATTGCAGATTATCCGTTCATAAAAAGAACCTCTTGAAACATTTTAAGAAAACATCGTAAGGAAATCCGAGAATTTTATAAATACGTTTTGATCGCGGGAACTGAACAGCAAGATCGCTGGTGTGATTAATTATCTTAACATTGGTTTTAAGTGCTTTTGGATTAAGCTATTTTTAACTGTATTATAAAAAATATGGTGCCTTTCTTTCTCTCACAGAAGATCAGCGTTAAGTTGAAGCTGCATTTCGTACGATAACTGAACGAGTTTCGGCCCAGGTGGCAACGAGCGAGCAGTGTCTTCGGTATTGCAAGTATCTATGCCAAAGGTTACGGCACTTGCTTCACTTCAGGCGAGTCATACGCTTGATTGCCGACTTTAAAAAAATGGAACTGACTCCAAATAAATAAATGGATTATTTCTAGCCTTTTGAAGCGAAGCTTCTATACGGACGTTCGGCGCGCCGCGCGGCCACTTGATCCGTACTAAGCGTCAGTAACGTTACACGATATATATGGGTATACAGAGTGGCAGCTGCGGCGCCCTACGCGTTATACAATAAAGCTTCACTTCTTTCGGGCGTCCCTGGACGGCACTGTTTTTGTATCGGGCTTGGATTGGTTTTGAAGTCGATACTTTAAAAAAGTACTATCTTTACCAATGGCTGTTGCCCATCAATAATATATTTTTTTTTTCACAATAATAATATGTTATTCAATACCATACGCGCAGCATCTTATCCGCCTGGCATTTGATCCGTGCCTCTCACGTTTCACGTCGCTATCCTTCAAAGGGATTTGGGCCAATTATTTTTTGTACCGTGACACGGCCAGAAAAGATAAACCAAAGGATTGGGAACTTCTTGCTTTGGGAAAAGGGGTTTTATTTATAGCGGTGATTATGTCGTTAAAACGGGAAAATTTAGTAATAGAAATGGGATAGGGAACAGAAATTTACAAAAATAAGACTTAGGGAACAGATATAGAACGATGATAAGGTTTAGAAGAAGGGCCGATCGAAGAAAAAAGGCGTGGTTAAAAATCTTACGTTAGTGTTTGACATGACATCACTACAACTATTCTGAGCTCCAGTTTCCAAAGTGGAAATAGCCAATCCACCTTTTTTGCGATCCGCTTGATGTTAAGCACGCCAACGTATTGCTCGCACGATGCCGACCTCAAGGGGATTGGGACACAGGGAGAAGGGAGATTGGGCTTCCGGCTTAATCACTCATCATACCAAAAGCAGCTATAATACGCCGATCTTCCGTGTGTGGGTGGTACTACCCAGTCGAGTCAGCCCGTATATGAGCTTGTAGTCAACTGGCTACAGCTTCGCTCAACTACCGCACACCGACTTCATTTACTTGTAGGTATGTCGCAGCCAACTAGCTTAATTAGCCGTTCAATCAACAGTCTAGCCACTTTACTAATCAGCGCCGTTCAACTAGCGGCCCAAATGATATTCAGCCGTATCGTCTGTTACAACATTTAATAAACTGGCTGGCTAATGCTTAGGCAACTGGTTGATATTTAAGTCATACAAACTTTTAAAAATACTACCCAAGCAGAGCGACCCGGATGGGTTTAAGTTAGGGTTCATTTTTTATGACCCCACAGAAATCCTACCCGGCAAGGAGGTTCGATGAATCTAAACAATTTCGTAATATACCTAAGTACCTAATAAAATTATTCCATAAAACTTGTGTTTTGCCGACGCCATATTGACAGTTTGGTGAGTTTCAGCGCTAGGTGGCAGAAAGTGGAACTAAATTGAAATGAACAGTCTAGGCAAGTAATTAAACGGCTAGGCAAGTAATTAAACGTCATCGACCCAAGACATTTGCCTAGCTGTTTGATCAAATGGCTGAGTATCATTCAGGCCACTAGTGAACGGCGCTGTTTAGTAAAGTGGCTAGGCTATTGATTGAACGGCTAATTAACCTAGTTGGCTGCGACCCCTATAATTACTCTGGGATACTCTGTGATGGGGACTAAAATTTTATTTCATGAGCGAAATGTAGTCTTTCTTACAACCCTACCTACCCCATCGGAGAATGCAGTCGTGATGGTGTATTTCACAAAACCATCATCTATTCCTGAACTCGGAAATAATTATTGAACACTTGAAAAGATCGATGTGTGTATTTATACCGTACACCCTACGCAGAACTTCGAACTCATTCATGATCGTTTATGATGAGGCAATAACAAAACATTTTAGCTTGTCCAAACACGGCCCGGTGCCAATATGTTTACGCCATTAGTACGCAGTTGAAATGATATCAAGAGTGGTTTGAATAATAATGCTCGTTTATTTATATTAAGATGAACAGTTTTTTATTGTCTAGGCTTTTGAAGAACCCCATGTTGAGTGCAAAGGAAAAACATCTGGAGTGAGATCATTATTTTGTTTAGGCCTACGGGGGCTCTTACAAATTGTCAGTTATAAATATTTTTCATATATCTACAACCGGATCGCTACGCGACCTCGACTGGGAAGATCCGGCAAGGAACTCAGCGGGCTTGTCTTTTTACATTTTGTTTTTTAATTCGCCAGTTGCTTAGGTAGATACTCGTAACAGGGGTAGGTTACAGGTTATCAATATTACTGTAACATATTACATGGATAATTGGACATAGCTTTGCAAAATGGAACCAATCCACACACACTTCTGCAAACTGAAACCAACCTAGAAACACTAAAACAAGGGTTGGTTTTGGTCTGCAGCAGTGCATGTGGGTTGATTCCATTCTGCAAAACGATATCCAATTGATAATATCGCGATACGCGTGATATTTGTGATACCCATTACTGACAGTGTGGCGCCCCCCATTGTGTCTAAGTAGGTAGTGGTTAATCGGTTTTCAGCTGACGTAATCCTCAATAATTTGACGACCGCGGTTTGAGCGTAGGTAGCTCGGATTACTGCAGCGCTAGGCCGTGGGTTCAACCCCCCGCCCCGGTGTCAATTTTGAAAAACGCCTTTTTGTTTTGCTTATTGAACTCCAAAATACTATACCTACTTATAGCACAGGCGTTTATTATTCTCGGACCTTAGATTTGGTGTGATACGTTCAGTATTTAATAATATTTCTCGAATCCAAGATGAAAATCAATCTTGGATTGCTGCATGTCGTCTAATCGATTACCTACCTGCGTGCCGACGCGAGCGCAATCTACGATCGCTTATTGGCTACCTTTACCCAAAACATGGTTGCTGTTCGAATTTTAAATATCCAAAATTGATCATTATTAATTATCAATATTATTTCATACTAGCTGAGCGCGCGAATTCGTCCGCGTGGAAATTAACGTAACCGCTCCCGCTCCCGCGTTCTGAGCCCGCGCGAAGGGCCCATTTGTTTATTATTGTTTCTAAAATAAAAGTAGCCTAAATTACTCCTTATAACATCAGCTATCTGCCAGTGAAAGTCCCGTCAAAATCGGTCCAGCCGTTTCGGAGATTACTCGGAACAAACATACAGGCAGACAGCCAATTTATTTTCATTTTTAAATCGCGTTTTTGCTATAGGTGTCGTATGTACCTTCATAGGCCTTAAGTGAAAAGGTGTTATTTTGATATTACAAACAGACACTCCAATTTTATTTATTTGTATAGATTTTCAAGGAATATATTTTATTACAATTTTGTATCATGTCGCAACCCTAGCGCAGACGTATTTAAAATTCAAGAGAGGTATTCTTCGTGTGAGTGGGGTATAACGCCGAACCCTAGGGATGTAACACGATTGTGACTTTAGCGACGGTAAACAGGGCGTTTGTGTTAGCCGTATTAGGGGTGAGCCGTAAAATGTGTGAAATGGGTAATGATGGTACATATTTTATGGGATGTTACGTTTTTTAACGGTGTGTAACGTGTTTCGAGATGTCATTTTGAGTGGGTTTTGTGTTGTGTGAAATAACTTTTACTCCGGTGCAAGTTGAGTGTTAATCATGACTACGAAATAGGATATGAGTTTAATTCAAAAGGTTTATGATTCGTAGCTAGTTGTCAATTCTCTGTGCTTATTCATGCGTTACAAAAATCTCCTCTGGTTGCGTGAACTGCGTAGCCAGCGCGTCGACATTTGCTCCATTACGTCCCAAGGGCACAAACCAATGAGTGATCATAATAATACCTACCACCATTATGGTTGTAAAAGTGAGTATTTTTTTATGAATGAAATTCCAACGGCTGTGTTGACGTAATAAAAAAATCCGTTCGCCCAAGAGTAAGAAAAAAGGAAAACATTATTACCGCTGGCAATTAGACTTAAACATACTTAGTTTACGTCGCGTCACTTTATATTGTTCATACATCAGGCAAACAGAATATGTTTTAGGTATTCTTAGTCTTATTTGATCATTAATGTCAGGTACAATCTGCTTCTTATAATGCGTCTTAATTACCGAAAACTTTTACAAAAAGTTGTTCAGTGCGTTATTCAGCCACGCCTGCAGCCTGAAATCTCTCACACTAGCCACTAGATCATAACGAACAAAATAAACATTTAGGAGAAGGATCCACTGCTCACTGTCGGCTTGTTAATCTCCATTTACAAAATGATCAGCCCTGCAAAATACGTCCAATAGACGTATCAATCGAGTACAAAAAGTCGCTTAACTAGAGCACTGCGTCCATTAGAGAAGCGCCGGATTGAGTTGACCCGGCCGGCGGCTAGTGCATTTCCATTTCGTTTTCATGCAACGCCATTTGAAGCGTCTACTATAGAACGTATACCTCTACAAAAGGATTTTAGAATTCGCTTATTCAAGCTTGGCGTAGCGCAACCTAAACATGGTTTCGTTTCCGCCTGAGAGCAGACGGAGCTTCTGTAACTACATTACACAATTTGCACAGAAAGCTGGACAACAGTTGGGTAGAAAATTATTTTTAACTAACCAACTCTCTGTGCTATTCAAAAGGGTTGCAAGAACTTGTTTTGTTTCTTAAGTATGTGGTTGCTTTTAGTTAGAGTAGTGGTCGTTTTTTCCCTCACAATGTAAAAGGAGATTAACACCTACTTGTGTAACGTCGGTGTTTGCAACTGTTGTAATCTGTTTACCAAAGTTTTATTAACATGAGTACAGCATTGCGTACCATCATCGATAAATGCTCCCCCTCAATAAACTTCGATAGCTTGCACAAGCTGTTCCGAAGTTCTGCCGGCTGTCCATAAGTTTCAGCCGGAACTTTGCGCTGAACGACATTAGAAACTAGGTAGTAGGTACAGCCAAACTAGCTATCTGATTGTTACTTTAAAAGTGACCTAGTGAAAATCTTACAATAACTGGTACGTAATAAGTAGGTAACTCGTAAAATTTGTTTTTGTAAACATTGAAATTGATTTAAAATGTGAGTAGGTATGTCGCCTCACTAAACTAGCTTTCTAATTTAAATACCTAATTATGAGTGAGATTTGATTAATATTTAATATCCGCACTGGGCCAGCGTGGTGGATTATGGCCTGAATCCCACTCGTATTGAGGGGAGGCCGGTGCCCAGGAGTGCGACGTCAAAAGGGCGTAAAATTTAATTACTATTTACTTATTTAGTGACAATGGTGTGCCTGCTCACATTCTGATGCTGTCCCTGCGAATGTACCTACACCATCTTTTATTCATTGAAAAGAGTAACCATTGAGTTTCTTGCTGCATCTTCTCGGTGGAAGCAGCATTCTGAACCGGTGGTAGTTTCTGACTATTCATAAATGCTTTGTTAGCCATCAAAGTAATGAAAACTATGACTGTGAATAAAATAATTAATAAACAGATCTGTTTTCAAGATTGTCAGGAGAATAGTCCGGAATCCAATAGATCTGGTGGATCAGACATTTTATAGGATTTGACATCCATCTGTTTATTTATACGCATCAATCACTCGTGTAATCGGAAAAATAAAATACTTGAGGAAAAAATCTTGGAAAATCTACAATGATATTAACTCTACTCAAACTCATAATTGTTTTTATCCATAAAAGCCAACAAAGCATTTATGAATAGTCAGAATCTTCCACCTGTTCGGAATGCTGTTTCCACTGAGAAGATCCGGCAAGAAACTCAATGGTTACTCTTTTCAATGATTAAAAGATGGTGTAAATTTTCAGGCACAGCAACAGAATGTGAGCAGGCAACACCAATGTCGCTAAATAAGTAAATAGTAATCAAATCAAGTATTTAAATTAGGAAGCTAGTTCAGTGAGGTGTGCATTAAAAACCATTCTCCAAAAACATAACACAAAATGACTGATTAAATCATAATCGTATTCCCGTGTCAGTTTACGCGATCATAAGCAAATTAATCGATTTTCCATTAAACACAACCAGTTCAGGGGTGTATTAAGGGAAGGGTGAGCCCTTTTAATGTATCATGAAAGCGACGGCACATAAAGCTTCTTAGTTTGCGTAGAGCAGTTAATTAAGCGTGTATACTCCTTTATGTGGGCAATTACATGAGAGCAAAAACCCATGACATTGATTTATGATTTAAGAGGATAATATAGGGTGGGGTAAGGAAACAGTATTTTGAAAAGACGTGTAAAGGTTAGCCAACCTGTACTGGCTCTATTTCCCCCAACACCGAGGGGGGCTCGCCCCTATTACACTGGGACGAAAATACCATAAATGAAATAAAGAAACACTGCAGTGCACGTTCTGACTTCTTCTAAGAATGTATGCGCATTGGTGTGCAAAAATACCTATTTATTTTAAAACTAGCTGTGCCTCGCAACTTCATCCGCGAAGTATTTTAACTTAGCAAAAATGTCGAGATTATCGGGTTTAAAAAGTATCCTATATGTTAATCCCGGTTGTAATCTATCTGTGTTCCAAATTTCATCCAAATCCGTTCAGTAGTTTTTGCGTGAAGGAGTAACAAACATACATACATCCACACTCACAAACTTTCGCATTTATAATATTAGTAGGATTTTGTAGTAGGTAGATATTTTAAATTCTGCTAGTAAACTACTATTGTTCTATCTTGCGTAATAAAGGTTAGAAAATGAACAAAAGTGTTGCTAAATCGTGACTTTGTTAGAGTTCCACAGACACTACGAGAGACCCTTGGAAGATCACCCAGTCTGTATATCACAATCTGTCAGTGTCGTAACTTCCAGTTTTCGACCTAAATTGATGAAATTTGGTACACAAATTCCTTTATAGTATATTCCAAAAATAGAAAATGTTACTAAGTTTCTTTCAACTGGGTACCTTCTAGAACATGAAAAGTTGGGTATCGTCGAAAGGTCTTTTCAAATGGAATGGTATTATTTATACAACAAGTTGCTGTGTTGCCGTGCCGTTTTCGAGATTTTTACCTCTACAAGTTATAAAACTGTATGTGTTGTTTTTGACGATGTATATTTAAATATTAAAAATCATAATTTTTTTTGAGACCATTGAGACATTTGAGACATTTGAGAAAGTCTTACACATTTTCGTCAAGACTGCGGTACCATAGGTATACTTGACGGGTGATTTATATAATATATTTTAGATCCAATTCCTTTAAGTACACCATTTGTGTCGGCAAATAACCAATCCATTATATATTTCCTACACTGACAGCGAACGAAACACACCCGCCACAATACGACTCTAAAAATATCTACTCTATGACGAGTTCCCCAATAATGGAGTTGCCCACGCCCTTCCATTTCCGAGTCGCCCATTCCAAAGTAAATTGCCCAATTTTCACAAAAGACTTTTTCTTTTACAGATGGCGCACAAACCGGCGGAAACTTTGTAAAAGAAACGCGTTTGACACCCAAAAATGAACACTTGAAATTTTAAAGATGGATATAAAAATTAAAATCACCATCACAATGTTACTTGCACTAAAAATATGTTCATGTAACATAGAACATTATAACTCGAGTATTATTAACGTAGATAGTATATTCAATATTAAAAACAAAAGGTCTGTTGACGCAGACAACGGTTTTGATGTTGAAGAAAAAGAAGATGTAATGAATAAAACAGAAGATAGCCACGAGCTTGAAACACCTAAAAATGAGACAGTGTTCGGTCGATTTGTAAACACTGGAGACGACACAACAGGATATGATAACGTCACTGAAGAGCCCTGTGTTGGAGATCCTGAATTCTGTAATATGACGAGAGAAGAATATCTGGAGATGTTGAATGATTATATATTTCCACAGCCCTATGAATGGGTTTTGATCGCGACACACGCTATCGTGTTCGTGATAGGGCTCATAGGGAACGCTCTGGTGTGCATAGCGGTCTACAGGAACCACTCGATGAGAACTGTGACGAACTATTTCATAGTGAATCTGGCGGTGGCCGACTTCATGGTGATCCTTATATGTTTGCCGCCCACTGTGCTGTGGGATGTGACTGAAACGTGGTTCTTTGGAACCGCGATGTGTAGAATCGTGCTGTATTTTCAGGTGAGAGATTTTTCATACAAAAATGAATAAATAATAATAAATGAGCTCTTTTGAAGTCCTACTCCTGGGCACGGGTCTCCCTCACTATGAAGGCGATTCAGGCCGTAATCCACCACACTGGCCCAGTGCGGGTTGGCAGATTTCACATGTCTTCCGAAAATTGTTTAGTTTTTCTAAGACATGCAGGTTTCCTCCCGATGTTTTCCTTTACCGTAAGCAAGTGATAATCATACAGAAATTATGATTCGCACATAAATTTCGAAAGAACTCAGAGTTGCGAGCCGGGGTTTGAACCCAAGACCTGGTGCCCGCAAAACGCGTGCTTAGACAATCGGCTATCACTGCTAATAAATAACATTAATAAATACTTTTGGCAAAATGGCAGGGTTGGCAACGTTAAATTTACTTTGTGAGATATGAGCTGGATATGGTCACCGAAATAATGTTATAAATAATTTTCATAACGGGGATGTTTATGAATAATATTTAATTTAGTACTTAAGTATCAATCACTTTTGACATTTACTATGATTATTTTTTTCAATAACATTAAATATTTACATACAAATATTGGATATTACAGTTTGTTACACTGGCACTGTTTTAGAAATGTTAATGTCTGTATTTTGCAAATTATAAAGTTATTTTGGAAATTATTTCATTGGTACGAATCGTAACACCTAGTTTGTATGATTAGTCATTATACCTATTATAATTGTTTATATAATACGACCTTAATATTAGGTAAAAGGTGCATTGTGAGAAAAAATTGGATAATATATCGCCCCACATTTTCGCTGATACGTTTCAATAATGATAAAAGTATTCCACATAAGTACTCTTATATCTTCATCTTACCGTGCAAGTAATAAAAACACTACCAAACAATTGGCCCTTCCTTCCGCAATACATAAATCTCTACATAGAGTTCTGGAATATTTCCAATTCCAGGGTTGCCCATAGAGATATGATACGTACATTCAAGTATCTACATATATACAATATTTAATTTTTTTCGGTTGTATTTCTAGTTTATAGAGTCGTATTGTCAGTTGCCCACCTTCATTTTTATTCACTGATCTCTAAAGTCTAGACTATCTTCGATAATATCCAAATAAATTATTCACTATAATCTTTATAAATATTCTCTTTTATATAAACTTAAAACATTGTAAGTAGATAACAAAGGGATCAAATCGTTTGGTAGAAATGTTACATACATACATTATAATATATACATTTATAAATATATTGAAAATATAAATTACTAGCTGTGCCCCGCGACTTCATCCGCGTAGTATTTTAACTTAGCAAAAAAAATCGGGATTATCGGGTTAAAAAGTATCCTATATGTTAATCCCGGTTATAATCTATCTGTGTTCCAAATTTCATCCAAATCCGTTCAGTAGTTTTTGCGTGAAGGAGTAACAAACATACATACATCCACACTCACAAACTTTCGCATTTATAATATTAGTAGGATGTTGCATTCACTTTTTGTGGAGGTATTGGAATGGAATTGTCCATCGAAGATTTCATGAATTATGCTAAAAATTTCAGCATTTCAAAATTTTAGTATGAAATGCGCGCTCCATGTCGCGCTAATGTTAGTTTATGTCTAGTAATTATTATTTTAATTATGTAAAATCACTTCAGATAGATTTGTATAATGATATATATCAATTTAAAATGCTGAATAATTTGAGCAACATTCATGAAAATATCGACGGAAAATTCCAACACTGGAGGTCCAGAATCGTGAATTTAATCCAAGGTATCAGTTTTTGTTACGCTGCCCCTTACACCCTATATCGTGAAGTCGCCAAACAAGCGTACGGCCGGCTGATGTTAAGCAGTTACCGTAGCCTATAAATACTTGCAATACTAAAGGCATTCATCGCACGTTGCCGACCTGAACGGGAGTAGGGCAGGGAGGGCGGGGGGCTTCATGTGTGGCAGCCAGGTGATAGTCACTTCCTGCGAAGTCCATACTTAAATTAAAGGAAGCATCTGGTTGCTGCTACTGCAGCTCATAATGCACTGCACCTCAGGCCTTATAAAATTCCGGTGTGCGTGTGTTCGTAATGATTGTCCTCCTAAACGGCTAGACCGATTTTGATGTTTTTATATTTTTACTTACGGTGTCACCTGAATGGTTCTTAGCTATAGTTGGATCCGATTGGTGGCGTTGTTGTCAGCGTTTAGAATATAAATTCTACGCAAGAAAAGCTACTTAGCTACAAATATTCAATTCGTCTAAATAATGGAAGCGAAAATACATCTCTCCGTTCTTCCCGCGATACCGTCTGAGACGGATAATGAGTAAAAAGCATCCATAATGTAGGGCAATTGCTCAAATATATCCCGCTCGAGCGAATCCATTATTTTCCGCGGTACACCGTCAAATTGAATTTTCACTACATTATTTGATATTAAGGCGACGTCGCGAGTGGCACGGACGGAGGAAAAAATAACCGCCCTAATTTTTTTTTCCACTGAATAATATTTTTTATAAGTAACTAGCAGACCCGACAGACGTTGTCCTGTTTTAACTTTGAATATTAAATTCGAATTGTTCCGCTCAACTTTCATTTTTTTTTCTTTCATAAGAACCTTCTCCTGATAATAATAAACAAAATGAGTGAAATCGTTCCATCCGTTCACGCGTGATGCGATGACCAAGGAAATGTAGATTCATTTTTATATTTACAGATTAAGTTTTACCCGTGGCGTTTCGTTTATACATGCGGATATTTGAGAACAATTAACACTTCATATTCGGACGGAACTCAAATTTGAAAACAGTTCAATGAAGCGTCATAAAAATTAGATAACTACGTCTCAAATATCTCGGTAGGACTTAAACCACAGATATAGATTTACATAGATAACGCAAGTATCACGATTTGTATTGAAACCAAGCGTGCCGAATTTTTTACACCTACTGTGACGTCATTAGTGACGGGAAATCCAAACCGATTCAAAGACACTGATGCCGCCGATGCCCCTCCGCCCGCTACGATTCTCCCGAGTGATTATCTCGCTCATACTCGTATTTTTTTTTCTGAAGTCGCGTGGACTGCAAGTTAACGGCGACCAACCTTGACGCTTGGTCGGGGTTTCGTACACGCGAAGTACATGCATTTGCGTTATCTATGTAAATCTATATCTGTGTAAACATTTGCGTGGCTTACGGCAGTAAAGCCAATCTGTAACCAAATTGATAACAGCTCGTATACGGGCTGGCTCGACCAGGTAGTACCACCCTTACATAGAAGATTGACGTAAATTAGCGCTTTAATGATGATTGAGAGTCGGAAAACCCCGCTCCCTTCCTCTCCTTTTGTTCCCCCCTTCAGGTGTCCAACGTGCGACTGCTTAACATCTGCTTAACGTCAGGCAGGTAGTACGCTTGTTTGCCCACTTGGGTATATAAAAAATAAGTTTTAGTTTTATTTTCGACAGCAAAAGCAATGCCAGTTACATCTGACTACCTATAACATATTGCCAATCATCCAAATGCGTTCGCTAGTTTTTATATCTAACTCTTTATTTATTATTTTTGTGTGCAGTTTGCTTTCTTCACAAATAACCAATCGAAGTTGTGATAACTGATAACATATAACTTACGAAAAGTTGTTGACTTATTAACACGTAATCACTGAAAGTAATATAGTTTGATGTAATTCATTTAATCTGGTTGATCGATGATCAATTGGACTAATGAATCTTGTATATTTTCTGAAAATTAACTTATCTGAGGCATTTATTTACAAGGACATCTAATCACTGTATTAGGGTACCATACCAATCTATCGACCGTCGATCGGTGATTGATCGAACATTATTCTACGTCCAAACCAGGGTTCGAAAAAATCCGATTTTTATAATAAATATCAAAAATCCGATTTTTTGATATATATCCGATATATATCGGATATATATCCAGGCTAAGAAAAAGAAGCGAATTTCATTCTGTAAGGGGATTAAACACTTAAAAATGTGAAAGCAATTTGTAAAATAATATAAGTGTCAAATTACCACATATTTTACACATGTTTTATTTAAAAAAACTTAAAAAAGTAACAAAATAATTAGTGTTTATTTGAGAAATATTTTTTTAATGATCTCTTAAAAAAACAAATAGGTACCTATTATTATAATAATCTTCATTTGTTTTTGAGATTGGGATTACCTAGAAAGTGAAAATTATTAACGCAAGGAGCACCAGCGAACACCTATTTTTTAATACCTCGTAAAATAAACCTTATATGATATTGGTCATTGTGTAGCCTTAGGGGCGCTATGACTTAGGTTAGGTTAGGTTTGGTTTAGGTTAGGTTAGGTTAGAACAGTGATCAAATCGAAAAAAACAAATTTCTCGAAAATTCGTCTAAGTCCTGGCTCCATAGCCCTCCTAACTGGGAACTGACATAACCTAATGACACATTCGGATTCTAGCGCTTCGCCGGCCGCTGCCGCGGCACGCTCGCTTCGCTCGCTCGGCTCGCGCGTTTTGGTCACTGTTCTAACCTAACCTAAACCTAAACTTAAACCTAAGTCATAGCGCCCCTAAGGCTACACTCCAACCGTGATATTAAATTAAGGTTTGAATTTCAATAAAAAGCTAGCCGTGCTGGTAAGTTAAAGGGGATTTCCCCAACTTTAAATGAGGTTGCCATTTTGGGAAACAATCAAAATTATTCTGAATTGTAGTTTTTCGCTACGTGTTGCCAGGGTAAACAATAATTTCCAAATTTTTTAGTTCAGAAGACAGGAAAAAATCAATTGATATATATCAAGATAAAAATCAATTGATATATATCGTGATATATATCATGATATATATCAGCTGATATATATCGGCGAACCCTGGTCCAAACTGACGATCAACCCATCTTATTCTATCATCGATCAATGGATTGATTGACTGTCGATCGATTGAAGTGATAGCACTCTTAGATTGGAGTAATAACAATGAAAGATTTATCTGACACTAGTTTGTGCCCGCGACTTCGTCCGCGTAGTATTTACTTAACAAAAATTTCGGGACTATCGGGATAAAAAGTATCCTATGTGTTGTTCCGGGTTATAAACTATTTGTGTTCCAAATTTCATCCAAATCCGTTCTGTAGTTTTGGCCTGAAAGAGTAACAAACATCCACACCCACAAACTTTCGCATTTATAATATTAGTAGGATTAATATGACGTTAATAAAATCGTATAACATTTATATAGAGTCGGTTGATTACGATCCGACGCATATGCTGGGTAAAAAGGAGCCGCAATAAATACTTATACGAATTGATTCAATAACTTTTGTTGCTAACAGTACATTCGGTACTTAGATTGACGTGGCTTACCTGTCTCCTGAGATACATGTCATGCGAATTCATGATTCCCTTTGATACGCACTTTGCCTGACGCAGGCTCTCAGTTGGGTGACACTTATTCGCCATCCCTCCTTCAGCATGGGGGATTACTTATGGTCTAATTCCCTCTCATTTTAATGAAACCAAAGGGCTAATTATTACCTTTAATGATAAGGTTATCCCATCAATTTCACAACTCAAGCTTACATTGATTTTGACCTTTAACATAGTATTTATACCGTCTCATTTTATGTGACATTAATTCCGTCCGTATTCGGACCACTGAGCATGTATAAAGAGCGGCTCCTCAGAGAAATAACTCGGTAAACAGTAGGAATGTGTGGTATGTGTTGTAAAAGTGGCCTGCCCACGGGTGAGCCGGCAACACGGCCCCGGGGACCGCTCCGGGAGCGAACACAGCGATGTCGTGCCGAAACGTACGTTTTTATACCAAACCTTGTTTGGGGGTTAATTATGCCGGTTCAGCTCGTATATAAGGCTTCTAGTAAGTCGTTTTTGCAGTTCTGACTTGGATTTGATTCATAAATCTGCCTTGAAAAGGTTGATAACTACTTAACCTATCAGGGGGACATATCTACGGAGCTTACACATTTATGTGGCTGACCTGTATCTATTGGGGCTGGCTGACCTATATATGGGGCCGACCTATCTATGGGGATAACCAACCGTTGGGATTGAAATATCTATGGGGGCTGACCTATCTATGGGGCTGACCTATCTATGAGGCCAACTTATCTATAAGCAGAACGCCCCATGGGGGTTAGTTAGTGTAGCTTGTATACTTAATGTCGTATAACCGTTTACACTGCCATTAGCAGACGAGAACTTAACAATCGAAACCAAACCACTATACAATCGAGACGAAAACCTAATATTCGTAACTAAACATAAAAATTCTTATGTCAAAATTCAAATGTCAAAGGGCCCAACAAAAAAAAAAACCGTTTACACTGAGGCAATAGTGGGTCACATAAATCAAAACATATGCTGTGTCAGTATAATCGAGGGATTAGAATAACACCACTGTCAAGCTGATAGGAATTATAATTGCGGTGATGGGTTTGCGCAATTGTCTACTGAATGACGTAACAGATGTGACGTTACCGATTTATCTAATGATATTAGTATACCTATTCCTGTGTAGCATGTGATCGATGCTGCCCACATAAAGCCAGGACAAATAGCCCAGTGTCGAATACAATAGTTAATTGATGAGCCCTCCCGCCCTCGTGGAGGCACCCCTATTAATTCCTATCACTTGACACTGCACTGACACCCTCGACCCGGGATCGATAGAACTGGACGATAGGCGAAATGGAATTTCAAGAATCGATTATTTATTATCGAGTCGAATCGAGAATGACGATCGATGTTTTAAAGTTAAATGATGTCTTGCAGTG
This sequence comes from Notodonta dromedarius, assembly GCA_905147325.1. Taxonomy (NCBI): domain Eukaryota; kingdom Metazoa; phylum Arthropoda; class Insecta; order Lepidoptera; family Notodontidae; genus Notodonta; species Notodonta dromedarius. The sequence goes on along the minus strand of LR990183.1, from coordinate 1,135,766 downwards.
TGGATGTGGAGAGAAACTATAATTATGGTGCTTTCACATGTGTGTTAGATTTTGTCAATGTAGGAACTATAACAGTTGCAAACACAGTTGTAATCTGTTTAAACTTCCACACTGGAAGTTTTTTTTTTAAGGTGGAGGCGCCTGTCTAGCCCGCGAAATTCAATTTTTTTGTGGTTTTTTAGAAATTTTTCAAAATCTGACAATATTAAAAGGCACATTTTGTAATTCGCGATAAAGACCGTGTGCAGTGCATTTATTAATATATCCAACTTACTCTAAAACATTTCAATAACGACAGCTATCCAGATAATCTGGCAATTTTTGTATATTTAGTGATTTACTAGTATCATATCCATCGTGATAATATTTAGAGTAAAATAAATGTATTAATAAACGCACTGCATACTGTGTTTTTCGCAAATCACAAAATGTTGTCTGAAATGTTTTCAGATTTTGGATAAACTATAAAAATACTCGAAAATTTTCAAATTCGCGGGCTAGACAGGCGCCTTCACCTGAACACGCGCCGACCTGTTCATACTGCTATCAAATCCACGTAAAAAAAACAAAACTCTAAAACCAAGGAATAAAACACTATCCATAATTTCATAATGTGTGCCCATCTCGTAGTTAGGTACCTAGACTCAGACTATATACAAGTACCTATCGGTTTTAACTAGTTAAGGCAATTTACGCAACGTAATAAATTGTACCTTAAACAGAACAACTATTTAAAGTTCCACATCGAATTTCAATTAACTGTAATTGTAATTCGGTTTTAGTCTAATAGATAAAGTTATCTAGCCCACATGGGTCCTTTATTTGATTGGGAATGGGCCTAGACAGAGTACTTAGGTGGAAATCTTATCGCCCACATGCCTCAGTCTATCCTATTATTGCTCTAGGGACTGCGTGATAGCGTCACCGAATTGCACATAGCGCAAATTCACAGACTGCACCTAATTCCCGTGGACATTCTAAACTGGTTACTGGAGATGCCAATAGCTGATTACTGGACTGTATTTGTTCTGCCAATTTTGGAGGAGGTGAAGCAGAAGAGGGTCTCCACGCCCTCTTTGTATGCAAAAAAACCAATAACAAATATTCATGATGATATTTAAACATTGTCAGGAAACTTGCTTATCTCGCGAAAGTTCTGCGAAGTTGTTCAACATGGACAGGGATAATCTGGAAAGAGTTTGAACATTCGAGGTCATAAACTCGGGGTATAATTTGAAAACCTTTTTTTGTATAAAAAGTCGGCATCAAGCTTATGATCCGACTGATATTAAGCAGTTACCGTAGCCTATAGATGATTGCAGTGCCAAAGGCATTGCTCGCACGTTGCTGACCTCAAGGGGAGCCGGATTTAAGGAAGGAAAGGGAGGGTTAGGCCGTTGTACTTTACGCCAATCTTCTGTGAGAAAAGGTACTACCACAGTAGAGCCAGCCTGTATATGAATTTGTAGTCAATCTTCTACAGCTTCACTCTACCACCGTTTAGTACCACTTCGCGTAGTACTAATTTGAAAACATAAGAATGACTGACGATAGCTTGGCGCAGGGTTCGAGTGTAGGCCGCTCGGCTCACTGCACATGGTGGTTGCGGCAGTGGCGTGCATAGGGTTTTGAAACAGGGTAGGCAGAGTTTAGCATAAAAATAAATTAAAATTAGGCATAAGTACCTACCTAGGTAGGTAGGTAGGTAGGTACCTTGAATTATTGCTTGCCACACACACATACACGATACTCGTTCACACAAAAATATACACACACTACATAATCACTTTACACACAAAATACAGCTTTCACACATAGTTTACACGCCAATTTTGGACCCAAAAAACAGCTACTGCTTTCAATTTGGTATAAATATATGCTTTCAGTTTTCCCAATACTCTCCTTTATCTCCCACTCACTGCTCAAAATCTGAGTCTTTTTACACGTTTACTAATGAATGTTCGTCACAATGATCACTCCGAATTTAGATACGTTGAATGACATTGATAATACCCTGAGCATTGAGTGTCGAGACATTGATTTATTGGAGAGTTGTAAGTATATTTTCACAAATGATAAATATAATTTTAAAATCATGACTTTTAATATTCGCAGCATCCGACATAATTTCAATGCATTTTTAGTGGCACTACACAGATTAGAAATAATTTTCGACGTAATTATTTTGACTAAATGTTGGCTAACTAACTACTCCTCGCTTTTTGATATACCAGGCTATACATGTTTTGCTACTACTAGAAATATTAATCAAAACGGTGGCGTAGTAGCATATGTTCGATCTAACTGGAGCCCTATTGTATATGAGCCCCCAATGGATGAAGCAGAATGTTTAGTCATAAAATTAGCAGACATCAATATTTTATGTATATATCGTTCTCCTTCCTTCAAAAATACGGATAAGTTTATATCTTCATTGCACACAATCCTTACTTCCTTTAATTATGGCGAAACAATAATAGTAGCAGGAGACATAAATATTAACGTTCTTGCCACTCATGATGCTCAAACATCAAACTATTTGTGCTTAATGGCTGAACTAGACCTACAACAAGTTATTAATAAACCTACCAGGCTCGAATCGTGCATAGATCACATCTTTATTCGGTCAAGATCTGATCATAAACTTGGCGCTGTTTGTAAATCAGACATCACAGACCATAACATGATTCTGCTTGGTTTATCAAACTTCAAACATCCTAAACCAACACGTACTCGTCTATCTTATAAAATAAACTACACAGCAGTTTTAGATGAACTTAAAAATACAGACTGGTCCAATATCTTCTCTAGTGCTGATGTGAATACAGCTGTCGAAGAATTCTCCGCAATACTGAAAGATGCCATCAACAAACATACCACGAGAAAACGCATCAGTAGGAAAAAATATACCTTAAAACCGTGGATAACTCCTGGCTTGGTCAAATGTATAATACACCGCGATAAACTACATCTAGATTTACGTAAGCACCCTAATGACCCTGTTAGACAGCTTGTTTATAAGAGATACAAAAATACTTGTAATGACTTGCTACATAAATTAAAAAGATCCCATGAAAGTCAGGAATTACAAAAAAATAAAAATAACCCCAAAAGGTTGTGGAAGACTATTAAAAACATTTGTTATATTGATACAAAGCAACCTGAATACCCTGACCTTCTAACTACTAAATCAGATACCTATTCTTCCTTAAATTTTTGCAATGAATACTTTTCAAATGTTGGTAAGAATCTTGCTCAAGATATCTTAAATAAACTGGGTAAATCAGAAACGGATATATCGCACTCTATCAACCTAAGCCACAGAACAGAATCATTATTTTTTAAACCAACAAATATACATGAAGTAGATAAAATCTTTAGTGAACTCAAAAATGATAGTGCCCCTGGAATAGATGGGATCCATGTTTCTCTTCTAAAATGTATAAAGCCCCATATTATAGAACCTCTAACTTATATATTTAATCTTAGTATCTCAACCGGTGTCTTCCCTTCTGCCTGGAAAGTGGCTAGCGTTGTCCCCATACACAAGAATGGTTCTAAGACCTGTACTGAAAATTCTCGACCAATCTCACTACTGACAATATTTTCAAAAATTCTCGAAAAGTTAATTAATAGACAACTGACCAATTTTATTGATACTCAACTCTATAAACATCAATACGGCTTCAGACGAGGTCACGCTACAGTAGAACTTTTAGTGGATTTTATCTCTTCGCATCTAGACAATAGACAAAACTGTGTAGCCGTATTCCTTGATTTAGCCAAAGCGTTTGACTCCGTCTCACTACCAATCCTTTTAAAAAAACTAGAATACTTTGGTGTCAGAGGTCTGCCTTTAGAATGGTTCCAAAGTTACTTAACTAATAGAAGTCAATGTATAAAAATTGGCGAATTTAACAGTGATAATCGTCCTGTCACTTATGGAGTTCCACAGGGCAGTGTTTTAGGTCCCACACTTTTCATCATTTACATGAATGATTTGCAAAGTATTATAAATAATAATACCAACATTATCTGCTACGCAGATGATACTGCACTTATATTTCACGGAAAAACCTGGTCAGATGCATTACATCATGCAGAACTAGGAATCAGCGATGCAGCAAACTGGTTAGATAACAACCTCTTAACAATAAATGCCTCCAAAACTAAATTCCTATGTTTCCATAAAACTAAAATTTCTGAACCAAGCCCACCCATTTCTATTAAGATTCACACACAATGTAATGATAAAAAAGACTGTAATTGCTGTATTATTGAACGGGTAAAAACTATAAAATATCTTGGCGTAGTTATCGACGAACATCTGTCTTTTAAACCGCACATATCAACTTTTGCCACCAAAGTTAGAAAACTGACTCATGTAATGCACCGCATTCGTGATGTTGCAGATTCAGAAACTATACATTTAGTATATACGGCACTATGCGAATCTATAATTGCATACTGCATCAATTCATGGGGTGGTGCCTGCGTTACCGCTATGATTGAGATAGAACGAGCTCAAAGAGCTATTTTGAAGGTTTTGTTTAAAAAAAATAGAAGATACTCTACACAAGCTCTATATTCGGAGGCTCAAGTTCTCAATGTTAGGCAAATATACATACTAAAAGCAGTTCTTATGCAGCATAAAAAAAAAATAATAACTTCTGAAGCTTATCCAGCCTTACTACAAAAGCGAAAATTTGGGGCTCCACCTTTAAGGGTAAACTCTCGGTTTGCACAACATTTTTTACGATTTCTAGGCCCCTACATTTACAATTCCATATTAAAGTTTTGTGACATTAAGAGAGACACTTTAAACGTTGCGAAAAGAAAATTGAAGAATTGGCTATCCCAATTACCATATAGTGAAACGGAAGACCTCATGAAAATTATTTCATAATCTGTCATGTACCTACCTACTAAATGAATACGAACAAGTATTTGTTTTAGATGATTTGCTCAATGTTGCACAAAAATACTCGTTTTGGCAATTTTTCAAGTAGCTGCTATTATTTATACATGCATACACACATACACGCACTCACTCACACACACACACGCACGCGCACGCACATACACACACGCACACACACACACGCACACACACACTCCTTGCCAGCCTCTTACATATTTTATCTTCTAATATTACTTTTGAGTTTTATTTTAGTTATATTTTAATTTTTATTTTAGATCTTTTTTTTTTGATTTGTATAATTCTCTATTATTCTCGACATACATGTTTTGGCAATATATCTGGCCCTTAAGATACAGGCAATGCCTAGTTTAAGGGTCACAAGCTAAGCACTCTTACATAATTTATTTTTCTGTTCTTCAAGTCTACAGACCTCATTTGTAAACAAATTAACATAAATAAGTAGACTTAGAGATAAATAAATATTTTTTCATTTTTTTTCAATCATCTATACAAATAAATAAAATTGGAATGTCTGTTTGTAATATCAAAATAACACCTTTTCACTAAATGCATATGAAAGTACATACGGCACCTATAGCAAAAACGCGATTTAAAAAATGTTTGTCTGTCTGTCTGTCTGACTGTGTGTATGTTCCGGGTAATCTCCGAAACGGCTGGACCGATATTGACGGGACTTTCACTGGCAGATAGCTGATGTAATAGGGAGTAACTTAGGCTACATTAATTTTTGAAAAACAATTAGGGTTCCGCGTAAAAAAATAAAAACACATGAAATCAAAGAGTATCTCCGAAACGGGTGGACCGATTTTGACGGGACTTTCACTGGTAGATAGCTGATATTATAAGCAGTAACTTAGGCTACTTTTATTTTAGAAAAACAAAATTTTAAAAAATGGGTTCTGTCGTGCGGGCTCAGAACGCGGGAGCGGGCTTTTTTGTTAAGTTAAATTCCACGCGATTGTAGTCGCGGGCTCAGCTAGTAATTTCTATATGATTATCACTTGCTTACGGTGAAGGAAAACATCGTGAGGAAACCTGCATGTCTTAGAAGATCTAACCAATTTTCGAAAGACATGTGAAATCCGCCAACCGGCACTGGGCCAGCGTGGTGGATTATGGCCTGAATCCCCCTCATGTTGAGGGGAGGCCCGTGCCCAGCAGTGGAACATCAAAAGGGCTAAATTCTTATTATTACTAGTGGTCGCCCGTGATCGAAATTATACCATAACTAATTTCAATTTTAAACGTCATTCGGTTCCATTGTCAAAGACTATTTGATACTGGCACGCTGAATGCACTATGGAAGTCCCGTCCTCCAAAATAAAGAAAAACAAACTGTTACCGTTTATCAGTCAGTCAGTTACCAAGTGAAAGTTACAAATGTGTGTGTGTCGAACGCATGGTAGTGTGCCTAATGTTTTATTTAGTGACTTAATATATTTTTTATACATTTGTTTTAATATATTAATATATTCTGCACTCCTTCTCTATATAAACTATAAGTGTGCCAAATTTCATACTCCTCTCTCCGCGCAATTTTCATAAAAAGTGGTACAAAGTTTTCCTTCACGTATTATATCATTCAAAATATATAGATTTATAGATATATATAAAACATTTTCCCACACGGAAATCGTTGAACAAAATGAAGATTACAATCTTCAGGTGCGAAAACGATTCTCGTATCTTCAAGAACAATATGGTGCGGATATACGATCGCTTTCATGAACGAGCGCTGTTATCACCGCGATAACAGATATTGGGGACCTCTAGCGGAATGTACCGGAAATAGGTTCGATACATATCATAAAAATATATACAGGGTGAAATCTAATATAAACCAATATTTAAAATTGAAGAATACAACATATAATTTACATAATAGGTGCCGGAGACATACCTATATACAGGTAAAACATAATAATTATGTTTTACAAGAAAGTCTGAAATGTTCTATTCCCTCCAGTATTTTAATGGTATCTCTTGTAACCACATTCCATTGTCTAAACTTACATTAAGCCAAGACAAAGGATCAAAACAAAACATCTTGCACCAAAAGTTGCTCAACTTAGCCCATATTTCGACAAAAGTAACCCTTCACGTTCCGGCTAGTTAAGTTAGCTAAGAAGGAGCCATAAACCGTACTTTGTTTGTTTACTTAGCTGCTTGCAATCCTTCAAGATGACAAGTTGTTTAAACATAGAGGTACATCACAGTTTTACATATCATCGCGTTTATTTTATAAGAAATAGTAGGCTATACCATCCGATAGTCCCTACGAGGAACTCTTATAAGACAATCCAGCCCGTCCGTCCGTCCGTCCTTCCTACTTTATTGTAATAAAGATAATTACTTACTGTGAAATGATTTTAGATACCTCTAAAACGCCAAAAATACATACTTCTAAAGATTCTGATCATAGAAACTGTGTCGCCGCTGCCGCAAGAAAAAATAAACAAAAGTAACAGTGCCATCTAGGGACGCCTGAAAGAAGTGAAGTTTTATAGTATAAAGCGTAGGAACCAAGCGTTAAAAACAGCTGCGGCGCGCCGCTCTGTATATACCTATATATACCGTGTAACGTTACTGACGCTTAGCACGGATAGAGTGGCGGCGCGGCGAGCACCCTGAACGTCCGTATAGAAGCTTCGCTTGAAAAATCTTGTTGTCCGGTGTATTATAACTATACGTCAAGGGATCAGTAATGTATGTTGTTCCAGTCGGTGTCGGTGACGGTGTCGGTGCTGACGCTGACGTTCATCTCGGTGGACCGCTGGTACGCCATCTGCTTCCCCCTCAAGTTCAAGTCCACCACGGGCCGCGCCAAGACCGCCATCCTCATTATATGGCTCCTGTCTCTACTGTTCAGTAAGTATATATACATCTGTATAGTCCCATACTAAGCAATTCTTGCACTATGGGTATCGTAAAATGGACTGGAGGCGATGCCTGTGACAACCAGTCCACGACGAATTAAGTAAAGGCCTCTTAAGGTGAAGGCGACTGTCTAGCCCGCGAAGTTCAAATTTTTTGAGTTCTTTTAGAATTTTTTTAAAATGTGACAATAATAAAAGACAAATTTTGTAATTCGCCAAAAAGACCGTGTGCAGTGCATTTATTAATACATTTATTTTACTCTAAATATTATCACGGTGGATATGATACTAGTAAATCACTAAATATACAAAAGTTGCCAGATTATCTGGATAGCTGTCGTTCTTGAAATGTTTTAGAGTAAGTTGTATATATTAATAAATGCACTGCACACGGTCTTTTTCGCGAATTACAAAATTTGTCTTTTATTATTGTCAGATTTTGAAAAATTTCTAAAAGAATCCAAAAAATTTGAACTTCGCGGGCTAGATGGGCGCTTTAGCCTTAAATAATAGATCGGATTTGGAACAACTAGTTTTCCATAAACAGTCTGGTGGTTAACCGCAGACACCGCCATTAGATGGTTTCTGGTTGTCATCTTTTTATGACATCCTCAAATGGACTAGGGGTAATAACCTGTTTTTTAATATGGGTAAATCCACACGAATACCCGCTCGCTTTGGGGAAGGCGTACGGGTATGATGGACTCTTTCCGGCTGAAACCCCACAGTGTACCTTTTCCCGCTAAACGACAGAGCCACGAGATAGGGAACGCTTACGCATACTTCCACGACCCTGTCAGCAGCTGTCCTCTCAAAGAGAGACGGCCTGTTACAACCTCAACCGTTTCCTACACCGCCGCCCTGGTTTCACCTAGAAAGGTGGTAAAATAATCCCTAGTCTATTTGATTGCTATTATGATGGATAAAACCCGAAACCTCCTCGTATTGGGAGATGTGCCTGATGTTATAGCAAAAGGCTTGAAATGACCAAAACACCGTTGGCGAAATGTAGGTGAATTGCAATGTTCCTGCCTACCCCTTCGGGGTAAACAAGCTTGATGATGGTGTGCTCTCTTCTCCCCCCACGGCAGACGTGCCGGAGTTCGTGGTACTGCAGGTGCAACGCAAGATGCAGCTGCGGTTCAACGTGCAATACTTCATGCAATGCACCTCCACCTGGTCCGGCGACAGCGACCTTAAGTGGCACATCATTAAGGCGCTTTTCCTTTACACGTGAGTATTGAACGAATTCGAAGGCTATTATATTATTATTACAAATGTATGATTTATTCCTTAAAAAAAACCGACTTCAAAAAACCTTGGTGCACTAAAAATATATAAATACATAATAAAGACTTCCAAGAAAGCAGGAGGTTCTATGTTCATATCTAAGTATGTATGGTTTTTTTTATTAAAGTGTTTTCATTTTCATGCTTTTTTGTGGTAAACTACGTAATAAATTCCTGGTGACCATAAATCGTTTATCTCTCAAACCACTTGACCGATTTTGATAAAATGTATATGGGACCAAAAAATCTAAACCGGTCTACAATTGACGGAGTAATCGTTGAACATACATGAAAAAAATACATACAGACGAACAAAAAACTACCAGCTTTTAAAAAAAATCGGTTAAAAATATCTCTATCTTGTCATCGCTACTAAACAAAAAACTACTACTACTATGGGAACAGACTGAAGTTGTAAATCTTATTGTTATACTGAGTACCAATAAATATTCCACACTCATAAATTTGACAGAACATCGTAAAATATTTGGTTATTTCCTATATTTGAAAGTATTGCTGTCGTTGGCTGCAAACTACTGCAATATAGATATGGGAACTCGACAAGCCTCGTAAAACAAGACTTATATAGGTATACGACCATGAAAATATTAGACAGACTCTACCATCTGTGAAGTAAGACATAAGAATACACTGACATTTAGTCTACCATTACACGGTTGTAGGTCGGTGTATAACGATTTAAAAAAGGTCACCAGTGTATTTTGTGCCTGTGTAGCCCAAGCCATTTTGTACCAAGCGAAAACTCTTTTGACACAGAAGTCGTAATGTAATTGGAAATGTAGGTACATACTTAATTAGATTCAAGGTCTGAGTGTCCAAGGGCGTCGCTCGCCAATAGGCTGGGGGGAAGAGAGATGATAGATAAGGGTGTTAATTGTAGTTTATCTTAATTAAAACATATTCTTTGGTTTCTTGTGATTTCTCGCCTATTTTGTTATTAAAATCTGGGTTTTCGGTTTTAGCGGCTCCTAAGGACTGTTCTAGAAATTCTCTCTCCGGATAAAGTCCCGTTTACAAATTTTACGACGTCGACAGTATTCGCTGTTATCTGTAGTAATCTAGTGGCAAAATCTTGTACCGCGTTATGGATTCGTCTAACTGCCTACGCCATACACTCAGACGAAAAGAAAAACGTAGACGGAGCGCGTAGAACAAGAAAGGAAAAGTGATTGAACCCATCAAAAGTATTGCCAAATAGCACCAATATGTTTTTTTTGAAGATTTTCTGATCGGTGTTCACGATCCTCTATCGGGGACGCAGGTCTAGTCACATAATAAATCAAATTTAAGTTGTATTGCGTCATAAAAAAAATCATAAAAATAAAAAAAATATTTACTATTTGATAGTACTTTTCTGGCTTCACTCACTAGTTCTACGCTCTCGGTCCACGTTTCACCTTTCGTCTGAGTTTATACATTATCACCGTAGTCCGTGAGGAAAAAGGTCGCCTCAGCTACAGTTATCATAAAAGTCGCTCGAGTAAAATGAAACGAGAATGGATTAGTCCCTTCTCTACGTCGTAAAGAAAGTTTGTCAGTTTTTATGACATGTCATCACTTGATAGGATCTTAGGAAGCACCTAATCATTTTTTATGTCTATGCTTAGAAAAGTCCCAGTGCCGTAAAAGGTTAATTATAGGTCAGTATAGATGTACTAGGATTTACTAAGAGCAAAACCAAGCAACGCTTGTATGGTTAGGTGCCGTACAATGGACAGTCCCGCAATCACTCGGTGCAGTGAGCCGAGTGGTTTACGCTCGAAGCATTAAGCTTGACGGTTATATAAAAAATTGTTACGCTATAACCTTAGTTAGTGCCTTTGAGGGGATTCCTTTCATGGATACTCAGAGTTACTCCTTCCCCCTTCTAAAATAGTACTTTATTTCTAGGTTTCCACTATTCCTGATGATGATAGCGTACTGTCAGATCGTGAGGGTGCTCTGGCGGTCTGACAATATACCGGGTCACACAGAGTCCCAAAAAATATGCACAACACCTACCGGACAGAACAACTGTGAGTTTCGTATTGAGATCATACCCTCTGACTGTAATATTCTTATAAATTTATACATAATACCACGACCGTCATTTCCGAAGAGTATAAATGGTGGGAGAGCCATTCTGTAGCCGACTGGCTACAGCTCATTTAAGGGCTGGCTCGACCAGGGTAGCAGGTAGTACTCTCACAAAAAAAATATGTTATTATAGCAACGTTATGTACGATGAGGAAGACAGGCGGAAGCTCACCGCCCCGTTCCCATCCCTCTATTCCACTTCCCTTCAGGTCAGCAATGTGCGATCAGTAATGCAATAGCAAGCAAGCATCCATAGGCTACGGTAACTGCTTAATATCAGGCGGGTCGTAAGCTAGTTTACCGACTTTGTTACATACAAAAAAATAATATATTAGAAGGAGTGAATACGAGGCATGATTTAAACTACAATTATTTGAATGTGTCTAGGGTTAGCTGCAAACCGCCGGACCACACCTTCGATCCATACGAATGCGTCGACAGAAGGCCAGCTGCGCTCCCGCAGGAAAGCTGCCAAGATGCTGGTGGCCGTGGTCGTCATGTTCGCCGTGTGCTACTTCCCTGTGCACCTGCTCTCTGTGTTGAGGTGGGACAATACCCAGGAAGTGATGTTATAAGCATTTTATTTCAGCCGACTAAATGAATGATTAAGTCTGACACAGCTATTCAATCTACCAACGATTTGGAGCATTGATTCCATTGACGTAAACGGACGTGAAACATATAACTCTTAAAAAAAATTCTATGTTCTTTAGCTATTTTCAGGAGAAAGAAAATAAAAAAGCTACACTTTTCTATTAGTTGTGTCGATGCAAACTTTTTGAAGATATTTTCAAACCCGATAATCGTAAAAGATACCTAGTACACTACATAAGTGCACCATAATCAAATTCCTTACTTACTTATAAACTGCGATTCTTTTTGTGATTTAGGAGTATACCCTACACTTTACACTGGGTACAATTTAGTTCCGTATTTATCCGCGAGACTTCTTATGTGAAATATACTGTAGTGTGAGATACCGAAGTCAGGATCTATTCTGAATAGTTTGATCACATGCCGGATCTTAAGGACTGTCTCAGAAGTTTGTAACACTTTTCGGCTTTCCCTCGCAGGAAATTGGAAAAAGTCCGTGAATATTTTTGTATGTAATACAAACTTTTTTCTATTAAGTCGTGTTGCTCGCAGAAATCGGGAAATAAATAAAATATAAATGCACCATGATATACATATATCTTTACTATAATTGAGGTCAGTACACAACTAGTAGCCATGGTGGGTGATTTCAAAGTAAGATAATAAATAAAAGTAATTTATTGAATGATTCAATACAATTATGAAATTTAATCCTATTAACATAAACGCAAAAATGCATTGCATGCAATAAAACAAAAACAATACTATTGTGTCAAAACAAGGGCAATGGTCACCATTCCAAAAAAATGATTAGTTTTAACTACAAAATAAACATTACTACTTTTTGAGGTAAATACTGTAGAAATAAGTATATTCTACTTTCTTGCTATATATAACCTTGAAGGGTTATTCCTTACTACCTACCGAATACATCTAAGATAAAACCTACTTTGATCTCTCAGGGTGGCATACGACGTCCAGCAGAGCGACGTCATGACCTGCATCGCGCTCATCAGCCACGTCATGTGCTACGCCAACTCAGCTGTCAACCCCCTCATCTACAACTTTATGAGCGGTATGTACAACTTCTGTTTCATTTCTACTATATTTTAATTTATTATGAGTTGTCTTTTAATTATGTTCGACTATTTTTGGCATTAATCAATCATCTACATACATTATACTTAATAATGACATAAGGGCCAGTTTATAAATTCATGCTTCACGTGTCATCTTCTTCATTTGGTACATTTAATTAACCAAAAGGTTAAGGTCTGTGAGAAAATTGATCCTGGAATAAGACTCGCTAAAGAGTAATTGATGTAATTTATATTGAACAGTAGCTTATTGAAGCAGTATATGGGGTTCGAGATAGACAATATATTATAGTATATTTAAACTCGAGGACTAGAAACGACAGATTTTAGTTTACGTTTATTTAAACCTATTCAAAAGAAAGAGTATTATGTTAAAGCCTATTTTTTTAGAAAGAATACATCTAATGTGAGATTATCAAATTACAAGTAGTCCCTAGAACTTAGATATATGCTTATATTAGGAGTAGGCTCACGTCAATAGTTTAACAAACGTATGGGGGATTCGGAATATTTCGATAAAGATGGCACCTATAACCAATTCTTTAAGTTCTAGTTATTCATTCATAGGTACATGATTTCATACTAGTAACTATTACATTATTATTATGTATATAATTGCTGTTATATTAATATATCATTTAATTGACCATTATTATCTAGAAATACAGTAAACTCTTTTTCCGATACCGTATGTTAAATGCTATAGGGCATATATTGTACATAATACCATTTCCCGATGAGACATTTACATAAATAAGCCATTGCAGTTGTTACTCGAACGATTACATGGGTTTTATGGGTTATTTGGGTTTGTACTGTTGCGGAGAACGTTAACTAATCTGTAGTGAAGTTACAGAATCAATTTAACTTAGTGACTGGAATAGATTTATTAACGGTTTCTAAGTCGTAAACAGAAACTAACATATAAGATAAAGTCCTTTTTAGAAAATAAACGTATTCTCGTGATAGAAGGTGTAAGCAGGGAGAAATTTGCCCAGATGTGGGACATCAATGGTGGCATATAAAATTAAATAAAGTTATTTGTGCTATTTTGCAAATCTAACATGAATGCTCAGACGTGCAATGAGGGATGTTATAATAACGTACCTAATAAGTATACATCTGCATATTATACTATTTACCCCGTAAAGGGTTGACTTTTCAAAAATTCCTTCTTATTGCTTGCCTACATCATAAAATATTCCTAATATCCAAATTACGTGTTTCTATATTGGTAGGTTACGGCTTACGGCTCTCCGTTGATCAGTCAATCAGGATCTTCTTGTTTATATATTCGTGTAGATTATTATTGTTGCTGGATCATGAACCGCATGAGGCGTCCATAGCCTAGTGATTAGAGGGGCCATCCTCGTAGCTGAGAGGTTCCGGGTTCGATCCCCATTATAGCCATTAAACTATTGACGTAAGCTCACTTCTAACACAAGCATTAGCTTTGCTGAAGGGGCTAACGGGAATACTAGTAATGTGATAAATTCACATTGCAAGTAAACTTTATTAAAAAACTAGCTGAGCCCGCGACTTCGTCCGCGTGGAATTTAACTTAACAAAAAACTCCGCTTCCGCGTTCTGAGCCCGCGCGACAGGACCCATTTTTTAATTTTGTTTTTTTAAATAAAAGTAGTCTAAGTTACTGCTTATAACATCAGCTATCTACCAGTGAAAGTCCCGACAAAATCGGTCCAGCCGTTTCGGAGATACTCTTTGATTTCATGTGTTTTTATTTGTTACGCGGAACCCTAATTGTTTTTCTAAAATTAAAGTAGCCTAAGTTACTCCTTATAACATCAGCTATCTGCCTGTGAAAGTCCCGTCAAAATCGGTCCAGCCGTTTCGGAGATTACCTGGAACAAACACACAGACAGACAGACAGACAGACAGACAGACAGACAAAAAAATATTCAATCGCGTTTTTGCTATAGGTGTCGTATGTACTTTCATATGCATTTAGTGAAAAGGTGTTATTTTTAATACAAACAGACACTCCAATTTCATTTATTTGTATAGATAAAATAAGGGAAGTATGTGTGGAAAGATGACAAGCAGTTAAAATAACATCGCCCATAATAATACAGATGAGTAAACGCTTACGGAGCGTATACGCAGTCTCTCCTCTCATTCGGAAAAGAAAATATTCATCAAAGTAATTAGGGTCGCGACATATATAATTAGCAAAAGGGTTGTGTTACATTTGGCTTAATCCCATTTGGTTAATATCCCATCTCGTATTGTGTGAATTGAGTGGCCTTAGGTAGGTATCGAATTGTAATTGGCTTAGGTAATTATTTCTTACTACTGGACACTTTCGTATTGCGCACCTCAGTAAACCCCAAAGAGGTGGTGAATGGAATTAGGGCTATCAATTTTTTGCCCTATATCTATATAACTCCTTTAAAAATTCGCACATGGTGTTCGAAAATATCAGAACTGTGAGCTGAGATTAAAAAAAAAATCCGAAGTTTGTATCTATACAAATAAATAAAATTGGAGTGTCTGTTTGAAATATCAAAATAACACCTTTTTAAAAAAAAATACAAGGTTGGAAATAAAAACAAAATGACCACAATTTTTTTCCGTTTTCCGCCAAAAGTTGAAAATATCCATGTGCAAAGCCTCCATGTTTCATGAATGATTGAATAATAACTTTATCATTTCACTGCTGTCTCCTGAGACCACTCGACCCTGACTATAATTGACATGCCAACATCACTAATGGTTTATTTACGGTAATACAACACTGTTTATACTTGGCCGTCCTTTTGTAAAATTCAGATTTTCCTCCCTTCCTGTAGGGGTTGACATGTTACCGGGAGAGTAGTTTGGTTTGCAAATACACCACATATTTATAGGCAAGTATTTTTCGGATTATATTTTATAATAGCTGAGCCCGCGACTTCGTCCGCGTGGAATTTAACCTAACGTTCGTGTTTTATATACCTACTATCGCAAAAGCCCGCTCGCGCGTTCTGAGGCTGCGCTACAGGCAGCATTTGTTATATTTTTTTTTGTGTTTCTATAATAAGGTAGCCTAAGTTACTGCTTATAACATCAGCTATCTGCTGAATCTGTCCTTTTTAAATAATTTGCAATGTTGGTGGAGTAGCAACCGTTATGTTTATAGATGTGTGTGTGTGTGTGTGTGTGTCAGCAATTGGAACAAAAGTGGTAAAATATGATTTTTCGGGTTCCCCAAGAAGACTGTATATTTATCAGTAAAGTATCCGCTACCTTACCGATATAAGCCTAACCAAAAGCCATGTGCTCGATGCATAATAAAACTTTAAAACATTATTTTACTTGGCACTGGCTAAATGCGGAGTGCGAGCCCAAAACGCTTTTAAAAAAGATCCAACTCCCCCTTGTTTTAATGAGTTTTCTCCCAACTTGGGTCAATAGAAAGTACGAGTACATCTCGACGAAATGTGTACGCAACAAATTATTCTTAATATTTTCTTCTGCCCTCGCTTGCGGCGCTGTCGTCGTTTTCATTTCTCTAATTGGCTCCTCCACGACAAGTCGTAATCGTGATCATTAATTCGGCTGTGGGAAACTAAGACGTGTTTAATGATGTGGAAAGGAAAACAATTGGTAATAAAGCTTTTGTTATCCTGTATCTTACAGTAAAAGCGTAAAGGAGAAACTGAACAAAAATGAAAAAAAAAATTTTTTTTTGGAAAACAATTTAGGAGAAGGTCCCACCAATCACCCTTGGCTTGTTGTTAACCTACAAAATTATAAATCAAATGGTTTTTGTTTTTGTTTGTTTAACTTAAGTATGGTTATTCAGTATTAACTATTATTATTTCCGTAACGTATACGGATTCTATAATTACAATTAGGTACACAAATAATCCGAGCTTACAGAATCCACCTGGATCGCTTGTACCCAACGTGATCGGAAATCTTTGTGGGTTCATTACGTTAATATCGCAGATAATTGAATCAATAGTGATACAAGAATAGCCGGGAGAAGGGGGGATACTGTGTTTATTTTCTTTATTCAGAAGGTTACTTAATGATTGTTAGTTCATAATAGGGAATATCATAATATTGTTCACTAGCTGTGCCCCGCGACTTCATCCGCGTAGTATTGGATTATTAGGTTAAAAAGTATCCTATATGTTAATCCCGGTTATAATCTATCTGTGTTCCAAATTTCATCCAAATCCGTTCAGTAGTTTTTGCGTGAAGGAGTAACAAACATACATACATACATACATACATCCACACTCACAAACTTTCGCATTTATAATATTAGTAGGATTATATTGTCATGGTTCGAGCGTAGGCCGCTCGGGTCACTGCACATGGTGGTTGCGGGTTCGATACCCGCCGTGGCAAATTTCGGAAATGGCCTATTCGTAATTTGCCCTGGTCTGGGTGTAACCGGGATCGCCCCCAGTCCATTGTATGGTACCCATAGTACAAGCTCTGCTTAGTTTGGGACCATACAGTTGGTGGGTCTGTCTGGCGATATTTATTATTATTACCATAATGATAGATGCTTGTAATACGAAAGGCATCGCTCGCCCGTTGCCGACCTAAAGAGGACAAAGGGAGAGAAAGAGAGTGCGAGCCGGGCTTCCTGCTTTCCACTCATCGTATGAAACGTATAACGCCTAGCCACTTTACACCGATCTTCTTTGAGAGAGTAATACTAACCTAGTCGAGCCAGCTCTTCTAGCATTCAATGAATAAATAGATTCAAAACACAATATAAGAGAGTAAAATATATAAATACCAAATGTACCGTCCGTTCGGGGCGCGAATTTACAAAGGCTATACCATCAGAGTGAAAGTGCAAACTGAACTGGCTTAGCTTTTGTTTGACAAAAACTTGACGAAACCCTAATCTATTCTAGTACAGAAACTGACCGAAATCGCGTAGACTTTGTTAGATAAATTCATTCTAACATTGCAGCAACAAATGCTATTCAATTTGATACCGATATGCAAATTGTATCTATCTGTATTTGATTGACAAAAAAAGAAAAATAATTAACAAAACGAACTTCTATTAGGCACTACACACTTGTTGCGAGTACAAATAATAATACAACTAAAATATTTTTCTTGCGTAGGTACCTTTAATGTAAAATACAAAACGCAGATAATTATTTTTATCAAATTTAAACGTAGTAACAATCAGTCTTATTTAAGTATGGCACATAAGATAACACAACACAACAAAACACAAAATAAGAAACATACGGTTGGAGTGTAGCCTTAGGGGCGCTATGACTTAGGTTTAGGTTTAGGTTAGGTTAGGTTAGAACAGTGACCAAAACGCGCGAGCCGAGCGAGCGAAGCGAGCGTGCCGCGGCAGCGGCCGGCGAAGCGCCAGAATCTGAATGTGTCATTAGGTTATGTTAGTTCCCAGTTAGGGGGGCTATGGAGCCAGGACTTAGACGAATATTCGAGAAAAATATTTTTTTCGGTTTGATCATTGTTCTAACCTAGCCTAACCTAAACCTAAACCTAACCTAACCTAAGTCATAGCGCCCCTCAGGCTACACAATGACGGACACTTGTTATGTTTTAAGAAAAAGCTTATCTATTTGAGTGAACTCGACTAGGTTTTGTTCGTACGTAATGTTTGAAAATATCTCGATAAAAGCTTATCTATTTGAGTGAATATATATAATACAGTACTAGGTTTTGTCCGTGCATTTTCTTTGAAAATATCAAGGCAAAAAGCTAATCCATTTGGGTCAATTTTTTTATTGAGATAGATTAGGTATTGTCGATTAATATGCATAAACAAAAGCTCATCTATTAGAGTCTGACTCGTGACTCAAATAGTATAGCCTTTGTAAATTCGCGTTCGGGGCGCACATTTCAGCTTCTATGATGCAATAAAGGGGTATATAGACAGGCAATGATAATGCCATCTCCACATAAGGATCGGATTATTATCACTTTTCTCAAAGAAAGTCTTCGAAGGCCTCTTATCCCGAGCCCGCGATAGGAATCAGGCGACTTTTATCTGATGGATTTGTTCGATGTAAGTGGTTTAAGATTTCAGAATGCTCCCATTTTATGTTATACTAGCTTTTGCTGGCAACTCCGCTGAGGTAGATTTTAGGGACGTTAAAAAGGGCAAGATTATTATTATCCTACTAATATTATAAATGCGAAAGTTTGTGAGTGTGGATGTATGTATGTATGTTTGTTAGTCCTTCACGCAAAAACTACTGAACGAATTTGGATGAAATTTGGAACACAGATAGATTATAACCGGGATTAACATATAGGATACTTTGAACCAGATAATCCCGAAATTTTTGCTAAGTTAAAATACTACGCGGATGAAGTCGCGGGGCACAGCTAGTTATAAATATAATTTCATTTTTCAAACACCAATTTCTAAAATGGACGACCCGAATGACGAGCAACTTGATCTCCAACGTTACTAGGTAGTTCCTATCGCTTCCAGTTGGTTGTATAAACAATAGCTTCGACAAAGGGGCAAGCGTTTATAAGCCAAGTCCTGGCTAATTAGTCTGACGCTTCAATAAAATGGTGAGCAATATTAATTTTGATTGAAATTGCTTGGTATAGGTCGTTATAAATTCATGAAATTTTCGCTTTGTCACGAAACTACGAAGTTTTCCGTTACTTCTGCTTGTTAATATAATTTAGCCTTTTTGACGTCCCACTCCTGGGCACGGGCCTCCCCTCAACATGAGGGGGACTCAGGTCATAATCCACCACGCTGGCCCAGTGCGGGTTGGCGGATTTGACATGTCTTTCGAAGATTGGTTAGATCTTCTAAGACATGCAGGTTTCCTCACGATGTTTTCCTTCACCGTAATAAGTATAGTATGTTAACAATTATTTAAATGTTAAATTGTTGTTAAATGTTATTAACATGTGTTGTCGATTTATGTCTATATACTTAGTTATGTGCTTAAAATCTCCTTTACTAGGTAGGTTTACCAATGAATGTAATTTCACCCCGTATTGGTCTAATTGTCAACAATTTTACACTAAATTATGCTGTCTATACACTGGTCGAGGCTTCAAAGGGTAAAGTTTTGAAAGCTTTTGAAAATATATAGGAATAGGAACGAGACAAATCCTTTACTGTTTACAAGGACAAACAATGTGAACAATTTATAATGAGGTAACCAGTAGTAGTTAATTAAATCATAATCCATTTTTTTTTTACATACCTCATAATAATTAATACATTATTAAAACTGACTGACTCATGTTCTTACTCGAATAAGAAAACATAATTTTGGACACTGAATGAAAAAAAAAATGCCTTATGATTATCTTGAAGCACGATATTGCAAAAGAACGAACACTTGGGTGAACATTACTCATTAAATATTTCTATATTCATTCGCATTAGCTGTGCCCGCGACTTCGTCCGCGTGGAATTTAATTGACAAAGTTTCATACAAACTTTCATCCCCTATTTATCCCCTTGGGGGTAGAATTAATCAAAATCCTTTCTTAGCGTATGCCTACGTCATAATATCTACCTGCATGCCAAATTTCAGCCCGATCCGTCCAGTGGTTTGGGCTGTGCGTTGATAGATCACTATGTCAGTCAGTCAGTCAGTCAGTCACCTTTGAGTTATATATATATATATATATAGATAACTTTTATTTTCTCTGTCTTCATATCTGTGGCTTTAGTCTTAGAGATTATACGACACACGAATATTTTGCTTTCAGGATTCCCAGGGTTTTCAGGTCAGTAATACAATGTTCCCCCTGTGTTCCATGTAAAGTGTTGTCACTGTAATATTTGAGCACACTTAAAAGTAGTGATGTGACACGTTAGTTTTTAGATCAAGTAGATATTTTTATTTTTACTTATTTTATAAAATCCGGTTAGTATTAATATAAATGAGCATAGCTGATTAGCCTGTAGATTGATAAATACCTCTTCTAATTATAATTAATTGATTTAGGACTCATAGGTATTATTAAAATTGAATAATCTTAAATAATACTTAATTACCCAATCAAATCATTTTTTAATCACAGAAAAGTTTTAGACTCCAATATTCAATACGATTAAATAATCTAAAAAATATTCAAGAACAAATTAAAAACAAAACTTCCGCCCTTATTTCTTTAAAACGGGTAGGTAACCCGTTATTTATGAATCTTAAAACCAAAATTATATATAAAAAACCGTCGTGTCACATCACTATTTCTTCAGCGAAATTAACTCCCTTGTTTTCATTGAACCATGTCAAGGTAAGACGTATTTAAACCTGCTGAACACTACGACGTTTTTATTCACACACCATACAACTTAGTAAATACTTACCCCCATTTGGTTCCGTTTTGTTAAATAGAAAACACAATATTTTAACACAAAGCACTTAGTTTTTTTGTGTAATTGGGTGCATTGGTCACCATTCATTACTAACATTGTATAATATAAATATTATATAGGTACCCGCTTCAATATTCTTTCCACTTCACTTAAAAAGTAGTTGAGTGTAGGTACGTACTTAAGGCTAAAGCGCCCATCTAGCCCGCGAAGTTCAAATTTTTTGAGTTCTTTTAGAAATTTTTCAAAATCTGACAATAATAAAAGACAAATTTTGTAATTCGCGAAAAAGACCGTGTGCAGTGCATTTATTAATATATCCAACTTACTCTAAAACATTTCAAGAACGACAGCTATCCAGATAATCTGGCAATTTTTGTATATTTAGTGATTTACTAGTATCATATCCACCGTGATAATATTTAGAGTAAAATAAATGTGTTAATAAATGCACTGCACACGGTCTTTTTCGCGAATTACAAAATTTGTCTTTTATTATTGTCAGATTTTGAAAAAATTCTATGAGAACTCCAAAAAAAATTGAACTTCGCGGGCTAGACAGGCGCCTTCACCTTAATTGAGTGCTAAAAGGGAGGTGTACGTAATATTGTTTATCTTCTGGTCGTAGAGCCAAGATGTAACTAAATACCTATAGCTCTTATAGGGGCTGGGGCTGGCTCAACCGGGATTGTCCACTCACTCACAGAAGACTGTAAAGGAGCAGATGAATGAGAAATCTGGCGGCCCAACCACCCATCTCTTATCCTCCCTCTGTTTCACTCCCCTTCATGGCCCTAACCACGCTAGCTCTCAAATCGTAATAGAAAAGCAAACGCTCGCGATAACGTTTCAAACGCTCCGCTTTTGACGTTTTACTGACACGAGCTTCACGATTTCTACTGACATTGATATGGTATGGTGTCAGCAAAACGTCAAAAGCAGAGCGTTTACAACGTAATCGCGAGCGATTGCTTCTCTATTACGTTTTGAGTAGCTAGCGTGGTTAGGGCCCTGGTCGGCAAAGTGCGAGCAATGCTTCTAGTCAAAACTCACTATCGCGAATCGATTGAGATGTCAGCAGTTAACACAGTTGGGCGCCAGCCCAGTCGTGCGCTTGTTTGCTGACTTAGTTGTATATTTAAAAAGTATACTTAATGCCTACATCACTGAGTCACATATACAATGTGAGTTGAAAAGTGAGTAAACCTAATTATTCTAAGGGAATAAACTTTGCTCCATATCAAACTCAAAAACTTATTCTGTTTCGTTTTGGGCAAAAAACTTGAAATGAACTTCCAGAGAATTTGCTACTTATTTATTTTACTGACTCAGTTCTTTGTACTACAGCAGGATGCGAAGAAACTTGAATTAGAAACAGTTTTTTATTATTAAAAGTCCAGTCCCGGGCATAGGCTTCTCTTCAATGCGAGGGGGATTCAGGACATAATCGGAATCCACCAAACTGGGCCGGTGCGGTTGATTTGACACATCTTTCGAAAATTGGTTAGATTTTCTATAAGACTTGCAGGTTTCCTCACGAGGTTTTCCTGCACCGTAAGCAAGTGATACCATATTGAAATTACGATTCGCACATAGACTTCGAAAATGCTAAAGGTGCGAGCCGGGTTTTGTACTTGACTAGCAAGTGTAGAGCTACTGGCTCTTGTTTCAAGAACTATTTCACAAGGACTTCAATGTCCTAGCAGTGAAGTGCCCTTATCTTTCAAGCTTACGACATTGCAGAGAGCCTAAGACTATTTAATTAAATATTCGTAGACACTGGGATTTTCAAGTAAATTAAATTCTACAAATACCTGTTGCATGCTATCGAAATACTTTAAATTTTTTTTAGATCAAGCACCTTCTGAACTCTCTTTTAAGCTCTACCATATAGTGATTATAGGTCTACCAGAATCTCATGGCAAATGGGGAAATAAAAATTTGTTGTGTGCAATACTGGGGAAATTGGATTAAACGATCTTGATACTGTTTAAGTTTTATTTATATCTTTAGTCATTAATTAACATGAAGTATACTAGGTATGTGTATGAAGAATGTTGTTATACATCGGGTTCTTAACATAGGAAAATATGACAAAGAAAATAAATCCAATCATATATTACTTTATGTACTAATTTATTATAATGTTACGTACACGTACAGGGGTAGGTACAATTAATGCCGTTAAACGTGTAAAAAGGGTTTATTTCGCTCTCCACAAACTCGACAAATACACAGCACTACACTAGTTACACACAACAAGCACCGTTCCGAATCAATTAGCAGACTCGCAGTATTCCAATATTATCGCTCAGGTCACTGGTATATTGCTCTTCGTTCGCTTACTTTAGTTCCGTACACTGTCGCTTCCAAGAAGTAACTAACTCGCTGCCCGTCGTCGACTTCTTATATATCGAATAAAGATGCGAGCTGGTGTTTTCCTGAACATTCTCGGAGGTATGTAAGTAATAATAATCGCAATCGAACGATCCCGAGACTCATTGTTGGCTTTCCTTTGTATTCGTTCGCGAGTAGGTATTCGCCGCCGTCGCGCCGATAACGCAAAGGCGTTCACCTTATACCTACAATCTCGAACATTCAATTTTTGAGACCTTTCATAATTAATCGATGGAGTACATCTAGACTATAGGTCTACCAGAATCTCATGGCATTAAAAAAATATAAAAAAATGTGATTTTCATATGGCAATGTCAATTGTCACCTGCCAAATCAAAGTACAAGGTTTGTCAACCGCTGTTGAGATTTTGTGATATCTTCTTGGCAATTTATTGTTTTTGTGAAAATGTCGAAAAAGCCACTTTGATCTCAAGCGAGAAATATTGTTTTCAATGTGTATCGTAAAATAAGGGAAGAAGAAGGCGTAAATCAAACTCAATCTTTGATTTTAAAGCGCGTCGTAGAGTTGACCGGTAAGTTGGACTGAGTTGTTTTGATACTTTTAGTTTATTTTATATTTATCTTACTTAATTATAGCTTCTTTATAGGGTTTTTCAGTACTACTATACGGCGAATCATAGGTGAGGGCACATCGAACGATGGTGTATTTTCCACGCCTGGTAAAAAGAGGAGAGCGGGGAAGAAGAAAATCAACTTGGACAGTTTCGATTTACAGTTGATAAGGAATAAAGTAAATGAATTTTATACAGTTCGGAAGGAAATTCCAACAGTAATGAAACTGTTAAAAATTCTTCGACAAGAAATTGATTTCAACGGAGGGAGAGAATCTCTGAGGTAAGAAAAATATTAAGTAATAATCCTTCTCACTCGTAAGACGAGGCCTGTGCCCTGCAGTGGGACGTACGAGTATTTAGACTGATGTTGATGTTGATGATTGACTAAGCTATCGTTTCAGTAACATGATAAATTTTATTATTTTTTACAGACATATACTTAAGGAGACAGGTTTTGAATATTTTAAATGCCAATCAAAAAGGATCATTTTGATCATTTTGTGTACGGAACTCAAGTAAGCGAACGAAAAGCAATTATACCAGTGACCTGAGCGATAATATTGGAATACTGCGAGTCTGCTAAGTGATTCGGAACGGTGCTTGTTGTGTGTAACTAGTCTTAGTGAACTAGTGTACTAGTAGTGAACTAGTACTGTGTATTTGTCGAGTTTGTGGAGAGCGAAATAAACCCTTTTTACACGTTTAACGGCATTAATTGTACCTACCCCTGTACGTGTACGTAACATTATAATAAATTAGTACATAAAGTAATATATGATTGGATTTATTTTTTTTGTCATATTTTCCTATGTTAAGAACCCGATGCATAACAACAATTTCATACACATACCTAGTATACTTTATGTTAATTAATGACTAAATATATAAATAAAAATTAAACAGTATCAAGATCGTTTAATCCAATTTCCCCAGTATTGCACACAACAAATTTTTATTTCCCCATTTGCCATGAGATTCTGGTAGACCTATAACAATGCGTTTTTGTATAAAGCTGATAAAATAAGGATCCTTCGAGATATTTGACCAAATAGTTTCTAGGTCGCAACAATAATATCGGTTAAAAGTTAATAACTCATTCAGAACTAGAAAATGATTCCAAGAACTCCACTTGCATTTCTTGTTCTTCATCAGATGATGAAGATAAAGAGGTATTTATTATAAATCGCTCTTCCAGCATTTCAATTATTTTATCTTTCTCGAAGAAATCGTTTTCAGTTTTCTTTACATGTTCACAACATTTTCGCCAATCCTCTGCACCGATTTGTGAGAAAGCTTCTTCTGTTAATAATTTAATGTCACTTGCAGGCCTATTAACATTTTTATCAGCAACTTTTTGCTTCATTATACCCCAAATCATTTCTATAGGATTCAATGTGCAATGATAAGGTGGGAGCCTTAAAACTTCGTGACCGTGCGATTTTAATACTTCATCTATCTCATATAAGGGCGCAGACATGTTTTGTTTCACTACTTCAAGTAGTTGACATTTACGCCAAAGATCATCATAATGTACATCATTTGCACGAAGCCATTCTTTTATATCAGCGATACGATTGGCTTGTGTGGGCGGTTTGTTCAAACGTACGGAATGATAACTAGCATTGTCCATAACGATTAGTGAAGGTCTTGTCAAATTTGGAATTAGCTTCTCTGTCACCCATTTTGTAAAATTGTCCTTATTCATGTCGTGGTGATAGTCAGCAGATACACTTGTTGACCTGTACACCAGACAACAATTTGGTACAAAGCCATTTTCTCCACCAGCGTTTACAATAATCCACCTCGTTCCAAGTGATATGCTTTTAGATGGACCTGCAATATCTTTGCTTTGCCAGCACTTGTTCACAGAACATGAACCATGAATATAAGTTTCATCTAAATAAATTACATCCAATTTATTTTGCTCTTCAGCTTCGCGGTTTTCCTTTATACGCTTCAAAAACTTATATCTTTGAAGTTTTATGTCATCTCTCTCCATCAAAATGATCCTTTTTGATTGGCATTTAACATATTCAAAACCTATCTCCTTAAGTATAAGTCTGTAAAAAATAATAAAATTTATCATGTTACTGAAACGATAGCTTAGCCAATCATCAACATCAACATCAGTCTATATACGTCCCACTGCAGGACACAAGCCTCATCTTACGAGTGAGAAGGATTATTACTTAATATTTTTCTTACCTCAAAGATTCTCTCCCACCGTTGAAATCAATTTCTTGTCGAAGAATTTGTAACAGTTTCATTACTGTTGGAATTTCCTTCCGAACTGTATAGAATTCATTTACTTTATTCTTTATCAACTGTAAATCGAAACTGTCCAAGTTGATTTTCTTCTTCCCCCCTCTCCTCTTTTTACCAGGCGTGGAAAATACACCATCGTTCGATGTGCCCTCACCTATGATTCGCCGTATAGTAGTACTGGAAACCCCTATAAAGAAGCTATAATTAAGTAAGAAAAATATAAAATAAACTAAAAGTATCAAAACAACTCAGTCCAACTTACCGGTCAACTCTCCGACGCGCTTTAAAATCAAAGATTGAGTTTGATTTACGCCTTCTTCTTCCCTTATTTTACGATACACATTGAAAACAATATTTCTCGCTTGAGATCGAAGTGGCTTTTTCGACATTTTCACAAAAACAATAAATTGCCAAGAAGATATCACAAAATCTCAACAGCGGTTGACAAACCTTGTACTTTGATTTGGCAGGTGACAATGGACATTGCCATATGAAAGTCACATTTTTTTTATATTTTTTAATGCCATGAGATTCTGGTAGACCTATACTTATAAATTTAGCTTTTTCTCATATGACTAACCAGCTTCAGCATTTGCTCACAAAGAAAAGTAAAAATTTAACGCGATTATAACGAAATACAATCTCTACATAGAGTTAGAAAGCAATAAAAAAATACATCATACCTTTGAGTACCGATCACATTTCATCTATGGTTTTTAGTCCCAAATTTAAGGGTTAAATAAATAACTTTAAAATGAGCTTGAAAAGGGAGTCATAATCTCTACACTTAATTGAATAACCTCTACACGTAATTATTTTTTTATTGTTACCACAAAATCCACACACTACACGACAAAATTAAAAATCCCAATCCAGTTCTCTGCACCTCACACTTACCGTCAAACCAAATTTAGCACCATTAAATCAAAATAACAAAAATCTCCATTGTTACAGGGAAATTCCGCCGAGAATTCCACAGGTCCTATTTCAAATGCTTCTGCTGTTGTCACAATTCCGCAACTCCTGACCAGAACGGGACGTCATTTGCTCCAATCGGAAGCTCGAGAGCCGGCACAACGAGGACTGTGGTTCGTCGAAATGATTCCTCCTACAGCTATAGGCTGACGCATTTATCGCCATCCAATCACAACATCCATAGGGACTACGTTCGAAATACGAACACGTCGTTTATAGAACAAATGAATGGGAATCGAAGGCCTAAATTAAGGGATGATTCTATCAGCGAATCCACGACTAGATTCACTCTAGCCACAGACGCCTGTAGAGATTGACAACTAGGCAAAGGAATACTATCCGATATACGTAACAGAGACGGCATTGAGACCTACATAGCGAGGAGCACGAACAGTATCGATTGTAAACCTTATTACGATTGCTTTAAGGACGGCAGGATCGAGGAGAGACACAGCGATGTCGCGGATTACAGGGATGCGGATGACATGAAAGGGATAGATGATGACGTTAAGAACGGTTTCAAATTTAAATTTAATCGCAGTTTGAATAGCTGTCAGATTAAGAATAAGAGAAAAGTTAATATGGTGTACTGAGAATTCGATGGTTAGGGTTGCCCCTAGCTGGGATTATTTGTTGAAGCGATATGAGAGAGAATCCTTCAAGGCGCGCTGAAATTTCCACTCACAGAACATGAGGAGTGTAGTCAGGTTTGGCAACCTTAGTGGCTCGTTCAGTATCAAGTACTTAGTACTCGGCATTTATGTTGCGTCTCGTTACTTACACATTGGTTCCTGGTGAAACTTTAGGTACTTATAATTTGGCTATAAGTTAAGTTTAGTTTAGTAAAGAGCATGTAGATATTTAAATTGGACCCTTACAAAATTATTACGTCACTGTACTTACAACAGTTCAACGTCAAAACTACAACTCAATTCGAAAATCATAATATGTATTTAAATAACCAAAACGTACCCGTTATTTAACGGTTATAAATAACAGTTCCGTACTCTATAAAACGTAATAATTAATGAGTTTGTAAACAGCACACTTGAGGCCGAAGGAAATGGGCATGTTTACATAACATTGCGTGTACACTGTTGGCCAGTAATGTTGGTACACATTTTAATTTTAGAACTATGGATGACGAAAATCTATTTTTAATTACATCGGCATTTTCTACATACAGTGTGTTTCCCATAATTTGGGTCAAGCAGCAAAAGAAGCACCATCAATGTGTGTTTATTCTATTGAATAATAACAAAAATGATGTTTTTTTTTAATTTAAATAATTATAATCGAGGTCAAATAAATGTAATTATAAATCATGTTTACTGATATATTATTCTAATTATAAAATATTACTTCACTAGATAATAATTATTTCAATGTGCAATATAAGATAAAGTTAGTAAGTGAATCCGCGGGTACATACTAGTTACGGAAGTGTAAATTGTGACCAAAGGTAGTATAAGATATTGCATTTGAATCAACTATTGTACATACACTGTAGCACTGTTAATATTCGGATGTAAGATAATAAGCTAGCTTAACTTCACACATATAAGATGACTATTAGGTATGTTAAGCATCTCATGCAAAACATCACGTTTTTTTCTCAAATCTAAATATACCTGTCTGCACCACTTCAATAATTTGGGAAAAAATTATGCGCTATATTGTGTGACCTCATTTTTACTTTTTAAAATAAAACTAGGTAAATATAACAAAATATTTGCGTTAAATTCGATGATTCGGTTTCTGCAATTTTTCTACGAAAATCGTTGCTAAAATAACAAAACTAATTCACTCATCAAACTCTAAATTAATAAAGTTGTATTATGATTTATGAATAGCTCATTTGAAGGTTAGACCCTTAACACTCCTCCTACTACGTCTTGAATCCATTTTAATAAAGGTTTTAAATTTATTTCAATAAAAAAATGTAGTGATTTATTTTCCTTATTAACTTTAAAATGTATTTTTCTAGGCAAATTAAATATCTATAGCGATTGAAAATATATGTACACATTTGATATTCTCAGATTAAAAATATTTATTATCATCAAGATTTAGGTAAAATTTTAAATATTATATCATAAATAATAAAATAAAACTTTAGATGTTAAAAATAAATGGAAAGGAATTTAAAGTTAGTATTTTAATTGTAAATATGTGTATTAAGTTTTTATATTTGTAATTATTTCGAGCTTTTCTACTATAATAGATAATAGTTTAGACAATAGTGTTGACGTCTCATGGAATATTTCCTGCATAAATTGAGCTCTCTTCATTATTGAGACCCGTGATAAAGAGGGCTCAGCTTATGTTGGAAATTTTCCTTGAGAGGTACAGGTATAATATAAATATACAATGTACAAGATATAATATAAATAATATTTACTCTCAAAGTTTCGTAATAACAGCGAGTCGAACCCTCCGTCAAGTTTTATTCCCAAAGTGAGTAAGTAAATAAGTTTTAAACTTCTAAGTGGAAATGTGTGTAAATACCTATTCTTACAGTTAAATTCTGTAGAGATTTGAATTAAGACGGGTCCGTATCTAAATAAATACCAATCATTTAATAAATTTCAATTACCCATAGACAAAGAAAAAAATGGTCAAAATAGAGTCGCTGTAAACATTTTAACAGCTGTAGAAATTTCAGATAATGATTTCAATAAATAATGAAAAAGCAAACAAATGTGTTATTTTTATCTCCATAAATTCTCACTTACAATTTGATAATAAAAGAGCATGCAGTTTAATATCAAATACACTAACGTATAAATCAACAATATTGAAAAGGTTTAATGAACGAAACACTCAATGCATACCGCTGCATGTATTTCAGTCATTATTGCGGTTGACCATTTGTCTTAACTTAAGGCTAGGAACAAACATAATTTATTAATTATTAAGGGAAGAAAATTATATGTCTATCTCCGTATTGGTAAATTGAAATTGTACAAAATATATTGAGTAAGATATTCGCTTTGT
This sequence comes from Notodonta dromedarius, assembly GCA_905147325.1. Classification (NCBI taxonomy): domain Eukaryota; kingdom Metazoa; phylum Arthropoda; class Insecta; order Lepidoptera; family Notodontidae; genus Notodonta; species Notodonta dromedarius. The sequence continues at coordinate 1,105,345 of LR990183.1, read as the reverse complement.
GTATTATTTTTTAACCTTTTTAATATTATAATAATTAGCTCTTCATATTGTCCCACTCCTGGGCAATGGCCTCCCCTCAATGCGAGGGGGATACAGGACATAATTCGCCACGCTGTCCTGGTGCAGATTGGCGGATTTTACGTCTTTCGAACATTGGTATGTTTTTCTAATATATGCAGCTTACCTCACGATGTTTTCCCTCAGCGTTAACAAAACATGATCATCAATTATTAATAAAATGACTATCTAAAACGGTAAGCTTTGTTTCATGGATATTTCTGTGCACTAGTGCTGTCCTTTATGGGTGTACGCAATATTGCGTTTTCATGGCATCCTAGTTCCATGGATTCTGGAAAGCGGTATTCAATATAAAGCCGAGCCTGAACCTAGTCTTAGAGGTGACAAGGCACTACAAATAAAAATAGAGGTTGAGTTTCTATCCTATGATGTATTAATAATTCAATTCGATCCGTTATACACTTATTATTTCGATGAATCGCTTTGAAGTCTGAGGGCGATCTTGGAAATGCCATTCTTATGTCATACCAGTACAAAATTACATTGAAATAAAACTATTTTTCGGATTTTATCGCGTTTATTAACTTTATGTTCCCGACGTTTCGGTTGCTTTACAGCAGCCATGGTCACGGGGGGACTGACCTCGAGACACTGTGAGCACTTTCTGCGTGGATCGGACCGCAAACAACAACTAAATATGAGGGTACCTAGTTACTAACTATGACATCAGGACGTCTAACACCTCAGTCCCCCCGTGACCATGGCTGCTGTAAAGCAACCGAAACGTCGGGAACATAAAGTTAATAAACGCGATAAAATCCGAAAAATAGTTTTATTTCAATGTGTAGTATTCGCGTAAATATAGGAAAACAATACAAAATTACATGTCAAACGCGTACTCAAGATCGTTCTCAGAATTGAGGTAAATAAATTACCATCGCCAGATTGACACACTAACTGTATGGGCCCAAACTAAGCAGCGTTTGTCATATGGGTACCGTACAATGGACCGGGGGCGATCCCAGTGACACCCCAGGCCAGGGCAAATTACGAAAAGGCCATTTCCGAAATTTGCCCCGGCGGGAATCGAACCCGCAACCACCATATGCAGTGAGCCGAGCGGCCTACGCTCGAACCAGAGGGCGAACCAGAGGGATCTATTATTATCAATACGGGCCCTAACTTCTCAATGCGAGAAACAGTCTTTTATCAATCACATCACATCATCAGCCTATACTTGTCCACTGCTGGACATAGGCCTCCTCTAATGAGCGCCATAGCGTCCTGTCTTCAGCTTGCCGCATCCAGCATCTGCCTGCAGTCTTTCGCAGATCGTCATCCCACCTGGTCGGAGGGCGTCCTACACTACGCTTGCCGAGTCGAGGTCTCCACTCAAGAACACGTTTACCCCAGCGGTTGTCGGTTCTTCGTGAGATATGGCCAGCCCACTGCTACTTCAGTTTGCTAATTCTTTGAGCTATGTCGATAGCTTTGGTTCTCTGTCGGATGTATTCATTGCGAATCCTATCCTTCAGAGAAACTCCGAGCATAGCTCTCTCCATAGCTCGCTGAGCGACCTTAAACCGGTGGACCAGCCCTACCGTGAGTGTCCACGTCTCGGCTCCGTAGGTCATGACGGGTAGGACGCACTGATTGAAAACTTTCGTTTTCAAGCATTGCGGTATGGATGACGAGAAGACTCGACGTAGTTTCCCAAACGCTGCCCAGCCCAGCTGGATCCTCCTCTTATCAATATAAGACCGCAATTGTTCATTATAGTATACGTAATCAGTGATTACTGTGTTGGGTCGGTATTGTGATATTGACGAAGACACGCCGATATGAGCGGCGCTCTAATACACGCTACAGACTCGAGATCTGATAGATATGGGCAGAAAATAAATAAAATTGGAGGGTCTGTTTGTAATATCAAAATAACACCTTTTCACTAAATGCATAAGAAAGTACATACGACACCTATAGCAAAAACGCGATTTAAAATTTTTTTGTCTGTCTGTCTGTCTGTCTATCTGTCTGTCTGTCTGTCTGTCTGTGTGTTTGTTCCGGGTAATCTCCGAAACGGCTGGACTGATTTTGACGGGACTTTCACTGGCAGATAGCTGATGTAATAGGGAGTAACTTAGGCTACTTTCATTTTAGAAAAGCAATTAGGGTTCCGCGTAAAAAAATAAAAACACTTGAAATCAAAGAGTATCTCCGAAACGGCTGGACCGATTTTGACGGGACTTTCACTGGTAGATAGCTGATTTATTTTAGAAAAACAAAATTTAAAAATATGGGTCCTGTCGCGCGGGCTCAGAACGCGGGAGCGGGCTTTTTTGTTAAGTTAAATTCCACGCGGACGAAGTCGCGGGCTCAGCTAGTTAATAAATCAATCTCAAGTCTGAGAGCTGTCGTGAGTAAGCTTTTGACGTGACAATTTGTACTGGAATGACGTTTCCACGATCGCTCTCAAACTTGAGACTGATTTAACCTAAGACAAACATAATATACACGGTGTTTCAAAAGTGTAAAATAATTATTTAAGTACATACGGTAGCTGATATTATGATAGCTTCGAGAAAATATACTATACGTTGCTATTATTATATTTTTAGCTATAGGTCTTCGAATATTTGTCACAACTTTCGTGACATCATATTGTGGCCATAAACCAAACTAAACCTGCAATGGGTTTATTTCTAATAGTTATCTTTGAATTAAATGAAGATGGGCCTGAGGTACAGAGTAGATTGGTAAAATGGCAGGAGAAACTGGAGAACGTGGGGCTTAAGATCAGCCGGACCAAAACAGAGCAGATGTTCTGTGATTTTGGCGGCCTCTCCAGTTTTACTCCAGCTGCCCTAGATGGCGTATCCCTTCCAGTCTGCTCAGACTTCAGATACCTCGGCTCTATCTTGCAAAGCGACGGCAACATTGACCGGGAAGTAGCAAGCAGGATAAATGCTGGTTGGATGAAATGGCGACAGGTCTCAGGGATAACCTGCGACCGGCGAATGCCCCTTAAACTTAAGGGACAAATTTACAAGTCGGTTATAAGGCCTGTCGTATTGTATAGATCAGAATGCTGGGCTACAAAAGCGGTGGATGAAAGAAGAGTGCATGTAGCAGAGATGCGAATGTTGAGATGGATGTGTGGTGTAACAAGTATGGATAAAATTAGAAATGAGTATATAAGGGGAAGCCTGAAAGTAGCGCCGGTCACAGAGAAAATAAAGAGCGGAAGGTTAGCGTGGTATGGACATGTTATGCGAAGAGAGGATGATCATGTGGTCAAAAGGACGATGAGTATGAGAGTGAGCGGTAGTCGGGGTAGGGGACGTCCTAAAAAGACGTGGATGAACTGCGTGGAAGAGGGTATGACCGAAAAGGGAGTGAGTGCAGAGATGACGGCTTGAATGGAAGAAGAGAACGTGCTGCGCCGACCCCACCTAGTGTGGGATAAGGGCAAGGTGATGATGCTCTTTGAATTAAATCATTCGCTACCAACAATCTATACCAACCTACAAACAGATTTATAGGTACGATCAGTATTTTTGTTATAGGTTTTGTATGGGTAACCTACCTACATTATCTTTAGCATTTACTAAGGCACAGTGATTATAATATTTTCTTTGAAGGCACCATGCAAAATATCGTGTTTTATTATAATAAGATGTAATACGGATCCTGTCTATTATATTGCTGTGTCTGTGGCGGCTTTATGAAAGCAGCGCGGTATACAAAAGTTTGCTTTGTCGCGCATTGTTCCGGCCCCAATGTTTTGTGACGGCGGTTTCATGAAGACCAATGACAAAAGAATTGAAAAATTGCGGCGTTCTTTAACTAAATGAGAAAATGGGGGATTTGGGATCACCCGAAACTCTATCAAAGGTGAGTTATTCTGAATAGGTAAGTAATATTTATTTTTCACAATAGAAGATTATCGATTAATTCAGGAGTAACTTTGTGATCCATTGTAAACTGATTTGGTCAACCTCCCAAATCATTAACTAAACTAATTATGACATACCTTTCAAGTCAAGTGCAAGAAGGCTTGTGCAAGACATTCAATAAAAAAACAAATAATATCATAATAAGTTATCAATCTGATACACTCAAACCACGAATTTCCTTGAAAATCATATTACAGTTAATATTAATTGATACGATAATAGTACTACACACCGGGCCGTCCTATAACTATTAGTCTATATCGCCCATGAAATAAGGTTTAATATCGCATGTAAACGACACCCGCTGAGGTAAAATTACTATATAAAATGGCTCACCGCTGAAAGCTCACTGAAATTAATAATAATATAAGATAAACCTTAGTAATAGGTATTATAAATACGAAAACGGGTTTGTAAGACAGGCTTGTGATTTTAAACCGTTGAATAGATCGAGATGAAAATTCACTATGTATCTACCGACGGAATGCTTCAAAAGCCCGAATTAATACTGCATATCAATGAGAAATAACTGAAAAATATGATTTTAAAAAATGCCACCAATTTTATTAAACTGTTTGCATAACTAGTGTTATGAAAAATATTCACGTAGATACATAGTACTATTATTTGAATATATGGCCGCTACTTGATAATGCAGTTAACATTGATTTATAGGCATTTGAATGTAAGTCTGTTTAAAGTATAGATTTTTTATCTTTAAAGCTGAAAAAAAAATCAAAATTGTTTTTATTCATGTAAGCCAACAAAGCATTTTTATGAATAGTCAGAATCTAATCTACCACCGGTTCGGAATGCTGCTTCCACTGAGAGAAACTGCTCAATTGAAGAAACTCAATGGTTAAAAGTTTAATTTTATTTTAACTTTAATTAAGTAACATGTGTTTTATGAGACATTTATGTAAGTTTTCAGTAATTTAATGTTTTAAAATAAAGTAACTAACATGGTATAATAGTGTGTTTATATTTGCAAGTCTTTTAAAATAGTCAAAAATTACCACAAAAAATCTTGAAATTAAAGTATTTTAAACAAAAATAAGACAAAACTCGACTTCAAAAAGATATAGCACTATAATTGGCCCGAAATTCCACGTAATTATTGTAGCGAATAAAATTCATAATTTTGGCCTTTTAGGGCTCTAGGTAGAGCCATAAGGTAGTGATTTTGAAGGTTGTGTTAGGTTTTTAATTTGGAAAAATAATTCAAATTTAAACATTTTTCAAGTAGTAATTGCAGGCGCTGTGCAAATATGGTAAATTGTTAAAATAATACCTTATATAATACAGGTAAATACAGTAAATAAATTTTACTGGTAATACAGGTAAATAATAAATGTGGCACTTGATTATTAATAGGTAATAATATATTATATAACTTTTCCTTTTATTTCCACAGGAAACGAGTACCAATATCGTTATAGGCCGGAAGCACTTATTATCCTGGTTTCTGATGAAGACCTTCTGTTTTATGAAGGTTTTATTAAAGGTATTAATTTCTTAATTGTTTTTACCTTTAGGTTTAATTTCTTAAATTATGGTGTGCTGTGTTCGTAATTCTTCTCGCCCTAAACGGCTTGACCGATTTTGATGATATTTTTTTTTACTCATGGGTACACAGTACTAGGTATTAAGTTGAACCGGTAGATGGCACTGCTGTCGACGTTCTGAAAATAGGCTACCTAGTGAAGCTGCCACTTAAAGCTAAGTAAGTAGTTAGATAATAAAATATTATAATTTTTGACTTCTAATAGGTAGATTAATTGACGGACGACTTCTAGATTTGAGCGTAAGGAGCTGCTCCGGATGATTGCGGGTTCGATTCCAATAGGGTCAAATTCTGGAAACGGCCTTCACAGTGTTGAAGTTTTAGTCACGTGTTAAATTATCGTTGAAATCTTTTTTTAGTTACCTACAAATGTAATTACTATTTGATAAATAGGGAATTGTTAAAAAGTATTCTTAAGAAAAATGGAAATCGGGACACAAATTATGTTCATTAATTTTATTTTGTTCCAATCCTTACTTACGGTTTTCAAATATTTTAAGTCATTGGATAAGGAAGTTTTCACACTAAGGAAAATGAATTAGACATAAATGATTATTTTAATTCCTTTTATCCTTTTATTATTTTTATGAGCTACCATTAACGCACCTTAATTATTATTTCGGACTTAAACACTCTGTATAATTTAAGAGGCATTCAAATAAAATTAAATTTCCAGAAAATAATAATTTAATTACACTGAAGCATTCCAGAAATTCGAACCTGAAATATTTACGTATCCCAACATATCAAAATACGCTACATGCAATCGCGTTTTCAAACAACTCGCGGGATTTCCCGGAAATATTCCGCGATTTCCCATCCCTAGGCCCATCCTGGAACATTAACGCTGTGATAATGTTCCGCCTCAGTGCCCTTACGGTGTAATTTAGCTCGCTTTACTTATTTTATTTATGTATTCATCATTTGGCTCCAAAACAGTGGCGTGGACTAATAGGGTTCTTCCATTTATATATTCGTCACAGTTCCGCGTTTCCGAGGCTTAATTTATTCATGTAATAGAAAATGTTTTAGTATTTATTAGGCAAAAATAATAATAATATCGCCAGGCTGACACACCTACTGTAAGGTCCCAAACTAAGCAACGTTTGTACTATGGGTACCGCACAATGGACTGGGGGCGACCCCAGTGACACCCAAACCAGGGCAAAATACGAAAAGGCCATTTCCGAAATTTACCCCAGCGGGGATCGGACCCGCAACCACCATGTGCGCCGGGCGGCCTACGCTCGAACCATTGCGCCAAGCGGTCGTCATTTCGATTCTCTAACGTCACCAAATGTTTCTTTTCCCGCTCTATGGTGTGTCAATTTTGTATAACGAATAAGACTGATCTTATAATGGTCCTATACATGAGTAGATCTTACATGGGATGTACACGAAAAAGCCAACACCGTTCTGTCTGTAAACGTTTGACGGAAAATTCCGTATTTAACAGCTGCATACAATAAGGGCCATATTAATAAATTGATCTCAAGTCTGAGAGCTACGTTGAGTACGCTTTGACATGTCAATTTGTACTGGTATGACATAAGAATGAATTTCCAAGATCGCTCTCACACCAGAAATCGATGTATTAATGCGGGCCTAAATGTTTAGAAATTGCCGGTGCCGGGTTAACCGTATGAATTGCCGCTAAAGAGGATCAGCGTACAGAACATAACATCGCACTCCTTTCACCTCTCTGTCCCTTATTGTAGCAACGGAATTTCCACTTGAAAAACTCACAAAAGGATGAACTTTGTCACTGTACAAAGTTCGAGAAGAATTTTTGTTATTAGTAAGCTTAATCGCTTTAATAAATTAAAGTTAGCGCTTTATAAAAGTTATGCTTGAGTTTAACAAAGATGAATTGATCGCGCCTGTACACTGTGAGTTGACAATACATTTGTTTATTATTATATATTACTAGCTGACCCGACAGACGTTGTCCTGTCTTTTAGGGGTATGAAAAATAGATAGTAGCCGATTCTCAGACCTTCTGAATATGCATATAAAATTTCATAAAAATCGGTCGAGCCGTTTCGGAGGTGTATGGTAACTAACATTGTGACACGAGAATATTATATATATAAGATGTTAATTATTATTGCCATAAAAGATAATAATTTAGTCCTTTTGACGTCCCACGCCTGGGCACGGGCCTCCCCTCACGGGTTGGCGCATTTCACGTGTCTTTCGAAAATTGGTTAGATTTTCGAAGACATGCAGGTTTCCTCACGATGTTTTCCTTCACCGAAAACAAGTGATAATCATATAGAAATTAGGAATCACACCCAGAGGTGCGAGGCAGGGTTTGAACCCAGGAGCTGGTGCCCGTAAGACTCGTGCTTAACCATACTTATTTATTGCCATACTTATAAGTATAATATTTAAAATAAAATGTATTTGCTACCACGCTCAATTCACTTACAAGTTGGTACATAAATTATATAAAAGTATAATTGTATTTTAGAAATTTGGTAAGTGATAAAGGATGTAGATACCTGTGGCTTTCACAAAAGGATGAATATTTTGTGGAAGCTGACCTATATTTTGCTTCAGAGAATTTTAGATATAAGGCCCGTGCCCACTAGTAGTACATTATAAAAACCTTATAGTTACGAAATTTTTACCCTCCTTACTTATAAATGTTTATTAGTAGTTGTTTTCTTCTTTCAAATGTCATATTACTGATGATAGGAACAGAACATTCTGTATATAACTTTGCACCCGCTCAACGTGTTTATAAGTAAGGCGGTCAATTTTTGTTGTGTCAAACACGACTCGGCTAATTCCGTCTGACCAAGTGGACGTAGCATAATCCGGAGCGAACAAATTCGCGTCGCGCAACGCTCGGTGTGGTCTGAACGAGCCCTTTCTTGTTATTTACAAGACGTCGTTGCCTTGAGTTCGATTCGTATCTTATTTCAAAAGTTAATTAGACTCTAGCCAGAAAATAAATAATTCTTGAAAACGACTTAAATGTACTAAGTTTCTTGATAAAACTGGCTTATTAAAACATCGGAAAAAGTGAAACAGATCCCCTGTTCAGGGAAAACAGCCTTCATTAGACAAGTTATTAAATTGCGAGTTCCTAGAGCTGTTTGCAATCAGTCTGTGAATGTGATTTTCTAGGAATACGCCTCTATCAGAAATGCCTTTGATTCGTGTCCACTAATGACCATATCCGAAGCCTTTCATCTACGTCCTCTTGGTTTGATCTGGACGTAGGTTTAATCTGGATATGACTAGCGAAGATTATTTGCTACAAAATACCTAATCCCTTAAAAATTGTGCGCCTTTTCTGCCGTCCGATTACTCATTTCAGCAAAAATATTAAATATCAAAACTAGTAGTGTTGAGACCATAATACTTTTAGAATAAATATTTACTCGCAAATACTTTAAAAACAGCATCATTTTTTTTCTCATAATTTCTCATAACTGGCATCTTTGTTTTTTATACGCCGTTGTACATGAATATACTTACTTGAAGATACCCAAATAAAACTATAACCGTACAACTATTGCGTCCTACCAATAAGTTTTAATAATAAGACATTAAACATTCTTTGGTCCTACCTCAAATATTTTCATCGTGTATTTGGGATCAAGAAAGTTGTAGGTTCATCATTGGCACATCTAAAAATATTTCCGTCTCGCACACACGATAAGTCGGCAATACAGTTGGTTTAGTAATCTCTAGTGTTTGCCAGCAGAATCGATTCTGCTAGTATACACACAAATCAAAGAATTCCCTAGACGATAGCGAGAGCCTACGGCCTACGGTAACTTTCCGCGAAGTTCAAAGGTTCAATAAAAAGCTGAGGCTTTTCCGTATCTACGTTATCGTGGCTCCGTTGAGCGTCTGTAATCAATGCCCCAATGCCCCCTCTTTGTGAAGCCCCATAGGGAGGGGGCGAACTTTTAAGCGATTTTACGGGAAACAATGGAGCTGCGGTGTTTGATCTCGAGTAAGTACTACTGAGTATTATGCTTTAAGACTTACATTATGTAATTTTATTTATTTAAATGAACCATCACGCTTGCAGTCCCCAAAGGGGTAGGCAGACGAATGGCTTGTGTATAATGTACTGCAGTGCAATAAAATTTCGTAGAAAGGATTTTGTTGCCAATTCTTGGTGTAGTGGTTACAGCGCAGACCGCTCGGCTCACTGCACTGGGTGGTTGCGGGGTCAATTCCCCCCGGGATACATTTTCAAAATAGTCTTTTCATAATTTGCCCTGGTCTGGGTGTCATTGGGATCGCCCCCAGTCCATCGTATAAGTTACCATACTACAAACGTTGCTTAATCAGGGACCGTACAGTCGGTGTGTTAGTCTGGCGGTATAATAATTATCAATAAAACGTTCAAAGGTTCCATTATGATGTAACCAAGCTACAGACCTGCAATGCAGCCGTTGGCAAGCGGATTCAAATTGTACGTGCCAATGCGTCGGCGGTCGGCCGCGAGGACGCCGCAATCATAATAAAATATTCCATTTATTCCACCCTATACTACGATTTTTAGATAAATAGCAATGCAATGTGAGTAATTTTTGTGATCGTCGATAGTTTAAATGTTCGTTCAAGATTTGGGATCAAATTCGTCGTTTCTCTGCGTGTTATCTGAGATCAAAGTGTGGATGAACGGTTTGAAGTGTGATTGTAAACGGTATAAAGTGTGAATGTAAGCGGCTCAAAGTATGGATGTAAGTGGCTCTAAATGTGAATATAAGCGGCTTAAAGTGGGATTGTAAACGTTATAAAGTGTGAATGTAAGCGACTCAAAGTGTGAATGTTATTGACATAAAGTGTGAATAAGCGTCTCGAAGTGTGAAAGTAAGCGTCATAAAGTGTGAATGTAAGCGGCTCTAAGTGCGAATCTAAGCGGCTCAAAGCCCGTATGTACGCGGTTAAAATCCTGATCAGTGAATTCATTATCATTCGAGCAGACATGAAACTCTACACAGTACATGAGATTGTCACGTAACAAATAGTCGTTAAAACTTGAAAGCTGTATTAAGTCTAATCTTACCTCAAAGTGAGAAGCGCGTACTTCATTAGCGTGTTATGAGAAGCTACAGTGTTGTTGTAACACTGTATTTTATGTCCTAATTATCTTATATTCAGCTTTAGTCTACCTCTTTTAGAGTCAATATTTATAAATATTACGACATTGTACTTTATTAACATTATGTTAAGGTCTTTACCACGTTTGTAGAACGAGCCTAGTGAGAGGCTCCTCGTTGGACTATGGTTGGAGCCGAGCGGCCTACGCTCGAATCACTGCGCTAAGCGGTCGTCAACCACTGTCAGCGGTCGTCGCGGTATGTCACTGGGATCGCCCTCAGTATATAGTTGTTTGTTTTAAAGTGTCTTTATTGATAATAAGATATTACCATAATTTCAAGACTGCATTGCAGTATGAAACATAACATAGATTTATACAAACTTTGTTAGGCTGGATCACCTTTAAAAGTTATTTTAGCATGCAAGTACCGAACTGTTTACTTCAATCGAGTGTTAATGGATACAGAACAACATGAATATTTGTAAACATAGTCCTTTGGTATTAGGAACTATTTTTATGCATAGGCATTGTTATATAAATATATATTATACATTAAATAGTAAGGTCTCCATAGTACAGGTGTTGCTTATTTTGGGACCATACAGTAGGTGATAAAGCGTTCTGTACCACTCTTTACATACAGTTATATACAATCAAATTAAAATGTGTTTAAACAGTCTTTCACTTCACTTCACTTAAAAAAAAAACTATTATATGGCTTTCATCGCGTGGGTAGTCGATGATTTTGCCAGCAACAGAGTTTTATGGGACACTTGGTCGGTAGATTAGGCTTTTTTATACGATAAACTAGCAATTTTGAAACTGGGTTTTACGGCTGAATATACATAATTTAATTTAGTAGAAAGGAAAAAATATTATGATAAGTCTTTATAAATGGCTTTAAACAAAGCCACGTACATATTCAATGCATATTGCATTGATATGCCAAGACGTACCTACCTATAAACGTCTGCCTTCAAGAACGGATGTCGGTGACGCAAATTGCATGTTACATAACATGGAGTTGCTTTTTTAAGGCTTCACGGCAAACAGTACCTACGTTACAAGGAGGTCAGGTTTCTTTACCTTTCTCGAGGTTTGTTAGGTGCTATGCGATGATACGTGTCGACGATACGGATTGATTGTATCGATACAATGATACTGGAGGGGGGGCAAGTCTGTTAACCGTTCCAATAAGAATAACGCTCGACTTGCACTCCACTCGCAATCATTACGTCGGATTTTTGACATTTACGATCTAGTCAAATATTTCGAAGTCCACTAACGACTGCTTCTCGAGTCGAGTGAGTCGAGAATCGGTCGTCGCAGGTCGCAATAATCCGGAGTATGGCCCTGTACGGGGCCCCCATCTGGGCGGATGCCCTAACCGCTCCGAACAGGATCCTATTGCGGAGACCGCAGAGGATCATAGCGGTGAGGGCCATTAGAGGGTACCGCACAATCTCCTGGGCGGCAGCGACACTCCTGGCGGGAGACCCTCCCTGGGAGCTCCAGGCAGGGGTGATGGCAACGGTGTTCCGTGTCCGCGAGAGTGAGCGGGATAGAGGCGTCATACCAGACTGGGAGTTAATGCAGCGCATGAGACGGAGGGCTCAGGAAGAGGTGGTGCGGAGGTGGGACGAACAACTTCAGTCATCAGAGTTTGGTCGTCCCACGATTGAGGCGATCCGCCCCAGTCTGTCTGGTTGGCTGAAGAAGCGTGGCAGTGTCACGTATAGACTGGCGCAGGTACTCACCGGGCACGGGTGCTTCGGTGAGTACCTGCACCGGATAGCGAGGAGGGAAGCGACCCCCGTCTGCCACGCGTGTGAGGCGCCGTCGGACACAGTGCGCCACACAGTGGAGGAGTGCCCGGCGTGGGGCGTTCAGAGGCACGCATTGATGAGCGTGGTGGGAGGAGACCTCTCGCTCCGAAGCATAGTCCAGGCCATGCTTGGGAGCAGAGGTTGTTGGGAGGCAATGGTCTCCTTCTGTGAAGCAGTGCTCTCACAGAAGGAGGCCGCGGAGAGGGTCAGAGAGGAGGATGCCCTCGCTGACCCGATCCGTAGAGTCCGGCGGGGCCGTCGTCGGAGGCGCTATGCGCATCTTCTGCCGCCGCCATAGTGGAGGGAGGGGTTTGGGCTAAGGGGTCGGGGGGCCCCATGGTCAAACCAAGTCCCTGGACGGACGGGGGTGTCTCACCCGTCCTGATGTCTGCGGCCTGGTGCTCACTGCCAGGCCAGCCGCTGGGGCGTCACAGTTGACGAAGATCCTGTGGCGCTTCGTATTTCAGCGGCGAGGTCAGACCGCTGGGTTTTAGTGGGTAGGCTGGATAGTCGTCCAGGAGTCCCACATATCCGTCTGGGTTCCCCCGAGCCCAGACGGAATGCGTAACCGCATTTCCCAGCGAAAACAAAAAAAAAAAAAAAAAAGGTCGCACGTATTGCCAGTCCAGTGCAAGTTGAGCGTCATTGGAACGGCCCCTGTTCACCATTTCAGCTGAAAGACGTCTACTGCTGGACTGATAGGCCTCCCTCAAAGTATCCCACGACGACAGGTTTTGTGCCGCTCGCATCCAGCGGTTTCCCGCGACCGTCACTAGGTCGTCGGTCTACCGAACCTCTACTCACGCTGCATCCATCTGGTGCGTGGTCGCCATTCAAGAATGCGACTATAACCTTTGTGTAACTTTCTGTAAGGTACAATTTTTAATCAGATATTGCAAGGCTCACGTCGCCAACACAAGAGTTAAGTCTGACTGTATCCCTTCCTTTTTTTTATCAATTCACAGATGAGAATAGGACGTATTTATGTAACAGGAAGTTTTCCAATCCCTTGTTCCAATTTGTCACTACAATATCAACCTTACTGCTGCGACAATGGGTGTGACTCAATAATGCTTCCATTATGCAAAGTTATGCATAGCAGAAGGTCTATTTTGCAAAGTGCATCTCCTTTGAGTGTACCTAACCACAATACCTAACGGTCGCAATATCAGCGGTAAATGCATTAAACTCGAGGTTCAAATTAGTCTCGAGGTTAGCTGAAGTAAACAGCTGGTTTAACTGATAAGCAAAATAGGCAATTTCTTTAGGCAATATGTGTAAAGAAGCATTATATTCTATGCTAACATGAACAGGCACCATTGTTACAATCACGGACCTACATTTCTTTTTAACCGCAGTGGTTCGACCGTAGGCCGCTCGGCTCACTGCACATTTCCGCCAGGGCAAATTTCGGAAATAGCCGTTTCGTAATTTGCCCAGGATTGGGTGTCACTGGGATCGGCCCCAGTCCATTGTGTGGTATCCATAGTACAAGCGTTGCTTAGTTTGGGACCATACAGTTGGTATGTCAGTCTGGCGATATAAAATAAGGAAAAGAAAAAAATGTAGTAAGGATTACGATCATTTATGTTTACAGTGGTAGGTAGAGCCAAGGTGTGGCTATTTGACAACATTTTATACATTGGCTGGCTTGACCGTGTTAGTAGTTAGTACCGTCCTCTCATAGAAGACCACCATAAAGTAGGTACTTAACTACCTATAATAGCTGCGTTTTGTACGATAAGCGAAAGAGGCGGAAGCACTACACCCCCCCCCTTTCACTTCCGTCTATCCCAATTCCCACACCCAATCTATAGACTACGGTAACTGCTTAACATCACGCGGGTAAGTAAGTACTCAGCCGACTTTGTGATATACTAAAATATCTCGCAATAATAACTAAGTGAGTACTTAGTTTAAGTTCCCAAAATAATTAAGTCCCACTGCGATTAAGGTACCTACCTATCTAAACGATAAACGATAAGCCGCATAGGCAAGGAATTCCTTTGGGCCATAAATCTACAGAGGAAGAATCTAGACCACATAAATGGTCTTATACCCGTCTCAAAAATTAAACGAAACATAGTGTTAGCTGTTTTTACCAAACACTCATCCTCTTATCTATATACGTGTATTGTAGGTACTTCTTTGTAAAAGTAAAAGTACCTAAGTACCTAACTAATTTATTTACGTTTACCTAACTACTTTATTGCATAGGTAGTGAGGAAAATGTCAAAAGAACTGTCAAAAAAAATATTGGTATGAATGAACTGGTTGGTTTTTAGAGTGTACTAGCTGTGCCCCGCGACTCCGTCCGCGAACTGTTGAAATTTTTCCTGAATTTTCTTTGCTATAAACCTCACGGAGCCCAAGACCTTTCCAACGAATGCAAAACCGTGGAAATCGGTTCGTGCGTTCTGGAGTTATAGCGTCAGGAAGGAAAACCCGACTCATTTTTATATAGTAGAAGATAGGTATATATATAGGATTGAGAGCTTGACACCCACAGATTAGTCTAAGTAGACACCTATGACCTGACATTTTTCGAAAATACAATTTAGGTACAGCATAACAACTGGGGGTAGACCAGAAATCAAGAAAGGGAACTCACCGCTGTTCGTACCACCCCGCCTGTCTTGATACTCCGGGAGACCTCCCTGTGTTCCTCACACACTTGTCTAATCACTACACAGTTCACTCACGTAATTATTGGTGATTTTTATCAGTATTTCTATTATTTTAAGCAATTTTATGCAGCATCAACGCCGCTCGCGCCGGCCATCGGAATTCAACTTCTTGCGCGCAGTGGCGCCGCCTATGGGTGATTTGGGTGTGGGTAAGCGAGATAGATATAAGTACGGACATACTAGTGCGAAAGAGACAGGAGCTGCCGTTGCGAGTCGCGAGCGTTTCGTTTCTCAATTTCTTTTTTAAAGATATATTAATACAATTAAATGATGAAGTTATTTTTGTTTAATTATTAATATTAAATTAATTTTATATTGTCGCCTCTACATTAAGTTGACTAATAGTGGTAATAGTAGCGAAAAACTCTAAAAAGTATTTGGTAATAGTTAACTTATTTGACTCTTGTGTTGACAGTTGTACCTAACTACCTATTACATATCGAACTAGCTGTGCCCCGCGACTCCGTCCGCGTTCTGTTGAAATTTTTCCTGAATTTTCTTTGCTATAAACCTCACGGAGCCCGAGACCTTTCCAACGAATGCAAAACCGTGGAAATCGGTTCGTGCGTTCTGGAGTTATAGCGTCAGGAAGGAAAACCCGACTTATTTTTATATAGTAGACTAGCTGTGCCCCGCGACTCCGTCCGCGTTCTGTTGAAATTTTTCTTGAATTTTCTTTGCTATAAACCTCACGGAGCCCGAGACCTTTCCAACGAATGCAAAACCGTGGAAATCGGTTCGTGCGTTCTGGAGTTATAGCGTCAGGAAGGAAAACCCGACTTATTTTTATATAGTAGACTAGCTGTGCCCCGCGACTCCGTCCGCGTTCTGTTGAAATTTTTCTTGAATTTTCTTTGCTATAAACCTCACGGAGCCCGAGACCTTTCCAACGAATGCAAAACCGTGGAAATCGGTTCGTGCGTTCTGGAGTTATAGCGTCAGGAAGGAAAATCCGACTTATTTTTATATAGTAGATAGGTACATCATCATCGAAATAATACCTATACTACGCACGTTACAATTTACCTAGTACTTACAGTGAAACCTGGTTAAGTGAGACATCAAGGGACCTGCAAATTGGTTTCACTTACCCAGTGGCTCAGATATCCAGGTATAAATAAATATCTGTCTCATTTACAGAGGGTTTCATTAATAGAGATCAGAGTACAGGTTATTTCAGTTATAGAGGTGAGTTATAGAGGAAGTATGAATACCGAGCACAGATATAGATTTACATAGATAACGCAAGTATCACGATTTGTATTGAAACCAAGCGTGCCGAATTTTTAACACCTACTGTGACGTCATTAGTGACGGGAAATCCAAACCGATTCAAAGACACCGATGCCGCCGATGCCCCTCCGCCCGCTACGATTCTCTTGAGTGATTATCTCGCTCATACTCATATTTTTTTATATCTGTAGTCGCGTGGACTGTAAGTTATCGGCTGGACTGTAAGTTAATTGTAAGTTTGTGAGTGTGGATGTATGTTTGTTACTCCTTCACGCAAAAACTACTGAACGGATTTGGATGAAATTTGGAACACAGATAGTTTATAACCGGGATTAACACATAGGATACTTTTTATCCCGATAATCCCGAAATTTTTGTTAAGTTAAATACTACGCGGACAAAGTCGCGGGCATAAACTAGTTTACCTTTAAATAAATAAGTTTAAGCTGTCGTTATGACTTAGCTGAAAATTAAGTAAGTAATGAAGTTATAGGTGCCTATTACCTATACAAGTAAGTATAATGTTATATTTGTTTAAGTACTATTTTCAAAAAAATAAATGTTACAATTTTTAACAATTATAAATTTTATAAATACCGGTACCTATAATATTTGGATACATACCGACCGAGATTACCGATTTATATAAAAATGCGTAGTTAATTTTTCATTTTAATGAATTTCTCCAAGGTAAGTAAGTAGGTACCTACTTTACAAATTAATTCTTCTGGCCATCCGAATACAAGTTAATAGGCGCAGAGGTCAAAAGGCCCATTACAAGCGCCTCTAAAAAGACGGTTGGTGGTAAAATGTGAGTAAATAAAGTTTTAAAGCCCTCACTCGTTCCTCGTTTGCTGCGAAGCGTCGTAAACTTTGGGCGTTACTATTGGCTTGTAGATTAAAGTGAGATGTAAAGTAAAGTAAAATTTTAAGGAATAAAAAAAAATAGGTATATATGAAAATACTAGCTGTGCCCCGCGACTTCATCCGCGTAGTATTGGATTATTGGGTTAAAAAGTATCCTATATGTTAATCCCGGTTATAATCTATCTGTGTTCCAAATTTCATCCAAATCCGTTCAGTAGTTTTTGCGTGAAGGAGTAACAAACATACATACATACAAACATACATACATACATACATACATACATACATACATCCACACTCACAAACTTTCGCATTTATAATATTAGTAGGATAAAGTAAGTTAGGTACCTATGAGTTAGGTAGCATGAGTTTGCAAGTAGGTAGTTTAATAGGTACCTAAGTACCTAATTCCAAAATAATTAAGTGTCACTCATTTCAGAACGATAAACACTCAAACGAGCCCGAATACTGAAGAAAGTAACTATTATTTAGGTAAGTACTTAGGTAGATCGGTACCTACTTCACTGTTTAAGATGTCGTCGCCGCTGTGACATTACAGTAAGCTAAGCAGTCCTCAAATTTGAGTTCTAGTTAGTCTTACCTATTATAGTACAAAATCAGGATTTGATTATCTTTAGGTATCTACTTACTTAAGTACAGCTTTTTATATTTAATGACAAGGATGTTCAGAACCAAAATAAAATACACCTACTAGGTACCTAAGTAACTATTCGAATATTGAAAACCTACAAAAATCAGGCTAAAATGCAAATGTAAGCTAAATTTAAATAACTAACACAAACACAAATCTCACTTCAGTGATCATAATAATAAGGCTCAAAATCCCCTCGCTGTGTTTAATAGTCAGTATAACGTTGTTTCAGTCGTTACGAAACGCCATCTTGTAGTGTTAATCTAAATTGCAAATGGCGGGCGCCTAAATGAAAGTTCGTGCGCCGGTATAATTAATGGAATTTCGTAAAATTCTTGTTATGCTGCGTTTCGATGATGAAAATCTAAAATGGGATCGATGAGGCTATCATCATACTAACATTATAAAGAGGAAAACTTTGTTTGTTTGATTGTAATGAATAGGCTCCGAAACTACTGAACCGATTTGAAAAATTATTTCACTGTTGTAAAGCTACACTATCCCCGGTTGACATAGGTTATATTATATTTTTAAAAAATTTGGGATCCTTACTAAAACTCCAATAATGTAACCGTAATGTATCCGTGCGAAGCCGGGGCGGGCCGCTAGTCTCCAATAAACTTGTAAGTAATTCTTACCTAAATTCATTGTAGGGGAGTATAAAAATAATTATATAAAAATAATTTACTTAGTCATTTTGACGTCCCACTCTTGGGCACGGGCCTCCTCTCACTACGAGGGGGATTCAGGCCATAATCCACCACCCTGGTCCAATGTAGGTGGGCGGATTTCAAATGTCTTTCAAAAAATGTTTAGATTTTCTAAGACATGCAGGTCTCCTCACGATATTTTTCTTCACCGTAAGCAAGTGATAATCATAATATTATTATTATACTTAATATAAATTATGACTCGCACATAGATTTCGAAAAACCCAGTGGTGCGAGCCGGGGTTTGAACACAGGACCTGGCAAGACGCGTGCTTAACTAATCGGTTATCACTGTTGTAGGTATCAAACGTTTAAATTAATAGATGCAAATTAATTATGAAAAATATGATTAAGTAACTACAAATAAAAAAGCTATGCCTATAATATACCTACCTAAGCAGGTGTTAAAAATAAACAAGATCAATGGCTAGCATCGAATCGTACCATGTTTTGGTATCTACCCATTCATCCTCTGAAATTTTTCACATTGAACGCGCTAGCCCAAAATAATTTTATTTGGCCTTCACAAAGGGTTATCTTTGCGACTTTTTGCTATGCCCTTTTTACAAGATAAAAAGGTTTTATGGAAGTAACCAAATATTGAAACACGTTACGTATTTACCGTTACCACACAAGATGGCTTGTAAGAGCGGGCGGCGTGGTTCTGTAAGTGCTGTTTTCCGGAATTTTCCATTCGATATTGAACAATAATATTATCGATTACGCTCTTCGTATTTATGATCTCCTGGTACTTTGTGGATGAATACCTAATAGGGAGATTGATGATGAGAAAATCCTGTTGGACCAAAGAAATTGTAATAAAGTTTGTTACTATTTCTTTGTCTTCAGCTATATGTTCATTAGACATACTTACCTCCTTAAAACATCTACTTAGTACAAAATATATTTTCAATCAATTGAAAACTGCTTTATAAACCAATTATCACTAAACGTGCTTTCAATACCTTTGTAAATGGATAAAATGTTTTCTATAAATTTGAGGAATTGACTAAAACCTATTAATATTCAGTGAGGACATAAGTAAATAGGCAAATAGACAGCTCCACATTTCATTAGCAATAGATAATTATATTATAAGTATAAATAATCCTACTAATATAATAAATGCGAAAGTTTGTGAGTGTGGATGTATGTATGTATGTATGTATGTTTGTTACTCCTTCACGCAAAAACTACTGAACGGATTTGGATGTAATTTGGAACACAGATAGATTATAACCGGAATTAACATATAGGATACTTTTTAACCCAGTAATCCAATACTACGCGGATGAAGTCGCGGGGCACAGCTAGTAGATAATATAAAATAGATAGTTTTGTACCTACGTAGTAAAATAATACGTTAGCTACGTATTATTTTACTACGTACAAAACTTAACGTATCTTTTATAACTTGCGCTTAAGTACATAGTACCTACCTACGGCTAATAAATGACGGAGAAAGAAAAATAATTAATCCAAAAGAACAAAAAGCTTTCAACTGTAGTTTTTCGTTAAAAACACGCAAGTCTCGTCTCTTTGAGCTACGAAAACGCGAGTTAGTAATGAAACCGTGACTTCCATGGCGTTCCGTGGTAAATATTCATGATTTCATGTAATTAATTTAGTTTTTACTTAGCTCTGTCACGTGAATTTTATTGCTGTGTTATTGCAAGCGACTCACGAGCTTAGTACAGCGACATCTATTAACAGCTACGTAAAACAAGGTAAAAGTTTTTGACTGCCCCTGAATCGCGCTATCAGTGTTTTATGGCATCACTACATAGTATAAAACAAAGTCGCTTCCCGCTGTCTGTATGTCCCTATGTATGCTTAGAGCTTTAAAACTACGCAACGGATTTTGATGCGGTTTTTATTAATAGATAGAGTGATTCAACAGGAAGGTTTATATGTATAATACATTCATAATATAGTAGAGAAACACTGATAATTATAAAGCCGTGCGAAGCCGGGGCGGGCCGCTAGTAAATAATATCTCGAAATTAATAAACTTTGCGTACTTTTTGGCATAAATAACTTTAGTTAGGTACTCTTTTGATATTTTCTTATTTTCCTTCACCTAATTTTTTGGACAAATTTGCCATTTTAATATCCCATTGCCCATTTGCAAATAAGCTTACCACTCGCCTGATGTTAAGCTGTTATCGCTGCCTATAGATGATTGCGATATCCGAAGGGAAGTAGGACAGGGGGGGGGAGGGGGTTGGTCTTCCGGCTCTCACTCATTGTAGGAAATGCAGCTATAATAGCTAAATCTAAAACCCCTAACGTGCGAGCCAGAGTTTGAACTACATTATTTTCAAAGCGTGCGTAGTTTGAAGATTTAATTAATAAAATTAATCGTATTAATTTAAAATAAAAACCTACTACTTATTTACTTGAAGCTACTAAGATACCTAATAAATATCCCGGACTCTATTACTGAGAATAATCTTCCTTTGAATAGGGCTTGAGCTCTCGAAAAATGTAAATGAAAACTCTTTGAGCTCGCTATTTCTTTTAAAAGCCAATTAAGACCATCACGATGCCTTTTATGACCTTTCACTTGACCTTATAAGTCGACGGTTTGAAAAAATTGATTTATATTTGAATTGACGACCAAAATGAGAAAAAAAATATGGCGAAAAGTTATTTTGTATTTCCGACCATCCTTTTTAACCCCTGACGAAAAAAGAGGGGTGTTATAAGTTTAACATGTGTATCTGTGTGTCCGTATGTGGCATCCTAGCACCCAAGTGGATGAACCTATTTTTTGTTTTTTTTTTGTTAGAAAGGTATTCTGATCGACAGTGTTCTTAGCTATGTTTCATGAAAATCGGTTCAGTCGTTTGAAAATTATCAGCTCTTCGGGAACATAAAGTTCAAACGTCGGGAACATAAAGTTAATAAACGCGATAAAATCCGAAAAATAGTTGTATTTCAAAGCTCTTTTGTAGTTTAAAAAGTCGTCGCATCGGGGTTTTTTAAATTTTAAATTTATTTTTTATTAATATTTAATACTATACGTTTTGTAATTGCAGCAAATAATTTACGAATACGTGGCATTACATAAATCTTTGTTGTAATCTCAAAACGCTTAGGAAATAATACTACCTATAAGTAATTATTACTTAGTATTATAACTATGATAGAGCTGCATTGTGGAAGTCAAAAGGGGAGGCCAATTTTCGGGACAGTATGGGACATTAAACAATTCAAGATTTCGTGTTAGTTTTCGGGACTATCCCGCGGAATGCGAGATTTTACCCAAACATAACGCGTTTTTCAGGATACTTCCATCAATATCAATCACCATTTGTATTAGTTCTTCATGTTGTTTCTCTCTTACCAATGTCTTGTGCAACCGGAAGATGTACGAACACTGATCGCCGCTGATTGACGGAGCCGCGTACTCTGTATACTGTTGTGTTTTGTTTATATATAAGCGATCTTCCGACGGATATCGGCGCGTGCGGCTGTTTGCTATCATCGGACTGATTTACGGGATGGATTGGTTAATTAATTGATTATTTTTCATGGAAATATTTCTGTTATTTTGCCCCTAATACATTGTACCTACGTTATATAATAAAAAAAACAGTATCTATTCTTTTGTTAATATATAGGCCCTACAATTTAGGGAAATGGACCTTATGAATAGGTTAGAATCTACCACCGGTTCCAAATAGTGATGTGAAATGGTTCTATAAAACTGGTTATTGGCATTCCCGACGTTACAAATATCGAAATCCGGGTAGTAACTGGAAATAACCGGGTTCAATAACCCGCAGCCACCAGGTGCAGTGAGCTAGAAATAACTATAAGGGACCTTGTAATTTTCTTTCAATAGGAGACGGTGTCAAATCAAGTAATTATGAGTACCTAAGAAATAGTCCTAACTTTCTGTAAAGATGGAAAGGCAAGATTTTTCAAAAACGGTTCACAATGGATGTAGAAATCGGTAAACATACATACAGTCAAACATAGAACCTCCTCGTTGTTTAGCCGTCGGTTAATAAAATAATATAGCTGTGGCATTACATTTAATAAGCCGAACGCCTCGCTTGTATCAATTATCGTTGGCAAACAATGATATGAGTGGATGACATGGATTAATTAATATATTTGTCGGTCCCCTCTGTTGTCTGCGAGGGCCCGCGTTCTATTTCCGGTGCGGGTATCCTGTAATTATATACTTAAGCGCAAAGTAATAAAGTTTAATTTGCAGAATAATGTTTGGGTTGGTGGAGGAATGTGTAAATTATAGTTCAGTTGTGGGATTGGGGTATAATTGTTTGGCCATAATACAGCTTGCCGCGGTTTTTGTATTTCCTTAAAAGTTGGCCATTAAACCCACATAAACAAAGGGAAGGGAGGAAAGGACTCTGTGGGTTGAACTTCCGGCTCTCCCAAGCATCGCACGAATCGCAGCTATAATAGCCACTCAGTCGTCCTCTAACTAAAATGCCGTTACTATCCGACATCTGGTCGATTTTCACTGTTTGATGCCATTTTAATCAGAACTAGCTGAGCCCGCGACTTCGTCCGCGTGGAATTTAACTTACAAAAAAGCCCGCTCCCGCGTTCTGAGCCCTCGCGACAGGACCCATTTTTTAAATTTTGTTTTCTGAAATAAAAGTAGCCTAAGTTACTGCTTATAACATCAGCTATCTACCAGTGAAAGTCTCGTCAAAATCGGTCCAGCCGTTTCGGAGATACTCTTTGTTTTCATGTGTTTTTATTTTTTTACGCGGAACCCTAATTCTTTTTCTAAAATTAAAGTAGCCTAAGTTACTCCTTATAACATCAGCTATCTGCCAATCAAAGTCCCGTCAAAATCGGTCGAGCCGTTTCGGAGATTACCCGGAACAAACACACAGACAGACAGACAAAAAATTTTTTTATCGCGTTTTGTTATAGGTGTCGTATGTACTTTCATATGCATTTAGTGACAATTTGTTATTTTTATATTACAAACAGACACTCCAATTTTATTTATTTGTATAGATAAAATTCTCTCTCTAAGTAGTATTTTTCTATGTTTAATAGTTTAGAGATAAAAAAGGAAAGACGCCGTTATGCTATTAGTTTTTTAGTTTTTTGGCTCCAGTGTAAAATTAGTTTTTTGCTGATAACAGTATTTTAGATAGAGGACGGTAGTAATGCTATGCTATGCTATCAAAGGATACTACCCCAGTCGAGTAAACTCGTATATAAGCTATAGTAAATTGGCTACAGCTTGAATCTATCACCAACTCTTCATCATTGTCTGGGTATCAAACTGGTCCTGTATTACACGATTCAGTTCAGCCGATAAGAACAGTGTTCAATATTCTGATTCATACTATCTTATAATAAGGCTTAACAATAAAAAATCATGAAATGCCTTCTACCCTAAAGGTGTATTTAATGTCTCCTACATGTTCGTATGTAAAATAATATGTATTATTTTCGCCTTGTGTTGCTACCCATTTTCCATATCTGTATTGTTAGAAATACACACGCTAGTTTCGTGTTTCACCTTTGTACCAACAAGCTAGACACTTCTGAAGTAATATAAGTTTTATATGGGCTGTGTCCACCCGGGCAGGCGGGCGACAAAACGAATGGCGGAAAGGAGAAATGTGTGCGTCTAAAATTTGTTAATATCTTAATGAACAAAAATATATTGCTGATAACATAATGCTTTTAAGTATACTGGAAATTAGTGACTGAGTCATCGGGTCTAGAGTGAGAGGAAACTTCAAAATATTGGTTTTGTTTAGAGCTTACGTAATAGTAGCTGACCCGACAGACGTTGTCCTGTCTTTTAGGGGTATAAAAAATAGATAGTAGCCGATTCTCAGACCTACTGAATATGCATGTATAAAATTTCATAAAAATCGGTCAAGCCGTTTCGGAGGAGTATGGTAACTAACATTGTGACACGAAAATTTTATATTGTATAAGATTACATTATTTAAAGTTGTAAACGAATTCATGAACTTTAAGAAGTCCTCCTTCTACAAAATATGCGACGCGATTGTAAAATCACTTGAGTTGCCCGTCTGTACAGCATCGGGTACAGTCAGCTACTCCTACATGATGTTATATTTGAAATAAAAAGTACAGTCACGCACATTAATCACGCCCCGCACCCTTTTTTACGCCCATCACACTTCTCATAAGTTGGGAACAATCACGTGTAATGTTATTATTATTGGTTGATATAAATATAATATGATCTCTTACAAAATACTAAGTTAATTAAGTATATCGTTGATTAACTTTTCTGTTAGGACATTTAACCTCATGGTTCCCGGTGGCACATTAATGCTACTTTTATTAGCTAATACCGGCAATTCCCGGTGGCACAGTACTGTGTTTGCAGGATGCAGGCTAATTAAAATCGTTTTTCTAAAAAGCTGTGGTATATTTTTGCTTGAAGTAATGTTATTCTTGTTTGGCATTATATTCCACACGTATGTGGACAGTAATAAAAAAAAGATCATCAGAAAGGCGATAGTGCCAATAGAATTTGAATGAGAGGGTTTTTTACGACACTTGTAATTTGACGCCGCGATAAGGCATATGACCGTGGGACTTGACAGATGTGCGCGACTTAAACGTCACGGATGCCAAAGGATTAAAGTTGGTATCTTTGTCACAGCATGTTCCTAATTTTCATGTTTGTAACGGGCACTATTTTGTGATTTAATAATTATACCGTCACTTTTGCGTTATTTATCTTTGCTTCTCTATTTATTATTTAGCTACTACTATAAAAGCATTTCTTCTTTACCTTACTGCAGACCACTAAGACCTCTATTCATCTTTCCGTCTATCTTAATTTCTAAACAACTCACAAATAAGATAAAGTAAATATAATCAAGATTAACTCCTAACAAACTAATGATTTTCCATTCATAGTGACCAATTATAACGATAGTCGACCTATAAATATATCAAAATCCTTACATTAGGACAATGACATATCATTGAGTTGGTGTAAACAAAACTGCTAGACGGGCACAAACTTAAAAAGCAATTAGCGTAATGTCCGTAACAATTGAGTGCCGTGACGACAGCGCTGAAGCCGCTGGAGGGTTTGGCGAGCGCCCAAATTGTATGTGCGCTGAGCGCTGTTTTTATCGTTAGCGCCCAGTGGAGGTGAAACGTGGCGAAGTGTGAATGAGATTTGTGTAGTTTTGTTATTATTTTTATATTTGGATAGTGTTCATCGCTCTTTCCAGTTTCAATCGTCCGCTTGGTCCGAAACAACATTTGGTTAGGCTTCTCTGCAGACACATACAACATTTATTGACGTATCATGTACTATTCGCGAATTGTATTATTTATTCTGTTGCAGATTAATTCAAGAGTTCACACTATGAACATTTTTATTTCCTTCTAATCCAAAGTAAGGACTAGTTTTTTAATCAAATTTAATCTCTAATATATGAAATTCTCGTACCGCGGCGTTTGTTGCCAAACCGACCGATTTTCATGAAATTTTGTGTGCATATATATCGGGTAGGTCTGAGAATCGGTTAACATCTATTTTTCATACCTATAAATAATTGATATGGCAGAACAACGTTTGCCGGGTCGGCTAGTATATTATAAGTACCTACGCTATTAAAAACAATCATGCCACATAAATTATTAGGTAAACAATATTCCAATCAGCTTACAATGTTATAATATCCGCTTCCTCAATTAATTGGAAGGAGACAAACAACATATTAATTGCTGTTACTGTACTCTGATAGCAATAGCGATCGATGCCTGATAGACACGTAATAGAGGCCGAACGTAATTCAAAACTGCCAATTCATGATGAAAATATTTTTTGCGGATTTTTCCAAATAAATAAGTCTTGAATTAATTGTGTATTTAAACATTTTTTGCCTGTGTGTATGTAGGAAGATGGAATATAAGTACACTATCGCGCCTGCATTTCCTTAAGGGGTAGGCAGAGATGTTCTTTGGTTTAAAATATAATTTGGGTTTGAGCCATTCACTAAAATGTCGGGCACTTTTGAAATAAATGACGGATAATACATAAAAAAAATATACATGAAATTAAATTTACACATCTTTCGGCCGACATGTAGGTTTCCTACGATGTTTCCTTCAACAAAATTTTTTTGTAAAGTAATATTTAAAATAAAAAACCTATACTTTATTCCGATACGTAAGAGTATTACCTTAATTGTATGTAAATTTGCTATTGTGTGAGCATTCAAACGCGAGCAGTGAAGTGCTAGAGCCATGGCCAAGTCAGCGAAGTCAAGGAGGGCTCGAGCGACGATTATCCTGAAACTGAAATGGCTGAGTAAAAGGTTTTACGAGCGCAGCATTAAATCGATTTGTGATACCCGATCACTATTGATTCTCGATTAGCTTTGCGCAATCGAGAACATAAACACAATTTTGTTTAACCTTATGAAAGTCTGGCAGATGCTACTAATATTATAGATCTAAATTTTCTGTTAATTTTTTCGATGTCACAGTATCCAATCACTTACTCCATCTAGTTGATTATTAGAGAACTTGTTCAGAGTGGACGTTACAAAGTTACGTATAACGCTTTTCAAGCATGACGCTTTCGGCCATTTAACTCTTACCGCAAGCCGGGTTAAGAAACATTGTTCCAAATTCTCGGAGCTCGGCGAAAACGCTTCAAGGAATCAAAATATTTAAAACCGATTAGAACCCAATTTAAATGTTTTGAAATTGGATTTTAATTGGATTAGATAAGAACAGGGTTAACGGTCGGTAACTATTGCCCTCATAAGAAGGCTCAAGGTCACTCAGAGAGCTATGGAGGAGGCTATGCTCGGAACTTAGTTACGAGATCGAATCAGATATGAGTAAATTTGTAAATGAACAAAGGCCACAGATATATACCTACGGATGAGTAGTATACACAACATTCCTTGAGTTTATTGAGTGTATTTTAAAAGTGATATCTTTATTGCAATAAAAAAATGATATCTTTATGATATCTTTATTGCAATTAAATAAAAACGTCTTTAGTAGCAAATAAAAAAATAAAATTTGCCATTACAAGTGGCCGCGGACGGTAAATACCGAACATCAGAGTGGTATAATTCTATTATTAATTCCTGGTAATCTCAAAAGCCAACACAATAGAGCTATTAATACCTGCCCTCTGTAATTACATATTAATTATAAGCAACTGGCGATTTAAAAATATATTACAAAATGTGAAAAGACAAGCCCGCTGAGCTTTTTGCCGGATCTTATCAGTCGAGGTTGCATTCCGACCCGGTTGAAGATTTAAGAAAAATATGCAGAAATTACAAATTTGTAAGTGCACCCGTGGGCCTAAACAAAATAAACGCTTTGACTTTGACTTGAGTGATTAAATTCGAGTTCCCAAAGTAGGTCTGAAATGGTCGAGGTAGGCGATTACAGACTGCATTTGTCACGGACCGGCTATAACTGACCGTGACTGTACCTGGGTCGGTGGGGCCAGCTCGCTACTCATTGTTATGAACTATTATAGTACTCTACAGTGGTAGAGCCAAGATGTAGCCACATACTACAACTAGGCTCATATACAGCCATGCTCAACCGGGGTCAACTCTCTCACTGCAGATTCACGGAAAATACCTAAGTATTATACCTTTATTTCGTACGATTAGTGATAGAGACGGTAGCCCAAATCCTCTTCCTATCTCTACCCCTCCCTGTATCCAACTTCCCTTGCCGACGAAACTTATTCGCGACCAATAGTAAGCAAGAATAAAAAAATACAATCTAATCCCAAAACTAACGGAAGAGGGATCCAAACAAAATTACTTAAATTATGGAAAACACTTTTAGGCTGGTACCTAATAATGAGGATCTTGAGTACGCTTTTGAGGTGTAATTTTTTAGACTGAAAGGAAGTTTTAAGTAATGGGCTCATGCTGGTATGACGTAAGGATGACGTTGACGAATGGCGATTAAAAAACAAATACATATACCAAAGAAAAGACCGCTGAATTTCTTGCCGGAACTTCCCAGTCGAGATAGCGGTCCGATCCACTTGAAAAAAATACAATTTACGGCTTAAAACATTGCTTTAAACATTGATCCCATCATACTATAATATATATCATACTAATATTATAAAGAGGAAAATCTTTGTTTGTTTGATTGTAATGAATAGGCTCCGAAACTACTGAACCGATTTGAAAAATTATTTAACTGTTGGGAAGCTACACTATCCCCGGGTGACAAAGGCTATAATATATTTTCAATAAAATTAGGGATCCTTACTAAAACTCGAATAATGTAACCACAATGTACCCGTGCGAAGCCGGGGCGGGCCGCTAGTTATTAATAAACGTGGATAAGCGGACGAATAGTTACATACCGAACTGCCTCTTTCCGTCATCAGGAATTTGACATACGAAAGAAGAAGACAAAGTATGGAGTAACTACATAACCGCTAATTTATTAATAAGGGGGTGTGAGTTTCAATTCGGGGGATCCAAGATTCCTCTCAAATAATCAGCAGCTAGTAACACCGCATCATTACTGTTCCATGAATTTGAATCAAATACAAACCTTTTGTTCTACTTCCGTCAAAAAGTTAAATGAGAATCTGTCAGCTTGCTCCGACTGATAAAAATCGACATTGGAACAAAAAATTTAAACCTTAAAGTCCTTGAATGACGTCATTGTTGTCCAACGTCCTTTCATCTTGTTTCTGAATTTAAAAAAACTAGCCAAGTGGGTTCCGTACTATATCCGTAAAACGTGGGTGTTATTTATTTTTACCACATGAAGTAATAATATAGTCAGCAACATTATTATTATGTTTAAAAATAGGCTTTTTAATATCCATGCGTGGGACGGAACATTTCACGTATTAACCATAAAGAGCAAAGTTCTACCACAAAGTGAAACATCGCGTGGGTAAAAACACATTTTAAATCCCACTCTATGTGCGTAGGCGAGATAGAGCCGAGATAGTAAGTACGAGACTTGTAACTTAAACGCTTAGTACATTTAACTGGTTATATAATTACATACCTTTATACTTAAGTCTATTAAAATGTATAGGTATCTTATTTTTTCTTAGGTAAGTATTTCCCATTTAAAACTCATATTCGAGTCCTGCTTAGCTTATCTTTAAACCTACGGGAAATTCATGATCCCCCCCCCTTAGACTAAAGACTGGATACGCCCATATTTTACCTACCTACCTAGGTATTTTTCCTATTACAGGCAAAATTGATGTCACGTGTTCAGTCTCTACTTCTCTGGTTAATAGCGCTATAGCCTGTCCTATTCATATGTCTACCTATTAAGTATTTCAACCCTTAACTCCGCTCTAAATTGCACTTTATAATTCCCACGTGCACAGCTGCCTCATTACCAAATGCAAAGTTACTAATAAACACAGCTCTATCTAAGGAACTTATCGAAAATTATAAGTCTCTACGATAAACAAAAGTCCCAAGGTTACCCCTGCATATTTTCCGTCGGCGTCGGTACCTAATAAGCCGAAACAAGGATTGTGTCGCGCTAAAGTGAGTGTTAGACAAAGATTATGTAAATGTAGAGTCGTGAACAAGTGACAGATTGCGAGAAATGCCTACATAGCATATGTGGGTATTACAAGCATATATAGCCTGCAGTAACTGCTTAACATCAGGCATATTTATTAACTAGCTGTGTCCGCGACTTCGTCCGCGTGGAATTTAATTGACAAAGTTTCATACAAATTTTCATCCCCTATTTTATCCCATTGGGGGTAGAATTAATCAAAATCCTTTCTTAGCGGATGCCTACGTCATAACATCTACCTGCATGCCAAATTTCAGGCCGATCCGTTCAGTGGTTTGGGCTGTGCGTTGATAGATCACTATGTCAGTCAGTCACCTTTGAGTTATATATATTTAAATACCGGTCCAAATAAAATAAGTGAATAAATCAATCCTTAGTTCTGGTAGCACTCTTATTACAGTTATTACTCCCTTTAAATGTGACCTTTCTATCCCTCCATATATAATCTACATGTTGACAATCTCACTGAAGCGCTTCCATTCCATACATCCCATACACATAATGTCTCTGACACGCGCGACAAACAGCCGGTCGCGTCATGTAATATTCTTTTGAATATAAATCTAAGACGATACTTTAAGCTTTATCACCGAAACATGGGCATGTTTTATTGATATTGTCGACTTTATTATTAAGATGTTAGGCAACCAACCGTGCTGGCTCCGTTTGCGTTGGCGAACTAGGCCCTAAACACGCTAGCGACTCAAATCGTAATAGAAAAGCAAACGCTCGCGATTACGTTTCAAATGCTCCGCTTTTGACGTTTTGCTGACACCATACCATATCAATGTCAGTAGAAATCGTGAAGCTCGTGTCAGCAAAACGTCAGAAGCGGAGCGTTTGAAATGTAATCGCGAGCTTTTACTTTTCTATTACGATTTGAGTAGCTGGCGTGGTTGGGGCCCTGAACCAATGAAGGTAGACAAATATAAACTTAACAGGATGGTGCGTTCCGATCGGAGTACGTTTACTGGTAAAGTGTATTACGTAAAGTGTGTTTGGCGACCGCTTCGCACAGTGGTTCGAGTATCAGCCGGTCGGGTCACTACACTGGGTGGTTTCTGGTTCGAGTCCCGTTGGTGCAAATTTGGGAAATGCCCTTTTCATAATTTGCCCTGGTCTGGGTGTCACTGGGATAGCCCCCAGTCTATTACACAGTACCATACACTTAGTGTGTGTTTATTAGTATTATGAATGAAAAACTTAAATAAAAGCTAAAAGAAGTCTTAGACAATGTTCAGTTTCACCGGACGACATGGCTCCAATGGTGAAAAAAATTCAGAGCCTAGACCTTACTTTCAAAATGAATGACCATATAAAACTAAAAAGTAATTATCTAAATGGGGCACTCGAATTAGGAGTGAACAAATACAAACGCTTGTAAACATTGTAAACAAAACGTTCTTCACAACTTCAGCTCCAAGTTTGACAAACTGCTCCACAACAATTTGTGTTTTGCGCGATCGGGAATGCGTAAACACGTTAAAATTGCGAACCAACGAGCTGCGTCGTAAAATAATGTATGTCGCAGGCCAAGAGGTGCTGCCGCGGTCTGTTTACAAATAACTATCAATGCGTGAAATTAAACCATTGCTTGTTAATGTTCAATGGCAAATAATTATCTTTTCTAGCTATAGTAAGTAACTACTTATTTTCTTTAATGGATTTAAAAGTAATTATCTACACTAATATTATAAAGAGAAAAGATTTGTATTTTTGTATGTTTGTAACGAGTTAACTAAAAAACTCCTGGATCGATTTCAAAAATTATTTCACCATTATAATGCTACATTATCCCTGAGTAACATAGGCTATATTTATTACTACACAAAATTAGGGATCTCTACTAAAACTTCAACCCGTGCAATGCCGGAATTGGCCGCTAGTGTCTCATAAAATCTTCAATATATATGCAATATTCAAGTCTCAAGGCGCACAAATGTAGACGAAATTAGGTCTAGACGTACAAGAACATTGTTGAAATACTCGCTCGTATTAACAGAACCTCAAAAATGTGCACGCTATCTTTTTTGTACTACAAACACTAGGGACCGGACCGCGCTATAATTTAAGTAAGGAGGTTAATAAATTACGCTTGACTGAAGCTTGCAAAAAAATATAATCAAGATTATTGAGCAAATACGACTCGCTATGTACGTACGTACTTTGTAATCCCTGATGGCCTGTTCACGGTAAGATGACTTTGTTTGGTCGCGTTTGAAAGGTTTGGACATTTGTGATTATGACGAGATTTTGTAATAATCAAATAATGTTTATCAGCTTCCATCGAAGAGGTGGCGACGACTTTGGGAGGGATAGTTGGACGGACGGACTGAATAATCATAAATATGGTTCCTTGTAAGGCCTACGGAACCATAAATTAAATAAATATATTTATTTTTTAATTTAAAATACCGGTGTGCGTGTGTCCGTAAGTAATTCTTCTCCAATTTCGATGATATCTTTTACACTTATGGGGCCTCCTGGATGATTCTTAACTATAGTTGGATCCGGTAGGTGGCGGCGTTAGCGAAGCTACAAGAAAAAAATTGTATAGTTAAAAACAACAAGACCGTCATAGAAATTATTTGTCTATTATAAAAATTCGAGCGTAAAATGAATTGAGAGCATCCAATTGTGAAGTTAATCGAGCGTCGCGGGTTCAACAGTTCCATTATAATAATGATAATTGCATATTGTTGTTTAGGATTAGCGAGTTTGTTTGTTAGAAAATTTATGTATCCACGACACATGTTTAATGAGCCATATTGTGTTGAATAAGAACTTTCCCAACACATTGTAATATCTACTCTATTTAAAGCAGCCCTTGACAGATTTTTGTTGAGCTAAAAACATAAAGAAATTTTATACAGAATCATGCTCACGCGTAAGGGTCCTGAATTCAGCAACCTCATTAAGTAAGTAGGCACTAGTCCCTCATTAACGCTAATTCTGTTGGTAAACCAAC
This sequence comes from Notodonta dromedarius, assembly GCA_905147325.1. NCBI lineage: Eukaryota > Metazoa > Arthropoda > Insecta > Lepidoptera > Notodontidae > Notodonta > Notodonta dromedarius. Next base: position 1,072,222 of record LR990183.1, on the reverse strand, counting down.
AAATTTGACTAAACTAAATGTTTGAGGGTGCTTCCACACCAAACGGTCGACCGTCTATCGATCTACAGGTTCAAACAGAAAGGGTATCCTTTTTATTCAAAACTTAACTTTGTAATCCGAAAACTATCAGCTTGGAGGAAACTTGAAAAACAAAAGGTGTTACAGGGATACAGCTGTTGACAGATTTCATAAGTCTACAAAACCTTTAGTACTTCAACTATCCCACAAAGCTGATAGTTTTAGATTTACAAAGTAAAGTTGCAAAAAAATAGTATACCCTTTCTGTTTCACCTAGTATAAGGTCGTCGGTGAAATGAGATGAGTCGACGTCGACGGACAGTTTCTGAATTGATACGTTTGACCAATCATCAATCGACAGTCGTGCGAGCACCGATCGACAGTCGAGTGAACATCGATCGATGGTCTATGGATTGGTGATGACACCCTTAAGGAAAATCGCGGGAGCAATCAGTAGATAATAACGTCTTTGAAAAAGTTAACAATGCATCTCAAGTAGCTAAATTAATTTAACTTGCCGTACCCTAATACCCAAAAGTTGATACAACAAAGCAAACAGCGGGCAGCTCCTCGCCTATCGAGAGATGAACCGTACAGAACAAACATTTGCCGTGCCCTCGCCGATAACTTATTCAGGATCCTGAGATGTACCAAAGAGGACGTACGTCTCTGGCGAATAGCATTTGCGTTTATGACGTGACAGAAAAAAATGATGAGCACCCCTGAATATTTTTCGCCTGTTACCTGCTGTATTACGATTTCGATTTGTGTTTAGCGTCTTTTTCATGGGAATTATATTGGGAATAGGTTTTATGAAAGGATAGGGGATAGCGAACGTATCCAGCCTATCCCCAGACATTATATTAAGCAAGGATGTGTCATACGCAGAACCGCGGTAACATGTCCATTGAGAATATAATTATGTAGGGTGTATATTAAAAACTGTGTGAGACGATCAGTGAGAGAGTCTGCAGCCCAACCTACTCCCTTTCCCTTCATGAGTGAGTGGACTTCTCTTCAGGACGGCAACGTGCGAGCAATGCCTTTGGTATTACGTTATTGTTTGGCGCAGTAGTTCGGGCGTAAGCAGCTCGGCTCACGGCACATTGTGGTTGTGGGTTCAATCCCCGCCGGGATAAATTTCGGAAATAGCCTTATGTAATTTTCCCAGTTCTGGATGTCAATGGGATCGCCCCCAGTCCACGTACCCATAGTACAAGCGTTGCTTAGTTTGGGACCATACAGTTGGTGTGTCAGTCTGGTGATATTTATTATATATTACAAGCAACTACAGTTATTGTTTAGCATCAGGCGGTTCGTATGCTTGTTACCTAACTCTAAACTTCTCTCGTAGCTTCAAGAACAAATCAAAAACTACTCTAGGTATGGCATGTACTCGTATCATTCATAATCACTGAACGACACTTACGGTAACTACCAAATATTCCAGTAGGTATAACCGCTTTGTAACACGTCTTCATAGTTGAGATTGTGGAGTTTGGAATCGTTTGCGAGCCTCGCTGGGAATCCGACAACCCACGCCGCTTTTGTGAGTTGGCTATGTAAAGCTACATACACATTATAAGGGACTAAAAAGTCTTACCATGTAATTACGTCCTGGGGCCAATTCCACTAATTTACAACGTTTCAGTTTGCGCAGCGGTGCAGTTGCGATTACGTTTTCAAGATTACTCAAAATCGCATTCTACTATTGTTAGGAACAATCCGCAATTACATTACAAACGCATCGCAACTGCACCGCAACCGCACCCCAGCTAAACTGCTGTTAAACGATTATACCATAGCTAGGCTTTTGGTAGGTTTGTATGCCTGTCCGGTGCCTCAATACTTTATCACAAGCGTCTTCAACCTAATATAAACACCATTTTATTTAAAATGCACCAAAAATCGTGTAACGATTCACAAAAGATGCTTCAATATAGATCGCTATTTTTGACAAGTTTATGTCACTCGAAGGGTGCGTTCCACTTAGCGTTCACAACGATCAAAATGCTCCTTTAGCCGTTCCATATAAAGACCGCGGTCGTTGTGGTCGCGGCGAAAACGTCACTCATGACGTCATGACTTACGCTCACGCGAAGCTCACGAAGACCCATCTAAAAAGGTGGGTCGTAGTGATCGTTGAGAAAATTATCGGGATTTTCAAAAGTGAAAGCATTAAAGATGGTGACCTTGACGTACGCTTTTTCATGCGGAAAGAGATATTTCAGTAGAAGTGAATGTTAAAGACATTTTAATTACATTTGAACGTAAATTAATTAAATAGATCACTAATATTAAATGTAAAAAAGTAAATTATATTTTTTTTTTCAATATAAATCGATTTAAACAATAATTATTTAAGTTTATTTTCAAGGCTTATAGATTATAACCTAACCTCTTAAATCTTTTGCTTTCATTTACTCACTAGCTGTTTTTTATTATTTACCTACACGCTCAAAACGCAATGTAATCCATTACACTTGAATTTACGACAGTAACGCTCACAAGCAAGTGGAACGGGAAAAACTGCGGTCGTGAGCGTGATCGTTGTGAACGCTAAGCGGAACGCACCCGAAAGGTCCACTTGCGATCTCAGTGCAATCTACGCATCTGTCAAAATTTATTAGAATACCAATTAGCATTATATACCAAGAGCCAGCGAGGGCCAGACGTTCGTTATCTTATAAAAGCTGAAAATTTCTCAGAGCATGTCCCCAACACAGTTAAGAACGATCAGCGAGTATGGAGTTGGGATTGTGGTTACTTGGACAGTTAAGAAGTAGTAAAGGTGTATAAAATAGTACCTCAAATTCGGTAAAGCATAACGCTTAAGTTTTATATGTATATTACCTTCGGGATAACATTAGAAGTCACGTCATCCATTGCCGGACACATTACGGTTTCAACCCCCTGCCAGACATCCCTAAACTTCAATAAATTATGATCATACTTTCGTCATAGTATAAAAGCTGGGTTTTACATATGTTACGTGGGGACCTATAAAAAAATATTACCTCAATAGCCGGACAGTTTAAATGGTTTTTACATCTAACCAGACACATTGAAAGTCTGCTGGGAGAACTCGCAGGATGCCCTCGGTGTATTCTGCGATTTGTCCAAGGCATTCGACTGCGTCCATCATGAAATACTTGCCAGGAAATTGCACCACTACGGTATCAGGAACAAGGCTCTTGACCTCTTGACTTCATATTTGAGCAATAGAATTCAAAAGGTCAATATTAATGACAAGACATCGCCCGGTTCTGTAGTCACAATGGGCTTACCGCAGGGTTCAATACTGGGTCCTTTCTTGTTTCTAATATATATCAATGATCTGCCCTACTATGTACAAAATAGTCACGAAGTTGTGTTGTTTGCTGATGATACTTCTTTATTATTTAAAATTAAAAGACAGCTTTTAAATTATGACGATGTGAACAACGCACTCGCTAAAGTTGTAGATTGGTTCAATGTAAATAACCTTCTACTTAATAAGAATAAAACGAAATGTATAAAGTTCTCAACGCAAAATGTGAGACAAGTAGGAACCAATATACGACTAAATGGAGCAGAATTTAACCTTGTGGAGGAAACTGTCTTTCTAGGGATCTCTATAGATGCTAAATTGCAATGGGGTCCTCATATCAAAAAAATGTCGGGTAAACTCAGCTCTGCGGCATATGCTGTTAAAAAAACCAGGCATTTAACCGACGTTGAAACAGCTAGAATTGTTTATTTTAGTTATTTCCATAGCGTTATGTCATATGGCATACTGCTCTGGGGATGCTCTGCTGACTTAAACTCCATTTTTGTTCTGCAGAAAAGAGCTATACGAGCTATTTACAATCTAGCTCCAAGAATCTCCCTCAGAGAAAAATTTAAAGAAATAAATATTCTAACTGTTGTGTCACTATTTATCTACGAATCGAGTCTGGCCATCGCTGGTTCTTGCTCTATTACGTTCTTATGCGATCGAAATAGCGGAATACGATTTTTGACACATTCGATTGCTCGTTACTCGCAGCTAAACTTTGACCGCAATTGCATCGCAGCTGCACCGTTGTTGATTAGTAGAATGCGAAAATGGTTAAAAGCTGCGATGCAGTTGCGATGCAATTGCAATAAGTCATATTAAAATTAGTGGAATTGGCCCCCTGGGCCCTAATCACGCTAGCTACTCAAATCGTAATAGAAAGGCAAAAGCTAGCGATTGCGTTTCAAATGCTTCGCTTTTGACGTTTAGCTGACACCATACCATATCAATGTTGTCAGAAAAACGTCAAAAGCGGAGCGTTTGAAACGCAATCTCTAGCTTTTGCCTTTCTATTACGATTTGAGTAGCTAGCGTGATTAGGGCCCAGATGTCACTATTAAAATTATGATTAGACCGTTAATCATAATTTTAATAGTGACATCAGGACGTAATTACCGTCTAAATCTTGTATTGATATATGCGCGCGATGTAATCGCGTGCATTCATCAACAACTGTCTTTCGACGTCGACTCATCTCATTCTACCATTGATCAATGGATCGATTGGTGTGGTGGCACAACCCGCCGGTCGAGCCAGCCCGTGTATGAGCTTGTGTAGTCAACTGACAACAGCTTGGCTCTATCACCGAAAAGTCGCTCTAACCATTGGTGTACCGGTATTTGTTAAAGATCGGATTGTGAATAGCCACGATAATACTCGGTGAAACAAAAAGGGTATACTATTTTTTTTTGCAACTTAACTTTGTAAATCCCAAACTATCGGCTATGTGGGACAGTTGAAGTACTAAAGGTTTTGTAGACTTATGAAATCTGTCAACAGCTTTATTCCTATAACACCTTTTGTTTTTCAAGTTTCCTCTAAAGCTGATAGGTTTAGAATTACAAAGTTAAGTTTTGATATAAAATATACCCTTTCTGTTTCAACCTGTATATCATTGGATTAATAGTGCAAGCAAATGAACATACCATCTAGTCTTTGTCTCTAAATATTACCAGCTGCACCGAGGTTGCAGTGAAACAGCGAAACTGATGAGGTGTTTGTAAATTATTAGTTAGTTCTGCAGCCTTCAGTTAGGTATGCGTAACTAGTACGGAAGGTACGTACTACGTATCGTTATCTACTTCGTAGGTAATTAGTATTAACGTTTTGTTATTTTCTACAGCTTACCTCTTATTGAATAGAGAGTAAAAAAATAAACGCAAAAGTTATTCTAATAAGTTTATCACACATTTCAGGAAAATCTAAAATGTTGGGCTACCTATAATTTTAATGACAGCACAGTGATAATCCTATTTCTGCCAGTGTGTTCACACCTTTCAATTACACGAATTAGTAGTCCTACATCACGTTGACTTTGACGAAAACTAATTATGGAAACAATATGAATAGGTATCATACAACTACAGCTGTAATATAATAACATTCTATCGCCCAAAATTTATTTATTTTTAAGGGATCCCAACTGGGTATACAAAATAACAATGGAAATATATATACAAACAAAATAAACATTATAATAGTTTCCCCTTATGACAGGGATCCACAGCATGCGCCAAAAAAAACAAGTTAATTTTACTTAAACTGCACTTATAAAATCAAAAAATTATGAGTAAATGATATATCGTGTAGAATAGGCAGAAATCATAAATTATGACAAGATATAAATAAATAATGTAATCTCGTATCCAAGATAAAAATCAATCTTGGATTGCCGCATATCTCTTGATCCTCAGATTACAGTAATAAGCGTTGGTTTAATCAATCTCCTGCATGCGTGCCATCGCGATCCCGAACTAAGATAGGATGTAGGATAGCTTCGCCAAAAAAATATAACATCAATTCTTAAGAAATAGTAAAATAAGGATTAGCATTGATCTTTAATTTACGTGGAACGCTTGCAATTTATTAAGTAACAATCTTAATCACGACCGCTTGGCGCAGTGGTTCGAGCGTAGACCGCTCGGCTCACTCCACAATATGGTAGTTGCGGGCTCGATTCCCGCCGGGGCAAATTTCAGAAATGGCCTTTTCGTAATTTTCCCTGGTCTGGGCAAGTGGCATCGCCCCCAGTCCATTGTACGGTACCCATAGTACAAGCATTGCTTAGTTTGGGACCATTCAGTTGGTGTGTCAGTCTGGCGATATTAATTTATTTATTTATTTGAAAAAAAGAATGTAACCGAATTGACACCTCCTCCTTTTTGAAGTCGTTTAATAATCGAGAGTCCCAGAGTTGCGAGCCGTGTTTTGAATGTGTACCCCTGTGGGTCGAAGCATGCGTATGATTACTGAGCTATCGCTCAAAATTTTATTACATCCAATAGTTCCGAAGGTCGGAAAGTCTGAAAATAGGAGCCAGCAATTGACGGATTTCGCTCCTTAATCTCATATCACTTAAGTTTTAATTACTTCACAAAAATCATCTGAACGCACGTCACGAGATAAATGGCAATTTATCTCAGCTTGTACGTGGCTTTACAGATTGAATCCGACACAATCGTGTAACATTTTCTATATATTACAGCGAATTGGGACTCTATGTGTGGTGGTTAATGTCAAAATTCGCGGGAGTGCAAGAGATGTGGTTGATCTGTTATTGCTTAACGTTTAAGACGTCTGCGAGTGTATCTGGCATTATTGTTAGGGTAAGCAGTTGGAAAATAAGATAATACCTATCTGCAGACGTAAATACATGTAATAATAGACTGGTAGGTACTAAAGCGGCGATGGCTCAGTGGTTATAATGACACGCTTTGGTACACAGGGTGTGAAGTGTTGTGAACAGTGGCGGATTAACAAATTTCCAAGGCTGTAAAGTTTTAGCCGCCCTTGCCTCTACAATTGTCATATCCTAGATGTTTTTTACAATACAAAAATTTCGTTGACATTGCACTTAAAATAGTCATTGAATAAGTTTGTTGCCGAGTTCTATCGGTAAAACATCAGAAAACCGACGCGCAGAAATCTTTTTGATTTATCCCCAAATTTACCGCCCCAAAAATCTGCCGCCCTAGGCTCTAGCCTACTCAGCCTACTGGTAAATCCACCACTGGGTGTGAAGGTTCAATTCTCGGATTCCATGTGCGAATCTCGTGTCCAACTGAGATTATCACTCGCTGAACGGTGAAGGCAAACATCGTGAGGAATCTTGCAAGTCTATCGAAAGATGTGTCTGTCTTTCTTCAGAATCGTCGCATTGTGCCTGATAATACCTATGGCCAGGGAACTTGATGCAGTCCTTCGGAGTATGTTAAAAGTTGAAGATAATTGAAGATTTTTGTTGAATAAATCATTTTGATGTTGTTGTTGGTTGACTAATAAATAAGAATAAGCTCTCATACATTATGAAAAACGTTGCTTTTGAGAACAAAATCTATCGCGTCAATGATGAACCTTGTGTGCTCGGTTCAAATTATTTGAAAGAGGAACAATACTAAAACATAATAAAACTTGCATTACAGGTACAAGACCCCTACGACATTGGGACGAAAATACTACCTGTGGGCGAAATGTGGGTACCTACACTGCTGTGCATCTCTGCTTACCCCTCGGGGGAACAGAGACGTAATGGTGTATGAGACAAGCGAAATGGGTGCTAAATTAATTTGACGCTGAAAGCTGTGACGTAGCAGTGTAACAGAGGGCCCCGGGGGCAAAATGAAATCGGGGCCCTATTAAAACTAAGCCAAATATTTTCAAAGTACAATACTACTTCATCATCAGCTCCTTATCGCCCAATGCAAGGCATACCTAAGTAAAAATCAAAGCTAGTTACTACTAATTTTTATTTGTAACACAATAGATATAGCCGGATATTATAATAGTAACTTTTTCGAACGTCGTTTGTAGAGGCCAAGGGGCCCCTCGAACTTTAGGGCCCCGGGGTACTGCCCCTATGGTAGGCTACGGCCCTGGCTGAAAAATGAAAGACAATTAATCTTATCTCTCTTATTTACGAGTCCCTTCTCCGGTGTCCATGCCCTATTTTTATAATTTTTGAGTGGCCAGACAAATTACATGTCATTGGATATTCCCCAGAATCGTCTGGCTAGACTATAAATATAACCTAGCCAGACGTTTTCTGCGAAGATATTATAACGTGGATATTTTCGCAAGTAATAAGTCCTACCTACTTCCTTTAATTATTGTTATCTTAAAGATTGTTTATCTCACCTTGTAGTAGGTACCCAAGTGCGGTTGTTCCATGGAGCATAGACCAGGTTCCTAGCCGTAACCAGTAGGGAAGCGGCGCGGAACGGCTGACAGATGACGGAACAAATGGACATAGGTTTGCAAAAAAAAACCAACCCATACATACGTCTGCAGACCAAAACCAACCCTAGTGCAAGTTATAGTAGGTCGCTTCCACATTGCAAAAGTATGAGTGGGTTGGTTCCATTATGCAAACTTATGTCCAAATGATAAATTGTAATAACTACATATTTCCCAAACAAAAAAAAAAAAAAACAAAATCGGTCCACGATTGACGGAGAAATCAGTGAACATTCAAACATACAAACGCACATCCCCTCCTTTTTCGAAGTAGGTTAAAGATGTTGAATAAACTTTGTCATGAACGTATGTATATATCTCTGCCTATGCTTCTGCATAAGGCATGGTAACTTTAAGTAGGTACACCTAATCGTATGTATTTCGAAAACTTTTGTCCTAGAGTGCGACGTCCGAAGGATGGTTGGTCCGTGGTTATAGATACTTGAATCAGTAACGGTCCTGACGCCCACAGCCCCTCAAAAAATTTACTTACGCCCTTAAATCAGTTGACCTTTAGATACATTCAACTCAAGCAAAATGGAAATGCTTCTTTAAATTAGTTTAAATGCCGCTGATCCGATAATTAAACCACTAACGATCTGTAAATATTTCCTAATCAAACTCGATGAGTTCCGTAAAGTTCAGTTTCCATAAAACTCTCATCAACCCTTGGGTAATCTATAATGATTAGTAGCTTCATAGCCAACACACGATACACGATACACGTAGGTTGTTTTTTGTTTTTGTTTTAAAGTTATTTATTAATAAATATAAAATACAAATTTAGTTACAGCCCAGCGCTTAAAACTTAGGATAAAAAAACATAGAATTCAGGGGTTTGTCAGGTGATATCTTTAAAAATCAATAAGCACTGTCAAGGAAGACACCTTGAGGAAATCTGCATGTCCTAGAAAATTTAGCCAATTTTCCAGAATGGTAGATTGTGATCTGGATTCCCCTCGTATTGAGGGGAGGCATGCACTCGTTGGATTACCAACTGAGAGAGACGAAGCTAAGTATAAGTAAGGCACACTGTCACACTATCGTCTATCTGTTCATGGAAATAGGTACCTACTATCAAGTCAAGGTACTTACCTATTTTCCTGTTAGCTCTCTTTCCATAGGCATAGAATAAGATTTTTTTTTAAGTTAGTGTCGCACAGTTTGCCAGCTGCGGAATCGAAATATGTACATGTAAGTAGTAAGTACCTGGTCTGCCTAACTCGTGGTTATGATCGTATTGCTTAAATACCTACTTACTTACAAACTCACTAAGTAAGTATATGAAATAAAATTCTATACACTGGCTGGACTTTAAACCATCTGCTTTATTACGATGATCTGCAATTTTCGTGCCAAACCGAACCCTAACCGCAGGATAAGGGTAAATAATGACGCGTTGACAGCACCCTGATCGACAGAATGGGCCCATTGGAACATCCGCAAATGAGGTCATGAGGTCAATGTCAGGGGTAGACACCTATTAATTGGCTACTTTCGGATCCAATATGCCTATAAGGTCGTATTACTTAATGCTAAGTGCCTCCAAATAAATAAATAAATATCGCCAGACTGACACAACAATTGTATGGTCTCAAACTAAGCATTATTACAAATTCTTTGGACTACACTTACTGATCACTTAGGTAAGTAGGTAGGTACATTCCTATATTATTTGTTATTAACTGTATACAAATATTAAAAAGCAACTCGTTGGTCAATGATTTATCAAAAGATACGCAGATATTCATCTGGATTTCTCTGAACAGTAAAAATGATTTTATTTTTACTGCATTCGACTGTTAAAAGGCGAATTGACTCAAGCGCCATTTTGGTAATTTTACAGGAGAGCGATTTAAAGAAAAAAAAAACAGAAAAAAATTCATTGCTCTTAAAGTATGCGTTTAATTCAATAATCAGTGAAAGTCAATAAAACTGTGTCTAAGGCTCTTCAATGTTATATATATTTCATTCGTTTTTGAGTATTATTTACCGAGTTAGATGTCGCTTGAGTCAAAACGTACTATTTTCTGTTCAAAGCAAAGTGATTCAAGTTCAGGAAAAGTCAGTACCAGATCAGGGTAGAAAGATTTATATGCCATACTTATATCCTATCGTTCAAGGCAAAATGACTGAAATCACAAGGAATCACGTAATGGATCGAGTAAAAATGATCTATGTAGAAGACTCATGAAAAATAGATCACGGCAAAAGAATTTAACAGCTAAAGCATCTTATTCTAGGAACGGATAAAATGACTTATTGTACAACCTTAATCTTAAACAAATAACTTCAGTTCATAGAAAACGATGTAACTTTGGGGATTATGGACTTTAAGCTGTCGTGTTCATAGTAGACATTTTTACCAAATCACAAAAAAAATATGAAATAATGGATATAAGATTTTATAATAATCTTAGGCTAATGTGCGTTGGTAGTAAGGTTTCCAAAACATAGAATGTACTCAGTTTACTCGACCCAGAAAAACTTATACTTAATACTTGAAATCTCTGTGGGTACACATGTGGCTTACATATGTGAACTAAGTGAAACTGACTGAAAAAGCAGCGGGCACTTGCTCACCGCTGCCACACCTTTTACTTTTTGGGCATTAATAACAGAAGCCAAAATGGAGAAGGCTATGGTGCAGTTAGCGATAGAGTACTCAGTTTTAAACTAAGAGCTAGTAAAGCTAAATATAATTCAGATCTATGCCCCATCAGCATAATAGCTGACGAGGTTATACCCTTAAGAGACATGTATAATCTTGGGTGATTTCAACGCCAAAATAGGAGAAAATTCCCACAAACTTAGCAATTGCTTAGGAAAATGGGCTTGAGACTCGCCACGAAGGGAGATTTTTTAGTACAATTTGTAACTGAGAATTATTTGGTATATTTCAACACCATACACGAAGGTTATAATATAATTAGACATCATCAGAATGGTAACTTTTTCACCCAGATCGAGTACATTTTAATTGAAATCGATGGAAAACATGTATATAAAAATTCAGCACACTTTCTGGAGCCGTGGATCAGCTCACAGTATCTAGATCTCTTGAAAAACAGAGAAGAAATGTAGTCACAGGCTTGATGAGAGACCGACCAAAAAGTTTAATAAAGAATACCATCTCAAGGTCTAAGGCCACTAATGAAACACGCAAGTAATAACAATGAATGACTGATGAAAACCTAAACTTAATTGAAAAGAGGCATAATATAAACGGAAAAGCGGTGCTGTAAGGGATATAAACAAATTTTCGAAGCAAATATGTGCAAAATTTTACTTCGTAATATTTGCAAAGAAATTGAATCGCACGCAGATAGACATAAATCTAAGTATCTTTATCAGAAGATCCGCTTCTTCGCGAGAACCTCTAAAAACTGAGCTATCGAGAACGAGAATGGCAAAGATTTATCAAAACTTGATGAAATCTATGAGAAGATTTACTGCCAATTCCATTTCGAGGACTGATGGTTGCGAAACTTTTATACTGCAATTTTGGAGCCTGATATTCTCAAGTTGGAAGTATACGGTGCTATCAAACATTTAAATAGGTAATGGGAGCTTTAGGAAAACACGGCACCCATATTTTTCACACCATCTACAACAAGATATTTCAAGACAAACAGTTTTAATTCCCTTGCACAAAAATAACGAATGAATGCAGCAATTACCGCCTTATTACACTTATACTTATCCTACGCAAGCAAAATTATATTACTTATTATCAATGACCAGCTATCTGACAAAATAAATTGTGCTGGACCAAGCTGGATTAGACAAGGGAAAGGGAACTTAAGAATAAATTCTCGTAGTTCCTCAGATCATTGAGAAGGCCTGACAATTTAACAAGCTGACTTATATTTGTTTTGATGTCTTTACTAAAGCGTTTGGCGCTGTGAAATGAATTCTAACTCTACGATATCTTTATGAAGGAGGAACAGCTTCAATACAGGCGGATGATGTCCAATCGTCAACAGCTTCCATTCTAGTGCAGGTGTTCAGGTGTTGGCGAGGGATGTTTTGCAGATTGGACAGATGGTCTTAGATTTGGGGCCTTATCAGGGGAGGTTCGATAGTCTTACTATTACAAATTTGCGCTACGCAGATGACACCACACTATTTCCGACTAGTGCTTGCCATATGGAAAAGTTGCTTTTCAAATTGAAGCGTTTGCGGCTTCAGTTCGAGTTGAAGATTAACAGCTGCAAGACCAAAATTATGATTGTGGATCGCGTTAACAACAGTGACAAACTCAGATTGCAAACTATGATGTGGTCCTGTCTGATATTATACCTTAGCACTTTAATATCGTCAGTAGTGGCTGCGTAGATGAAGTGAAAACAGCCAAAAACTAGAACAGAAATGGAGAAGCTAGAGAAAATATGGAGGAACAGAAATGTCACTAAAGCCTTTAACTTATGTTCGCCATATTCCTTTGCGCTGCAGAGACGTGGATGCTGCATAATATAGACACTCTATAGATTTGGTGCTGGAGAAAAATGCTGTGAGCATGGTCGACCTGTGTTCCCTAGTTCCCTAGTTGGAATATTACGTACTTGGAATGAAGCAGCGTCAGCTACAGTCCTAACTCACATTCTAAAATTCTTCAGAGACATCTCAAAACAGGAACATGACTCATAGATAAGATAGAGGGCATCATTCCACGCGTATGGTCCAACATGCGAAAAACTGCAAATCATGCTTCGGCGGGACCCTTGCATGAATTCACTGTTCGCCGCTAAATTACTGGATTGAACCGCCTACGAAGGAACACGTTCTTTGATTAGGTGCGTGCTTCAAGGGTACCGGCGAAAGATTTGTGTAGATTGATACGACACATTAAAATATAGCCCTAGAAATTGGCCATGATTTAATGAGCTCCATTTATTTATTCTTACTATAAAAAGATAGGTTTAAGTGTCATAGCATTGATTTGACGTATGTTTCAAACACCAAAGTTTTGGAAAAGGAATCATATATAAACGCATCAAATGCATGATTTACAGAATTTGAAGAGGGGAAACTTGATTGAAGCGATATGAAACAACTGTATTGGTTCAGAGAAGAAAAGCTTAAGTTACATAGTTTTCCGAATTAGTTCAAGGTAAAACGACTGAAGCAACATCGCTATGTATATAAATTCAGAGTAAAATGATTCAAGTGACGTACTTAAATGCACCTGATCAAAGTAAAATGCTTTAAAGTTTAGCATTATTAATTGTAAATCAGGTAAAAAAGATTGAAAAGGCTAATATTAGAAAAAATAATCAAGGCCAAAAGGCTCAAATAAGAAATAAATAAATTTATGGGTCATTTAAACAGACTTAAATACCCACCTTTAAAAAAACCTTGTTTTTTATGTCGGTTAAAACCGCGACTTCAGAAATGATACCCAAATTTAGAATGGAATGAAGCGCCAAAAAATTGCTCCGATTTGCATGAAACCCGGCTTAAAAGACGCAGAAAAATTCGCTGATTCCAACGATATATATAACTCATTTTCGCCCAAAGTGGCGTTTAAGTCAATTCGCCTTTTAACAGTCGATATATTAAAGAAGTAAGACTTTTTTAAATCTGTCCTAAAAGACTATGTTTCAAATAAAAAAGAAATGACGTTTGTGTCCATAGAGTTGCCAACATATTAAAATTATTTGCTGACAAAATAGTGCCATTTATTAGATGTTTTGAATGTATAAATTATGTTAATTAATTAGTATTTTTTGACGTTTTGTTGTGTTGGCGTTAACCGGTAATAAATCTAATCCAAATTAGGACCAACTTACAAGTTCCACCACAGATTAGAACCAGCAGTTATTTAACTCTCATCGATCAAATTAATTTAGAAAATGCAAGGTAAGAAAATCTTATTAAAACCATGTTTGTACATTTAATAAAGTGTTATTTCTTTTTTATTGAAACAAAAAACATACTTACATGATAACTATTAAAACATCAAGCACTACCCAGACGTCACTATTTTCAAAATATAATTTTTTGTTCCGTATAATAAACTTCTATACTTACCTTCTCTCCGATAAATTCAGAAATTAAAACCTGGTAACCCCCTAAAAACTTATGTCAGTTAGTAATCCACTGTGTGTAATTGTTTTCTTACATTTTATCAGATTTTATATGTAAATAATAGACCTATATACTTTTTAAAAGTGCGTAAATATGTCCAATATCAAGGTATGCCGTATTTGTTTGAATTCAGGCGTGAAAATGTACAATTACCATAAGTATCAACTCAAAAAATATTATGATCAAGTTATGGCAATTGAGGTAAGAAAATTATAGTATTAGACCCGTATTTTAACTGTTATTGTCTTCATTTAATGCTTATGCTGCGACGTAGTCTAGATCTAAGTTCTTTGCCCTGAATATTGTCCTGAAAAATTGTATAATTTTAAATTTAATAGACTTCATAGTTTGGAAGCTAAAAAATATTTATTAAAGCATTATTTTTATATATACCACACCTGTATTTCCTCAAGGGGGCAGAGGTAATTTGCAGTGTACCCACATCTGGCTAATATGGTATTTAATCCCAATGTAATAGAGGTCAATACTGTTACCATTATGCCGGGACATAGACCATTAAGCCATAGACGCCGTAAAAACCGGCACCGCTGCTCACCTACCTAACATAGGTATACATTGCCACTGCATTATTATGTACTGCAATTACCTACTCACATTAGATTTGTTTCAAATTAAATACAAATTCGTTTTCTTCCCCAATCTTTCTCATCTTTCAACAATTGCATTCTCATCCAAAAGTGGGCGTAAGCAGTGTTTTGACTTATTGGTCTGTGCTCTGGGCACATTCTCCTCAATATAAGGGGGATTTAGACTGTCTTTAATGAAGACTAGAATTTCTAATGTCAGTTAGCCTAGACTATTGGTGAATGCAAGTGATCGGCTATGCAAGTCTGCATACCCTCTCGTAAAATGTAATTATGTTTGTCTATTACTCTTACAGGTGAGTAATAAAGATGGCCTGCCTCATCACTTCTGCTACGAATGTGCTGTGATGTTACTCAAGTTTCATAAGTTCAAAGAGAAATGCTTCCGTGCAGAACAAGTACTCAAGGAACTACTGCAGAAAGGACCAGTTAGTTTTATAATTATAATTTGCCCTTTCGGTATCCCACTCCCGGGCACAGGCCATCCCTCAATTTGAGGAGGGTTCAGGCCATAACAAATCTGAATATCCACTGAATCACAAACGCAACTCAAATTGGATAGTTGCTTAGCTTGATGTGCCATATAATTAATGAAAGATAAAAACTTTGTAAGCCGCTAAGTGTGATTCAAACATTTGAGTTGTGTTTAGTATTTAACGGCACATCAGTCATAAGGTTGGACTTTAGGCAAAATCATAACTGTTAAAGCCAAATTCGAAAAATAATGTTTGTCAACAGAACTTTCAAAATACATATTTGATTGTTATTTGATACGTACAAGTGTTGCCTACGGCTCCTTGCGCGTGGTACTTCAAAGTTGCGTATAATACACCTTATAGCATCAGCTATTTGCCAGTGAAAGTCCTGTCTAAATCGGTCCAGTCGTTTTGGTTAGTAGGCGGAACAAGACACAGAGAGACAAAAATGTTTTTCTGTTTTTAGGTGTTGTACCTTTATACTTTCATATGCATTTAGTTAAAAGCTGTTATTTTGACATTACAAACAGACACTTAAGTAGTAAATCAATCAAAACCTGATCGATTTTGATGGTTTGTTGATAAACATTCTACTAATGATATCCATACTGGCTTTATACATAAACATTAGAGAACCAAGTTATTTTTACCAAAATTACTTTCAATTCCAGATCACACTTACATCAATATCAAAAGTGGACAGAAAAGCCACAAACCTGCAATCGTCCATAGAACTCATAATTGTCACACCCAACCGAGTGAAAACTTGCTTTGTCAAATCACAAGTACAAAAAAAACTCCATAGAATAGACAGTATAGAGACCATAGATATAGCTAAACTCAGCGATCACGATAACGATTCGTTAAAACTTGAGACAAAAGATGAACCTGAAATTGAATTAGACAAGGACGTACGGGATATAGTAATAGATGAGGTGCAAGAAAGAGAGGAGAATGTAGATGTCCCGGAACAAATGGAGGAGTTTGCCAGCGATGATGACAAGTTGTTGATTGATTTTAAAGTCGATTCTACGGTTGTTAGAAGTAAAGGCAGCAGAAAGAAAAAGGACAAAAGTACAGGTGCGAATCTAAACAAATCAATTAAATTGAAGTGTCTGTTTGTAATGTCGAAATAACAGTTATTAACTTATACCTGAAAACTTATAACAAAAAAACAATTTTTCAATATTGTGTTAGTCTGTCTGTTCATTTTACCCCGATGTTTAATAATAAGTAAGTAATAATAAATATCGCCAGACTGACGCACCAACTGTATGGTCCCAAACTAAACAATGCTTGTACTATGGGTACCGTACAATGGACTGGGGGCGATCCCAGTGATAGCCAGACCAGGGAAAATTACGCAAAGGCCATTTCGGAAATTTGGCCTGGCGGTAATCGAACTCGCAACCACCATGTGGAGTGAGCCGAGCGATCTACGCTCGAACCACTGCGCCAAGCGGTCGTCGTTTCGTGAGAGGGTTGTACTGCAGCGGTCCTGTCAGCCCGTATATGAGTTGTAGTCAATTGGCCACACACTTGGCTCTACCACTTTCACTAAGGTTGGTTCCATTCTACACAACTACATCCAATTTTTATTATTTTTAGGTAACAGAAAGAAGAAAAAAGCAGATATAGAGGAAAAAGCAAAGAGATTCGAAGTTACAGATAAAAAGAAATCCGATTTGGATCCCAACAATTGGATGAAGTTCAATCTGACTGAGGAGGAAGCGGTCGAAGAGTTCAAGGCCAGAGGACAGAACAAGAGATACTTGTCCGCTGAGTACAAATGTACGGACTGTTTGAGGGGCTTCTCGAAGCAGGATATGCTGAATAGACATTTAAAATTGAGACATGCTGAAGTAAGTTCTATGCACAGACCATTAAGCCATAGACACCGTATAGCCGGGCACCTTCGCTCACCTACCATATGCATTGCCACTGCATATGTATGACCGCACCTGACATTTTGATTGGTCCATTTACGGTTCATCATATGCATTACTACTGCATGCGGGCATTTATATGAATGACCGCGCACCTGACATTTTCATTGGTCCATTCACGACTCGACCTTGAACGGACCAATCAAAATTCGCCGTCAAGTCGTCTCCCCAATATTCCCCGCCAGCTAAAGAAAACAAGCAAATGAAATATTCTGATTCCTAAGTTCTACCTCAGAGTTCAGGTAAAATTGTGGTGTTAATTATTTTTATCCACAAATGGAGGAGGTTCTATGTTCGTCTGTTTGTATGTTTTTTTATGTATTTACGGATTACTCCGGCAATTGTGGACCGATTTTGAAAATTATGTAAATGGTGGTTTCATAGAATTTTTTTCACAATCTGTCTAGTACTTTCAGCGATATGGACGATTATCGGTGACTAGGAATTCAATATGTACCTAGTTTACAACTAAAAACCATGAAATTATTTTTTTATAAAAATATTAAACCGACTCCAGAAAAACCTGGGTGCACTATAAAGCTAGAAATAACCAGGGACCTTGTAATTTCTTGTATTTGGAGTCGGTGCCACTATCTGTACACCATGTTAAGACAATATAGGAATATACATTACATGGTCCCTAGTGATTTCTAGCTTTTTAGTGCACCCAGGTTTTTTTTAGTCGGTTTAATTAAATTTTTTATTCCAGTCCGTAGGTCCAATAGAATGTAGATTCTGCCGGATGCGGTTCAAATGGAAGTGCTATCTCAACAAGCACATGAGACAGCACTACACCAAGTACAAATGTTTGCGATGCGACCTCGTCTGTCCTCTAGAGTAAGATTTATTTACATTTTATTTGAACATTTAGCTTGTTTAGGATAATGTGTGGCTTTATGAAGCGAGGCACCCTCTTCCCTCTATTATGGTTGAGGAGTGTACAAGTCCAAGATCCGGGTGTGATGAAGTAACACAGCCAATTCCAATAGTAGTTGTATATTGTACTGTGTGCTCACAAATAATACAAAGCCTAGAAAATACATAAGTTAATTGGTGTAACGAAACCATAACGAGAGACAATTTTACAACAATGGCATCTATCGAGGACAATTCAAATCTATACATTATAATATAATAAACTAATATTCTATCAAATACCCTGAACAAGGAGAGTGATGCCGCTTTTCAAGTCATGTCCGTGCGCGGGCGCTGCTTGGTCCACTCACTTTCCTCTTAACTACATTGTTGCTAAACTCTATTCATTTATTTAACATGGAAGGCATCACACCAAATAAATTATTTTTCTTATCCACCTGTATGTTTTATTATTTTTTGTAACTATTATTGATTTAACGTGTGAGTAGGTGCATACCTACTCACTAGTTTAGTGAGGTGTGCATACACCTCACTAAACTAGCTTTCTAATTTAAATAACTAAATCTGAGTGAGATTTGATTAGCTTGGTAATACTGAATTACGAGTGTATTAGTCTCTAGTACTATTAATTTAGTGACAATGGTGTTGCCTGCTCACTTTGTGTTGCTGTTCCTGAGAATTTACGACTTATTTTATTAATTGAAAAGATTAACTATTGAGCTTCTTACCGGATCTTCTCGGTGGAGTTGGCATCCGAACCGGTGGTAGATTCTGACTATGCATAAGCGCTTTGTTGGCTTACATTAATAAAAATAATTTGATGTGATTTGTTTTAGAACTACCGCATTGTTCCATGAAGAATACCACAACGGTGTTATAAGGAAATGCAAACACTGTGGTGAAGAATTCAAGTGAGTATTAATTTATTTGTAATACTAACTGTGATTAGGAATTGGGCTTATTTGGGTTATATAGAGGTTGTTATCATGTTGGTGACATAGTCCTGGAGCCCTAGTCTGTTAGTCGCTTGCATGTCGTCGGACTCGCAATACGTCAGTTTTGACAGTTTTCCTATAGAATAACCGTGAAAATAATCTGGTAATCTTAAAAAGGAACAGACTGAAGCTATTATATTTTCATTAATACCGACACTTTGTAATTATGAATTATAAGCAATTGGTGATTAAAAAAATAATAATATTTAATGGCCAGGATGGGGACCGAACCCGGAACCACTAGGATATTAGCGCTTATAATCGTTTGTTTGTGTTTTTAACCCCCCACAAAAAATGAGGTCTGTCTGTTTTTTGTTTTTATTAACTTTTTATATAACCAATTTTATTTTTGTTAGAAAGGTATTCTGATCGAGAGTGTTCTTAGCTATGTTTCAAGAAAATCGGTTTTGCCGTTTCAAAATTATCAGCTCTTTTGTAGTTTAAGAAGTCGTCGAATCGGGGGTTTTTAAATTTTTATATTTTTACAATTTTTTATTTTAAAAATAATACTTGCGATGAGTGAGTTTATCACATTATCTAGTATTCCCTTTAACCCATCCAACTAAGCTAATGCTCGTGTAGGAGTGGGTTCACGTTAATAGTTTAATGGACGAGGATCGAACCCGAAACCTCTAAGCTACAAGTTGCTTGTGTTTTACGAAACACGGTTGTCTGTGTTTTATCAATAACAGTTGTTTGTGTTTTACCAATAACGGTTGTTTGTGTTTTACCAATAACGGCTGTTTGTGTTTTACCAATAACGGTTGTTTGTGTGACTGTTCGCGCGGCAGGCACCTCACGACGTACTACACGCACCTGCGCACGCACCGCAGCGAGCACGTGTGCACGCTGTGCGGCGCCTCCTTCGTCAGCCGCATCGGGCTCGGCATACACAAGAAGATCAAACATGTCGACCCCGCCGGCGTGAGTATACTCGTTTCATTCCACGAAGACGCGTGAATTATTGAATCACTGAATAACATTTATTTGAATAGAAGCGATTTATTTGAATTGAAGAATACGGACGTTCGGGGCGCTCGCCGCGCGGCCACTCTATCCGTGCTAAGTGTCAGTAGCGTTACACGACATCATTATATTAATACGTGAAGCAAGAAACTCTGTATCCCTTTTTACGAAAATTACGCGGATGGTGGAGTACGAAATTCGGCACAGTTAAAGTTTGTTGATTACGGATTGAAGACCCGTTGTGAGGCACCACGGCTCGTAATTACTCTAATTATTGCAAATTGACCAGAAATTGACCCATAATACCAGCGACTTAATAAAAAAATATCGCCAGACTGACACAACAACTGTATGGTCCCTAACCAAGCAACGTTTACTATGGGTACCGTAAAATAATGGACTGAAGGCGAGCCCAGTGACACCCCAGACATGGGACAAATTACGAAAAAGTCATTTCCAAAGTTTGCCCCGACGAGAATCGAGCCCGCAACCACCCGGTGCAGTGAGCCGAGTGACCTGCGCTCGAACTACTGCGCCAAATACTCGTCAAAATGAATGAACTATACCACGGCCACAGACTAATAAGTCACAGACGCCGCATAGCCGAGCATCCCCATTAACCTAATGCATTACCACTGATGTGTGACCGCACCTGTTATTTTGATTTCATTCACGTCTTGACCTTGAACGGACCAAAAAAAATTCCCCTCGCCCCCTTCCCCTCCAACGTTTGCATTCTTATACAATAGTAGACGTAAGCGGTGTCTTGTCTTATTGGCCTGTGACCACTGGGTATTTCCCTCAGTTCGTATCGTAGACTGAATACCTTATACCAGTATACAGAACTGGTATTTCGATAAAAACAACTATTTTATTTATACCTCTGGTTGACAGTGGTATAGTTTCCTTCCTTTATCAAAGGGTATAGTTCAATTTTTTTATTATTTTACATGTTGGAGTGAGAGGTACGTAACGATAGGTACGTAAGAGAGATGACGTAATATCGTGTTAAGATGTAAGGGGGAGTGACGGATGAAGGGTGAGAGAGATAGATATGAACGGGAGTCGTAAGTGAGCATTGAAGAGGAGAAAATAAAAAAAAAACTGATTGAAGATTTAATATATTTAATCGAATTGAATTTATTTAGCATGGAAGGCATCACATCAAAGGCATTATCTTCTTATCCACCTCTGTTTTATCCTACTAATATTATAAATGCGAAAGTTTGTGAGTGTGGATGTATGTATGTATGTATGTATGTATGTATGTATGTATGTTTGTTACTCCTTCACGCAAAAACTACTGAACGGATTTGGATGAAATTTGGAACACAGATAGATTATAACCGGGATTAACATATAGGATACTTTTTAACCCAATAATTCAATACTACGCGGATGAAGTCGCGGGGCACAGCTAGTTAATTATAATTTCGGTTTGTAAACGTTTAAATTGATGTAAAGTGTGAGTAGGTATGCACACCCCACTAATTTCTCATATTAAATACCTTACTTTATTAAATATTAAATACCTAAATCTGAGTGAGATTTATTGTTTTCTTACTAACCAGTCTGTCAGTTCCAGTCAGTTCCAGTTACTAACTATAACATCAGGACGTCTAACACCTCAGTCCCCCCGTGACCATGGCTGCTGTAAAGCAACCGAAACGTCGGGAACATAAAGTTAATAAACGCGATACAATCCGAAAAATAGTTTTATTTCAATGAGTGAGATTTGATTATTATTTACTTATTTAGTGACAATGGTGTTGCCTGCTCATATTCTGTTGCTGTTCCTGAGAATGTACACCATCTTTTATTCATTGAAAAGAGTAACCATTGACTTTTTTGTCGGATCTTCTCAGTGGAAGCAGCATTCTGAACCGGTGGTAGATTCTGACGATTCATAAATGCTTTGTTGGCTTACATGAATAAAACAATTTTGAATTTGAATGGTTTGATTTCACCCACATAAATTTGTATCTAAATATATATAACTCAAAGGTGACTGACTGACTGACTGACATAGTGATCTATCAACGCACAGCCCAAACCACTGGACGGATCGGGCTGAAATTTGGCATGCAGGTAGATGTTATGGCGTAGGCATCCGCTAAGAAAGGATTTTGATTAATTCTACCCCCAAGGGGATAAAATAGGGGATGAAAATTTCTATGAAACTTTGTCAATTAAATTCCGCGCGGACGAAGTCGCGGGCACAGCTAGTTATTTATATTTGTATTCCTCTCTAAGCCCTCTTACATCTCAGTTTCTTTCGCAGGAAGTACCGCACGGCGAGGACGAGTACTGCGAGCGGTGCGACATCCGGTTCGAGACGCGGAAAGCATTTGAGGAACATTTGATACACTCCGCGAAGCATGCCGACGGACTCGAGTGAGTGGGAACACACCAACACGCTCTCTTACTTCATTCCCATGAGATTGGGTCAATCGAATTGGAACCACACTTCATTGCAATTGGGTTCGTTATGGTTTGCAGAAACACGTTGGCTTGGTTCCACTTTATAAAAAACACAGTACAAAGGACTGGGGGTGATCCCGGTGACACCCAGACCTGGGCAAATTACAAAAAGGCCATTTCCGAAACTTGCCCCGGCGGGAATCGATCCCGCAAACACCATGTGCCGAGCGGCCCACGCTCGAATCACTGCGGTAAGAAGTCTTCAAATATTCTTAAAGATAACCTGGGCCCCTATTAATGTGGGATTTTAGCCGGTAGGAGCCTCCTTTTTTTTCGTGGGGAAGTCCTCATGGATATGGAAATATCCATGAGGACTTCCCCACGTAAAAAAGGTCCCTAATACTAAATCGATCTCAAGTCTGAGACCGATCTTGGAAACATCATTCTTATAACATACCATTACAAAATGACATGCCAAAAGCGTTCTTGAGATCGATCTATACGGGCTCTAGACCTAGACTTATATCCTAGAGTGTGTCAGCCAGGCCGTTTATATTATCTTGGCGTGTTGTTTCAGTGATTTAGAAGTTCAGTTGTCTGCGCCGTCGAATCCCAGGAAACGGAGACACACGATGAAGAGGCATACGCGTATACCGACCGATTGTCACTTAGTAAGTACAGGGTGTCCAAAAAAGAGTATCGGGTATTTGTTTGTTCAATAAAACAAAAACTACTAGTTAATTAAGTTTTGTTTTTATTGATGATGATAGAATACCAAATGGAAAATTATTTCGAGAAGATAATGTTATCCAAAATCTGACCGTTACGCTGCTGACACTCTTGTAATCTGGAACGAAGTTTGGTGATGACACGCTGACACATAGCCCTTGATATTGCTGCCATTTCTGCCCTGATGTTTTGTTTCAATTGCCTTAGGTTCGTCGGATTATTCTCATAAACCTTACTTTTAAGGTATACCCATACGAAATAGTTAAGCGGGTTCAGGTCGGGGCTCCTGGGAGGCCAGTTCCTGTTACCTCTACGCGAAATCACCTTATTAGGGAATAATTCGTTAACAGCTTCAATTGATTGATCTGATGTATGGCAAGTGGCCCCGAGACGCGGGCGACGCAGCACAGCATAGAGCAGAATTGCTGCGTACATAATTCTGTGCTTGTTCATACTTTACCAAATCTGGTCTCCCCTGGGCTGTGTTAACTGCGTCGCCTGCGTGTCAGCATACCCTTAGAACGTACCCATACTACTTGACCATTTTTTTACAATTTGAATCCACTCTCTCCTTGGTGACCACCTTTAGTATAAATGCCAAGACCTCCCCCCCCCCCCGAGATTTCACACAGTATTTAATAAATACGGTTTTCAATCACTTTGCAAACGCTGCGCGCCATATTCAAAGAATATAGCTCGAAAAAGCGCGACATTTCCCTTAAGGATAGCAACCCACTCATGCTGATGTGACCCCGCTCATGTGACCAAGCGTGGTATTTTGAAGACCCCCCGAAAGGGTCACGTAGTACGGGTACGTTCGCGTAGCCTGACCGCTGCGCGTGCGCAGTGCGGCGCGCAGTTCGCGACGCAGGCGGCGTGCCGCAAGCACCACCTGGCGCAGCATCCGCGCACCTCCTTCTTCGCGCCCAACGAGCGACACATCTGCGAGGTCTGCGGGATATCGCTGGCCGTGAGTACCCACACCGTATATCTGTACACTTTTTTTTTGTTTGTTATAAAGCGAAGCTTCTATATGGACGTTCGGGGCGCTGCAACATGCAAAAACACACAGAACCTCCTCCATTTTTTGAAGTCTGTTAACTGTAACCTGACAACGGAAAAGTATCTTAAATATTATACAATATTGAATGTATATGTCGCCGCCAACTAGCATAATTCGCCGTTCAATTAACAGCCTAGCCACTTAACTAAACGGCTCCGTTCAACTAGTGGCCTGAATGATATTCAGCTATTTGATCAAACAGCTAGGCAAATGACTTGGATCGATGACGTTTAACTACTTGCCTAGCCGTTTAATTACCTGCCTAGCCTGTTAATTTCAATTTAGTTCTACTTTCTGCCACCTAGCACCGAAACTCACCAAACTCTCAATATCTCTATATTCTATATTCTCTTTGGTCAATATGGCGTCGAAAAAAACAACTTTGATGGAATCATTTTATTAGGTACTTAGGTTTTTTACGATTTTTTTTTAGATCCACCGAATCTATTTGCCGGGTGGGGTTTCTGTGGGGTCATAAAAAAAATAACCCTAACCTAAACCCATCCAGGTCGTTCTGCTTGGGTAGTATTTTGAAAAAGTTTTGTAGTACTTAAATGTCAACCAGTTGCCTAAGCATTAGCCAGCCAATTTATTAAATGTTGTAATAGACTATACGGCTGAATATCATTTAGGCCGTTAGTTGAACGGCGCTGTTTAGTAAAGTGCCTAGGCTGTTTATTGAACGGCGAATTAAGCTATTTGGCTGCGACATATACTAGGTGAAACAAAAAGGGTATACTATTTTTTTTTGCAACTTAAGTTTGTAAATCTCAAACTATCGGCTTTGTGGGACAGTTGAAGTACTAAAGGTTTTGTAGACTTGTGAAGTCTGTCAACAGCTGTATTCCTATAACACCTTTTGTTTTTCAAGCTTCCTCCAAAGCTGATAGTTTTAGATTTACAAAGTTAAGTTTTGAAAAAAAAGTATACCCATTATGTTTCACCTTGTATACAAAGACCGCCAAATACGTAACTCCTCTTTTTGCCGTAGTCAGGTAATAAACTCGAAATTTTTAAATTAGATGCATAGTTCGGCAGCTTGGGGTCCAACTTAAAATCAAGTTGTAATCAAGGAGAAAATGAAAAAATTAAATTTGTAAACGCCCCGCAAGACTTTAACAAAATAAACGGTTCTCTGATCCAGCCGGGCAGCGTGACCAGTCACCTGAACATACACACGCGCGAGAAGCTGCACTCGTGCAAGACCTGCGGGCGGCAGTTCAACAGCAAGGGGGGCATGATCACACACCAGCTGGTGAGTATACTCGTACATTATGTGGGAGGGTTTAGGGAAGGAACCGAACGTAAGAATTATGAAAGATATTTAATGCAGAACGGAACGTATGCGACACTAAGTGAAATGAAACGTGATGTCGTGAAAGAAGTCAAGGGAGGGGGGGAAATAATTGAAACGACGGAAGACGAAGGACGTTAATTTTAAGAAGAGGTGTTAATCTATACAAATAAATAAAATTGGAGTGTCTGTTTGTAATATCAAAATAACACCTTTTCACTAAATGCATATGAAAGTACATACGACACCTATAGCAAAAACGCGATTTAAAACATTTTTGTCTGTCTGTATGTTTGTTCCGGGTAATCTCCGGCTGGACCGATTTTGATGGGACTTACACTGGCAGATAGCTGATATTATTTTAGAAAAAACAATTAGGGTTCCGCGTAAAAAAATTAAAACACATGAAATCAAAGAGTATCTCCGAAACGGCTGGACCGATTTTGACAGGACTTTCACTGGTGTTTTAGTAAAACAGAAAAAAAGGGACGTGGGCTCAAAACGCGGGAGCGGGCTTTTTTGTTAAGTTAAATCCCACGCGGACGAAGTCGCGGGTTCAGCTAGTTGTTTTTAAAAAAAAGAAGGACTATTGAAATAATATAATAATAATGATAACGTTTATTTCTACACATATAATATAATTTAGCCCTTGACGTCCCACTCCTGGGCACGGTTCTCCCCTCACTACGAGGGGGATTCAGGCCGTAATCCACCACGTTGGCCCCTACAGCAAAGTTAATGCTTGTGTTTGGAGTGGGCCTACGTTATTAGTTTAATGGCTAGGATGAAGACCGAACCCGGAACCTCTCGGCTACGAGGGCGGGCCCTCTAACCACTAGGCCATTGACGCCTCAATAACTTCACAAGAGTTTTAGAAGAAAAATACCGACAGAGCTACAAATGCGTGACGTCACCACCGTAAATAAGCGACGGGTGCGACAGAGAAGGTAATAGTTCGCTCTCTTACAGACTCACACAAGCGAAAAACCCGTGGCGTGCACACTGTGCGACAAACGGTTCAAACAGATCAGCAGTATGAAGCTGCACTATCGGACCTTCCATCTCAAGGAGCCTTACCCCAAGCGGTAAGTTATAAGCAACCACAAAGCTCCTCTCCACGACTTAGGGAACGTACTAAGTGACCCATTTTTTTATTTTTTTTACCCCCTTGGTGACCACCCGGAGTATTATATGCCAAGATAGCCCCCCCTACCCCCTCTAGTTTTCACGTAGTAATTCATAAATATGGTTTTCAATCATTTGCAAACGCTGCGCGCCATATTTGAATATAGCTCGACGAAGCGCGAGATTATCCTCGAGGATATATATTGACTACGTGAGAAAAACCTAAGACCCCCCCAAAGTGTGTGTGTGTCCAAGCGTGGTATTTTGAAGACCTTCCCCCCCCCCCCCCCCCTTGAACGCGTCACGTAGTATGGGTACGTTCCCTTAGCTCTCAGAATCTCAGAATTAAGATCGATCTATTAATATGAGCCTTAGTCCGTTTGGACCTAAGTAAAGTAATAGGTATGTCCTTCTCCGAGGTCCAATCTATGTCTATACCAAAATATATCGAAACTGGTTCAGCGGTTTAGACGTGAAAACGTTACAAACAGACAGTGTTACTTTCGCATTTATTATATTTAGTCAAGATAATGCGACGTTCACACGATCACAGTAACGAACGAGACAGTACAGTAATCCAGTCAGGCGCTGACTTGCCACTGGGCTAGTGTGGACGCGGGAATCGAACTCGCAACCACCCTACCAAGCCGAGCGGCCTACGCTTGAAATAATCAGTAGTGTTCAGTCTATTTAGTAATTCCATTTATTTCTCAGGAACAGAAAAAAGAAATCGGACGATCCGTCCAAACTCGACGACTATGTACACGAGGAATCGGATGAAAACATGCCGCTAGATAGGTGGCGCTAGTGACTATTATACTTGCAAAACAAACAACCCCATTTCATCTCTTTCGATTGAATACTCAAAGCAACTTCCATATTTAGTAAGGTTATACTAGGCGGAGATCGGTTCGGGAAATTTCTTATGATTAAATATGGACCTTATGCAGTACAGATAGAAATTAAAATACAACGGGGGGATCTCGTGGTTTTAATGATCTCTTGCAAACTAAATGCAACTCTGATGAAATAGAACAAGGTTGATATTTGGTTCACAAAAAAGAGAGGTGTATAAAAATATTTATTTGTATTGGTTCTAGTCTGCAGATAATACTGGGTACTATTTACTCTACTCAAAATATGACCCTCCTTTTAATTATGTATTATAATGATAATGTATTTTTATTATATTAGTGTGTTGTGTGTGTATGTGTGAGTGATGTTTGTATCGTTTTGTATTGGTTCTGTATTATTTAGTCAAAGTCTTAAAAACAATCGATTGATTGATTTATATGGGGAGTTGTCCGTAACTATCACCCATAAACTTACAATATCACCTTCGAGCCCTATGTCCCTGATGAGGGATTACAGGATTACACCATCATCATTATCATCACCTGGTAATCACAGTAACATATTCATAATACATTACCAATACAAATATATGGTGTATTATGTGTTTAAATTAAGTGGTAAGTAACTTCATTTCAAGAAATATATTATTATAAAAATAAATATGCATTTTTTCTTGTCGCATAATTTCGAATTTCACACCACGCAATAATAAAGAAACAACCAGACTTAAAAAAAATATCGCAAAGTCAAAGGCTCTATTTCTATCATGAACCTATTATCTAAAGGACTGAGCTTTCTTTTTGTACAAAACATCTTTTCCTAGCCTATTTTGCAGTAGCTCGATTACGATCGGTCATTGCTCCATGTAGAATCTGGGATCAGATTGTCCATCGACTGGTGTGTTACCACCCTAAAACTGCCTTGCGAGGCTACTAGTTTAGTCAGCACACGACTATAATTATCTATATTAGGAATAGATTAAAAGAAATCGACAATATAATAGGTTCATGGTCATGCAATGCACCAAAGCAGAAAAGCAAATAGGTTGTCAAAATTGTCTATAGTTATGGAAAAAAAGGCGGGAAAATTTTGAACGGAGTGGGCGCGTTTTTTAAACATAAAAATTAAATTTCACTTAATTTGAGAATTAAACTTTATTGAAGAGGCCTGACCGTGGCCGGAATGACGGCGAAGAAAAAAAAACGGAAGGTAGAAGAGGAGCATCCTCCGTCTAGGTCGGAGTCCGACGATGATGAGATGGATAAGTACAAAGTGTTTAAAGTCGACAATTACGTCCGTCAGTATCCCGAGGACGGCGGAAATTTTGAATATTTAGTCATATATGAAAGTAATGATTCCACGAAACCCATTGGCGATCGTGATCTGATGTCGCTAGGCGCGGTCCTTAAGCGGCATCATAAAGGCATAAAACGGTTCAAACGTATCAACCGATATAAGGTCGCGGCTATATTCGAGCGGCCCGGCCTGGCAAATATGGCTCTAAATAATATTAAAGTCCAGAAAGACTTGGATCTAAAAGCCACAATACCTGCGACACTAACTGAAATAACAGGAGTAATACGGGGTGTTCCCACTTACATGTCCAATTCTAACATTTATACCGGCATTTCCAGCTCTAAAGACGTAGTGTCTGTACGACGCCTGATGCGCCGTGGACGTGACGAAGATGGAAATCCGATTCTGCTACCTACACAGACGGTAGCAATTACCTTTTCATGTCCCACGCTTCCTGACAGTGTAGACATTAACAGCTGGTATTTTCAGGTAAGCGTTTTTATACCACCAGTAAGCCAGTGCCTGCGGTGCCTACGATATGGCCACATTGGAAAATTTTGTAAAAATACCCAGAAATGCTCTATTTGTGGCGGCAGCCACCATTTTAAAGAATGTACTATAGCTGTAAAAGATGCAGTATGTGTGCATTGTAATGGCAATCACATATCTATTTCGGCAGAGTGTCCTAAACGAAAAGAAGAAATTGAAAAGAATAATAATAAATACAAACAAAAGAAGTATGTCGATCTATTCAATGACAAAAATTTCCCTGACTTGACCAAAACGAAATCTGACCATCATATTCAAAATTTTTTGCAATCTGATCGTATTTTGAACTTAATTATATCCACTATTATAAAAATTAGCGCGCAAAAAACCAAATCAGACAGTCCCATAACATCTGACGTCATTAAAACAATTTTACTGGATAATTTCAATATAAGTAAAAACAGTACAACTAAAACTAATGGATAAGCTCAATATAGTCCAATGGAATGCTCAGAGTTTGCTAAGTCATAAGCATGTCTTTTCACACTATTTATACGAAAATGATATACATATAGCTTTAATTTCTGAAACTTGGTTACAACCATCGAAAACAATAAATATCAAAGGTTATAAAATAGAAAGATTAGATATTGGATCTAAACATAATGGTGTTGCAATATTAATTAGAAATTATATTAATTATAAAAAGATACAAACTTATGCAGATAGTTCTTTACAAAATATAGCCATTCAAATATATATAAACAATGAAACTTTATCAATAGTTAGTTTTTACAGTCCAACATCTGCTACTCCTTCTAATTTTAACTATATACAGCTTGACAATTTGATAAAGTCTGTTCCACAACCTTTAATACTAGCTGGTGATTTTAATGCACATCATACTGTGTGGGGTTGTGTGTCTACAGATGCACGTGGTACAACCCTTCTAGATGTTATAAATGACAATAACTTGTGCTTGTTGAACAATGGTTCAGCAACAACTGTTGGATCTCATACATGGCAGCCAAATGCGTTGGATCTTACAATTGTTTCTCCCTTATTAGCCTTAAGATGTAACTGGCATGTGCATGATGACTCATTTTGTAGTTATCATCTTCCAGCAGTCACAACCCTTGTATGTAACCCTGAAAATATAAACAATAACAGTAATGTTAATTCTAATTATTTCAGTCCTAATTATAAGTGTGTTGATTGGCCGAAGTATCAACATGTGGTACGTTTAAAATTAAATAATTCCAATTTTGATTTATCCAATTCAGATATGTGTTATGACATGTTATGTAACATTCTGCTAGAAGGTGTTTCTGAAGCTAATACTGCTAATAAACCCTACAATTCAGTATCTCAGAGTTGTAGTAAATTAAAAAGAAAGTTGAATTTGCCTTGGTGGAACCATATCTGTACACAGGCTGTTAATAAATGCAAGTCTGCTTATTTGGACTTCAAAGCTAATCCTACAATAGAAAAATACCTATTATTTAAAAAGCAGCAAGCTCTAAAGAAATTAACCATAAATAGCGAAAGACAAACTGCATGGAGAGAACTCTGCAATTCATTCAATCGGCTAACTCCATTATCAACTATCTGGTCCAGTATTCGAAAATTTAATAAAACCTATATTACTCCACATAATCATTCTAATGATGACAGATGGATACAACAATTTCTAGACAAATACACTTCCAATCCTACTAATTTGTCAACATTTGATCCTCCAGTCAATAACACTGATAACAATGTCAACAAGTTCTTCTTAAAACCATTTACATTTTCCGAATTTACAAGTGCTATATATTCTCGTAAGGACACTGCTTTTGGTTTAGATCACATATCTTACAAAATGTTCAAAAATCTTGACTCATTTAGTCAAAAAATTGTTTTAAATATATTTAATTCACTGTGGAGTAATATGGTCATTCCTAAATCATGGAAGACTGATTGTCTTGTTCCTATACTCAAGCCTGGTAAAGATTTAAATGATCATGACTCATATAGGCCTATATCTCTTACTTCCTGTGCAGCTAAATTATTTGAACAGTTAATAAAACAGCGTCTTGAATATTTTATAGAATCCAAAAAGTTATTACCTTGCAATCAGTTTGGTTTTAGGAAAGGACATTCCGCTGTAGAAAGTTTAAATCATTTGAATTTAGATATACACAATGCATTTGCTAGCAATAAGTTCTTGATTAGTATTTTTTTTGACATCACCGGTGCTTTCAATAATGTAGATCATCACATCCTTGCTAATGAATTATATCTTCTTGGAATACCTGTAAAGTTAATAACATGGATTTTCAACTTTTTAAATGGTAGATTTGTATATGTAAAAAGAAAAAACAATTTGTATGGACCTCAATTATCATACAAGGGTGTGTGTCAAGGAGGGATATTGAGTCCTTTGTTGTACATTTTGTATATACATAGGTTAAATAACATATTAGGTACTGATGTAAATAGTTTACAATATGCAGATGATCTGACAGTTTATTGCACTGGTACTAACATAAGGTCAGTAGAAAGTAAGCTAAATAATGCATTGAAAGATTTGAAATGCTACTTTAATTACTTAAAGTTAGATGTTAATTCAAACAAAACTAGAGTCATAACTTTTAGCAGATCTAGATCTTTACTTACCAACATCATTTATGATGGTAATTTACTTCCTGTTTATGATGAGGTTAAGTTTCTAGGTGTTATTTTTGCCAGGAATTTATCATGGCAAAGACATGTTTATGGTTTAGCTGACAAAGCGTTGCGTGCTTTCAATATATTGAAATCACTTGCCAGAACTTATTGGGGAGCTGATCCAAAAATTTTACTTATGTTGTACAAATCTATAGTCCGTTCTCACTTTGAATATAGCTTTTATTGCTATGCTTCCAACTCTGTTTTAGTAAACAAACTGGAAAAAATTCAAAACAGTAATCTTCGTTTGATCACAGGGGCTATGAAGACAACCCCTATAGTCTCAATGCAAGTTGAATGCAATATCTCTTCTTTGCTTATTAGATATAAATATTTAAAGTTCAAATTCATTTTAAAACTTAATTCTGTTAGCAATCATCCTCTTCTGACCAAGTTAAATGATTCCAGATTTTTAGCTTCATCTCCTCTCTCTTCCAAATACCCTTACATTCTTCTTGACTATACTGACATTTCAACATACATTAAAAATAATAATATTTATCATGCTGACAATTGGGCATGTTATCATGGAACTTTTGAAGGTAAATTTCCTTCAACAGACATATTAATAGACCATACTTTAAGAACCAAACAGGATGTTTACGAAAAGCTTTCACATTGGACCAATTACCAAGTTATCTACACAGATGGATCGAAGAGCGAAACAGGTGTATCAGCTGCATATTATCATATGGACAAAAAGTACGGTCGAGGACTTCGATTACCTGCCATTTACACAGTTTTCTCGGCTGAAGCCACAGCGATTTTACAAGCCTTGAGATATATAAAAAACGATGTAATGTGTTCCAGTGCATCTCACTTTATTATTGCATCCGATAGTATGTCCGTTTTGAAGGCCTTGAGGCGAGCAGGTATCAATAACACACATCATCTCCTTTTTGAAATAAAAGAAACCTTGGTAAATTTAGCAGCATCCAAACATATTATGCTATTATGGACACCAGCGCACGTGGGCGTGAAAGGTAACGAAAGTGCAGATTACCTTGCCAGACTAACGAACAATTTGGGTGGCAATATTCAAAATATATCAAGTGCGTGGCAAGATTTGGTACCCGTATATCGAGCAAAGATTAATAAGCAATGGCTGGAAGAGAGAAACGAAATTATTCAGAGTAAAGGAGCATGGTATGCCGGTATTAATAAGGAGGTGGGTAAAAAGCCTTGGTTTGCAGATGACAACAAAAATTATCTCACCCGAAAATTTTACACACAAATTATGAGACTGAGATTTGGGCATTGCCGATTTAATTTCCATTTACACCGCATGAAAATCATTTCTTCTCCTAAATGCACTGAATGCAATTTACAAGAAGACCAAACGCTAGAACATATTTTCTTTAAATGTCCCGCTTTTAACATGCAACGTCTGTTGCTCATAGATCAGTTACTGGAAAAATATCAAAACATCCCGCCTTCCCTTCAGAAACTCTTAGCTTGCCCTGATAATTTTACGCCTATCTATGACTTTATCATCTCCACGCTTGGAGATATTTGAAGGGACTATGAATGAAGACTGAAACAAGAATATGAAAAGACCACTGGACAAGACAAACAATCAAGGATTTGACAATTTTAACAAATGACTAAGAAGAAACATATAAATGACTGTATGATGGAGAAATTGTGATGAGAACAATAATAAAAGATTTGGCACTTGTGCCTTTATATTGACTAAAATATAGGAAAAACGGATAAAGAAATATTATCAATGACACAGTCAACTTCAGATTTGGCAGTATGGACTAGTTCCTTCGCCTGTCCTATTGGACGAATATTACTACTACTACTACTGTCTATAGTTATGTTTTATTGTCAAACAAACGAATGTGTCAGTAAAATGAAATGTCATTGTCAAAAAGTTAGTAACTGGCTTATGTTAATGAATTCATAAAATAATCTTTTTATTTAATTAAGCCGTGTTCTAAATGAACAATTAGTGTAATAAGATGTCAAATATAAAAATATGTCGAATATGTCTAAATACCTGTGTAAAACTGTACAAATACAATCGCTATCATTTGAAGCAATATTACGAAGAAGTTATGGCTGTGAGTGTGAGTATAACATTGTTTTTATTATGATAAATAAACAGGTAAAAGATAAATCATATATGAAATGTACAACTTCTGTGGTTATTCTATCAATATATCATAAAATAATGCAAAGAAGATAGGCATAGAAAAGCCATAGGTACCAAAATATTATCTACAATTTTTTTAAAGCATGCATTTGAATGCTTGATTTTAAATAACTTTTGTAATTTGGCATATGTGTGCAGCTTAGTATACTGAATCCATTATTATAATAATATTCTGATGTATGCCCCAGATGAACATCCAAGACGGTCTCCCTCAGTACTTCTGCTACGAGTGTGCTTACATGCTTCATAAGTACCACAAGTTCAGGGAGAAGTGCCACTCTGGGCTCAAGGTGCTCAAAGAGTTGCTATTGAATGGACCTGTGAGTAAATCTTCTCTTAAGTGGCATTCAAATTCTTGTTTGCTTACCACTTACTACTTACCACTTTCCCTTAATGGCTAATGTTATGTAGGTATCTACTTTCAGAGCTATCAGTTTCATATTTAAAATGTTTATTTCAGTTTTGTGTTTAAAATGTTTACATTTATTATTAGACTTGTTGTGTTGACCAATAATAATGTTGAAAACAAACTTTTATAATTCATAATTACTACTTATATCAACGCGAATACTACACATTGAAATAAAACTATTTTTACGGATTATATCGCGTTTATTTAATTTTTATGTTCCCGATGTTCTCGACATCAGGACGTCTAACACCTCAGTCCCCCCGTGACCACGGTTGCTGTAAAGCAACCGAAACGTCGGGAACATACAAATTAAATAAACGCGATATAATCCGTAAAAATAGTTTTATTTCAATACTTATATCAATTTTATATTTCTAGATCACACATAGATCTATTGCTGATATTGATAGAGAAAGCAGCAATTTGAAATCACCATTAGACCTTATCATAGTAAATAAGGGAGTCAGGACATATTTAATTAAAAGCAATACAATCAACAAAAGTTTGGGTACAAAATGTGGTGATGATAAAATAGTGAAATTAGAAAAAATTGAAGAAATAAAACTTCCAAAAATTGAACAATTTGAAATGGATGATAGCGATGATTCGTTGGACAATAAAAACTTAGCAGATTACAAATTAGAAATTATTGAAAAGAAAAACCTGAAAAATGATGACACAAATAATGATGTTGAAGTAATGATTGATGATGAAGAAGAACAAAGTAATGAAGCTAATGATATTGATGATAGCAGAATGAGTGATGATGAAAAATCTAATTCTGAAATTGTTAATACAGATGAGAATATGTTTGATGAAACAATCATTGATAAAAATCACACATTAAAAACAAAAAATTGTAATGATAAAAAGGGAGGCAGAAGCAACAAAGTTAAGAATAAAAAAACATATAAATTGAAAAAGTTTGAACATAAATCCAAGACTTATCTGGACCCTGAGCACTGGTTAAAGATTATTCTGTCTGAAGAAGATGCTGTTGAAGAGTTCAAAGCTAGATCACAGGAACCAAAGTATTTAGCAGCCGCTTATAAATGCACTGAGTGTTTTAAAGGTTTTTCTAAAGAGGACATGTTGAATAGGCATAAGAAGTTAAGACACAGTGAGGTGAGAAAATGTTTATCAACAAATGATGTTAAGTTTTTTTTAGTTTTATTGTTGTTATTTTTGTATTATTGTTGTTCCTCATTGTGTTTGATTTGGAACAAAAAGTAAATATCTATTTAAAATATTGCTAACAATTTGTTAACATTTGCCTGTCACTGGGTAGGAGGCACAGACCAATAAGTCAAGACACTGTTTACATTCACTATTATATGAGAATACCATTGTTAATAGTTGGCGGGATATTGGGATTGGAATATTGATATGTCTGTTCAAAGTCTAGCCGTGAATGGACCATTCAAAATGTCTGGTGCAGTAATACATATGCAGTAGCAAAGTATATGTTAGGTGAGTGGGGGTGCCTGGCTATGCGGAGTCTATGGCTTATTAGTCTGTGGTAGTAGGCCATGGCAATTGGGAAAAGTCTCGGAAAATATGAATTTGTTCTAGTGGTAGATTTACCCTCGCCACCTCTCCTGGCAGCGGCCCAAGCCGAGGTCGTGTCCCTTGTGGCGCCCTTGAGCTAGCTGCCCCCCTGCCCCTCTGGCTGGAGCGCACTTGCGCTCGCCCTCTGTCCGGGTGAAGTTGTTATGGCCACTCTGGCCAACAAGATAGTCATATAAAAAAAAGAAAACACAGTGTGTCAGTCTGGCGATATTATATTATCATGAATCTTGTTCACAGTCTCTGGGACCTATAACATGTCGTTTTTGCAATATGCGTTTCAAGTGGAAATGTTTTTTAACAAAGCATATTTCACAACACTACACTAGGTTCAAATGCCTGCGGTGCGAGCTCACGTGTCCACTCGAGTAAGTTAATGTTGTTTGTACTTCCTCCTATTATTCATTTCGATTAAATTTGTGCGGGTTCCAA
Source organism: Notodonta dromedarius (assembly GCA_905147325.1). Classification (NCBI taxonomy): domain Eukaryota; kingdom Metazoa; phylum Arthropoda; class Insecta; order Lepidoptera; family Notodontidae; genus Notodonta; species Notodonta dromedarius. Next base: position 1,035,426 of record LR990183.1, on the reverse strand, counting down.
GACAATTTAACTTTTCCCCGGGACTCGTAGAGGGTTAAACCTCGACGTCATTATTGGTCACCATTGTCATTGGCTTACAGGAGTTACAGTGGTGTGAGTGTGTGGCGGGACTAGTCCCATCAAAAAAAGGCAAATAAATAAGTAGGTATGCACTTTAAATCAAGTATTCTGGAGATACTTATTGTAGAAATTAATTTATTAAGATATGTATGTATTTTGTCATTCCTACTTTATTTCTATAGGAATTCAGCCATATTCCACAATGATTACCACAATGGAGTGATAAGGAAATGCGTGCATTGCGATCAGGAGTTCAGGTAAGAACAAAAATCCCACACCAAATTTCCACTTAAAAACACTGGTTTGTTTTATTTCAGTATTTCTAGTTCTTAATATTACTTAATAATTATTCAGTTAAAGGACGTTTTTTTTTTTTTTTAAGAATTCTAGCAATGTGACTTAGTGTGTTATCAGTTATCACATTACTCGTATTCTCTTTAGCCCCTCCCACTAAGCTAATGCTTGTGTTAGGAGTGGGCTCACGTCAATAGGTTAATGGCCAGGATGGGGATCGAACCCGGAACCTCTCAGCTACAAGGACGGCCCCTCTAACCACTAGGCTATTGATGCTTGAATTGACGCTTGCGCTTAGAGATTATAGAAAAAAATAAAGCGCTAAAACACGCTATATAACAAATAAAGAGCTAGATCTGGGGCTGAAAGCGCTAAATTCGTAGCCCTGAGACCAAGCGGACATCATTGCACTTAATTTCCTAATTTATTTAGCTTCTATTCATAAAATAGTGGGTGATTGTGCCATTTCGTCGAATGGCGACGACTTCATCGATGACGTCTCTCGATCGAGTTTGACCCTCGACGAGTTGATGTGGCGTTGAGTTGACGAATCGATGTTGAGTGGAGTTGAGTTGGCGAGTCGGCGTTGCGTTGAGTTGGCGAGTCGATGTTGGATTGGGTTGAGTTGACGAGTGGGTGTTAAGTTGAGTTGGCGAGGCGATGTTGAATCGAGTTGAGTTGCCGAGCTGAAGTTGAGTTGAGTTGACGAGTCATTGATTAGTGCGTGTGCTTACCGCAGACACTTGTCGACGTACTACACGCACCTGCGCACGCACCGCAGCGAGCACGTGTGCACGCTGTGCGGCGCCTCCTTCGTCAGCCGCATCGGGCTCGGCATACACAAGAGGACCATGCATGTGGACACTGTCGTTGTGAGTTTTATCCTATTTCTTATAGTCGGTTAATTTTAAGAAGACGGGTGAATTATTGTAAATTGACCCGTATGTCAGTGTCATAAGAGTCACAGCTTGCATCGCGAAATGAACGAAGTATACTAGTTTTTACGCGTGACCTCGTCCGCGTGGATCTCGGAACGGAATTTACATGTAAACTTCCATTCCCTATTTCACTCCATCAAGTTTTATTTTCGCTATAATAGGTAATCAATATCCTTCTCCAAAGTCCAGTCTATCTCTATACCAAAATTCGTCGAAATTGGTTCAGGTTATCATTTTGTATTTTCTTAACAATAATTTTTTTACATTTACCACAAAAAAATAAGAGATTTTTATTAATTTCAATACTGATTATCACTTGCTTACGGTGAAGGAAAACATCGCGAGGAAACCTGCATTTATTAAAAAATCTAATAAATTTTCAAAAGATAATAATACGAGTATGTTATGTGAAATCCGCCAACCCGCACTGGACCAGCGTGGTGAGTTATAGTCTGTAACCCCCTTGCATTGAGGGGAAGCCCGAGCTAGGGGTTGGGGACGTTTAAAGGGCTATATAAATTATTATTTTTATTACAATATGTTCACAGAATCCAGAGGAAAAGGTGAACACGTATTGCGAGCGGTGTGACGTCAGGTTCGAAACGAGCAAGGCTTACGAAGAGCACGTGTACCACTCAGCTAAACATATAGAAGGGGCCGAGTAAGTACCTCCTTTTTAACCGACTGCGCGACGCAAAGGAGGGTAATGTGTTCATCATTCTATGTGTGTACGTAAAATTCAAAAAGGAAATTTCATAAAAATTAAAAAACCCGACTGCGTAGCAAGTGAAGTTTAAATAAAACTGAAAAATTCATTAACTACATAGACTACTGGACTTTTTTCTCTTTTTAGTTTTTTATACTTATCACAATTTCACAATGTCGACAAACAAGCGTGCGACCCGCCTGATGTTAAGCAGTTACCATAGCCTAGAAGCTTGCAATACCAACCCTCAGAAGGGGAGTGGGAATTGGAATAGAGAGACGCGAAGAGGTGGTTGGACTTCCTGCTCTCTGACTCATTGTACGAAATGTAGCTATTATAGCTACTTTACGCTGTATAGCTGTGAGTGGGTGGTACTACCCCGGTCGGGCCAGTCCGTATATGAGCTTTAGTCAATTGGATACAGCTTGGCCCGATACCTCGACCAACGAGAAGTGATACGAAATTTAAAATAAGTTGTTTTAACGTTTCACCTTCATTTATTTTTAATTTATGGCTAATGAAAATTATTTTAAACTAGTTTATGCCCGCGACTTCGTCCGCGTAGTATTTAACTTAACAAAAAATTGGGGATTATCGGGATAAAAAGTATGCTATGTGTTAATCCTGGTTATAAACTATGTGTTCCAAATTTCACCCAAATCCGTTCAGTAGTTTTTGCCTGAAAGTATATGTATATATATAGATAATGTATAGGTAATTATATTTATACTTACCTACCTATATAGGTACCTATATTATAGCGCGAAAGCTTATGCGCGTGCGGACTGCGCACCGCCGCTATTATTGTGTCCGAAACATTATGCCTCGAATACATCAGTGCATCTGCATTCCCAGCTACGGGTTTTATTGGTTCTTCCCGCGCGCTCTCGCATATTGCACAAGTAACAAACATCCACACTCACAAACTTTCGCATTTATAATATAAAGTAGGATTGTAATAGCAGTGTTCGCATTGGATGTTTTCATAAGGATTTTTTTCTCTTTAGGGAATTAGGTAATGAAGTATTGGCAGAACCGAAATTGAACCCAAAGGGACGGAAGAGAGATTACAGAAGAAACCCACGGAAGTCAACACTGTGTACCATAGTAAGTATTACGAACTGTCCAATGGGTGCTTTATAATTACTAGTATTCCCGTTGTAATGGTCGCAATTCGACCATAATTCATTTAAATTTTAATTTAAACGTCATTAAGGTTTTATTGTCAACTAGCTGTGCCCCGCGACTTCATCCGCGTAGTATTGGATTATTGGGTTAAAAAGTATCCTATATGTTAATCCCGGTTATAATCTATCTGTGTTCCAAATTTCATCCAAATCCGTTCAGTAGTTTTTGCGTGAAGGAGTAACAAACATACATACATACATACATACATACATACATACATACATACATACATACATACATACATACATACATACATACATACATACATACATACATACATCCACACTCACAAACTTTCGCATTTATAATATTAGTAGGAAGACTATTTGATACTGGCACGCAGAATGCACTATGGAAGTCCCGCCCTCCACAAACTGTCACCGTTTTTCAGTCAGCCAGTCAGTCGGTTTGGAGGTTACAAATGTGTGTGTGTCAATTTATGGTAGTGTGTGTAACGTTTTATTTATTGATTTTAATGTATTTCTAAGTATTATAATATAAAAATAGTAGCATTCTGCACTCCTTCTCTGTATGAACTATGAGTGTGCCATATTTCATACTCCTCAGTCTGCGCAATTTTCGTATTAAGTGTTTGAAAGTTTTTCCTTCACGTATAGATGCCGAACGGATCCAACCACCCATACTTCTGAAGTTCTGCAAACTGAAACCAACCTACCACCACTTGCACTTGAGTTGGGTTTTAGTCTTCAGAAGTATTTTCGGATGGAACCTTTCTATATTGTTACGGTCTGTCAAAGTCGTGAAAACAATGAACAAGGAACTAATTTTTATTTGGCCTGGCAACACGGAAAAATACTCTACATGGTAGTCGAATGTGGCTGCCGGTTAACTACAGCTCATATATCGGTCGGTTGGCTACAGCGGGGTAGTATCACCCTCTCACAAAAGATCGGTGTAAACTAGTTATAATAGTTGCTTTTCGCACGATAAGTGAGAGAGCCGGAAGCCCAACCCCTCCCTTCCCGTCCCTCTATCCCAATTCCCACTCCCCTTCAGGTAGCTATCATACGAGCAATGCTTTTGGTATTGCAAGCATCATAACTATTAAATATTTAACTCAGCATACGCCCTTTTCAAATTAGCTCCAGTGCTCAACACTGATGCGTTACTTAGTGCTTATCACGGTTTAATATCTTCTAACCTAAGATATGGAATAATATTTTGGGGTAACTCTACAGACAAAGAAAGAGTGTTTAAGGCTCAAAAGAGATGCATTAGGGCCATGTTTAGACTGGTACCAACAGACAGCTGTCAACCATATTTTAAAAAATATAAATTATTAACTGTGCCATCATTATATATCTTAGAAACTGCCATGTTTGTAAAATGTAATCCACGTCTATTTCCTCGCCTATCTGATGTGGCTAAGCGCAACAGGCGTGACAATAAGCTCTGCCTACATGACTCCAAGACTGCACTTGTGAGGAATAGTATCTTCTGTATGGCACCTATCATTTATAATAAGATACCAAAGGACTGGAGAGAAATTAACGCTGTGCCATTCAAGACCAAATTAAAAAGCCTTTTGATTAACAAAGCATATTATAATATAACAGATTATTTAAAAGATAACATTTTATAAAACGTTTATTATTATTATAAGTTCTCCTAATTGACATATAAGTTTATATAATATTATTATTATTAATTCAATATTTTACGATTTCATTTTCACTATTTCATTATTTTCCATATTTTTTTTTTTTTATTTCAATAATTTGTACGCCATAAAGGCTAAACATGAAGCACGTGTATTAAATTTTCCATCTTGCATACCTGTATGTAAACTCATGTTTTTACAAATAAATGTTATTCTATTCTATTCTGTTCTATTCTATTCATAGGCTACTGTATTTGCCGACGTTGTTATACTTATGAACATAACAAATTGAACCTTATTTCCAGTGCAACAAGAACTTCTCCGCGTACAAGGCGTACTTGAAGCACCACGCGGCGGAACACAGCGATGCGCCCATCCCTAAAGACAACCAGAGACACATCTGTGAGATATGTGGCGCGTCCCTCGCGGTCAGTACAGATCTTCTATTCAATTCACCATTTGACATTAAGCTTTATTAGAATACTAGTTTCTGCCCGCCAATCCGCCCGCGTAGACTTAAGTAAAGTATTCTATGTGTTAATCCAGGATATAAACTATCTGTGTTCCAAATTTCATCCAAATCCGTTCAGTAGTTTTTGCGTGAAAGAGTAACAAACATCCACACTCACAAACATTCGCATTTATAATATTAGTAAGATACATAAGGTGTATTTGGAATGTTCTGATCATATCATTCACTGAGTAAGTTGGGGTCGAATCATTTCGTACATTTCACAGCAGCAGCGCCTCTAGCGGCAATTTGCAGCTTTATTGGTGAATGTATCTAAATATATATAACTCAAAGGTGACTGACTGACTGACTGATATAGTGATCTATCAACGAACAGCCCAAACCACTGGACGGATCGGGCTGAAATTTGGCATGCAGGTAGATGTTATCCGCTAAGAAAGGATTTTGATTAATTCTACCCCCAAGGGGATAAAATAGCGGATGGAAGTTTGTATGAAACTTTGTCAATTAAATTCCACGCGGACGAAGTCGCGGGCACAGCTAGTCATACAATATATTTCAAGTGATTCAAGCGCAGGCCGCTCAGCTCAAGGCACTGAGTGGCTATTTCAATATCGGAAATTGCCTTTTGATAAATTGGCCTGGTATGGGTGTCCCTGGCATCGTCCCCAGTCCATTTCACGGTATCCATAATATAAAGCTTGCCTAGGGATCATACAGCTGGTGTGTTAGTCTGGCGATATTATGATTATTTTTCTTATTTTTAATCGGTAATTAAATACGTACGAGACATTGCTGCCAGAATACTGGCTGGCATAACTGGCAATATTGTTTTGATTTAAATTAATGCATTAATACTTATTGCATATTTTATGTGTTTGTGGTTTTTTATGATTATAGGTGTCAGTTTGGTTTTTGTTTTATCTTTGGTTTATGTGTTTCATAATAAAATGTTGAATAATAAAAGTGGTGTATTAATTAATTATTACCAAATAAAATAAACTGGCGAGTCCGTCGATAAAAAAAATTATCTGGTTAATTGTAAACAATTTCGTATCGCGCTCCTCTTTGTACGATACAGTAGTTTGTGTGTTGATAAATATATTATGTTAACTAGCTGTGCCCCGCGACTTCATCCGCGTAGTATTGGATTATTGGGTTGAAAAGTATCCTATATGTTAATCCCGGTTATAATCTATCTGTGTTCCAAATTTCATCCAAATCCGTTCAGTAGTTTTTGCGTGAAGGAGTAACAAACATACATACATACATACATACATACATACATCCACACTCACAAACTTTCGCATTTATAATATTAGTTGGATGTTTCCCGTGCAGGCTGGCAGTGTGCTGAGTCACCTGAACACGCACACGCGGGACAAGCTGCACACGTGCCAGGTGTGCGGCATGCAGTTCAACACCAAGGGCAGCATGATCCGACACCAACTGGTACGACTGACCACCTTCACTGTCACTCTTCACAAAGCAACGGCATCTATCTGTCATAGTGTCATACTAATGTCATACTTCTTATAGTAGCGACGCTCCTCATAGTGGCGTCGCGACGCTTCATAGCGGCGTCGCGACGCTTCTTATAGTGGCGTCGCGACGCTTCTTAGTGGCGTCAAGACTAATCTTTTATTTTTTACATTTATTTTATGGTTATTAGCCATCATCAATAACTATTGTTGTATGTTATCACTAGACGCACACCGGGGAGAAGCCGTACGAATGCTCGTTGTGCGACAAACGGTTCACGCAGCGGTGCAGCTTGAAGTTGCACCATCGCACCTTCCACCTCAAGGAACCCTATCCGAAAAGGTAAGATTTTAAATGAATATGGTTTTGGAGAACGGAATCAACTTACATGCACTGCTGTAGACTGCTGTGACCCACCAAAACCAACCTTGTGTTAGTGGTGGGTCTAGGTTGGTTTCTGTTTGCAGAAGTTAGTGTGGGTCGGTTCCATTTTGCAAAACTAAGTCCACATGATGTACTGATGGATCATAGAATAACTATCCTGATTTAATATAGTTCACTTATGTAACGTCTCGACTGCTTTAAAAGGCGGGTTGGTAAAATAGTTCCATACTAGAGTTAATTGATTTAATAAATTTCCTTTTTTTTTAATTGGCACAACGTGTTTGTGTATATAGTGAAGAAGTTGTTTTTTTTTATAGGTCCAGGAAGAAAAAGACGGCAAAAACACAAGACACTGCAATTGTGGAAGGTTATCACAACGATGATTCTGAAGAGAACTTGAAAATTGTTAGATGGCTGTAATCGTGTAGTGTATTATGTATTGAATTTAATTATATATAATAGTTAGTAAACTTTTTTTTGTTGAATTACTACTTTATTTTATTATCCACACCAATCCACACTTGTTATTATCTTACTATACAGAATACGTAGGTACTGAAAATTTATTTCTCGTCAGAAATCATTGATGAATTATGTTTTCTTTTAGGAATAATGATTTGATAAGTTTTATATTTTTAGCCCTTAGTAAAGTGGAGGTTTATTAGTGTAGTTTTAGGACAGAGTAGTATTTTAAAGTCTGTGGGTTTTACAAAGTACTTTGTAAAATACTGAGAGGATTTCTGCGTATAACGAAACGTAGGTTTACAAAATTTTGACATTGACGGTAAATAAATTGTCAGTTTGATAAAAATGGCGTTCAAAAAGTATATATTCGGTGTTTTCTGTGTTATAATGATTATTTATAAGAATTTGCGTGAATAGTTTATGTATAATATTTACCTAATAGAGTATTTAAGATGTCTGAAGTGAAAGTATGTAGAATATGCCTTCGCACGGAAGCGAAAATGTATAATTTCAATCGATATCAATTGAAGTTTTATTACGAAGAAGTTATGGCATCAAGAGTAAGTATTTTGTTTATATTCGGCACAAATAAGTATGTATCAATGAATAATAATAATGATAATTGGGTGATGGTTTATAGACCTTATCTAATTTCATAGAAAATAAGTGAAAAACAATGTTTTCACCGGCCTCGTCGTAGTCCAGACGGCAGACTTGATATGAAAAGTATTCATTTTATTTATCGAATTATCTTTCGAGTGAGTTAAATTCGCTAAGAAAAACTCACTACCGTTGCTCCGACTTGTCTAAAATAATTTTACTACTTCTTATTATTTACTGGGTAAGTAAAGAATAAAAAATATTGTAGGTACTTAAACAAATATTTATTTATCACCCCGCAAAGGTGAGCGACAACGATGGCCTGCCACACCACTTCTGCTACGAGTGTGCTACTATCCTACATAAGTTCCACAAGTTTAAAGAGAAGTGCTACAGCGGACAAAAAGTACTAAAAGAGTTGCTATGGAAAGGGCCTGTAAGTATTACTAACAGAGACAATTACCTTTATTATACAATTATAAATAACTAAGGAATTACTTCTGGATCATACCATGAGTTCATTCTATGACTAAACATTAATGATTGCAAATTGAGCCATATTCCAGTGTCATAAGATTTACAACTCGCATCTATGTGAAATGAACATATTTTAAGACTATATTATGCCCATACATGACTTAAAAGAATAATGCATTTTTATGTTGACAAAATAGGTCACTTCATAGAGAATTAAATCACTTAAAAATGGTTGTATGAACATTTTATGTTTTTTAAATGGCAAGGCAGCCTTTATTTTGCATAAAATCCATAACTTTTCTTGATCATTTGAAAATCGCCAAATCACCAAAGTTATTTCAATTTAAAAAAAATATTCAGAGACTACCAGTTCTACAGCCATATGAAAGCTAATACAAATTTAATTGAAGCACATTTATGATTTAATTCTTGAATAAAACTAGGGCTTCAAAAAATGTAATATTCCAGATCACCTATGAATCTATTTACAAAGTAGACCGCGATGAAGCCATGCTCACGTCTCCATTAAAAATAATTACAGTCAGCAAACATATAAAAACATACAAAACCCGAGATAGCAGAGAAATGATTCAACATAGCATAGAATACACTAATACACAAGAAAAGAAAGATAACTCTAGAGATAATTCAATGGAATTCAGACAAAGTTTAGATATAAATGATGATAAAAAAATACCTATAATTGAAATGATTGAAGTAAACCAACAAGTTGATGATGTTGACCGAATTATAAATATTGGCAAGGGAATGATTGTGAACAACGAAAAAGTTACAGATGGCAAACAAACAAATGGCATTCAAGAGAATATTGTTGTCGAAATTGATCTCAATGAAATGATGAGTGATGAAGAGGGAATAATGAACAATGTTGATAATGAAACGATCGAAATGGATGCTCTGAGTCCAAAAGTGGTATATGTTGATAAAGATAATGATGTTATCAATATAAAAAATGAAGAAATGAATGATAAAAGAAAGAAAACTTTATATCCTGGTTTGAAAATTCATAGTTTGGACGCTAAGAATTGGAAGACGTCTGATTTGAGCGAGTCTGAGGCTCTGATGGAATTTAGGGGGCGCGCCCAGGACAGCAAGTATATAAAGGCCGTTTACAAATGTTCAGATTGTTTCAAAGGGTTCTCAAAGAAAGAAATGTTAGCGAGACATAAATTGATTAAGCATGCGGAAGTAAGTAATTTGCTGTCTTATATTATTATATTTTATTTTCAGTACAAGGTGTACTTTATCTTCTGTGGGAGGGTGGTACTATAATATGTATACTACTAGCCGTGCCCGCGACTTCGTCCGCGTGGAATAGTGTTTGTAATGACTCCGTAAATGTTATATCAGAATAGCTCTAATATTTAACTCTTGTCACAAACTTATAAAACATTGACATAAACCTTACATATTTCCATACAAACTTTCATCCCCTATTCCCGATTGTTATTTTACACCCTTGAGGGTAAAACTTTTACAACACTTTGATTGTCATATTTATTTATATCGAATCAACAGCCTATAAAATAAGTTTCAAGCTTCTAGCTCTAAAAAATACGATACTTCCATACAACTTTTCATCCCCCCCTTTGAACCCCCCCCTTACAACCCTTTTTTCGCATTAAAAAGAAGCCTATGTACTTTCTCAGGCTCTAGGCTATCTGTGTACCAAATTTAATTTAAATCGGTTCAGTAGTTATGGCGTGAAAGCGCGACGGACAGACAGAAGGACAGAGTTACTTTCGCATTTATAATATTAGTAAGGATATAACGTATCTAAACGAATAAATAAAAATTGAAGTGTTTATTTGTAATATCAAGATAATAATTTTTTTGTAAATGCATATGAAAGTGTATACGGAACTTATAATAAAATACGTTTTTTTGTCCATCTGTTTGTTAGTTGGGGTTAATCTACGAAACGGCTCGACCGATTTTGACGGGACTTTCACTGGCAGATAGCTGATGTTATAAGGAGTACCTGCGGCTACATTTATTTTAGAAAACCAAAATTTTTTATCACAAACGCTGCCTGTCACGCGGGCTCGCGGGCTTTTGCGATTGCATATTATAAAACACGAAACATGGCCTCGCAATAAAGAAAAAATAGATTAAACTTAGCATATACTTTTACCGTACCGAAAGTACCGTATATATGCATTTAGTGAATATGTGTTATTTTGATATTACAAACAGACACTCCTATTTTATTTATTTGTATAGATATATTTATTTACTACTGTTGTGTAATAATGTCCGTTTTTTCAGTCTCTAGGGCCGCATGAGTGTCGGTTCTGTCGGTCGCGCTACAGACTGGCCTGCTATCTACGAAGACACATGAAGGAACATTACGTCAAATACGAATGTTTAAGGTGCCATCTTGTATGTCAGTTGCAGTAAGTATTCAATAATAATTTAGCCCTTCTGACGTCCTACTCCTGGGCACGGGCCTCCCCTCACTGCGAGAGGCATTCAGGCCGTAATCCACCACGCTGGCCCAGTGCGGGTTGGCGGATTGCAGATGTCTTTCGAAAATTCGTTAGATTTTCTAAGACATGAGGTTTCCTCATGACGTGAGGTTTCCTCACGATGTTTTCCTTCACCATATGGCCGTGGCTTGAAATCTAATACGAGTAGAGTGGGCTACCATCAGAATCTTATATTGGTTTTCTGACGCTCATTCATTCGTAAGAGCTTACCAGGACCCCGGCCCCAGTCATGACTTAACCACTGCGATAACCGGGACTGACAGCTTAACGAGCTATCTGAAGCATCAACGGAAGCGCTCAGCTTTAATAACACTTGTTATCTAGGATCCTTATTAAAGAAAAAATATTCTACAAATGCCGAAAGTGACAAGTTTATTATTATTTCAGGAGTACCGCGTTGCTTCACGAAGAATACCACAGTGGTGTGATGAGGAAATGCGTCTACTGCGATGAGGAATTTAGGTATACACACAAAGCAATAAGCCATAGACACTGTATAGCCAGGCACCCCCGCTCGCCTAACGTAATATGCATCGCCATCGACTTTGAACGGACCAATCAAAATTCTCCGTTTTCCCCGATACCCCGCTAACTTCTGACGATTGCATTCAAATACAATAATAGACGTAAGTGATGATCATTGATTTATATCTTCAGACCAATAAGGCAAAACAAACAGGTCCACAATTTTATGAGAATGGTATCGGGGAAGACTGCGAATTTTGATTGGTTGGTTCAAGATCGAGCCGGGAATGGACCAATCAAAATGTCAGGTGCGGTCATACATAATATGCAGTTGCAATTCATAATATGTTAGGCGAGCGGAGGTGGCCGGCTATGCGGCGTCTAAGGTCTATTGATCTGTCTGTGGTTGCTCTACACAAATAAATATACTTATTGAATAAATAAATATCGCCAGACTAACAAACCAACTATACGGTCCTAAACTAAGCAACGTTTGTACTATGGGTACTGTAGAATGGACTGGGGGCGATCCCAGTGACACCCAGACCTTGGCAAATTGCGATAAGGTAATGTACGTAATTTGCCCCGACGGGTATCGAACCCGCAACCACCCGGTGCAGTGAGCCGAGAGGTCGTCAAAATACATGATGAATAATATATTATATTTAAACCCCGTATAGTATATTTAAACCCCGTATAGTATATTTAAACCCCGTATAGTATATTTAAACCCCGACAAAAAAAGGGTTGTTATAAGTTTAACATTATGTATGTGTGTGGTCTGTCTTTGGCATCGTATCGCCCAAGCGGATGAATCGATTTTAATGTTGTTTTTTTTTTGTCGAAAAGGTATTCCGATCGAGAGTGTTCTTAGCTATGTTTCATGAAAATCGGCTCAGCCGTTTGAAAATTATCAGCTCTTTTGTAGTTTAAGAAGTCGTTGCGTCGAGGGTTTTTGAAATTTTCAATTTTAATTTGGACATAGTTTTGCAAAATGGAATCAACCCACATGCACTGCTGTACACCAAAACCAACCTTGTGTTAATGACTCTATGTTGGTTTTAGTTTGCATAAGTGTGTGTGCGTTGGTTCCATTTTGCAAATAAATAAATAAATATCGCCAGACAGACACACCAACTGTACGGTCCCAAACTAAGCAAAGCTTGTACTATGGGTACCGTACAATGGACTGGGGGCGATCCCAGTGACACCCAGACGTGGGCAAATTACGAAAAGGCCATTTCCGAAATTTGCCCTGGCGGGAATCGAACCCGCAACCACCATGTGCAGTGAGCCGAGCGGCCTGCGCTCGAACCACTGCGCCGAGCGGTCATCAAATCTACGTCCATTTGATTGTTGTCGTGCCGTCAGACATATATCGACGTACTACACGCACCTGCGCACGCACCGCAGCCAGCACGTGTGCACGCTGTGCGGCGCCTCCTTCGTCAGCGCGATGGGGCTGCGCCAGCACAAGCACATCAAGCACATCGTCCTGGACATTGTGACTATACACTTTAACCTATACAAATATTGTTTGATAATTCTCCTCTCCTACCCACATAAGCGCACCGAGTGGAAATAGTACATTGTTACACAAGGGGTGAATGTAAGACTTGTTTTGTACCTCGAACTATTGGCGCCCTCGGTACGCTCAGGCGACAAACCACGTCTCCGGCCAAAATAAGTCTTTCACCCGAGGTAAACACTGTGCTTTTCATTACGAATACAAGGAAAGTAAAAATAAAACGAGGAATTGGCTAAAGAAATAATACAAGGAAGTATGAACAATACTCTACAACTCGAAAAAACAAATGAAGAACGGATTGCCGTCAATTTGTTTTTTTTTTCGTTGCCCGGCCAACTTCATTATTTAGCCATTATTTTTCATTTTCATCTTTAAATATTTTGCCCAAATCTATACAAATAAATAAAATTGGAGTGTCTGTTTGTAATATCAAAATAACACCTTTTCACTAAATGCATATGAAAGTACATACGACACCTATAGTAAAAACGCGATTTAATTTTTTTTTGTCTGTCTGTCTGTCTGTCTGTGTGTTTGTTCCGGGTAATCTCCGAAACGGCTGGACCGATTTTGACGGGACTTTCACTGGCAGATAGCTGATGTAATAGGGAGTAACTTATGCTACTTTAATTTTTGAAAAGCAATTAGGGTTCCGCGTAAAAAAATAAAAACACTTGAAATCAAAGAGTATCTCCGAAACGGCTGGACCGATTTTGACGGGACTTTCACTGGTAGATAGCTGATGTTATAAACAGTAAATTAGGCTACTTTTATTTTAGAAAAACAAAATTAAAAAAATGGGTCCTGTCGCGCGGGCTCAGAACGCGGGAGCGGGCTTTTTTGTTAAGTTCAATTCCACGCGGACGAAGTCGCGGGCTCAGCTAGTATAACATATATTTGGGCATTTTAAAGAAATTGTTGAAACTAAATTATAATTAAGTCATTTAAAAATATATATTCTTTAATTAATACTTAACTTTATGTTATTTCAATTTTACATCGCGCATTTCAATTGAGTGACTGTAGAAAAAGTAGGAACATGGTTCCATAGAAATGTGAAAATGCAACTAGTTTTTCTTTAATAATTTGACAGCTGTCAGTTGAAAGCGATTCTGCCTAGGGCGGAAAAGTATTACTTTCAACCCGCTCCTCAGGCAACTTCAGACCTACTTTCCGAGTATGAGTAATGAAAAGTATAAAACAGCGCGTAAAACGACTAACGAGGTACTCTGCGCTTGACTCTCGGACACGACGGACGTATTGGTTTTCATAGGAATGTTTCCTTATTGTTATTGTCAATGTTAATTTAAACGCTGTCAGTTAAACTGTTCAAGTAGAGATCATTGTTAGACTTAAATTTTGGTTCAGGTCTATTGCTGTCATTTATTTTTTTAGAAATTACTCTAGTAGTTTCTAATAATATTATATTTTTTATAGCCTTACTAGCTGACCTGGCAAACGTTGTTTTGCCATATAAATTATTGCTAGGTATGGAATATACTTGACGACCTATTCTCATACCTACCAAATATAACTGTTTTGTATTCCAACATAACAGACCAACGAGATCGGTCCTCAACAGACAAATTTCTGAACGCACCTATAAATATTGTAATTGGCACTTGGCCGCTCTAATTAACTTTGTTATTAAATAACTAAGCCTGAAAGTAGCGCCGGTGACAGAGAAAATAAAGAGCGGAAGGTTAGCGTGGTATGGGCATGTTATGCGAAGAGAGGATGATCATGCGGTCAAAAGGACGATGGGTATGAGAGTGAGCGGCCCCACTACCGCTCACTCTCATACCCATCGTAGGGGACGTCCTAAAAAGACGTGGATGAACTGCGTGGAAGAGGGTATGAGCTAAAAGGGAGTGAGTGCAGAGATGACGGATGATAGGCTTGAATGGAAGAAGAGAACGTGCTGCGCCGACCCCACCTAGTGTGGGATAAGGGCAAGGTGATGATGATGATGATTAAATAACTAAACAAATGTATGCTATTATTATAACAGGAGAGTCCCGACGACGATGAGGAAGTGAACACGCACTGCGAGCGGTGCGACATCCGGTTCGAGACGCGCAAGGCGTACGAGGAACATCTCTTTCACTCCGCGCTACATTTCAACGATAAAGAGTGAGAGAACACATTATATCATGACCGTTCTTTGGCCTTAACCCTTATTTATTACTGAACAAGTCTATAATATGTTATTTACGGTGGTAGAGCCAAGCTGTAGGCAACTGACTACAGCTCATATACGGGCTGCCTCTATCAGGGTAGTACCACCGTGTCACAGAACATCGGCGTAAAGTGGTTATTATAGTTGCGTTTTGTACGATTACTGAAAGAGCTGACAGCCCAACCCACTCCTTTCTACTCCCTCTATCCCATGCCCCTTCAGGGGGGTAGTCTCTTCGAAGTCGGTTTAATTTTTATATTCAAAATTTTGTTCATCAACTTTCCCCAAAATCTATAGTTTTAGAGTTACAAAGTTGAGTTACAAAATAAACAGTGCATCATTTCTGATTCACCGTTCATATAGCATCGCCATTGTAATTTGTAATATCGTAATTCAGAATTGTATTGAGAATCGCCATCTTTTTTATATTTCCAGCGCCGTGTCAGAAGGTGTGATGGCACCTAAAAAAGTTCTTGGAAAAAAGGAAAAGGCCAAAGTTAGTACAATTATTGATGATCAATTTATATGAGAAAAAAAAATATGTAGGGATTGCTTTATTTTATACTATTTTTATTTTATTTTCAGATAATTAAAGGGAACCGTAAACGGTATGTAATAAGTATTATTATTCTAAATTATTTATACCTAAATCTGCAATGAAGAAGAAATACATAGTGAGGAAACCTGCATGTCAGTGGTAGGACGTGTGTAGTTCACCAACGCGCAGTAGGCCAGCGTGCCACGAATTCTCCTCGACTTGAGGAGGAATGTTCCCGGTATTTTGACAATGAACTCGCCTCCTATTACATTAGAACGAAAAATATAATCAGCAAAATGCGGGTACACGTCAATCACAGACCAATAAGCCATAGACGCCGCAAAGCCGGGCACCTCCGCTCACCTAGCTGACATTTTGATTGATTCACAGCTCGACCTTGAACGGACCAATCCAAATTAGCCGTCTTCCCCGATTGATTGTATCGATTGTATAAAAAAACAGTTCTCAAACTTGGGCTATGTTTGAGTATTCATCTGTAACATGTTTTATTTACTGCAGGACTGAGGAGGATGAAATTAAACTTACAAAAGGGAGGAGGTCGTTGAAACGGAATAGACGGCGGAAGGCCATTCCGACGACCTGCCACCAGGTGAGACTGACTTAATTTTACATAAATCTATATCTATATAATATATAAATAAATTTATTTCCATGGTCATCGCATCACGCGTGAACGGATGGAACGATTTCGCAATTTTTTTTGTTGTGTTTATTATTGTCAGAAGGTTCTTAGGTAAGAAAAATTAAAAAAGTTGAACGGAAAAACTCGAATTCAATATTCAAAGTCAACAGACAACGTCTGTCTGGTCAGCTAGTTACAAATAAAAAATACGTTATGGTAAATAAATATCGCCAAACTGACACGCCAACTGTATGGTCCCAAACTAAGTACCGCTTGTACTTATTATGCACTGGGGGCGATCCCAGTGACACCCAGACCTGGGCAAATTACGAAAAGGCCATTTTCGAAATTTGCCCCGGCGGGAATCGAAACCGCAACCACCCGATGCAGTGAGCCGAGCGGCCTGTACTCGAACCACTGCGTCAAGCGGTCGTCACACGTGCTTATATAATGAACTAGCTGTGTCCGCGACTTCGTCTGCGTGGAATAGTGTCTTTGGGTAGCATATTTCCATACAAAATTTCGTCCCCTATTGTTATTTTACACCCTTGAGGTCAAACTTTTACAAACTTTGTCTATGTGCTATGTCATATTTATTTATATCGAATCAACAACCTAAAAAGTTTCAAGCTTCTATAATATATACTATTCTATATATAGCTAAAAAGTAGCCTATGTCCTTTCTCAGGCTCTAGACTATCTGTGTACCACTAATTTCATTTAAATCGGTTCAGTAGTTTTGGCGTGAAAACGCGACAGACAGACAGACATAGTTACTTTCGGATTTATAATATTAGTAAGGATTATTAACGGCCCTCAGTGCGGCGAACACTTCAGCACGCAGCAGGCGTGCTGGCGCCACCACCTGGCGCAGCATCCGCGGACCTCCTTCTTCGCGCCCAACGACAGGTACATCTGTGAGATCTGCGGCTCATCGCTGGCGGTGAGTAGTCTTCCTCCCATTTATCTCCGATTTCATATACTGTGTCGGGCTTCCAGTACCTATAAAATATTATAGCCCTTTTGACGTCCCACTCTTGGACACGGGCCTCCCCTCACTACGAGGGGGATTCAGGCCGTAATCCACCACGCTGGCCCAGTGCGGGTTGGCGAATTTCACATGTCTTTCGATTTTTGTTTAGATTATCTAAGACATGCAGGTTTCCTCACGATGTTTTCCTTCACCGTAAGCAAGTGATAATCATATAGAAATTATGATTCGCACATAGATTTTGAAAACCCAGAGGTGCGAGCCGGGGTTTGAACCCAGGACCTGATGCCCGCAAGACGTGTGCTTAACCAATCGGCTATCACTGCATTTTCAATGTAAATGCAATGTTAGGTGTGTATATAGGGGTGGTTAGAGTGTAACTGAAGGTGTGTGTGTGTGTGTGTGGGTGGCTTGCAGCCGGGCAGCGTGGCGACGCACCAGAACCTGCACTCGCGCGAGCGCGTGCACACGTGCGACGCGTGCGGCAAGCAGTTCCACTCCGCCATCGGGCTCAAGAGACACCGCGTGGTCTGTACTACATACTTCAGTAGATTGCCTACTAACACTATCACCCCTTCCCTCTATTACAGATATATACCGACGACCGCTTGGCGCAGTGGTTCGAGCGTAGGCCGCTCGGCTCACTGCACATGGTGGTTGCGGGTTCGATTCCCGCCAGGGAAAATTTCGGAAATGGCCTTTTCGTAATTTGCCCAGGTCTGGGTGTCACTGGGATCGCCCCCAGTCCATTGTACGGTACCCATAGTACAAGCTTTGCTTAGTTTGGGACCGTACAGTTGGTGTGTCTGTCTGGCGATATTTATTTTATTATTTATTTTATTTATACCTAATAAAAAAACTAACATACACATTAGTAATACAAATAAGAACTAAACTATTGGTGGTGACGGCGGCTATCTCCGCCGAAAGCGCCTGAATACCACACCCTTCTGCTATGGGGGCACTTACAAATTGGCAGTTTTTTCTTTCTTATATCTACAACCGGATAGGAACGGAACCTCCACTGAGAAGATCCGGCAAGAAACTATATAATAGCTCCGCGTCTAACTAGCGTTATGACTATTCTTTATGGTATTGTTTTCTTATATTTACGCGAATACTACACATTGAAATAAAACTATTTTTCGGATCGGACCGCAAACAACAACTAAATATGAGGGTACCCAGTTACTAACTATAACATCAGGACGTCTAACACCTCAGTCCCCCCGTGACCATGGCTGCTGTAAAGCAACCGAAACGTCGGGAACATAAAGTTAATAAACGCGATAAAATCCGAAAAATAGTTTTATTTCAATATGCCTTATGGGTTTGTGTTACAGTGTATTGACGATGTAATTATCGTTCCAGACGCACACCGGTGAAAAGCCGTACGCGTGTCCGCTGTGCGAGAAGAGGTTCACGCAGAGCAACAGCATGAAGCTCCACTACCGCACCTTCCATCTGAAGCAGCCTTACCCCAAGAGGTAACACCACATTAAAATAAGAAATATTAGATTACAGAAAACTAAATGTATTAAAAAGGGCCCTGATAATACCAGGGGAGAAGCGGTATATTAAAAAAAAAATGTAACACCACAGTCACGGTTCTTCTACGACCAGAATGTCCGATGATTTTAGAATTCCCGGAACGAATTGTTGCCATTTCCAATTTGTCAATGCAATTATCAGAATATCCATCCAACAAAATGTTAAGATACCAGAATGTCCTATAACAAAATGTAAAATACCTAAAATGACGACGTTGGAACCGGACTGATATAGGTAAGTGTAATTTTTACCAATAAAGAGATTATTGCAGAACGGCATAATTAACAAAACTCATCAGAATTTCATATAACAAAAAAATCATAAAAAAAACCCATAGATTTCTAACAGCAACGTTTAACGTGTCCCCTTAGTTTTCTCAGAATCATACTGTTGTGCCCTAGATCACTGGTTCCAACGTCGTCAAATATTAAATTACCAAATTGTCCAGGTAGGTACCTAATTATTTCTTTATGAGCACCTATGTAGTAGAAAAGTGATAAGTTATCAAATCACTAATAGTTTCATTTAATCTCAATCTAAAAAGCTTTTAGATTAGCTTTCACGGTGACCCATTTCCCGGCAAACTAATGGCAGTTCATAGTAACTATTTTATGTTCTAGAAACCGCCGTCAAAAGCCCGTCCCCAAGGACACACCGGAAGCGGAAGTTACGACCAGCGACTCAGACTCTGGAGACAGTCTGCCAGACCCAGAGCCGAGTCTAACCGAGCCGGGCCCGGGAGTCGAACCCGTGCCCCATGCGATGCCAGACAGAGACAACGAGGAGAGCATGCATTATTTAACACTCACTTAGATTTTGCATTTATTAATGCACATACACAGGTTGAAACAGAAAGGGTATACTATTTTTTGCAACTTTACTTTGTAACTCTAAAACTATCAGCTTTGGAGGAAACGACAACAAAAGGTGTTACAGGGATACAGCTGTTGACAGATTTCTTCAGTCCACAAAACCTTTAGTACTTCAACTGTCCCACAAAGCCGGTAGTTTTAGATTTACAAAGTTAAGGCTAAAGCGCCCATCTAGCCCGCGAAGTTCAAATTTTTTGAGTTCTTTTAGAAATTTTTCAAAATCTGACAATAATAAAAGACAAATTTTGTAATTCGCGAAAAAGACCGTGTGCAGTGCATTTATTAATATATCCAACTTACTCTAAAACATTTCAAGAACGACAGCTATCCCGATAATCTGGCAATTTTTGTATATTTAGTGATTTACTAGTATCATAATAATATTTCGAGTAAAATAAATGTATTAATAAACGCACTGCATACTGTGTTTTTCGCAAATCACAAAATGTTGTCTTATATGTTTACAGACTTTGGATAAACTATAAAAATACTCGAAAATTTTAAATTTCGCGGGCTAGACAGGCGCCTTCACCTTAAGTTGCAAAAAAAATAGTATACCCTTTCTGTTTCACCTAGTATACCAATAAGACAACACCGCTTACGTCCAGTATTGTATGAGAATACAATCGTCGAAAGTTATCAGGGAAGGCAGCGAAATTGGATTGGTCTGATCAAGGTCGAGCCGTGAATGGACCAATCAAAATGTCAGGTGCGGTCATATAGTGCTACAAGGCTCTTTTGGCGCTTGAGAGCGTCGCTAGTGTCGATACATGACTGTCATAATAATATTTTTTTGTATTGTATATTTTTAGTTCCTCTTTTGGCCACCGGTCAAATAAAGTTTGTAGCACTATACATATGTTGAGGTTGTTAGGCGAACGGGGGTGGCCGGTTACGCGGTGTCTGTCTTATTGATCTGTGATAACTCACATTGCAACTGCATTGACGACCGCTTGGCGCAGTGGTTCGAGCGTAGACCGCTCGGCGCACTGCACATGGTGGTTGCGGGTTCAATTCCCGCTGGGGTAAATTTCGGAAATGGCCTTTTCGTAATATTTGCCCTGGTCTGGGTGTCCCTAGGATCGCCCCCAGTCCATTTTTCGGTACCCATAGTACAAGCGTTACTTAGTTTGGGAACATACAGTTGGTGTCAGTCTGGCGATATTTATTTATTATTAATACTTCCGTTAGCCTCTCTAACTAAGCTAAATGCTTGAGCTAGGAATTAGCTCCTGTCTATAGTTAAATGGTCTGGCTGAGGATTTAACCCGGTACCTCTCGGGACCGAGGCTGGCCCGCAACCTCTAAGCTATAGGCTCATAATAAGTCATTATAATAATGACACTCTTTGTAATACCGAATAAATAATAATGTATTATTAAAATAGTATTATTGCGTCATTAATCTATTGATGTGGCTAATAAATATAATGTCTTTTAACTTACTAAATAGTGTTATTATTAATAAACATTTATACGATATCTAGATTATTGCCTACCTATCGGGTCTAACTATATCTAAGAACCATCCAGGTGACGCTATAAGTGCAAAAAACAACATCAAAATCGGTCAAGCCGTTTAGGAGAAGTACGCGACCACACGCACCCTGGAGTTTTATAATTTAAGATAGTCTATGATCATAGAAAAAAACGTAAGATCATAATGTTTAAATTTCATTAACATAAATCTATAAGTAACATTTATACGATTCTAAAATAATTTTAGTATAATATTGTTCTCCCCATAGACTTAAAGAGCTAATTCAGAAATTTTAAAATTTTATTCTATGTATCTATGGGCCATCTGTTACTTATAGACAACATTAGGAATTTGTACCTAATACAATGATTGTCAATTATCAAAAAACCTGAAACATCTTATAGGGTGGTTAAAACAACTTTTTAAATCACCCCATCCAATACCTATGTAGACAAAATTACCTACTAAAGTACACTCAAAATAAAAACAATTTCGAACGTAAACACTAAGGATAACTTATATTAAAATCACAAAGGTACATGTACATAGCAAATATCGACCGTAAAATCATTATTTTCAGAGCATTTAATACGTCTTATGGAAAGGATTCTAACTCTTGTCTCCATCCTTGTGCTTGGCCTCCGGCCGCCTGCCCAGCATGTCGCGCTTAGTGCAGCAATCATCATTCTGAAAACATATATATGGCGTATTTAAACATACTAGTATAATGGTCGAAATTCGAACATAATTCATTTAAATTTAAATTTTAAACGTCATTAAGGTTTTATTGTCAAAGGCTATTTGATACTGGCACGCAGAATGCACTATGGAAGTCCCGCCTTCCAAAAACTGTAACCGTTTGTCAGTCAGACAGTCAGTTGGTGTGGAGGTTACAAATGTGTGTGTGTGTCAATTCATGGTAGTGTGTGTAATGTTTTATTTATTGATTTTAATGTATTTGCGTGCTGCGTTTTACACTATGTAGTGATGTAGACCATCAAAGTGATGTGTGATCTGACCGTGTCGTCGCTGGAGCAGTCGGTGTCGGAGGTGGAGTCGGTGTCGTAGTGGCCCAGCCCCGGCAGCACGCCCACGCAGCGCCGCGCGCCCCCCGCCTCCGCCCCCGCCCCCGCCCCCGCCCCCGCCGCCGCCCCCACTCCGCCGTTCAAGAGCGACGAGCTACCAAATATACACAAACATACAATTGGACATAGTTTTGCAAATTGGAACTAACCCAAACACACTTCTCCAAACTGAAAGCAACCTAGAATAACACAAGGGTTGGTTTTGGTCTGCAGCAGTGCATGTGGGTTGATTCCATTCTGCAAAACGATATCCAATGTACAATTTGCACACCTTAATTTATTGAAAATTTATTGATCATTTGATAATGTTTACTAACATTTGTTAAAGAGTATTAATTACCGTTTAGAATAAAAAGCGCAACAATTATAAGCGCACTCAGAAGAGGTAAATAAATTTGTGCTACAATTTCGTGGCATTGAATTTCCTTGATGTAGGTGGTGTTGTGGACCAACCTTAAAGAATCGAATTAGCAGTTCTGGAGATTACCCCCAACAACCACCCAACGAACGAAAAAAGCGATAGTAGAAGGAAAAATATTCAAACAAGACTCATGTGAAATTAAATATCAGATAATCATGTCAAATAATTATAGTTCATAATTGTTCAACACCCACCTGTTGCTGACGAGTCCGTTAGTTTTCGCCGCGGGAGAGCCTTTCTCTTGTTTATCGGCCTCCATCTCGCTGGCTTTGCGTTTCCTTACGACTACCTGAGTATAAAATCAAAACATTACTTTCTGATACCTATCAACGGTGATGGATTTCCGACAAGGCCCAGGCCTAGGGGGGCCAGATATTAGGGGCGGCTAATTGTGGCAAAAAATTATTTTATTGTTAGATGTTTCTTACTTCTTTACAACCTCATTTCTGAACCGATATAGATAAAAGTTGTCAAGAAAGTAAGTTAATCCTACTAATATTATAAATGCGAAAGTTTGTGAGTGTGGATGTATGTATGTATGTTTGTTACTCCTTCACGCAAAAACTACTGAACGGATTTGGATGAAATTTGGAACACAGATATATTATAACCGGGATTAACATATAGGATACTTTTTAACCCAATAATCCAATACTACGCGGATGAAGTCGCGGGGCACAGCTAGTATTATTATAAGTCTCATCTCAGTAAACATGAGCTGATAAGGTGGCTGACCAACTCCAAGAAATTATAAGGTCCCTAATTATTTCTAGTTGTTTAGTGCATCCAAGTGTTTCTGGAATCAGTTTAAATGTTTTCAGTGATGTAAATCCGGAATTATTATAATCCCTAAATAATAAAAATACCGGATAGTTAATCAATTTAACGAATACATAAGATTGATGTACATATTAAGCCTTCACAAACCGCATATCCGATTTTTTCTGTCTGTTTTATTGGGCATCGTCTTTTGATCTGTGACCTGACTCTTTGGACTGTAGATGCTAGTACCAGGGTTGTGATTGAGTTCATACCCCGTGCAGTTTGTTCTTGTGCGCGGTGTTTCCGGTGGCGGGCGCGGGGCGGGCGGGCGCGAGCTGCGCGCGCAGACGGGTCAACTCCTCGCTCTCCGCCAGCGTTGACACGCGCTCTCTGGACAAAACACAATCAGTATAAAACAAAGTCGCTTCCCGCTGTCTGTCTGTCTCTATGTATGCTTAGGATTTGATGCGGTTTTAATAGGTAGAGTGATTCAAGAGGAAGGTTTATATGCATGCATAATATAGTATAATTTATATGGCAGAACAACGTTTGCCGGTTCAGCCAGTTAATTAGTTAATAATATTACACACTACACACTATTAAGTTTGCTTTAAGTTCAGTTTCCCAGTCGAAATATGGCTTTGCGATTCGAAGAATGTGGTTTCAAACCTAAATGCAAGTTCAAACCGGAACCAGTTTTTAAACTCGAGTAAACCAACTACAACTCAACAGCAAAAAATACCCAGTATATCTCTCTCCTTATTATGATACTGTCAATGCATCAGCTTTAATGCATATCCTAGTGTTCTACACTCCCAGAACAAAGCTACAGGAAAATAAACATGGGTAAATAAATAAAAATAATCAAATTACAAAGAAATAAATCAGATAGAAAAGTAAAGTGAGACAAAAACAGCCAACACAGGAAAATGGAATTGGGCAGGTCATATATCAAGAGCAAGAGAGTATAAATGGAGTAGCTTAACTACAGTTTGGTATTCCAGAAATGCAATAAGAAAAAGAGGAAGACCATTAATCAGATGGAGAGATGAATTAGAAACATTTGACTGTGGATAATGTTCCACAAACTTCAAAAAAGAGTGGGAGAAGAAGGGGAAGCACTTTCCCAGCAGTGGGATGAAGTATAAATGAAAAATAAAGTAAAACTAATTAAATATGAACTCACCTGAACTCTTGCATCTCTTTCTGCTCCTCAATGGATATCTGCTGGGCTGCTTTAGCCTTTGAGCGCTCCACAAGGTCCAGGAAACCAACCTCATCATCATCCAACCCTCGAATCATGTTTTCTGAAAGCCATTTTAATAGTTACTTTACAATATCTTCTGTGAGAGGGTGCTATTACCCCGGTCAAGCCAGCCTGTATATAATCTGTATTCAATTGGCTACACCTTGGCTATACTTACCATAAAACTGTACACTTGTAGTGAGAATAAGGGTGCTATTTCTGTAGAACACAAGAAAACAAGACAGAAATACATTTACAACATAATGTTGAATTTTTTTTATTATGTGTTTGTTATCTATGATACTTACACCTGTTGTTAATGATAACAGAATTTGAATCAATAAATTAAATTGGTTTCAAAAAACAAATGGTGCTGTTAGATACAAAATTGTGGACAACAATGCCAAAAGAATAAAGATAAAGTACCAGGGAGTCATAGCTGCTAAGATATGCGCAATACTAACTGAGCTTGTGGGCTTCCTCATATTCAGCATCTTTCTTCATTTTCTGTTCTTCAAGGCGTAGGTATAGTGGCCGTGTGTCGTAAGGCTCCTCTGGCGCTTCTAAACAGTAAAAATATTTATCTTGGTTGAGAAAGTATTTTAGAAATAGTGGCCCTATTCAGTTATGCCTGTTCCATCTTAATAATCATACAATACAACCTACCCACCAACATAATTACAGTATCCAGTAATTCTTATCCCATTACTTTAACAAATGTTTAGATTATTATTTATTTATTACTCCAACTCTTAATTAACCTTTTTCGGGAATCTCGTAATTCGTACTTACAAAGAGTACCAGGGCCACATAAATGCAAAGAAGTGTGAATGTAACTAGTATATTCGCACCAGTTACATAATTGCGTTCACAACTAGAGTTATTAACGTACGCAATGCAATAAAAAATATTTTCCTGCGAAAATAAATACGAATTTATCAATGCCAACCATATTGATGAGATGCATAATCAAAACAAAAATCGTAAATTTACCTTTAGGTTGGTCTTCTGTGCGCACTTTTTCCCATTCCTCCTGTCGTATGCGACGCGCCTCCAGGATTTCAGATTCTGTTATGAATCCAGAACTCATATTTTCGATTTAATTTTAATTAATTTTGACGAAAACACACTTCACTCTTCTAGCCCGTTTGATAACCTAACTTTTTTAATTTGATAACGTTTTGTTTACATCTAAATAAAATGGTAATATAATCACTCTTTCAATTACAATACTACAAAAAGAGGTACAATCCTACACAACTTAATAATAAATGATAAAAACATGTTTTTGTATACATTCAACAGTTTTGGTCACACATGATTTTGGTAAAATTCAATCTTTTTCTTTTTCTCCTAACCAGTAACTAAACGAAATCATTTACGAAGATAGTTTTGAATATTTTTCTTTAAACTCAAATTAAACCCAAACAATGCCTGAAATATTTAACAAAAAAAATAACCCTCTTTTCGCAAAGAGGAAGTCCGGTAATAAAATTCAGTCCGGCACATTCTGTTACAATAATCAAAAACTATGAACAAATCAACCGATTTACAATAATGTTCCATAACATGCTTTATCGACATTATCAAACGTCATGTCAAATTTTAAGTCTAGCTTTCCGGCATCAAATCAAAGTAGTTTTTGCATTTAAATTATAATTTTAAATGAACTTTCTCCTCAATTCTAAGCTGAAACATTAATAAATAAGCATACCAATATGTCTGAAGTGGAAACCAACGATAACCCTGTCGTAAATGAACAGAAAGATTATGTCGAGGATGGTAAAAACAAGTTGATTGTAAAGTGTAAATATTGCGGTTCCAAGATATTAGAGAAGAAATCTGCGGACTATATTACGTTAGAGGTGAACCTTTCATAAAAAAATCTATATCTATAAATGACCAAACGGTTTTGGAGAGAAAACTGAGCCAGTAGGGACAAATTCACAATGTTGTGAGCTCCTAGTGTAACCTGCAATGTTAATTAACCTATTAATGAGCGATAATTAAGGTCCCAATCACTTGAAAAGTGCTAACATTCATTATAATAATAGATAATTTGTTAAGTCAAGTACTTACCTATTCATTTCATCTTAAATACTCCTCAATTTTCAGAAAGAGCTGCCTCTAATGGAACAGGACAGCAACAGAACGGAGGGCGAAGTCCAAAACGAGGCTATCAAAGAATTCTACCATGTAGAAAGCATGTATACATTTGAGAATATTGGTTTTACACACACTGTAGCCAATTGTAAGTACCTCAGCTGTGCCGACTGCGACGCTGGGCCCGTGGGCTTCTACGACATGGACACTAAGCACAGCTATGTGGCGATATCTAGGATTGTGCACGCTTGAACGATAACAAATGGAGTTGTATTGCTTTTTGTAACATTTAGATAACAACACTGGAATATTTTATCAAACTCAAATTCAAATTTGTTTTTATTCATGTAAACCAACAAAGCATTAATGAATAGTCAGTGTCCACCACCGGTTCCGAATGCTGCTTCCACTGAAAAGATCCGGCAAGAAACTTAATGGTTACTCTTTACAATGAATAAAAGTTGTACATTCTCAGGAATGGCTACACCATTGTCACTAAATATGTAAATAGTAACCCAATCTCACTCAGATTTATGTATAAAGCTAGTTTAGTGAGGTGTGCATACCTACTCATATTTTACATCAAATCCATGTTAACAACAAAAAATTAACTCTACCTCCTTTTACAAGTGAATTAGAAATGAACTTTTGATGGTAGCTTTACCATATCACGGTGATGACATGGAGGAGCCACTATGCAAAGATTCACGAAAATAAAAGCTACTCTTGTCATGCGGTGTTAAAGTTCAAAGTTGACAAATTTAAGTGCCTTTGAAGATGCATGCACCGATACATGTTTTGGCCAAGCCCAGCCTGATGATGACACATTAGTCATTGACATTGATACACTTTTAATAATGTAGATCTAATTTGTAAATGGAAACATACAAAGTTAGTCATGAAACTGGTGATGGAAGAAAAAAAACATGAAATTTGAGTCTATGATTATCTGTTCTCAGTGTTATTATCTGAGTGATTGATGGCTTTTTTACATATCGGGAATAATAAAATATTTGTAATAAATTATTACAATGCAAAAGCGAGGCATATAATGCTCTCCGGAGAGCACAATTTGATTCAGAACGGTAATATTGGTAGAGTACTACATATCTGTATGTCTCCGAGTATAGGCAAGTAGGGTCCGATAAGGCCTATCAATTGTGAACCAAATTGTGGTGTCTGGAGACAAGAATGTTCTAAAGATACCTTCACTCTAGCAGATGAGAAATAGTTTTTTATGTGCACATTATTTTAGTTTAATAAGCATAAAAAAATCAAAGTAGAAGAAATATATTTATTAATAAACCACTCATGAATTATTATCTTTAAATTTGCTCATTACAAAACCATTCCGTGTCGATAAATGATTGTATAATATTATTAAGTACTTATTTATGTAACAAACATAATATTGAGCTTATGGAAAGTATAAACTGCATAAAATACATAATATTTATTTTTAATTTACATTTTGTATGTTTTTTATTATAATATAGCTCAATTGTGAAAATATTGTGTTCTTATTATTATGAAAAAAAAGAAAATGGATATCTCCAATTTCATTCCACAATAGTAAGTATATAGTGTTTAATTTGGACTCATCAGTCATCGGTTTCCGTGGTGTAGCGGTTATCACATCTGCCTAACACGCAGAAGGCCCCCGGTTCGATCCCGGGCGGAAACATAGCTTTTTGCATCTTTTTGACATTTTGCAACAATTAGTTTCAAACTATCGAATTATTGTCATGCACTTACTTGCTTTCTTAACCAAGTAATCTGTGCAATGACAATAATGAACTTCATTTGTGGATTTCATCAAAATCTTATATTCTACTTATTGCTATTATACTTCAATTAGGCGTTGAAAGAGGTCGCATTAGCTCGATCGAATAAATTGGACCTGCTGCTAGGTACGCTTTATACTGTCATATATCGATCTCCTAAGATATCTGGGTCCCTGGTACCCGCTCACTTATTAAGTAACCCAAATTAATATAAATTTTAATCTAATGGTAATAGTTTTATAAGCATTATTCCGAAGCCAAATGTTTTGTATAGTCATTCACTTTAAGTTTGTGAATTAATGCTGTGATGCAGTTTTAATGTTAATGCATCCATAATTTAATCTAACACACTGTTATGTCAATAATTACGAAATAGCCGTTTTAATTAGAATGTTCGATGTTTTTCTCCCAAAACATTGCCATTTACAACTTTCTTATACCGGTTTTCAAATTTTTAAGCATTGCGTGACTAAGTTAACCATGTATTTGCATTCCGAAGCGAAGTGTCGAGTGATTTTCAATCTTGTGATTTACTTAATTAGGGATTGGAATGTCACAACTGACTGAGGTTTTGGGAGTCCATTATAGGGATCAATTTGTTCGGCTTATGGAAATGTGAAATTTTTTTTTCAAAAATATTAAATAAATATCTACATATTATTTATTATTCAAAAGCTACTCAATTATGACGGCATATTCCGTATTTTTCTCAATTTTAAAGTTAATTTAATAAATATTCCAAAGGTAAGTGATCGTATAAAATAATTAATAAATATCGCCTTACTAACATACACACTATGGAGGACAGGGGAAATATGTAAGTCTTACATAGCTTCTTAACACGTCGTTTTGCATTTTATGTAGGTATCAGTCGTTAAATAAACAGCCCTCAATTTTAAGTGCCGTTTGAGTATTCGATAGATTCGCAGCGTCCGAGTTCAAAAGTTCAAAATCGTAATGCTATGTTGTGTTTGTGTACCTACGGTGTGGCCGTGAAATAAGCGTTCTCATGTGTTTATTTGCGTAGGCTGTAGGTAGGTATGCGGCGTTTATTTATTTACATAACAATCAATTTATAATCCAATGGTTTTATCAAGGTGAATGAATGTGTCAATATGTGTTAGGTAGAGGTCATTTTTATTAAGTAGGTATTCGCATACGATGAAGCATGGAAACAGGGATAAGAAAATTGTAATGTCATTTTGTAACAATTAAATAAGACTTTCGAAAATACCCAATCGTCTGTTTGAGAATTATATTTTATGAGGCAGGCTCATTTAGTAAATTATTAAAGTAATTATTGTTATTAATTTCGTTTCGTAACATCAATTTTTCGGGGTCTTGATATGAGAATGATATTTCAGAGTTTATTCGTAGACTTGAGATGGCTTTAAAAAAACTTAATACATTTGGGCGGGACATATTGCAAGGGACAGCAATGAAAAGTGGAACAATATAATAACCAACTGGTTTCCAAGAGACAAAAAAAGGAAGACCACAGACGAGATTGAGGCTTATGAAGGAGCACTATGGACCCGCACCGCCTATAACAAGAAAGAGTGGAAGAGGAAGGGGGAGGCCTTCGCCCAGCAGTGGGATGAAATATAAATTAAATATATTAAGTGTAACCTTAGATAAGTTAATGTAAAATAAAAGGCTTAAATAAATAAATAAATAAATACATTTCTGCTGGTGTCACACTTGAACTGACTATCAAGCAAGACAACGAATCAAAAACAATTATCTGAAAATTGGTAAAAAAACTAACAATTGTTGTTCTCCTACGTTTTGGCTCATATCTCACCGCTGATTTCGGGGCCTAACGATGAGAGCTTTCACTCTCAGCGTATTACAATGTTAGAACGCCCATTCAGTAACATCGCAATAATTCGTTACAGCGATTATAAAAGCGTTACATGCAAAACTAATAGGTATATAAATTCAATATCAAGGTTTCGAGTGAAAGTGCTCCGTTCGTTAGTAAAATTGTTTACCTGCTGATAGGTAGTAGGTACACGCTGTAGATACAATCGTTATCCCGTTATTCATACACCCAGTTGTACACGAAACATATTTATCTAAATATATATAACTCAAAGGTGACTGACTGACTGACTGACATAGTGATCTATCAACGCACAGCCCAAACCACTGGACGGATCGGGCTGAAATTTGGCATGCAGGTAGATGTTATGACGTAGGCATCCGCTAAGAAAGGATTTTGATTAATTCTACCCCCAAGGGGATAAAATAGGGGATGATTGTTAAGTTAAATTCCACGCGGACGAAGTCGCGGGCACAGCTAGTATCAGTATAAAGGTCCAGTGTTAGTGTGTTCGCAATTCTTCTCCACGCACACGACTAGACCGATTTTGCTGTTTTTTTTTACTTATCGTTTTACCTGAATAAGTAGTTCTCAGTTAAATTTACGCTAGCAAAATTTTGGGCAAAAGCTAGTAGAAGATACTTACCTATACGGTCTTTGTTAATAGTCGCTCTTAAAGTTCGCAGAACTATGTTATGATGACAGTGGAGAGAAGGTAAGTAGGTACCTATCTAAAATAAACCAAATAGGCATGTAGTCATAGTTAATAAGTTTCATCGTTTTGTTCTACAAATAACGAAGGAATAAGTAGCCACAACTATTGTGGGGTAAACCTTTCGCCAGTTCAATAACAAGGTTCAATATCAAGTGAAAGTTCAGCAAATTCACAGACTATAGTCTAGAGAAACCGGTATTCCGTAATTGGAAGTTTCCATTAAATCTGTGGAATGTTAACTTTTTTATAGGACGATGTTGGCCCATCATTTGGACGGTAGACCGTACACCTCATATTGGTTCCAATGTTGGTAACTATAATAAAAATCACCCGACAGACACACCAACTGTACGGTCCCAAACTAAGCAAAGCTTGTACTATGGGTACCGTAAAATGGACTGGGGGCGATCCCAGTGACACCCAGACCTGGGAAAATTACGAAAAGCCCATTTCCGAAATTTGCCCTGGTGGGAATCGAACCCGCAACCATGTGCAGTGAGCCGAGCGGCCTACGCTAGAACCACTGCGCCATGCGGTCGTCACTATGGCACGCAATTTCGAAATTTGAAGTCAAAAAAGTTTCGTATACATGTAGGAGTCAAGGTAGTTAGTCAGTCAGGTAATGGCCTAGGTTCAGAAAGTCAAATGTTCTATACTTACCTACTGATAAGAGCAGACAAATTTTAAACAAATGTGGGTGCACTTCTGCCTATCACTTCGGGGAAAACAGGCGTGAGTGTGCGTGATATATCGGTCTTCGTAAACTTTAATAATTAGATAGCATCGTAGACACAAGTGCCATTTATCATCAAACACTCAAATGTCAAGGTTGGCCCAGACATTTGTCACAACACTCATATTTCACAAAAAAAGCAATTTGTATCTTACTTAAATAGACGCAATCACAATTAATTATTTCCACAAACCACGTGTTTATGGGAAAGGGCAGGCATGTCGACAATTGGTAGGCATTTGGTAATACTTGAAACTGAATACTTGTCACAGAATTAACAGGTCAAGGTCTGTCGGACCTCCGGATGAGATT
Source organism: Notodonta dromedarius (assembly GCA_905147325.1). Taxonomy (NCBI): domain Eukaryota; kingdom Metazoa; phylum Arthropoda; class Insecta; order Lepidoptera; family Notodontidae; genus Notodonta; species Notodonta dromedarius. The sequence goes on along the minus strand of LR990183.1, from coordinate 1,002,997 downwards.
AGTGACCTTTAAGATTTACTAATGTGCGAAGCAACAAAAGTGTATAAGAATTTTTTTTAAGTAATAGTGGGCGCAAAATAGTTTCTTGTATACTGAACATACATAGCACGCCGTAAAGAGGTCACATGTGCACTAGAATGGGTATATAGGGATTAAGTATACAGGGTAACATCAAAATGAATATTTGAAAGTGTTTCGCTATTTAAGTAATACATAATAATGATTCGAATTATTTTAGGAACATTAACTAAACGAATCGATTGATTAAAATTAAATGTGAAATTAACCTGGAAAGTACCTGGTAACTGGAAGTAGAGTTATTATCTTTATAAAAGTAGCTAAGATTTGCAGAATAAATAAACAGACTCTTTCATTCGAAAATAGTTCTAATTGCAACAGCTTTTAATCGTCAATTTAGTTTGTTTATTCCTACTGAAACGACAAAATATTAAGATTTTCGATGAGATCAAGTAAGCGATCGGGTCTCATTTATTATATTACACTCAATAATTCATTTAAATTTTTTTAGACATTAGTCGAATACGTTGCGTTGGTGTTAGAGGTCCATAATTATTTTAGAGTAAAAATGTAATATGATTATTAGAAAATTATAGTCATTGAATGATTGTTTCTCAGATGATTTTTATCCACGATTGTACTTAGCTACATGAGGCATTTTTCCGAGCCTGCTTTAGTGTGTGGTCGACCGCAATTTTGTCATAAAACACGTCGGATTCGCCTCGAGCCGATGATCCATTTGTCAGGACTGAGGTCAACGCGGTACATAATGGCAATCAAAGACGTTTTCAGCAACTAGTGCATGGCTAATGCGAAGTCGTTAGGAATCTGGGTCTTAGGCCGGCTGGACACTGACGACCTTAGGTCTTATGATGGAGGGGCGTGTACTTATTACATTAGAAATAGAAAGGTAGGTACTTACTAATTATTTTAAATAAACCGGTCGCTACAGTAGCTAGACCATCTTGAATGTTATCTACTTATATTTTAGTAGCCTGATTATTATGTACTTATGAATAGATCATAACACATTTGGTTTGAATACAAGAGTCAAATTAAAAAATAGCTTGTTTATTGTAGGGTTGCCGCTCTATTACTATATTGTTACGAAAAATATATACAACATTTGACGTTATATTTTACGGGCATGCCCATTATTAATAAATTCGACATTTACTTAAGATTTGTTTTTCAACGAAATATCTCGTGGAACTCGTAGAGGTTTTTAAAAATATTTAGTAATTAGGTACCTGCCTATAATATTGTAATGCATTTCGAAAAATATAACCATAAAGATTTATGCGAATAAACATTGAGAAATACATCTATACAAATAAATAAAATTGGAGTGTCTGTTTGTAATATCAAAAAACACCTTTTCACTTAATGCATATGAAAGTATATAAGACACCTATAGCAAAAACGCGATTAAAAATTTTTTTCTCTGTCTGTCTGTGTGTTTGTTCCGGGTAATCTCCGAAACGGCTGGACCGATTTTGACGGAACTTTCACTGGCAGATAGCTGATATTATAAGGAGTAACTTATGTAACTTTTATTTTAGAAAACAAAATTTAAAAAACTGCTGTCGCATGGGCTCAGAACGCGGGAGCGGGCTTTTTTGTTAAGTTAAATTCCACGCGGACGAAGTCGCGGGCTCAGCTAGTGGTTAAATAAAATTAGTGTGATCATCACACATTGGATTACAATATCAATGCCTATCGCGAATTGCGATCCAAAGATAAGTATTGACTATGAATTTGAAATGCACGTAGGTACTTGTGTAATAAGTAGGTAACTCCCACAGAAAAGGCAGATTTCACAAATTCATATGAATCGATCACTAATCAACCTTACTAAATTTTTTTCGGCAACCCTATATGATTAAAAAATCTTCATTCTAGGGGGAAAGTGCGACCAGTATGGCGACCGTGGTTTAATTGTTCAGTAATCGGTAATACACCGGAGAACACTCGGTTATTAGATGTTACGACTTGTTAGAAAACTGGCACGTCGAAGAAATGTTAGCAACGTAACTTTTTATTTTGCTTTTTTTTCTCGCGGCGGGTTCACTGAACTGTGCCAATACCATTAGAAGAGTTTAGCGAATATAAACTCAAACTTTTTGTTTCGTTGCACTTAAATAACTTACAACTCTGCATACACCCACTTGGGTGTATATAAATAAATATCGCCAGACTGACACACCAACTGTACAGTCCCAATCAAGCAAAGCTTGTTCTATGGGTACCGTACAATGGACTGGGGGCGATCCCAGTGACATCCAGACCTGGGCAAATTACGAAAAGGCCATTTCCGAACTTTGCCCCGGCGGGAATCGAACCCGCAACCACCATGTGCAGTGAGCCGAGCGGCCTACGCTCAAACCACTGCGCCAAGAGGTCGTCATATGGCACAATAGTCTACCCGTTGTGCTCGCTTATGGTCTTTCGTTAGGCTGAATATGTTATGTTATGTAAGTATGCTGTAAATGTTTAATGGGTTGAGGACAAATAAGATTTTTTAACTTATCATTTTCAAGATTTTAAAACCTTGAATTGCGAGAAATATCGACGTAATTTGTAGTTCCTATGTTAACTTTTAAATTAATTAATTAATGAAAATGTATTCTTCATAAGTGTGAAATTACTTAATCACGGTACTAGGGGACATCCTTTAATTATGTCAAAGAGCCTACTCGTATAATAATAATAGTCTATATCCTGTCAGATACCAAATTGACCGTATCTTGTTACTAATTGATATTAATTAATTATCTACACCTGAATTAATAATTAAAGGTGTAGTACCACCCTCTCACAGAAGACCGGCGTAAAGTAGCTATTATAGATGCGTTTCGTACGATGAGTAAGAAAGCCGGAAGACCAACCCCCCTGCTTCCCCTCCCTCTGTCGCAACCCCTACAAGCCCGCAACGTGCGAGCAATGCCATTGGTATTACGGTACGGTAACTTCTTAACATCAGGCGAGTCGTACGCTTATTTGCAGACTTGTTTTATAAAAAAAACACTAATTTAAAATAATACTTTATAACAGTACACGACACATCACTAGTTAATAACATTTTTGTTCCAATTTTAAAGCAATATACTGCATCCTGATTACGTAACTTTGCAATTACAATTGTCAATTGCCGTCTCATTACGTGTCAAGTCCATTCAAACTGTCAGTTCCAATCGTTAACAAAGAATGAATGAATCGTTCCGAGGATAGCGTCATTAGTCTATCGAGTGTGTATTGATGTCACATCTGAGCTAGAGCTAAAGTGATGTTACACTGGTCAGAGCTAAATTCTAATTCTAAAAGGTGTCGTGTTCTTGCTTAATAATTTGTTTCACTGCTTCTTGACAAAACTATCTGAGGTCCGTATTAATAAATTGATCTCAAGTCTGAGAGCGGTCTTGAGTATGCTTTTGACACAATAACACTATTTGTAAGTGTAAAAATAAACGCTTTGAATTTGAATTTGAACATAAGAATGACATTTCCAAGATAGCTCTCAGACTCAGGATTAGGACCATTCTCTATTGGCAGTTATATAATAATGACAAAGCTAATCGCTATTATATTACTTCGAACAAAACGGACTCTATGTAATAACAATGAATGAACAATTCAATAGATATAAAGGCGTAGCGCGAACGTGACGTTACCTAAATATATTATGTCATATTATGACTAGTTAAAAAGCAATTATAAATAACAATAATGTTGTTATGTCCTAATTAAAACACATGATTTCCTCAAAGATTAGGGTAAAGATGCTCTACCAATGTAAAGTAAGCCTCTACTTTCTCCCTGTCTCGTTGGTAGTAAGTTTGCGTTGGAAACATCTGCAGGTTCAAACCCCGGCTTGCACTCCTGAGAAAACGTATACATAGGTATTAGGCTCGTATTAATGAATGAATGAATGAATGGTAATGTCATTCTTATGTCATTCCAGTACAAAATGTCATGTCATAAGCGTTACCAAGACCGCTCTCAGATTTGAGATCGATTTATTAATACGGCCTGCCTTAGAGGGTAGGTTATTTATGTAAAAATTACGAGTTTCTAAAAGTTTCAAACGAATAATTTGACATAACTCGTGTTTATGCCGCGTTTACCTTTTTTGCAATTACACGGCAATAGGTTAATTGTACGTGTCGGAATCGAATCCAGAACCACTCAGTAACGAGACCTCTGTAACCACAAGGCTACCTTTGTAAGTAGTTTTATTTAAATTGGGAATTATGTCGGACACATGAATCCTTGTGAGAGGTCTCAGCGTGTGAAATCGTCTTAACGGTTACATAAAAGCTTTAAACAAATATTTATTAATGTGCTAGACTAAGACGAGATGGCACAATGAAGCCAATTGAGCTTTTAGAAAAGCTAACTACCTGCTTATCTTATTTGAATAGTAACGACGATACGTAGTGTAGTATAATCAAACGTCGTCGCAAAGAAATCGAAAGCACCTGCATTGTTTTAACTTATCTGCTTGTTTTGTTAAACAACCTTCGTCATTTAAACTTATTAAACACATTATAACTTGTAATTGGCCTGATAACGTAAAATACATATATAATACAGCTCACATGCGGGGCAGCTCGACCGGAATAGTCCCATCCTCTCACAAAAGCTCGCCGTAAAATTACTATTATAGCTACGTTTCGTACAATGAGTCGGAGAGCCGGACGCCTAACCCCCCTCGTTGTCCATCTTTCCCACTACCCTTTAGGGCAGCAAGATACGAACAATGTATCTTTAAGCTACGGTAAATGTTTAGAAAAATGCGGGTTGTACGCTTGTTTTGCCGACTTTATTATATAAGAAAGACGTGCCAAGATTGTTAACTAAATACGACAGGTAAGAAAAAAACACTTTAATACCTTCTACCATTCTAATTCAGGGCAAGAATCTCTTATATTACAATTTTTTCGTCATTAAATCCAAAAAAACTACACCTAGCCCTAATGATAATTAATTAACATCACCAATTATCTGGTGAAAAGTGGGTCTTTCATCACAAGCCGTTAATACGGTTCACATATCACTTTTGGCATTCCGTTCCGTTTATCGCTTTTTAGGTCTAATTACCACTTAATGCTATCCGATAATAGACGTTATAGCACAAGACGGTATCGGCCTACATAAATACTTAGCATCGTATCGGACACATTATCTGAAAATCGGACTCTTTATCACCATATCAGACATAAAAAAATTGGCTAGTAAAATGTAACAGAGGCGCATTATGTTACTTATTTCCAGACAGTTTATGCTTCAAAGTTTACGTTAAGGTTAAGGTTAAGGGTTAAAGGAGAGTATCCTTTACCTTAACCTTAACGTAAACTTCGTTATGTATAAACATAATATAATAGTATTTATGTGTAGAACCATAGTTTAATATGTAAGTATATAGCGATAACTTAGGCGATAAAATATCTAACAGTGTAGTCCTCACCTATCCTATTATGCATCTGTTGAATATTGTTAAAAACGTCAGTTATACAACGCTAAGATTCATCTCAGCAACTGGGGTAATGTGTGCTATAACGTAAACGTACGTATAAGTTAAGTACCTACTTGCGTCCGTCGTACGAGCGGCGGATGGTTCTTGTACATCCTTAATTAAATTATTATAATTATGCGTAGTTGAAAAAAATATGCAGATGTATTGAAGCCACCGCCTCGCTAGTAACAAACGAAGCTGACAGAACGAGGAACTGATGGAATAACAATAATAACTAGTTGGATTTAGTTTTGACAACCGCCTAATAATGGTCTCATGATTTGAGCGTAATTTTAAGTAAAGAGTGGACATTTTTAACTTCGAATTTTAGTAATTTGACAGTGGGAGGCATATCAGTTTTTTACAAAAATGTAGAAATAATGTATTCATAAGCAAAGTTTTAATTGATACCCTCTTCCTCCGTTATTCTTACATTCCAAAAGATTTTGTGAATTACGAATTTTCTTTAAGAAACACATATTCGTAGTCAAGGCAATCATTAAACTATTTTGCTAAAAAAAAAACAAATAATAATTGTTTTTTTTAGCAAAATGTAAGTTTTAGTATTATTATGTTTTAAACTTACATTATTATGTTTACCAACTAACATTATTATGTTTTAAACTGTTACATAATGAAATTCAGTACACGTTTTACAAATATATGGCTTTCATATATCGCACAGTGCACAGTGGCTTTCATCGCCATTCATTTTGCCAACAACTGAGTTTGATGAGGCACTTTGTCGGTAGGTGAAACAAAAGAGGAACCTGAAAATGTTGAAATGAGACTGTAGGGCAGTGAACATACACATCAATTTATTTACTAGGCGAGCGAAATAATAAAATTGTGGATGATATGATATAATACAAAGAGAAATAAATTATATTATTAAAAAATATAGACGGAAACAGAACGTTAAGGCATTATAACAAAAATAAGACAGATATAAGAAAAGGAAGGATTTTTTTATTAGGACTAGTCCCGCCACACACTCCCACCACTGTAACTCCTGTAAACCAGGATCGACAATGGTGACCAACAATGACGTCGAGGTTTGACCCTCGACGAGTCCCGGGGAAAAGTTAAATTGTCTTGGAACCCGCACGAATTTAATCGAAAGAAATAATAGGAGTTGGAAGAAAATATTTCCACTTCCCTCCAGGAAGGAAAAGGAAGGGATGTTAAAAAAAAAGACAAATGCCTTCTTACAATTTGATATTATTATGGGAAATACATGTATATAACTAAGTTTTAGGGGAAGTTTACGGGACTGAATAAAATTCAAGTCAAACTTTTAGCGCCTTTTCCATGGAAAGAGTAGGTTCAGGACAGCGCACCACCTCGTTGACGTATTATCTACAGTCCGAATCTTCCTCGTCTTCGGCGGAGCCCTGTACCCTAACTAAGAGTTAAGATACAAATGAATTAAGGTAACTAGGCTTCGGCACCGCGCACCGTAATGACTTTTCGGATTCTTTGAAGACTTACGCAAAGGAATCTCAACAAAGGGTTTGTTATATAACAAAAAATTAAGATATAACAAATATTATTTTTTTGCAATTTTCTCTTCTTCAGTAAATACGAACAATAAGCCTAAGTTAATTATTCTAATTAATCCCCTTATGTTTAATTTACATTGGCATATTTTCACTTTGAATTTCGTAATGCACAAATGTGAATTGGTCAAGCGTGAGAGGTGCATAGATGTTAATTGGTTCAGTAGGCATTACAAAATGTGTATCTATGTCCATCCCACACCCGTTTTGACGATGGCATTTGGTCATAATTGGGGGGTGAGTCTATTGTAATTATACCTGACATACTCTTATTGATTTCGAAGGATGTTAGTCCACTAGCCTGGCCCAGTGCAGGTTGGTGAAGGACATACATCTTTAGGATAGACTGGTTTATTGAAAATGAACAACACTTATTATATTTACCGAAGGGAAGCCGCGGGGTGAGGAGGGTTGTAATGTAATCTTGTAAATTAGTGTGTAGTGATATAACTAACACATTAGTAGTGTTTTGCACACATGTAGTGTGAAAAATGGGGCGCGTCTTCTATCTGGTGGACTAAACGGATCTACTTATGCAAAATGGAACCAACCCACACACACTTCTGCAATCTGATACCAACCTAGAACCACTAACACAAGGTTGGTTTTGGTCTACAGTAGTGCATGTGAGTTGGTTCCATTTTGCATAAGTAGGTCCTTACTATCTATACACTTCAGTTTAAGATTACGGTGGGGGGTACGTATTCACAAATAACATTTTCCGAAGTCGGAAACGACAGCCTCCATCCTTCTTTTACAATATGAATTAGAAGAAGGATGAAAGCTGTTGCCGGAAACATTTCATCAATTGTGATTGGTTCACTATGCTCTCGAATTACTGTCGGTCCGGTTAATCAGGATCTCGGACGATCTCGTTACGTCGTCACGCAAGCTTCAGAACGCTACGATACAAAACATATAAGGATCCCTAAAAGCAATAAAAAGTGAACGCTGTATTTAATTTCGCGTAAACACTATTTATAATAATAGGTACGTATTATAATAATATGCGTGTATATGCAAATGTTATTTCCGTATAGTGCGCCGTCTCGTAATGATGCTAGCTATGATAAGATAAGAAATCAAATACCTACACCTACCTACTAGTGATGGAACATTTCACAGGTCGCGTATGAAAAATCATATTATTTATATAGGTTTACACAAGTAGCACCTGCTACCGACATAGGCAGAAACTGTTAAAATCATTGCAATTAAATCGCAAAGCATTCGGTACCGATCCGGCTTTCATGAAAAATCATCGACCACTGATGTCATAGGATTAAGATACAAAGTGTAAATAAACGCGGCCAATAGATAGTGTTTACGCTGATTTTCTGTTAGAGGCTAGTACTACCCCAGTCGAGCTAGCCCGTACTATAGACTGTAGTCAATTGGGCCCATCACTGCAGCTCTATCAATACAGCTCGGCTCTACTACTATAAAATGTGTTGAAAAAGAATTGTGCACTTACCTATCGCTACTGCTAGTTAGGGGTGGAAATAATTTGTATTATAATTGACGACTGCTTGGCGCAGTGGTTCGAGTGTAGGCCCGTCGGCTCACTACACATGTTGGTCGCGGGTTAGATTCCCGCAGGGGCAAATTACGGAAATGACCTTTACGTAATTTGCCCTGGTCTGAGTGTCACTGGGATCGCCCACAGTCCATTGTACGGTACCCATAGTACATGCGTTGCTTAGTTTGGGACCATACCGTTGGTGGGTCAGTCTGGCGATATTGACTATTATTTATTTACCAGCTGTGCCCGCGACTTCGTCCGCGTGGAATTTAATTGACAAAGTTTCATACAAACTTTCATCCCCTATTTTATCCCCTTGGGGGTAGAGTTAATCACAATCCTTTCTCAGCGGATGCCTACGCCATAACATCTACCTGCATGCCAAATTTCAGCCCGATCCGTCCAGTGGTTTGGGCTGTGCGTTGATTGATCACTATGTCAGTCAGTCGGTCACCTTAAAGTTATATATATTTAGATTCCTATCAGCATGGATAAGTGTATTAGTCGCACTTATTCCCTCGGGTGGGTATACATTTATAGAGTGTAAGGTCCGCCAACTCGCACTGGGCTATTGTGAAGGACTATAGCCCGAATCCCCCTCGCATTGAGGGGGGATGTTCCCGGTATGTTAGGGATATTACATAGGGACCATAATACCATTGACTGAATATGGGCGCAACGCCGTGAAGCTCTGCCCCCCACCCCCTTAGGGGATAATTACAGGCGCGTCGCGTCGGTGGCCAGCTACCAGGATCTCATACCTTACAAGTGATCTCAAATTATATGAAGCCTATAACAGTTTCAACATCCGGATATTGTAAAACATGAGACGCATTGTGGAGACTATGAAAGGTCAATAGGTCGACGTTGTAGTAATAATAATAAGGTCTGTAATGCAATGCAAGTGTGTATTATTGACATGTAGCAGATTTCATCGGGTATAGACGATTATTTGTTTGTGTTAAATGTACTTTAATTGACAGTGATCTATGGTGATGAGTGATTTCTTAATTTGTCTTCAATTAATATTAAATTTTTAGTCTCTAAATCAGTTATTACAATATTGAGTTAGGTACCAAAATATTTACTAATATAGGTAAACTGTTTCATTTGTATCAAAACACTAACTTTCAGAAAAATTATTCGCTTCGAGAACGAAGCGAATTGCAAAAAAAAATAAAAAATATAAAGGTTATAAAATGACCACAAATCGTTTTTATGCCCAAAGTCAAAGCTAATCACTTAAATGTGGTAATTCCATACAGCGCCTTTAATATTTACGGGTGCAGTAAATTACTGTCACTGCGAAATACCCAAGAGTCGATTACAAAGACGTTTGAATAGACGCGAAATAGCCTTCAGTGTTCTTATTGTGTTATTTTACGCAAGAAAAGTCCGGTGTCGACGCAATGCGTTTATTCTAATTGTTGAATCTTCATTAATTTAGTCCGTGATGCCCCCCGAAGCTCCGAAATGGTGGAAGACGGAGACCAGTTCAACCTGACCCCTCAATCTTAAGTGAAAGTTCAGATGAAGAGGTTAAAGCAGTTTGGGTACTATGTATGGGAGAGCGTTAAAAGCGTGGTCTATGATTCGCACGTGTACATTCGCCTCCGTTGCGCGGACGAATCAAATCGCATTCTATTTTTGAAAATTTGGCGGTTTATTTTTTTTACGTCTTTCGAATTTGGAACGTGAGTTCTTAATATAAACTTTTTAAATAGTGATAAGTGTTGTGTTATTGTTATTTTAAAAATAATTATTGTTTTCTTTTTTAAATTATAGTTTTTCTTCGGTGTTCTTATTTTTTCGGAAGAAAAAATTAAGGTGAGTGATTTTTCTTATTTTATTTTTATTAACATACCTACCTAATAAGTAATTTTATTTTTTACTTTAAGGGAATGAAGTAACAATAATTAAAATTCTTGCCTACCTACAAATATGTAAATGTATTATTAAAAGCTATAAATTTTATTCGTAGCTGCAATTAGTTACATAATTGGTCTCGTAAAATTGTGGGTTCCAGTTACCTAAGTTTATAGAAGATTTAAATGATTTTTTTTCATACCATCTATCTACCCAAGTGATAAAATATATAAGGCTTTTCTTTATTAATGCAAAATAATTTGCATGTCGCTTTAATAGGTATTTAAATACTAAAGATGATTGAGGTATAAATCGTTAATTTCTCAAATACGATTGCTGTGATTCTTTGACACTGAGACGTCAGAATGAAAACATGACTTAACGACGTCTTAAACAGCTGAGTGTACTTAAACGTTTGAGTAATCACCCGCTAGAGCTTCAATAGACGTCAAACTCGATATAGCATATTTATCAACAAATGTTGTACAGTGTTTTGTTGGTATTGTTATATTATTCATGTTTTAAATTTTTTTGGTTTTATATAAAAAAAAAATATAGCAAATTTTCCGACACATTTAGAAACAGGGCGTAGAATTACGTGTTATAGAAATTTTCGGTCAATTTTCTGAAATTTAATTATCTCGAGTACTAAGCAGAATTTTTACCAAAGAAATTGTAATAATATTTTAACGATTTCTTTGATTTTTATAGATTTTTTTTGGATACTTATTCCCTTTATATCAAGAATGGTTCATGTAGAGATGCACTGTCTAGATTCCCACCAATGTATATTAGTGTACGTGCATCGCGACCCTTCCTTCCACCCACGTGGAAGGTGTAGAATAATCTTCCTCCTGAAGTCTTTCTACTTCAAAAGGCAAGGCTACAGGTCCCTTGAAAGCTGCCACCGCGTCTGTTCCTCTTGAGTTGCAGATGTGCTGAATGATGGTTAACTTAACGTCAAGTGGACCATCTACCAGTATGTCTAGTGTGTCCTAGGCAATAACTCTAAAATGAAAATTTAAAAACTTTTTAAACTACCAAAGAGTTGATAATTTTCAAACGGCTGAACCGATTGTCATGAAACATAGCTAAGAACACTCTCGATCAGAATACGTTTCTAAAAAAAAAAAACAAAATTAAAATCGGTCCATCCGCTTGGGCGCTACGATTCCACAGACAAACACACAGATACACATGTTGAACTTATAACACCTCTCTTTTTTCGTCGGGGGTTAATAATATAGAAAAAAAATATTTATTATAACAATATTATTTAATAAATAATTTATAGAGATGCGTTTACAGTGGCCATAATGGTGGAAACTTTGTGTCATTAGGTCAAAGTTGATTGTCAATCTGTGACCAAAATGACCATCCTCAATTGCGTTCAGGTGGTTTATGACCGCCAGCTTTGAGCAACCACCTGATGTAATTTGGACTCTATTGTGTGGCAATACGCCATTATATCGAGTAATATATTAGCGGCGCTTGCGCAACTAACAATTTATGTGTGTCAACGTGAGATCGATGATGCGTATTTCAATATTGTCCTTACAATGAACTGGTTGCGCCTGCAACCTGTGACAAGTATCTATGACCTATTGATTGATGAGTCATTACTTGATCTTAAGTTAAATCTTAAGTAGGTGACTTAGGTGTTAATAAATCCATCTCAAGTCTGAGAGCGATCTTGGAAATGTCATTCATATGTAATTCCAGTACAAAAAGACATGTCTAAAGCTTACTCAAGACCGTTTTCAGAGACCGTTCTTGAGATCGATTTATAAATACGAGCCTTAGAATAGTCTTCTTCTGTGACTATAAGCGCATGGAAATAAACACACTCTCCCCACATAATAAAGCGCTAGTTAGCATGCCTATTATGGAGCCAATGTCACACTAATTGACATGCCCCATGGAACAGTCTACCCACACACGATACAACTCAGTACTAAGACCTGTTTCCTGACCTAGGGAGCTTTCCCCGACCTGCGACCCTCGGTCGCGACTTTCAATTTCACAAGTCAGCCGGCGGGAATACCTTGCATTTATTTACTACTCACAATTTATGATGTCCTGGTAGATGTAAGTAAATAATTCAAAACTATAGTACCTCTACTATGAGTTACTACAGTATAATTAAATAAAATATTTGCAATATATATCGTTAATTTCTCGAGTGACCGATGTGACACAACTTGCCGTACAAGTAATTTACGCAGGCGCTAGCGAGTAGCGTTAAACTCGTGGGAGAGTTAGCAAGGATATATTATCTTCACTGTCATCACGAATTTTGGTTAGATTGTTACTTGTAACGTAACCACCTATATGTTAAAAGAGAGAAATATATAAGTCCACGTGGACGAAATCCCGGGCAGAAGCTAGTCTGATACCAGATCTTTTATTTACTCCATCTATACGGACAAAGATTACAGGTCTATCAATGTATATTTTAGCTAGAAACAAACCCAACGGCTAGCCCATGTCTTCCTGTCACGACCCGCTGTTTCTTTTCAACCATTAGCATAATAAGATGTCATTTTCACAGTAGAAAGCAGCCAATCATAGAGACGCTCCTGAGGTTATGGAAATTTATTTGGAACAGTATCGCTTCCTGATTGGCTAATTGACGGGCCCCATCACGATCGCCCAATCATGTGGTGTGCCATGGACATACAATACCTTTATTTATTTAACAGCTTTTGAAAACGAACATTTGTTATAAAATAAAATAGTTCTTAGATTATTTTATTTATATGACAAAGTCGGCAACAAGCGTACGTCCCGCCTGATGTTAAGCAGTAACCGTAGCTTATAGATGCTTTGCAATACCAATAGCATTGCTCGCAAGTTGACAACCTGAAGGGGAATGGGATATAGGGGAATTTGGGCTTCCGGCTCTCACACTTATCGTGCGAAACACAGCTACTTTACGCCGATCTTCTGTGAGAGGTTGGTACCATTCCGCTCAAGCCAACCAGCAGCATATGACCTGTACTCAATTGGCTATTGATTGGCTCTACCGCTGTAAAAGCTAACGAACACGCTCTACAATTTTATATAATTACCAGCTGTGCCCGCGACTTTATCCGTGTGGGTTTTCATATTTATTCACCTTTTAAACCTTCTCTGGACTTCCACAAATAATTCAAGACCAAAATTAGCCAAATCGGTCCAGCCGTTCTCGAGTTTTAGCGAGACTAACGAACAGCAATTCATTTTTATATATATTGATAGATAGATAAAGATTTTACAACGTAATGGTGCAAGGAATATGATAATTTATTATTTAGGAAGTTATTTAGAATGGTGGTATGCATTCACACGTCGCCAAGCCACAATGTAAGTGTTAAGTAATGTAACTATTAAACCAACGTTCGGAACTCCTGACCTCAAAACGGTGAACAAGATTATTATAGTGTTATATGGCCATAAACACGGTCAATTTCCCATGACGATAAGCTTAATATGAATTATTTAAGTTGAATGGTTTATTGTTTCGTTTACATAATTTAGATTATCTATATACCACAACATTAATGGACTGATTTGTAAGTAATTTTATGATTTGGATTATGATTTATATATCGTACGACCTTACAGTTATTTATAGATACTTACATATAATAAACATGGGAAAAAATCGAGATTAAATGTTGTTTTCGAAACAAGTTTTTTTTATAAAACCTATTGTTTTTCAAACTATTCTCGAATCTCAGTTAGGCTGTCACGAATCATGATGTATAATAGTATACAGCCACTTTCTGCAGGCTTTAATAAATAAAAATAATAACAAGGAAAAAATCTAGATTCGCTAACTCCATGGGAAAACTTCGACCATAATCTTTGGACTACTATGTAACTTACACATAATAATGTAACACTATGTTACTCACCATTTATTTGCCTAACGTCTTGACCCGAAAACTTATCGAGTGATATTTGACGAGCACTAGAAAGTGCATCCGCGGATCAATGGTTACGTAATTTTACGCAACATAATATGTCATTAATATATAACTTAAAATAATAAAGTTATTGTTTGTAAATATTCATTGCGAACATTCGCTTTCAAATACATTTCCTTGTTCCGGTTTTTGTAAATATTTTATTGATTATATGAATAATTATTGTCGTGGTGAGGTAATATAATATGTAGTAAGTATATAATTGAGTATGATGGATTACGATTTTGTAATCTATGTACTGTCTTCATAAAGTTGAAATTGCAATGCTCCAATTCTCCCTTATTCCCATAAAATCAAACCTTTTTTCAAATACGCCGCCGCTCGGTATCAAACGTGGTAGGCGTGAGAATATACAGTTTTTGTACACAGATATCATCATGAATAGCTAGTAGAGCTCAGAGCAATGTGGGTTACACGCGAACCACGGCTCCAAGATGATTGATGTTTCTATTCAACATTTTTGATTGCTGTAATGCTTTTATGACTTAATTTGGCAGATTTGAATCTGGAAGAGTGATTGAACTTACGCGTCTTTTAAGTTAAGCTTATATCAATGTCACGTCACTAAAAGGCATGTCCTTTTGGGAATCATGGGCTTTCCGGCCTTTTATCAATGAAGGTACACCAAATCAATAATCAAGAAAGGTTTTTTAGTTTTTTTTCAAAATCTGACAATAATAAAAGGCACCGTTTGTAATTCGCAAAAAATACCGCGTGCAGTGCATTTATTAATATATCCAACTTACTCTAAAACATTTCAAGAACAACAGCTATCCAGATAATCTGGCAATTTTTGTATATTTAGTGATTTACTAGTATCATATCCACCGTGATAATATTTAGAGTAAAATAAATGTATTAATAAACGCACTGCTTACTGTGTTTGTCGCAAATCACAAAATGTTGTCCTAAATGTTTTCAGATTTTGGATAAACTATAAAAAAACTCGAAAATTTTGAATTTCGCGGGCTAGACAGGCGCCTTCACCTTAATGTTCGACTTTTTGACCAGATGTCTAGGGAGAGGGAAGTCCCGAGTCCAGATTTGACGGATTATGATATGGAACCATGTGCAGATGACATAAAGTCTTAAATTAATAATGCACGACATTTCGCATGGCATCGCAGTTAATGGTAAAGATGAACCATAAAAATAAAATAATGATACTAATCTTATGTGTCGTTTGGAACAGTTACTTGGTAGCGAAGGTCAGCTGTTCGAAATAAAACCATTATATTTTTTTGTTTTACACAAAGTATGTTAGATTTGAATAACATTTATCATAATATTATTTTTTTTAATAAGCAATTGTTGTTTTACTGGCAATTCGGCTCAACTTTGGCACCATACATTACGTGCTAGCCTGTCTATACTAAGCAGGCTAGCCTGTCTTTACAAAACTGTAATCCGTCTCTACCCCACTTTATTTGCCAACCGTACATTTTACGCTCGTGGGAGTCAACAAGTTCGCTCGTAAATATCTTTTTCATGAAACCTTTAAAACTGCGCGATCTAAATCAGACGACCTCGTTTCATTAAGCACATTGTAATTACTATATTCCGTGTCGGTTCATTTTCTTTTTGCCTTCCACAATACAATCGTAGCTATACCATGGGTGCGCTCTAGTAGTTAGTCTCTACGTCAATTATCTATCGGTCACCGAACGAGCATTATACATATTTTACGCGGACGAACAAGCACATGGTAGAGCTTAGACCACCTGCTGAGGAGGTAGTCCAGCAGATGATATACTGTCAGTAACATGTAATACCTGAACACCTTTAAGGTCGTTTATCGTATGGCAATATAAAGCTCTAGCACGGCTTGCCGCTGATCTTTGACTGTGATTTCACACGAAAAATATGATAAAGTGGGCAGGCAGTAGTTTATCTGATAGTACCACCAAATCTACGACACAATTCTTTTGTCTATGATTAAGAATTTACAAAGGTAGCAACGTGGATACAATTTTGATTTGAAAGCATTCGATACCTCCCACGTAAGTTGTTGTATGCCACAAAAATGCCGTTTTGCGTTTTTACTGAAAACTATCCTAATTTGCATTATTGAATGCATTCAAAGTGAAAAAATAATGAAAACACGATTTTTTCAAGGATTTTCTAGACGTATATTGTTGTAACTTTTGAACGAGAACGGGCTACAACGTTGTATATACCTTTGCAATGGTATACGCGGGGTGCGGGAGAGCGGGAACCGCGCGCTCGCTTGTCGTATTTGTCACATAAAACAGACTACGCCGGACTTTCAATCGACCTGAAATGTTGTATAGATTACTTACAACAGTATACGTCGATACGCGTTCATGAAAATTGTTGTATGTAATACATGTACCCTTATACGTTTACATTTAAATAAAAATAATTGTTGTATGTTATAAATACTACATTTTACTTCGGGAGTTGTTATTCAAAAGTTTGTTGTATGGTGACATACTATATTTTACGTTGCTATTACTTTTTTTTTACTCCAATTCAATGTTGTATGTCGAAAGTAAGTTCTAAAATTGGGTCTTAAAAAGCTTTGCTTAATATATGAAATTTTAAATAAAAAAAATAAACCGACATCAAATAACTTGGGTGCACTAAAAAGCTAGAAATAACCAGGGAACTTGTAATTTATTTCATTTGGAGTCAGTGCCACTATCTTTACACAACGTTAATACGTCTACTTCTTACCTACTACCCCTACTTACTTGAATTGTCACCGACCGAATTTAGATTCTGGTCTGATAATTGTGCCGGTCAGAATCGCAATCGCATTGTGTTTGCGTTTTATGTGTATATTGCTCATAAACTTAACATAACTATAAAACATACCTTTCTCGAAAAAGGTACAGAGGTACAAGCAGAGGGTGACAGCTTTCACGCTTTTATAGAACGTTCATCTAAAAATAAACTTATTTATACACCTTTGGAATGGTTTAGCTTGTTTAGACGAGCTAAACAGGATGGAAGACCATATAATGTCATAGAAATTAAGCATAGTGATTTTTATAACTAAAAATAACTTTTGAACGGGCGTAATTCGACGTAATCTTCTACTCGAGAGAGCATGAACACCGAGTTCCTTAAAGCGCGAGACCGCTCTTAAATCTCTAGATTATTTAGTCCGATATTTGTCGTTTACGAAGATCTTCTGACCGAATGGCAATCCAGATGGGATACAATAACTAAGGGCTACTTCAAAATTGGTTCCTTCCCCTTTCTGTCAATGTTCGACGCCGCAAAACAATCGTGAACATTCTGCACATCACATCTTGTGGGTGTGCAGTCTCTGGCACAGCAAACGGACTACTATGCTAAATAGCCTGCAAGTCACATATGAAGCAGTTAATTACACAGACCTTCTGGAAACCAGAGACAATTTCCGTGCGTTCAAGCGCTTTTGCCATACCTATTATTGGAATCAAGTATAATCAGCTCACGAGTTTAGGTCCAATTAGTCATATTACTATCCGTGATGGCTTGCAACTGGTCTTCAATCAGCTGTAACAGACTTGTTTCTATGGCAATCAGCCCATACCAGCTATTTTATTCTCCTGCTTTGCACCGGAGGGAAATATATTTTTTTTCTTCCAACTCCTCCTATTATTTCTTTCGATTAAATTCGTTCGGATTCCAAGACAATTTAACTTTTCCCCGGGACTCGTGAAGGGTCAAACCTCGACGTCATTATTGGTCACCATTGTCGATCCTGGCTTACAGGAGTTACAGTGGTGGGAGTGTGTGGCAGGACTGGTCCCAATAAGGGCGTAATTGATCGAAAAATATAAGTGGAGACGTAGTTAAATGGACCAACGAGAGCGAGTATGTGCCGAAAATCCTTTTAAAATTTACGACTGCAGTGGTTCGAACGCAGGCCGCTCGTCTCACTGCACATGGTGGTTGCAGGTTCGACTCCCGTCGGGGAAACAATCGGAAATGGCCTTTTCATAATTTTCTCTGGTCTGGGTGTCACTGGGATAGCTCCCAGTCCATTGTACTGTACCTATAGTACAAGAATTGCTTAGTTTGGGACGATACAGTTGGTGTCAGTCTGCCGATATTTAAAATAAAAATAATTATATCGTTACGCAAACAATAATGCTATTACCATTAATACCAATACCCGAAGACGTCCCAGAAATAGTATGGCAGAGCTATGCTCTCTCTATTCCACCCATCTTCGCTTAACAAAGCCAAAATATGATGACTTAATGAGTCTCTGCCACAGTGGAATTATGTCAGCCACTTATCACGACTTTTTCAGGAGTCTATCTTTTGTGGCTCTCATAATGATGATTATTTCTGATTCAGAATTAATTAGGAGGTAAATTAGTATTTTCTTTTTTACCTTATTTATATTTATTTTAATTATGCGTCTTTTTTTATTTGTTTCGTTTTTTACTGATTTAAGGCTACACTGCCGATAATTACAAATGGTTACCTGATTTATCTTCATTTTAAGTTGATCTTTTATAAATTATTAAGTAAGTCATATTTTTTATTTTATGTTTCATCATGTTAATTTTTATGGTTATATTTGGATTATTTTTATTACAGAGTAATGGAAGACATTACTGTTTTTATTATAAATTCAATTTAAAACAAAACATTATTTTTAAATATGTCCCATTACAAAAATAAAGACATTTATCCTAGATCATAATTTATATTTATTTTCTTTACCTATAATTTGGTCACGTTCAATAATACACAATCAAATTTTTGATAGATTTATATTGTTATTGTCACATACAACAACTGACGAAATTTAAACTTCGCGGTATATTGTTGTAAGTATGATATACAACAACTGGCGCAGCCTTTACTCCGCCGTAAAATGTTGTAATTATGACATACAACAACTGGCGCAGCCTGTACTCCGCAGTAAAATGTTGTAAGTATGACATACAACAACTGGCGCAGCTTGTACTCCGCAGTGAAATGTTGTATGAACAATATCTCATAAAATATTTATATTTTCTTAAATTATCTTTCAACATAGTCAAGAATACTATAAATTAAACTTATATACCAAATTTCACAAAGATACAATAATAAATGCAGTTTTTAGTGCAATTTGAATCTTTAAAATGCTCTCCTGTAAAATTACGTTTTTGGGGTTACAACAACTTACGTGGGAGGTATCGATATACTTCTATTGTACAATTTAAGAAAAACACTAGTTTTTATTTCGACTATTATCATCCAATGAACCAGAAAATTCATAATTCAAGAAAACGCATTAAGTTATAAGAAAACACATCTTTTTGGCCTATGCCTCTAATGTGTTATACTAAGGATTCATCCTACTAATATTATAAATGCGAAAGTTTGTGAGTGTGGATGTATATATGTATGTATGTATGTTTGTTACTCCTTCACGCAAAAACTACTGAACGGATTTGGATGAAATTTGGAACACAGATAGATTATAACCGGGATTAACATATAGGATACTTTTTAACCCAATAATCCAATACTACGCGAATAAGTCGCGGGCACAGCTAGTAATAATATATGGACGAGTGTATTTTCATGTACCAGCTTCGTGAGCAATATATTCATGACAAGCAAACTTTTGTGAAATAAGTGATTTGTAGGACGATAATTGATTGCTCATAACTGCACTGTGCAAACTCAGTAATGTGTAATGTGTGTTTGTTTCGAAATACTTAGCGAGGACTGGGGCACTGCAGTTATATCAATATTTACTGAAGAGGTCACGCGAGTGTGAATTTACTCTTTCAATTTATGATCTGCTGGTATTCTCTCGATAGGAACTAGCTAGGTCAATATTTATTGAAGAGGTCACTCACGTCCGAGTGAATTAACCCTATCGTTTTAAAAATTGAAATTTGAATTTTAAACTTTTTCCGAGACCCATTATTCCAACAGCTAATGTATTTCTGAACTGCATATGAGTATTTTTACCTATCGTTATTTATGTTATTTATTCAACTTGTAGGGGTTAATCTTCGGAACCAATGATTCGATTTTGAAAGGAAGGTCTGAGGGGCTGGTCGGTCGGTCGCACGGGATAATTTCCTTCTCAATGCGAGAAGGATTCGTGTAGTCAGTTCACCGCGCTGACCCATTGCGAGATGGCGAATTTCACATCTACTACTACTACTACTTGGCGCATTGGTTCGAGCGTAGGCCGCTCTGCTTACTACACCGGGTGGTTACAGGTTCGATTCCCGCCGGGGTAAATTTCGGAGAGCCTTTTCGTAAATTGCCCTGGTCTGGGTGTCACTGGGATCGCCCCCAGTCCATAGTACAAGCGTTGTTTAATTTGGGAAAATACAGTTGGTGTGTTCGTCTGGCGATATTTATTTATTTGGAATGTTTTCCTTCATCACTTAGCAAGTGATAATCCTAGTTGGAAAAGAGATTCGCGTACCGGTAATATAAAATGTAAAAGGTCATAAACTTCCGCATGCGCGTCGATGGAATGAAAGTCATCACATACATACACACTGCCACGTTACGTCATAACACAACACACGGTAAATGAGCCGTAATGACGAAGATGCGCTCTCGTGCGTGACTCGAGAGCAAAATTGCGGAAAAGAGGTGTTATGGACACCTTCTTAAAATAACAACTAGATTGTTATGCAGTTTATGAGCCGAAGATATATGGCTATATGGCTTTTAGACAATGGAGGCATCCAGGATTTGTTTTGCAACCAGGGCGGCGCCACTTTGCAGTGGGGTGGCATTGACACGTTGATCTTCTCAGTCGAGGTCGCGTTCCGATCCTGTGGTAGATTTATCCTCGCCACCTCTTCTAGCAGCGGCCCAAGCCGAGGTCGTGTCCCTTGTGGCGCCCTTGAGCTAGCTGCCCCCCTGCCCCTCTGGCTGGAGCGCTCTTGCGCTCGCCCTCTGTCCTGGTGAAGTTGTTATGGCCACTCTGGCCAAAAACATATAGTCAATTAAAAAAAAAAAAAAATTGACACGTTACAGTTCAGACAGTTTATTACGAAATTTAAGTAGGAGGCTGGAATGAAATGGTTTGGACACGTGATGAGAAGGGATGAGAAGCATGTGACTAAAAGAGTGTTGAATACGAATTTGGATGGATACAGTGTGAGAGGAAGGCCCAAGGAAAGATGGATGGATTGTATTAAGAGTGATATGAAGAAGTTGGAGTGGATGTGAGTATGACGGGAAAGCGCGATGAATGGAAGGAAAAGACATACTGCGCCGACCCCCGGATAATGGTAAAGGTCAGGCAGATGATGGGTTCAGACGGTTTATCTCTATATCTTTCCAACCTCGCGATATTTAAAATTTTCTAGTGCCACTGACAGAAATGCCACAAACGGATTTTTTTTTGCTCTCCTTGAACAGTGTACTTAAACTTTCATCTTGTATCTCTATCTACCACTGTAGAGTCAGCTCTATTTACCATAACTCGTCACTGGGAACGTTTATGTATACATAATTATGTATCTTCTCTCAAATCATGATGATTGGTCTTGGGTACCTCTCTATTGATCGACCCTTGACCGTTTGCCTTCGGCTGTTTTCGACAGCAACGCAACCTTTTACAGTGCCAACTTTCTTACATAATATTTAGTAGCAAAGTCGCTAATCATTTGCGCAAGTGTGACTCTGCAATAGTATACAACTCTGCACTTTTTGAGATGGACTGATGTGATAATCAAGCTAGTGAATGCTTGTTATTTAATGATACCATCATTTTGGTACTGGCACCAGATTTTCTACTCAACATCTTTACCTACACTGATAGTAATTAAAATACCTATTTAAATAATGTGTTGTTAAAAGTAACCAGATTTTTCTAGCAGCTTAGCTAGCGCAGATATTATATTCTAGATGTTGACAACCTACCGGTTCCAACTATAGTTAAGAATCATCCAGACGACCCCCAAAAGTACAAAAAAGTAGGTTTTGACCTAACGCGCGGCAACAGGTATTTTTACCCGACTACGGCAAAGCCAAAAGGAAGGGTTATGCTTTATAGTAAAAACATCATCCAACTCTGTGGTGTCGTAATCCATTAACTATCAAATTGCCCTTGATCAGTTTGCGACTATGTTGTTATAAAATTCAAATTGCCAAATTTTACAATTTACAATTTCCTTAAATTAATGACATAGTATAATTTTATAGTTCAAACAAAATGAATGTTCAATTGCGTTTGACCCAAATCCCTTCTAATATTAAAAGCTTAGAAAGATGAGACCTTGAACGCTTAAAGTGCATTCTGTTAAAATAATTATGCAGTCCATTACAGCTAATGCACTTTTGAAATATTTAAATAACAAAAACATTAGTGAAATTAGGAAACATATCAATTGGACAAGAAGTATTATCGTGGGTACTTTAATAAAAGCAAAGAAGATAATAAAACAGTGACAGCCAAGCAGTCGAACTTGCTTTGGAAACAAGCAGTGCAGGTACAAACCCCAACTAGTACAACTGGGATTTTCAAAATTCATTTGCGAATCTCATTTCATGTTGAATGGTGAAGGATAACATCGTCGGGAACTAACACGTCTTTCAAAGTGTGCAAAGATCGCTAGCCCTCACTGGGCTACCGTGATAGACTTAGGTCTCAAACATTAAGAAGATGTGTATCCGGTATATTAAAATACATAAATATTGCCAAACTAACTCATCAACTGTTTGGTCCCAAACTAAGCAAAGTTTATACTATGTGAACCGTCTTATGGACTGGGGTGAACTCGATGACTCCCAGACCAGGGTAAATTACGAAAAGACCATTTCCAAAATTGATCCTGACGGGAATCGGATCGCTCGGTGCAGTGTACCTGGCGTCCTACGCTTGAACCACAACGCCAAGCGGTCGTGAAAACACGTCCTTAGAATGTACACCATCTTTTATTCATTCTAAAGAGTAAAAATTTAGTTTCTTGCCAGATCTTCTCAGTGGAAGCAGTATTCCGAACCGGTTGTAGATTCTGACTATTCATAAATGCTTTGTTGGCGTACATGAATATAAACAATTTTGAGTTGAGTTGAACTACAATAGGAGTGACCAAAACACAAACAGGAAAATGTGCATCCACTGTGGTGTACCTCTGCTTATCCCTGTGACGAATACAGGCACGTTGGTGTCCAATTATTGGTATTACAGGTCCAATTACGATCCGCGATGCCTTACAACTGTCCATACAGTTGTTTCCGTCTCCCGCTTTGCAAGGAATGGATATGGATAATTTCCCTTTCAACTCTTCCTATTCTATTCCTTACTTTCGATTCAATTTGTGCTGGTTCCAAGACATTTTTACTTTTCCCCGGGACTTTGGAGGGTCATCATTGGTCGTCATTGTCGATCCTGGCATACAGGAGTATTAGTGGGAGTGTGTAGCGAGACTAAGCTCGTTAGTGTATTATTTTCAGACCAAGTCACCCCATAAAACTTTCATGAATTTACACCCTATGGTATCTCCCTTGAAGAATATAATTCTATGATGATTATGCAACTCGTAATAATCATAACACACGATGAATCGATATGCGTTGTCGCAACGATTGATCGATATCTCGCACATCAATCGATTTACAATGCGATTGGTAACCACATCATTACAGGTGGTACATTATGTAATGCAATGAAATGAGTTTCAGCTATTTGCGGTTGATAAGGGAGTCTTGCATAATTTCGGTGCTCTATCTGTTGAATAATCAAACGGAACTCTAATTTGAAACTTTTGAAGATATGTACATTGTTAGAATCTAGACGCATCAGTTCAGCTAGATCAAGCCGTAGCTTATCCTAAACTGCTGTTATCGTGAAAGTTTGCAAAAAACACTAAGAAGGTAGTACCAGACTACGAAATACTGAGCTATGTTGGAAATCTGAAAGTGTGTCTGTCCGTTTAGCGAAAAATTGGTCTGGTATTTGATATTTGGATAATTCGATAGTTGTTCATGAAATGTTCCATAGATCAATGTTCCTAGAATGCTGCAGATGGGCTACTTACCTAGAGAGAGACAAGCAAACGCAGAAATGGTTATTTATGACCACTGTTATAGAAAGTTTTAATTCAAACAAAATCGTAAAATAGAATAAGAAAACGTTGCTTTATAGAAAATGGTCATAAAGTCACACAGTGGCTTAAATAAATGTATTAGTATTAAATGTACAGACATATCTAGAGTCTTGTCTGAGCTCTCCCACGGGTGGCGGCACCGCCAGTCCGTTACAAATCCGCTTATGGTACAGTGAAAGCGTTTTCACGGCTTATTACTGTGACTACACAGATTTCATCTCAGGATTCCGACGTTATGTATGGTACATACAATATTGTGTGTCAGTTCAATTGATTTCATATTATTTATATGTTTAGATAGTGGTTTGGTTGGATTTTATACTCGTAATATAAATTTTCGGTGTGCCTGTGTTCGTAATCTCGTTCTTTATACTGGTCTCACTTTATGTGGTCGTTGTGTGGATTGTTCTCAGCTATAGTTGGACCCGGTAGATGGCGCTGCAGTCGGCATCCAGAAAGTACGCTAGCAAAACTGCGAGTAAAAGCTAGTCGTTATGTAAAATCCAAATTACCTACCTCTACGATAGTGTTTGTGGCGGCTGAAAACAGCTTGTATAAAAAGCTGGCGTGAGGTTTTCTAACGTTTACGTTTACTTTAAGCCAGTGATAGCAGATTGGTTAAGCACGCGTCTTGCGTCCTGGGTTAAAACCCCGGCTCGTGCCCCTGGGTTTTTCGAAATCTATGTGCGAATCATAATTTCTATAATGATTATCACTCGCTTACGGTGAAGGAAAACGTCGTGAGGAAACCTGCATGTCTTAGAAAATCTAACCAATTTTCGAAAAGACATGTGAAATCCGCCAACCCTCACTCTGCCAACGTGGTGGATAACGGCCTGAATTTCCAGGCCCAGGAGTGGGACGTCAAAATAGGCTTTTTTTTTACTTTTATGAAACTGCTTAGTTTGCGTTTAAGTACTGAATCTACGTACTCGAACACTGTTGCAGTCCCTTACGGGTT
Source organism: Notodonta dromedarius (assembly GCA_905147325.1). NCBI lineage: Eukaryota > Metazoa > Arthropoda > Insecta > Lepidoptera > Notodontidae > Notodonta > Notodonta dromedarius. The sequence continues at coordinate 977,536 of LR990183.1, read as the reverse complement.
TACGCAACATGACGGCGCAATTTGGTATTGAGTGTTTATCACCTTAATGTCAAAAGTTGAGAATTTTTTGACACATCGAGATATACTTGTAACGAGCCGAAACGTTTCCCTTTCTCTCGGGTTAGAAGTCATAATAAGTTGACATCGCGCTGTTATGTAAGCGCTGTGATGCTTATATTGTTCGGAGTCACATGTTTTATGTAATGACAGTGCAGACGGGCGTTTGGGTTTCATTCTGCAACGTTTTGGGTGCGAGTTGATATTTGTATTTGGGTTCAGATTGTTATAGTGTTTTAAAAGTCAGAAATACAAGTTAGAGTAAACATAATTATGTAAAAGGCATTTTTGTAATATGTTAGGGTGGGTATGGAACCCGCAACCCTCCGGTACAGTGAGCCGAGCGCCTTCCGCTCGAACCACTGCGCCAAGCCGTCGCCAAATATTAGACGGCGATGCGGTGTTACGTCAGGGATTATTTTTTTAGTTTTCTTGAGCCTTGCCTAATTTTTTTTTTTAAACGCGGCTATTATAATTCGCCAGTCTACAACCGTTTGGACTCTACATTAATTACGTCAGAGGTCGCGATGACCCGAAATTACAGAACGATGGTTTTCTATTCACATTACCACCTCCTTGGTCGATTATATGTATTTAAAAATATTAGGCGAATAATTCTTAAAGTACCTAATAATATTTGATACAACTATGCACTTATTTACAGAGTGTTTAAGTACTACGAATATCACGTGTTATTTTTTCATAAGAAACAGAGTAAAATTGTGGGAAAATGGGGTAAAATTAAGTAAAACATGTTCCTTTAATACATTTTTGGGCAAATCTTACACGATAATATTTATCGTGGTTTTGCGAATGCCGCAAAGTTTCACAGTTACTAAAACATTTACAGTAGAAAAACGCATTTAAAACAAATCTCACGTGAGATTGGGGGGAGGCGGTTGAGCCAAATGTCACGACTTCTCACCAGAGGGTAGAGGGGGGCGGATATCCACCAAAAACGCTTCACATAATTAATGGACGCCCCTTAAGTATTTACATGTTACTCAACACGAGGTGTGAGCTGTATGAGGTAACTTTATATAGAATTTTCCTTACCACCTAAAGCTTATTGAAAATCTATTGCGTGTGCCGACCACCAACATTTACATCTTGGTTAAACAAATAATGTTTTGTGTGGGTTCATTACTTCGCGGATCGATTCGCGTCGTAGAGTTATAAGTATTAAACATAATATAATGCGTTATTTATGCGTTAAGTGTGGGAAGCGAAACTAATCCCACAAATGCAAAGAACATCACGACTAGGTATTCGTCGAAGTTAGGCAAAGGAAACTGGGCTTTATTGGTAGTGATATGTGAACCATAGCGAACCTACTTATCTATACTCTTGTACAAATAAAGCTTATGGAAAAAATATACCTACTTTATAAATAACTAGCGGCCCGCCCCGGCTTCGCACGGGTACATTGCGGTTACATTATTCGAGTTTTAGTAAGGATCCCTATTTTTTTTGAAAATATATTATAGCCTATGTCACCCGGGGATAGTGTAGCTTCCCAACAGTGAAATAATTTTTCAAATCGGTTCAGTAGTTTCGGAGCCCATTCATTACAATCAAACAAACAAAGTTTTCCTCTTTATAATATTAGTATGATGTTTATTTAGGGGCCGTATTAATAAATCGATCTCAAGTCTACGTGCGATCTTAAGTACGTTTTCGACATGTAATTTTGTACTGAATGACATTCCCAAGATCGCTCTCAGACTTGAGATCGATTAGAAGTAGGTACCCCAACAATAAAATTATTATTTTGTCAAAACTGCTGGGTCAGATTTTGATGCTATTTTGCTGAAGTCTAAGTTGAGATATAACAAATCTTTTAACCGGATATACAGACCCCTTTCACCCACTCTCCTTTATAAGAGATACACGACATTGAAAAGCACTTCTCTTCTCAAATGCTTTGTAATACCGAACGTAAATGGATATTTTTTTTAAGAATTTTTATATGTTAAATTAGGATAGACCCACAAGCGTAATAGAATAATTCTAATAGCATGTAGTTCCAACTGAGTAGACAAACTGCCGTGTGTATAAATGTATAGTGACGTCATAGCACACAGATATCTTAGAATAAACATACACACCCACTAGCGTAGAATACAACACAGGTTGTTGCGTAAACCGTCTCACGTTACAGTAATTGTGCATTGTCGCCGGTTCGATTCCCAGCCCGACTTATCTGAAACAATAGACTTATCTATTAGACGATTATGTTAATAGGACCTTGACATGTTATTTTGGTTATTTTGCGAATTAACGAAAGGTTATTTTCGGTATGATGTACAAGTAATTGTTTATTTAGATTGTTATGTTATTCGGGGATTTTTCTGTCAGATAAGGTGTTACATTTTCAATTGAGTTATTTTTTATATAACTGTGTCGGAAAAAAAATCTTGTTACCCACTTGATGTTAAGAAACTACCGTGGCCTATAGATGCTTGCAAAAATAAAGGAATTGCTCGCACGCTCCCGACTTATAGGGGAGCGGGATTGAGGGTTGGGCTTCCAGCTCTATCACACAGCTATAATGGCTACATTGAGCTGATGTTCTGTGGGAGGGTAGTACTAACCGAGTTAAGCCAGTTGCGAAGCGAACATTCCTAAGGTCTTTGAGGCAGCCCGTATGTGAACCTGTAGTCAATTGGCAGTTGCTTTAGAAATTCTGTGTAGGTAACACTTTCTATTTTTTGGAGTGATTATATTTTGGGAGCTTATTTTAATTGAGTGATCGCAGATATGCGGGAGTCTGTGATATAATAAGAAAACACCGTGGATCCGGGCTCACATAAGTAATGAATATTTACAAAATATGAGAAGGGTGGCTTAGAATGCATTGGAAGGAGAACAGAGTTGACATACTTGTATTTTTTGCGAAGCTTCTATACGAACGTTCCGGCCGCTCGTCGCGCGGCCACTCAATCCGTGCTAAGCGTCAGTAGCGTTACTCAATGACGTCAGTGGAGTTACAGAACGACGTCAGTAGCGTTACACGATATTTTATTCTAAGTTGGACTCCACTAACCTTAGGATAGTAATCGAGCCAATAACTTGTCAATTATATTATTGCCATTGAAAAATCAATTGATCTATAAATATGTTTGTTTCCAGATGGTGCGTGTGTGCGCCGTAGTGGCGCTGTGCGCGTTGGTGGCATGCGCGGGCGCAGTCGACACGTCCTCTCGATTCCGTAAGTATTGATTATTGTAGAAACACATAAAATAAGGAGCATTTTTATAACAAATTGACGTAATAGCGTTTTAACACAGATCCCTAATTTATCTGCACGGAGAAAAAAAAAAGATAAACGACCCCTATAGCTTTTAGTATTTTTCTTAATAAATGCTTTGTAATTGCAGAAAATAATTCATGGATACAAAATGTGTTCAACAATGATTAGCACATTTTCAGGAAGTATTTTAAGCACAGATTCAGGTCATCTAAACTATTGTTTAAAGGGAGACATTAAATTTGGTATCAGGAGGTTATTGTACAGTTTACACACATTGTGAAATTCAATAAGGAACTCGGGTCAATTTCATAAAACTCCTTTTTTTGACACTGAAATACGAATTACTTGAATTTGAATAAACCTACCTAATTCTGTCTGTACGCATTTGAGTATTTAGATAACAAAATATCAATTTTCGTTCGCTCAGATTGTGTTTTAATGAAATAGGAGCCAGGATAAACGAGAGTGGCTAACATAAATACAAAAAATGTTAATACATTGACACTTCAACAGCTTACAATAGTTAGACAATTACCGTACTATCAGGCTAATTATTTAACACAATCGCGAGAGAATTGCTAGGACTTGGTAAATAATAATTATATTGTTAGTGTCATTCAATAAGATTTTTAGAAACAATGGAAGAGATAGATAATGTTAATATTTGTGTGAGATGTATACAAGTATTTAAGACAAAAAATTATTATGCATATTACAAGGCTTCAGGCTCAGCCTTGATCTTTGGGTAATTACAAAAGCCATTTAAAAAAATGTTTTTTTTCTTCACAAATTAAAAAAAAGTCTCAAAAATCACACACATTATTATTTATTTGAGTCTTAAGCTAATTTGTTTTTGAGATATAAAGCCTAGTGTATATTTTATACATACATAATGCATTTTCTGTAAATATTCCTAGGAAAGGGTGCGCATACAATTTGTAAATACGTATATGACAAGATTACTTGTATATAAAATGGATTATTTTTTTGTAATGATTACATAGACATTGTTATTTGTACATGTATATTAATTGTAATATGTTATTACAGAGCCACGCAAACGCAAGACTGGTATGTACACGGTACAAGTTGTATACTACACACTTATTTAATGGGCGTTTGCCCATTTTTATCGCAATTCACACTCACACAAGTCTTCGCTTCGATTGCTAAATTCTGCAAATTGTTTGCCTTATCGACTCCTTTCAGACTAAATCAAATGAATCAAAATATTCTTAGCTATATTTTTTCTTAAATTGTTTTTATTCAATTCACTTGTTTCCAAAATTATAACACCATTATAGTCAGTTATGTTCGCAATATTTTTTGTAGCTGTCCATGCTATGATCCCATGATTTTTATTTTTTTAAATAATTCCATAAAAAATGGTTTACATTATCTATACTACGCCCTCTTTGCATCGTCAGTTATCTTGGAAATAGGTACAAGATGTCAAGCTTTTCCACGCTGTTGCAGTATAATTAATTAATTTTCAACACTTAATACATTTTTCTACACAATTCCAAAATCTTATTGATGTTATCTAGGCGAACATAATAACTAATAGACTTTTGTTCCCATGTTACGGCTATTAATCTTGATACTTTCAATTTTTACTCACTTTCTACTAATTTGTTATGTATTTTTATGCACTTTTTGTCTAATATCTAGGATTTCGATAGCGTTTAAGTTAATTATAGCTGTCTGAAACTTGCATTAAATATGTTGTATATTAAATTTGTATTTTCCTTTTGCATGTTATATAATCATTGTAAAAGTATTAATAAATTTTGTTGCACCAGAATGCATTATTTTATTTTACATTTTGAATATGAATATATTATGATTTTAGAATATTTCACCGCGAATAACTTATATAATATGCAAATCGATGACAAAGTGCAGCAAAATGATTATTAATGTTGTTAATAATTATAAATACATACTATTTCACTCATTTGAAGTTATTTATATGATTTATTTTAATATATTTTCTTTGTTATATTATTTAAGCTACATAAGCGTCTTTTTTCGCCACTTTTAACAATTTCTATCTTCTTTTGATGAATGGTTTATCAGTTTGTTCTGGTCTATTTCTCTATGATAATTTCTGCCTCCTGAACAATGTCTGAAACATTGTATTATTATATATTTTTTGTTATCTCTCTCTCTTTCTTTCTTTCGTTTATATGTACAATCTTCTGTTATTTCTACTGCCTTATGGTTAAAAGTCGTGTCTTCTTTAATGCTACACATCCTTTATTGTTCTTGTCTAAACCTGACTTGAGATTTTTGTAACCTTATAAATCAATTTTGAGTCCATTAACATAGGTACAGGTGATGCAACTATGGCGATGGCGTTTATAACTACTTTTACTTAACAGTTTCTATATATATGGCGTGTTCCATGGTTTCCTTTGGTGTTCTTCCTCAAGCCACGAGTCTTCCTCGTGATTCTGTTCTCTATCCTAACCCGAAAGGTTATTTATGGTGATGGTAACCATGCCGAATGGTTACTGACCAACCCGTGGTTTTCAGCGGAGGTGCAACCGGAGAAGCAGGCGGAGGTGGATGAGATGGTTAACAACCTGCTCCACTGGATACAGGGGTTCTACCAACAGAATAATAGGAAAGGTCCGGATGTGAAATAAGATTTTGAATAAATTAAGAAATTTCCTACGAGGCGGTATTATGCTCTATAGTTTTTGTATTTTGATATATCTTCATTAGTTCTTAGCTCTACTATATACCGTGTTAGCAAATTAATAAGTATATATATGTCTCTTTTATATTTCAAAATATGTGCGTGATCGGAATGAAAATAGGGTTTATGTTTAAGTGTATCTCAATAAGAAACTTCGATATTTATAAGCTAGGTGCAAATATTATTCAATAGCACCAATCACATTCTATTGCTGGCTACTTGCACAACGCAAGCATCAGGGTTCCAGGTGACACTATTCAAACCATCCATCATTGCTTTACTAACTTCTTTTTCACAATTTTCAGCTCGACAGTACTTCGGAGGGAAACCCGAGAAACCAAGACCGTTCGAGCCGTCCAGCGGGTATCTTCCACCGGCGACTGGGTACCCACCCTCTGGCACACGTCCCTCACCACCTTACACCGAAGGACCAGCCCCTTCGAATCCGCTGAACCAACCCAGCCCGACCTACAATCCCAGCGAGCCCACATACCAACCGGAGTCTTCTTACAAACCAAGTGAAACTGAGGAGGGGTCTTACCAATCTAGTCTGAAACCAAGCCTGCCGACTCAGTCTTCTTACCAGCCGTCACAGCCTTCTTATCAACCGTCACAGCCTTCTCAAGCCCCTTATCAGCCGTCACAGCCTTCCTATCAACCATCACAGACTTCTCAAGCTTCTTACCAGCCAAGTCCTTCCACCCCTGATTACCAACCATCTCAGCCTAGTTACCAACCCTCTCAACCAAGTTACCAACAAGTTGAAACCACTGAATCCCTGTACGTTCCACTGGCAGGCAGTGGCAGTTCTCAAATCAGCAGTGGCAGTTCTGTAGCATTCACTGGTAGTACTTCCAGCTCTAGTTCGAGCTCTAGTTCAGGCAGCTTCACCTCAGATTCATCACAGACTGTAACCCAAACCGGAACTGATGATGATGAAGACCGTCACCCACCCCACATCCATGATATCACAGTCGATTGCGGCAAAGAAATGATGACGATCAACATCGAATTCAACAAACCCTACAACGGTCTTATCTACTCTCAAGACCATTTCAATGAACCAGACTGTGTTTACGTGAGAGAGAGCTCGAATCGCGCTAAATTCTCCTTTACTGTAAGTCTGAACACTTGTGGTACTCGATTCTTCAGCGACTTCGAAAACGAGGGTCAAGCGTATTTGGAAAATGTTCTAGTACTACAAAATGAGGCTGGTATTCAAGAAGTTTGGGATCATATCAGGCGAGTTCGCTGTTTATGGGAGGGTAATTTGAAGAAGCAATTGATCTCATCCCTTAGTGTAGGAATGCTGAACCAAATCACAAGCAACTTTAGCGGAGATACAGCAATGGCTCGCTTGGACATTCAATCTGGTAAAGGACCTTTTGCTCCCGAAGCTAACGGCTTAATCAAGATCGGAGAAACAATGACACTGGTCGTATCCGTCACTGGTGACCCTGGCTTCGACATTCTGGTCAGAGAATGTATTGCTAGAGACTCTGAAAGCCGTCACGTTGTGCCTTTGACTGATAGCAATGGATGTGTACTCAAGCCAAAGGTCTTCGGCGCTTTCCAAAAGACCAAGGACACAGGAAACACAGGAGCTTCGATTCTAGCGTATGCGTTCTTCAACGCGTTCAAGTTCCCCGATGAAATGGACTTGATTATCCAATGCGAGGTCGAGCTGTGCAAGACTGACTGCGATGTATGTCCAAACCCTGGTAGTTATGAGCCCAGGAGAAGGAGGCGAGACGTTGTGCACATAGGAAATAGGACTCTGGAGCCTACGACGACGATTGCTAAAGGTTTGAGGGTGGTCTTTGCGGAAGATCTTCCGGAGCCTTCCGGGTTTTGCGTGTCTCCTCCCGCGGCGCTCTGGGGAGGGATGTTGGTGCTCCTTGGCTCGTTGTTGAGCAGCCTCTTAGTTTCTTACTGCTGGCAAAAATCCCGAGGGTCTGTTAAGTTCACGTAAGTTATTGAGACCGTAATTTTGATAACATAATGTAAGTGAGATAAAATTATATTTACAACTTTGTTCTAATGAAAATGTTTAAACAATCTGTCGATATTACCATATATTTCATCGTACGATTTCTTTAACAAAAATATGGAGTTCAGTGAAAAATTGGAGTAAGCAACCAAAAAAACTATCTGGTTTTAAAACAGTTTAAAAAAGAATGTTCTGTCGTTCGAAAAATTCTAATCTCAAATCTCACACGACACGTTATTGAACCGCGGGAACTCATTACTCAGTATTTGATTAATTGCGTGAGATAGGTAACATTATCTAGATGCGTTTTTGTTATAAACTTTTTGTCCGGCATACCTATTTTGCGATGGCATATTCTGATGGATTTAATTTCGTAACCCCAGAAGAGAAATCAGAAGAATCATCATAGGTCAGGTAGTAATATATCGACTCCAAGATCGATTTTGTAGAAACAACAAAATATGTATAGGCAATCGTTTTAATTGTGATTTGTTTTTAATATTCCTCCTTTTTTAATAATTTTAATTTCCAGATTTTGTGGTCGACGCCATATTTGAAATAAATTAATAATATAAAAACAAAAAAAAATACAAATAATAATAGAATAACTATTAATTTATTACAAATTTTCCCGTATTTTGCTAATTGATTAACCATCTGAGTATTATTAAATAGTAATACCTTAACCATAAATATATCTACCAATAGAATAAGGACACCAATTATATAATTTAGAAAATTTATTAGGTACCTATTTGATAAAATCTGATCTTTGCCTTAGTTCAAAATGTTTATTGTATAAGTATGTCTTAATACAAAATTGAATTTATTACGTTATGTATACTTCTGTTTTGTAAAATTATGATTTTCTTTGTAAATATTAGATTTAAGATTTTTAAGGAATTAAATATTTTAGTAAAAAATCATTTTGTTTCATTGTAAGCGGATGACACCTACAGCTGCACAGGGGTACAGACCTGAGATGCAAACTTAGAATGTTCCTCTCAGCTTCTAGTTGATCACTGAGGGTGTTACCACAGCAATCGATCCACCGTAGACCAATCGTCGATCAATAATCGATCGACTGTCGATCAAACGGTGCTCTAAGTAAAAACTGTCGATCGATGTCATATCTCATTCTACAGCCGTTCGAAGGATCGATCAACACCCTAAAAAGGATTTTATGTGCCCATGGCTTAGAAAATCTAACCAATTTTCGAAATACATGTGAATTCATCCAACCTGCAATAGGCCAGCGTGGTGGCCAGTCCCTCTAGTATTAAGGGGAGGCCCGTGCGCAGAAGTGGGACATCAAAAGGGTTAAATTATTATAATAAGGCAAGAGTTACACGAATAGCTTGCATATTTGCGTTCCAAAAATATAAATATTAAATAATTTAATATAACTGTTATTTAGGATCATAAAGTCTATATTTGCTCGTACGAGAGTTTGATCATGATAGCATGTAACTTCCTTATCTGTCCCTACTAATATTACAAATTTGTTTGTCTGAGTACACGGCATCGGCTGAATGAATTAATATGAAATTTGGCACATTTGCATGAAAATAAATAGGCCTCACCTTAAAATTATCACGGATGATTTCACCGGGATTTCCCTGTGAAATTAGTGAACTGTGAACCGTGAACCGTGATCCGTGAACTAGCATTTGCTAGTCAATAAAATAAAAAATCAAATTGTCTGTTTGTCATAAGATTGCTATACAATTTAAAGATGTACTGAGCAATTTTATTACGACACCAAATGATTTTTTGTACTACTTTGTATTATTTTTTATTCTTATTTACCAAATGTTTTACAAAATACGGCAAAGATTTATGTAATGACTCATATTCACACTGATATAAACACTTTCAATAAGAAATACTGAAATGACTACTAGGAACAACAAAAATAATTCGTTGACCTTATTATTTATTATCTGTGTAGACCTTATGACAACAACATAGGGTGATTGTTGGTATAAACCGTGAAAACCGCGGATCTGTTTTCGAAACAAAAATATTTTACAAAGACGCAAGCGACTATCGAGCGTAAAACTTATGGTAGAGCAACCTTTACATTAAATAAAGTGTGGTTGACAAAAATACAGGTGATGAACAAACACAATTTAAAAGGATTCACAGTAATCTGTCACACTGCGCAGAGAAGCAGTAAAACTTACTGATTGTGAGGATGAGGTGAATGTCACAGTTACTGGCAGACACGGAAACAATTATACTGATAAGTACCTATGTCTACAATAATATAACCTATATATCAAGTAATAAAGACTATTGAGTACCTATCATACTAATATTATAAAGAGAAAAACTTTGTTTGTTTGATTGTAATGAATAGGCTCCGAAACTACTGAACCGATTTGAAAAATTATTTCACTGGTGGGAAGCTACACTATCCCCGGGTGACATAGGCTATAATATATTTTCAAAAAAATTAGGGATCCTTACGAAAACTCGAATAATGTAACCGCAATGTACTCGTGCGAAGCCAGGGCGGGCCGCTAGTATTAAATATTATTATTATCTTATTTTATTCAGATTAAAAAGATATATAGATATTAACCGAGATTTTACTTTTAACAAAGCAGATAAAAAAACATACCGCAAATTGCTCGAACGCAATTCAAATGTCCATATAAGAAATTCGGCGTACGACCCGCGTGATGTTAAGCAGTTACCTTAGCCTATAGATGCTTGCTATACCAAAGGAATTACTCGCACGTTGCCGACTAGAGGGGGAGTGGGACAGAGTCAGGGAAAGGGGAGTTTAGGCTTGCTGCTTTCTCACTCATCGTATGAAATTCAATTATAAAATAGCTACTTTAAGATAAGCGATAAGCGATTTTATGTAAGTGGCTGGTACTACCCTCTTCGAGCCAGTCCGTATATCAGCTGTAGTCAACTGGCTATAGCTTGGCTTTACCATGCTAAATTTGAGAGACGCTTAATAATGACACAGCATACCAAAAAATACAGATAAAAATTAAAAATGGATTATAGCCCCAATTCTCCTCGTATTGAGGTAAGATTGGTGCCCAGAAGTGGCACGTTAAAAGTGCAAATAATTTTATTTATAGAAACGTATCTACTACAGGTGGAAGCATAACTACGACCTCTTGATCCCACTAATTACTATCAAACATATATTTTAATTGGATATTATTATAATTATTAGTAGCGATACTTGTCTCATTAGCTAGATAAAGGTGTCTATTGACACAGGAACAGACATAATTCATTCATAACGAACATACGGCCCACAATTATACCACGCACCACAATTTGCCATCCAACGTGGAAGTAAACAGTGGATTTTATTATTAGATAGATGTATTATATAGAAAGTCGCGTTCAGAAGAGATCACTCGATGTATCGTTTTGTTCAGAATGGAGAAGAACAGAGTGAGGACATCGGAGTTCATTGTTCAGGCCTTGGGGACGTTTTGTAGTGAGTGTTTTGTGATATGTCTAATAGTACATCTTATCAGCTGTATTTCTTGAAGAGGTAGGCAGATGTATATCCCAGTGCGCCTACATATTGCCGATGTTATAAGGGGTGAACTTATAACCATTATACTCGGCGCGCTTCCCCTCAATGCGGGGGGAAATTAGTGCGGGCAAGGACCATACCAATTGTCGTTCCATCCTGAACGTTGCTGTATGTATTAAATGTCGTTCAACGTCAACTATTTTACGGTCATAGAGCGAAGCTGTAGCCTATTGATTACAGTTCATACACGGGCTAGCTCGATCGGAGTAGTACCACCCTCTAACAGAAGCTCGGCGTGAAGTGGCTTTTCTATTTGAGTTTCGGACGATTAGTGAGAGATCCGGCAGTCTAAACCCCTTTCCCTTGAATTCTCAAATATCCCAATGGTAGAACTAAGGTAACTTGCAATCACGGCAAAGCAGGTGGTTGTACTAGGAGCCCAAAAGTGGCCTAGAGCAAAGTTACAAATCGTTGGTATAAAATATAGTATGCATTCGTATTTAGCTCAATCCTGCTGAGGGAGTACTGATTCTAAATTTAAAATTTCCTCGGCACATCTTATGATAGCCTTTATGAATTATGCGATCCTGGTTTATTAGGTAACTAATTATTATTTTCCAGTATCGTTCCTAGCCTGTCAGACTGGTTTCATATGCGCTTGGCCGTCATATACGGTGGGGAATTTTATGTCAAATGAGACGGTATTGGACACGCCCATGTCGTCGCTAGAGGTCTCACTGCTGGGCAGTTTGCCCAACGCTGGTGGATTGTTGGCGAGCCCATTCTGCGGGTACGCTTTCAATAAGATGGGAAGAAAATATGCTACTATGCTTTTTGGGTTGCCGTATGTGGTGAGTAACGAAGGACCAGAATCCCATAAACATGTAAAAAAAAATTATTCATTACTCATACTCAGAAAGTAGGTCTGAAGTTGCCTGAGGAGCGGGTTGAAAGTAATACTTTTCTGGCCCGGGAGAATCGCTTTCAACTGACAGCTGTCAAATTATTAAAAAAAAACTAGTTCCATTTTCACATTTCTATGGAACCATGTTCAAACTTTTTCTACAGTCACTCAATTACAGCACGATGTAAAATTGAAATAACATCAAGTTAAGTATTAATTAAAGAATATATATTTTTAAATGACTTAATTATAATTTAGTTTCAACAATTTCTTTAAAATAACATAGATTTGGGCAAAATATTTAAAGATGAAAATGAAAAATAATGGCTAAATAATGATGTTGACGGCCAACGAAAAAAAAACAAAATAGGCGGCAATCCGATCTTTATTTTTTACTAGCTGTGCCCCGCGACTTCATCCGCGTAGTATTGGATTATTGGGTTAAAAAGTATCATATATGTTAATCCCGGTTATAATCTATCTGTATTCCAAATTTCATCCAAATCCGTTCAGTAGTTTTTGCGTGAAGGAGTAACAAACATACATACATACATACATACATACATACATACATACATCCACACTCACAAACTTTCGCATTTATAATATTAGTAGGATTTGTCGTAGAGTAGTTCATTCTTCCTTGTATTATCTCTTTAGCCAATTCCTGTTTTTATTTTTACTTTCCATGTATTCGTAATGAAAAGCACAGTGTTTACCTCGGGTGAAAGACTTATTTTGTCCCTCGAACTATTAGCGCCCTCGCTACGCTCGGGCGCCAAACCCCGTCTCGGGACTAAATAAGTCACTTTCACCACTCGTGTAACAATGTACTATACATAGCATTAAGTACAGAACTTATGAATCGTAAGCATACATAGGGACAGACAGCGGGAAGCGACTTTGTTTTATACTATGTAGTGATTCTGTAAAGCGCCTTTATGAAAGTCGTAGCAAAACACATGAAAACATACGGCTGGTGATATTTGGAAGTATTAATATTTAATATTTTATGTTGTAAAAAACCTCAATTTATTTTATTCCAGATCGCATGGACAATCATATCTCTAACATCTAATGTTACCCTAGTACTCCTATCGGTATTCTTAGCCGGCGTAGGCATTGCGGGACAGAACGTCTCCATCATCTACATATCCGAGATATCCCACGACTCCATCCGAGGAGGCACCACAGCTTGTTCTGCATCAGGATACTTCCTGGGGATCCTCATATCTTACATATTGGGCGGGCATCTGGCGTATATGCAAGTAATATACACGCATTTAACACTCTCTGTATTGACGATAGCTTTGTTGACGCTACTTCCTGAGTCTCCTGTTTTCCTGGTACTTGTGGGGAGAGAAGAGGTACGTAAATATTTTAAAGTAAAGGTAATTTTAGTATTATCTTGTTGATTAATCACAAACTTCCGGGATTGAAATGGCGATTTTTTATAGATTTGTTTTGGATTTTCTGGTAAACTTGAGTAACATCCAACAGTCTGAAATTGTCTCGCCCAAGTAGTGGGGACATTGGAATCAAAAACCATAGTTGATATCTTTGTATAGCCTTGCGGAGAAACAAAAACATTATGGTATAATTATTATAATTATTTATGAGGACTCGTTTGAAAATTACCATTGCTGTTTTCAGGAGGCTGCCAAATCGATATCATTCTACAGACGCTTCGATGTAAAATCAAAAGAAGTGGAAGCAGAAATAGCCAAAATCAAAATGCAACTGGATCCGAGATTGGAAAAAATGCTGCAATGTGGAAATGGTTAGTATTTTTTTATATACCTCCACAAATCCCCTGAGTGCCTGGTATTAGTTTAAAGATTTTAATTTCCCAAAAAGGATACAAACGCAAGAAATGTGTTAAGTTTGGTTTTAGTTAGTCAAAAGCGTCTAAGTAAAATATTAAACCAGTAAATTGTACCCTGGCCTTAATGGTGACTAGCAAGTTTATTCGGACGTGTGAAAGCTTTCTACTTCTGCTCTTAATATGCTTGGTACAAATCAGTATTTACCTTAAACTAGGCATTGAACGTTCAAAGTGGCGATGGGGAAAGTCATTCAACGAGATAAGTAAAATTTTAGAAACAAAGACAGTGTTATCTCTGCGATAACTTTATTGCGGCTATAAGTTAATAAGTGGTGATATAAAAAGGCTTAAAGTTTTATATTATCATCAGGAGTCTGGTGGTTTATTGGGTTTTGGGAAAACCTGTTAGATTTAAACGCGTCACACGCGCTCGGTATGCTGTTCAGCTCAAACATATGACAATCTGTGCGCACATTACTATAAGGCTAGAAAGAATTTCTTCTGGAAAGTTTAGACGTAGATAAAATATTATAAATTAATTATATATAATATGTCATAATAAACGTTATAACTAACAGAAAATCCGTGCTCACCTAGGCCTAGTTCGATAACCACCATAATTATAATACTTTTTTTCTGATTATAGATCCAGAAAAGACGGATGCACTAATGGAAACAAAATTGGAGCCTGAAACACAAAGAAGAAACGACTCCGCGTGGAAATTCCTAAGTAAACTCCATCTCACTTACTGATGAGTAAACACTGTTATCTTCACGTACATAATATTTGTTGACTCCACACGTGGGTGTAGAGATATTACTCGGTAGTGATCTTGGGAACAATGTTCGGTTACATCTTTACTTTATGCCATAACAGCTAAGTGATAGCCAAATAGTCCAACGAACTCTATGGGAACGAGGAAGGTTTTCCTGATTTTCGGTTAAGACTCCTTTCTCTTACTGGGGAACTTTATCTTACTGTCTCGGAGTATCAGACCTCCAAAACGGCTTAACGACTGTTTAACGTGTCCATTGAATCATGAACCGATGAATATCACTCGCTAAACGGCACTGGAATACATCGTGAGAGAACCGGCATGCCTTTCGAAAGATATATGTGAAATTCGCCAATCCACACTGAGCCAGCGTGGTGGGTTATGCCCGGGAATGTGGCGAGATAGTGGCAATAGTCTCGCCTCAATTACACGCCTGGCGAGACTATTCGAGAGAGTACAAAGTATTTTAGTCCCACAGACCAATAAGACAAGACACTGCTTATGCCCACTTTTTGTATGAGAATGCAATTGTGAAAAGTTGTCGGGGAATAGTGGAAAAGGGTGAATTTCGATTGGTCCGTTCATGGTCGAGCTGTGAATGGACAATTTAAAATTTCAGATGCGGTCATACAATACATGGCATTTTAAATGCAATGCACTAAGTTAGGCGAACAGCGGTGCCCCGCGGTGCCCAACTATGTGGCGTCTTTGGCTTTTTAGTCTGTGTTTGGTCCCAAGACAGGAATATCTTCGGCGAAAAGCGGACGGCCTGTGTCTATCTATTCGCAGCAAACAGGTGTTGGTTGAAGTAACATACCATTTAAACTTATTGTTATCCACAGAGAACTCCCAGTCTTCCAAGCGCGCCCTGGTCACTGTACTTATAATAATGGCAGCGACTATTTTGATGGGGTGCGTAGTCCTGCAAGTCTACGCAGAGCCGCTCTTCAAGGAGGCAGTGCCCTCGATGCCGGCCAGCCAGTGCGCCATCTTTGTGGCCCTGGACTTCCTGATTGCCAGCGTCTTCTGTGTACTGGTTATAGATAAATGTGGGCGGAAGGTGAGGAACTTAACATCCCTCGTATGAGATTACGTAGCGTGTTCCATCTCGTATCAGAGATGTACGGAGTAGTTCCACTCTTTCACAGAAGATCGGTATAAACTATGATAGCTGCATTTCGTACGATAAATGAAGAGCCAGAAGGTATTCCCCAAACCATTATGTTAGAAGTTAATATATATCTATTAATCTGCACTTATAGTAGGTACCTATGGGCTAATGTGACAAAGAAATTTGTTACCTACGATTCCTGTAAACAAAGTTTCTATTTCGTATACAAGAGAATGAAATAAATGGTAATTTTACAAACTAATTAGGTACTTATAGCAAGCGAGCTCAAAGTTTAATGTTCCAACATGCTAATAATAATGAAGATAAATTGATAACAAAGCGGAGATGTTGTCGAGGAATGATTTTTATTAAATTGATTCGTGGTTCATTGTCAGTGGACGGTGGTAAAAGAAGTCAGATACAGAGCGCTAGGTAAATAAATAAATGCGAGGTACATTACCGAAATGGAGATATATTCTTCAGCCCAGCATCTGGGTAGCTGGATCCACAGTACAAGTTAACTGGCACAGTATCAAACAATGCAATATAATTAGGATAATAACACGCGGTGCAGCGCAGGGGACGTCCAACCGCGCGCCAGCCAAAGAGCTTGGTTTGAAAGAAAAACCACGACTCAATATCGGATTGATTGCGGGTAGTTGAAAATTGTATTGCGGAACATCTTTACTCTTGTACCTACAAGAAAAAATACAAAATAATAGCAATCGATTTTATCTTAAGCGTGACGGTCCACTTGGCTGTGTTATGGAGCAGACCCGCCCGCTCTGACGAATAGGATCGCTCAATTCCTGTCAACACAAGCTAAGGAAATGAAGCTATTCTATTGGTCGAAGCGAGCTTGTCTGCTTCATAGCACAGCTTAATGGACGGTCACCCTTAAGGTGGAATTGACGCGACGGAGAGACAGAGCTATTAGATAATTATGATTGTTCATTTAAATGTGGTTAAATTTTTATGCAATCTTTTGTAGGTTATGAGAACGTATGAAAGAGTTTGTAAATGACTTGATCCTTTGATCCTGATATCGACTCAGATGAAACCAATATTGGAACAGATATTGGTGACTTACCTCCAATTCTTCGCCAACAGTCCATCCTGATCGTGACGTCAGTCGCGTCAGGAGTGTGCACATTGCTGCTGGGTTCTCAACTGCAGCAGCACTGGGCGCCTCCCTGGTTCACCGCATTCCTCATCTATGTCTACAGCTTCGTGTACACCTTGGGCTGTGCTGTTATACCTACTGTGCTAGCTGCGGAGGTGTTTTTACCCGAGGTATAGTTGTAAGCTCGAAACACACTTGTGTCCTGTTATGAGGACCGCTTGGCGTAGTGGTTCGAGCGCAGGCCGCTCGGCTCACTGCACATGGTGCTTGCGGGTTCGATTCCCGCCGGGGCAAATTTCAGAAATGGCCTTTTCGTAATTTGCCCTGGTCTGGGTGTCTTGGGATCGCACCCCGATCGTTTTACGATACCCATAGTACAAGCGTTGTTTAGTTTGGGATCATACAGTTGGTGTGTCAGTCTGGCGATATTATTATTGTTATGATGTTCAGACACAGTAATGTGTATTTACAAAATGAAATTTTGTCCACCTCGTGGAGGTGGTTAGGGGAGCCGATCTTTTAATGGAGAGGTTCCGGTTTCGATTCTTATTCTGGTCATTAAATTATTGTCGTGAGCCCATCTTCTACTACAAGCATATATTTTAGTTGGAGGGGCTAATGGGATTATTAGTAATGTTTCAAATACATATTTATAAAAGATCTTTTGACTTTGTCCACACATAGTCAGTACTTAATCTTAAAAAAAAAGTATGTGTCCGGATTAGGCATGCCATTGATTGCTACTTTAAATTAATTTTTATTTCTTGAAATACTGTTTTTCTTTTACTGTTATATCAACTGTGATATTTCACAGTCAATGATTTTATACATGGTGAATTTTCACTAGGTATATCACAAATTCCTATGACGTCACTTGTCGATGATTTACCATGACAGCCGGGGCGGTACCCAACGCTTTGCGATTTAAATGCAATGATTTTTAACAGTTTCTACCAATGTCAGTATAAGCCAATATAAGCTTAGTAAGTAGTGCCCCACCCTTAGCCCGGAACTCACGCGTTTCCGAAGTGCTCCGCTAGAAATTAGCCTAAAATTAGTAGAAACCGTGCCACAACATTTGTTTTATTTTTGCCGGTTTAGGGAGTGAGTGATTCGCCAGGATACATGGAGGCAGGTCTGTAAGAGATCAGCGCCCGAAGATATCGCATCTGGACCTTGCGGGGCCAATTCTAGGAGCTGCTTAAGCGGAATCGACCCGGGAGAAGCGCCACCTATCAGCGCCGGCGTGCACCTTCCAGCCGCCACCAAGAAACTGACGATCCGAAGATCTTGAGTCAGTTCTCCCGGGCCAGAATTGGCGTAAACAAGCGTCACAGATCGCCTACGTCATCAAGCCGAGCCACTAGAACATTCCATATAGGGCTCGAGTGACGTTAGGCCGGGCGCCAGACTTGCTCCGAAGACGTCCTGAGGATCCCTGAGGGGGACCAGCATCTGAGGGGGACTACTGCATCAGGTCACCGCCAGTTCCAGCGTGTGAGCAATCGCCACCCAGCGCACGTCATCAAGTGCGTCATCAAGTGCACCCGGTAAGTAGTTTCCCCCACCACCTCCCACCCCATTTACCCCTCCCTCCAAATTTTACCCCCCCCCTCCCCCCCTCCCTCACCCCCCCTCCAAAAAGTCGTTTTTTGGACCCCCCTCTCCCGACCCCCCTCAATAACATTTCCCCTCGGGCCATAACATCTGATCCGAGGGTCGTAGAAATTAGGGAGTGGTCGCGGCAGATTGCCACCAAGCAGCCGCAACTTCTGGCTCCAAAAAATCTGCCCCCAAAAATCGACCCCCCCCCCACTCCCCCCCCCCCCCCCAAAGTTGATATTGGTTCCCCACCCCCCCACCCCCTTCAAGGAAATTTCCCCCTCGGGCCATAACTTTTGACCCGAGGGTCGCAGAAATAAGGGAGTGGTCGCGGCAGGTTGCTACCATCTGGCCGCAACTTCTGGCCCCAACAATCTGCCCCCCCAATATTTAACATCTTCCCCACTCCAAATCCTTTAATCCTTCCCCTACACCGAGGTGCGAGTGAAAGTGTCAGTGCGACAGTGCAGCGCTACACTCCGGGTGTGCGCACTCCACGCTCCAAGGAACACGCCCGGGACACTCACCGCCGCTGCCCCGGCCGTGGGCTGCCTTATTGGGCGCCTTGGCACACTACATCTGGCGACCTGTTGCTAAACACGGTACAGTAACCTTATACTGTACCCACCACAAAACAAGACTGACCTGAGCTTCGCGTGTCATTCACCGAGCCAGCGACCGCCGAGCATCGTCTTCGGGCTCGACATTAGTTATAAGACAGCCTCTAGGCCTATTGCCTAGGGACTTAGTATTTAAGTTAATTTATAAGATTTTACGTGTTATATTTTTGACCACCCGCTAGTCGGGAACTTATTTTTGACAGATTTTAATATTTTAAAATTTGACATACTTTATATTTTAACACTTTAACGTTTTAACACTTGACACTTTCCTTTAACTTTTGACATTTTTAATTTACATTTTGACTTTTTTATACTATTTGACATAATTAAAACTTTTTAAATTTTTAAACAAAAAATTTTTTGACATTTTAACATTTTAAAACTTTTATATTGACATTTTTAAAAAAAATTCTTGACATTTTTAAAATTTTTACACATTTTCCATTTTTAACCATTTGACAACGGAAGCTGCCATTTACACAGCTTCCGGTTAAACTATCGTCAGTCCAAAAATCTTTACAACTTTTACAAACTTTGGACTGACGAAATCCGCGGACCTCTGAAGATGTACGCGACCGCCCGCACACCTGCGAAACGGCCACAGAGGGGGTCCACCTCCCCCAGCGAGAGCCGAAACGGGCAACCAGTACAGTTGCCCGCGGTAAGGCGGAGCATCGGGGAGTGCGAAGCCTCCTCCAAGCCAACCTCGCAGGCAAAACCAAAAACCCCACCCCAAAATACCATTTTGAACCAGACGGTGACCAAGCCAAAGATTAAGGCGGCTCAAGAGGGCAAAACTGCCATTGCCCACCCACCATCTGGCACCGTCGACAGTCCACCACCAAACCAGTCATTTCCGTCACGATCCGCGGAGGCGAAAGTTTGCCTTAACAAGGCAAAGCTCCACCTCAACAACTCGCGGAACCTCAAGACGGAAATAAAAATCGGGGTGGAATCGGCCGTCAACCGGCTCTACCAACTCGTCAAGGAGTCGGAGACAGCCAAGGGTGGGGAAAACTCAAGCGCCAACGCTAACGCTGGCGCTGAGAAAAAGGAAAATCCCGTAAAGGGAAATGACGCGGGAGGTAAGGCAGATGAAATGGCCGAACTCTGCCGAAAGATCGAGGAGAACACCAAGCTGTCGAAGGAGAATACCGACAGAATGGTGATTCTCCAGGCCTCCATCGAAAAATACCAGAAGGTGATGGAGGAGGCCAAGCCGGTGGCGGATGGAGCCGGAGGACAGAACCACAAGGACCTCATGGAAGAGGTCCAATCTCTAAAGCGTACAGCTGAGGAGATGAGTGGACGGCTCTCCGTGATGAGTGAGAAAACTCCCTCATACGCGGAGCAGCTGTCGAAACCGCGGCCCACTCCACTGGAAGTTGGTCCGAAACACTCCGTGATTGTGTCCTCCGACGACACCGCGGACACCGGCTCGGACGTTGTCGACAGGGTTCGCCAGGCGCTAGACACCAAAAAGTGCGGTCTACAGATCGAGCGGGTCCGAAAGATCAAGGACCAAAAAGTCGTTCTGAGCTGTGCCACCAAGGGAGAGATTGAGAGGACGGTGACACAGCTCAGAAAGGACAAGAAGCTCAGGGTCGAGGAGGCCAAGAACAAGAACCCTTTGGTCATCCTCCGAGATGTCTTCAAGTATAACACTGATGAAGACATCAAGACCGCACTCGTCTCCCAGAACATGCGGCTGGTGGGAGACCTCTCGGCTGACGACCAACTCGTCACCGTTAAATACCGCAGAAGGGCGAGGAACCCGCACCAGAACCATGTGGTTCTGCAGGTCTCGCCCAAAATGTGGAAACGGTTGACGACCGCCGAGAGGGTCTTCATTGACATCCAGTATGTCCCGGTCCAGGATCAAACACCGTTGATCCAGTGCACACGGTGTTTGGCATTCGGACACGGCCGAAAGACATGTTCGGAGACGGCCGACCTCTGCGCGCATTGCGGTGGTCGCCACCTCAGAACTGACTGCCCGAAATGGGGGTCAGATGAGGCGCCAGTGTGCCGGAACTGCGTAAACGCAAAAGTTCCGGGCACTGCCCATACTGCCTTCAGCCAGGAATGCCCGACCCGAAAGAAGTGGGACGCACTGGCTAGAGCCGCCATAGCCTATTGCTAAGGTGGTTACTAGGGTCCCACTCGGTAGGAGCACCGCAGCATATAAGATAGCCCAAGCGAACCTCCAGAGGAAAGAACTAGCGACCAACGAGCTCATGCTCGAAGCCAGCAAAAGGCGTATCGCGGTCGCGATGGTCCAGGAACCTTACGTGGGGGGGCGAAAGGAGATGAGGAACTACGGAGCGGCGAGGATTTACCAAAGCGCGGATCGCGGCGAAGGCACTGTCAAGGCGGCAATAGTCGTCTTTGACCAAACTATTGACGTCTTGCAGTGCCCGAACTTTACCACAAACAACATCGTCGTGGTAAAGTTGCGAACCAGCGCATGGGAAGTCCTCGTCGTCTCGTACTACTTTGAACCTGACCAACCCATAGGGCCATACTTGGACCATCTCAACACCATAGTTCTTTCCCACCGCAACCATAAGATCATAGTTGGAGGCGACGCAAATGCAAAGAGTTCGTGGTGGGGCAGCACGACGAACGACAGCAGGGGCGAGGAAATGCTCGGTGCGCTCATAGAGTTGAACCTGCATGTACTGAACGACGGTGACGTCCCCACGTTTGACACCATAAGGGGGGGACGACGGCTAACAAGCTTCGTCGACGTCACAGCATGCACAGAGGACCTTTTAGCGCTAGTGGAAGACTGGAGAGTGGCTGAAGATCTCACGAGCTCAGATCACAATGGTATACTCTTCCAAATTAAATTGTGTAAGGCAACCGGTATTAGCATCAATAGAACAACACGTAAATTCAACACCAAGAAAGCTAACTGGGTCCAGTTTCATGAGAAACTGGACGAGTTAAAATTAGAGTACAATTTAAACAAAATAGACATAGACAATATTAGTAGTAAAATCAGTTTAGAAAGCCATGTAAATAGCCTTACACAAGTAGTTACAGAGACATGCACCCAAACATTAGTTAAAAATAAATCAGACCAAAAACTTAAAATACCATGGTGGTCTGAGGATCTTGAGAGAATGAAGCGAGAAGTCAACACAAAAAAGCGTAGAGTCCGATGTGCAGCGCCAACCCGAAGACCAAGAGTTGTCGAGCAGTACCTGCAGGCGAAACTAGAGTATGAGGACGCAGCCAAAAAGGCTCAGATTAAGAGTTGGAAGGCATTCTGCGAACGACAGGACAAAGAAGGAGTATGGGAAAGCATCTACAGGGTCATAAAGAACACCACCAGGAGACAGGAAGACCTTCCATTGGAGAGAGACGGCACTATTGTAGGGCAGCAAGAGTCTGCCCGACTCTTAGCGGACACGTTCTTCCCGGGAGACCTGGAGACGGAGGACAACTTAGACCACCAGCGGACAAGAGCCCTAGCGAACCGTGTGAACGACAGTGTCGATGGCGAAGTCCACGACCCGCCGTTCACACTGGAGGAGCTCAGAGCCGCGGCGGAAAGTTTTAACCCGAAAAAGGCACCCGGAGGAGACGGCTTCACCGCCGACATATGTTGCCAGGTGATCAAACAGGATCCGGACCTGCACCTGGCAATCATGAACAAGTGCCTAGAGTTGGGTCTCTTCCCGGAACAATGGAAGGTAGCAGTGGTGGTCGTGCTGCGGAAGCCTGGAAAAACCAACTACACAAGCCCCAAGTCCTATCGGCCCATCGGCCTTTTGCCAGTCATGGGGAAGATTCTGGAGAAGATGGTGGTCAATAGACTCAAGTGGCACCTGATTCCTAGGCTCAGTCTGCGCCAATATGGCTTTATGCCCCAACGTAGCACCGAGGACTCCCTTTATGACCTGATACAGTACATACGCGGCAATTTACTTCAACGAAAGATCGTGACCGTGGTATCACTGGACATAGAGGGAGCCTTCGACAGCGCCTGGTGGCCGGCCATAAGGGTGAGACTGGCCGAAGAAGAGTGCCCGGTCAACCTCCGACGAATCGTCGACAGCTACCTGCAGGACCGAAAGGTCCGAGTCAGGTATGCTGGTGAGGAGTACATAAAGGGCACTCAAAAAGGGTGCGTACAGGGATCTATCGGCGGGCCTGTACTGTGGAATCTTCTCCTTGACCCGTTGCTGAAAGGACTCGAAACGCGGGGGCAATATGTGCAGGCTTTCGCAGACGACGTAGTCCTTGTTTTTGCCGGCGACACGGCACTGGACATACAGCGTCAAGCCAATCCCACTCTCGCCTATGTGCGGGAGTGGGGTGTCAAGAACAAGCTGAAGTTCGCACCTCACAAAACAAGCGCGATGGTTGTGACACGAAAGCTGATCTACGACACCCCCCTCCTGACCATGGGAGGGATTGACATTGGCATCACTAATGAGATCAAGATCCTAGGGCTCACAATCGACCATAAGTTGACATTCAACAGCCACACTGCGAACATCTGCAGAAAGGCGTTGAATGTCTACAAACAGCTAGCAAAGGCTGCTAAAACTAGCTGGGGCCTTCACCCGGAAGTTATCCGGGTGATTTATACTGCCACCATTGAGCCCATCATCATGTACGCTGCCAGTGCTTGGTCGCCGTCAACAAACAAGATCACTACTCAGAAGCAGCTGAACACTGTCCAGAGGGGCTTTGCGCAAAAGATGTGCAAAGCCTACAAAACAGTGTCCTTGAACGCGTCGCTCGCTCTGACCGGGTTACTGCCCCTCGACATTCGCATACGCGAAGCGGCCTCCCTGTACAAGGCCAAGAGGGGAGTACCCCGACCAGAGCTAGGCGACATGGAAGTCGAAAACAGACTGGCATATACGAATACTCCGCATCCGGCAAAACATATGGACCTTAAGTTCATGAACTTGACGGATCAGCAAAGCGTGACCACCAACGTAAGCAGCGCAGTAAGAGTATACACGGACGGCAGCAAAATTGAGGGCAAGGTCGGCGCTTCACTTTCCATCTGGAACAGTGAAACCGAGATCAAGTCTCTCAAACTCAAACTGTCGTCTTACTGCACGGTCTATCAAGCCGAACTTTTGGCCATATGCCGAGCCACTAAATACGCGTTTGAGTGTAAGAGCGCCAGTCTCGCTGTAATAAGCGACTCGCGTTCGGCACTTGAGACAGTGGTCAACCCACTCTCTCTTCACCCGCTCGCCGCCGAGGCGAGGAACAACATCGCCCAGTGCAGACTCCAAAACAAGGATATTTCCTTGTTTTGGATAAAAGCACACGCAGGACTGGCGGGTAACGAGAGAGCGGACGAATTGGCAAAGCAAGCAGCGCTGCACAGTAAGACCAAGCCAACGTACGACAAATGTCCGGTATCATTCGTCAAGCGACAAATCCGTTTGGAGTCACTAGACGAATGGAACCGTAAGTACAAGACTGACACCACTGCTTCTACGACGAAAATGTTTTTCCCTGACCTGGTGGTGTCCTATAGGACAATTAGGAAGATTCATCCCACTGCCACGCTCACACAGGTTCTGACCGGGCACGGTGGGTTCTCAGAGTACTTGAACCGTTTCAAGTGCAAGGAGGACCCATCCTGCATCTGTGAACCGGGTGTGAGCGAGTCAGTGGAGCATGTCTTACTGCATTGCCCTGTTTTTTCACGCCAAAGATATGATGTGCAAATGTCTTTAGACACCATCTTAGATATACACAGTGTTCGTAAACTTGTCCTGGACAGCGAGAAACGTGATACCTTCCTAAGCTATTGCACGGAGGTAGCGACCAGCGTGATTAATAGAAATAAGACCTAGGCAGATAGAGGCCAGCTGTCCACTTATTGTGCCAATAAGCCCCGACAGCAACTTACACAACACTGCGCTATTAATCGCGCCGGCTGACATATTCGTGCAATAGAATGGGAGGGAATCCTGTTTATTTTATCACGTTTATAACTATTGTTATTTATTCCGCTGTCCCATTTTTGTATATACCGATAAGTTTTTATATTTACTCGTTTTCGAGAAATATGTTTTATTACTACGTTTTACTCGCCTTTCGAGAAAATGTCTTTTTAAATACTGTGTTTCCACTACAATAAAAAGTTTTTGTACATTTATTATTATTAACGTGTTAAGTAAGGTCTCTGACCCCCATATCAGAGGTGAACGCGGCCGGGCCATAGAGGCCCGGATAAAAAAAAAAAAAAAAAAAAAAATATAAGCTTAGTAAACTATTTCTTATTGGGGTTCCATTGAAATAGGCTGCAACCTGCTTACAAGAACGCTGCGAATCTTATATCAAGTAGGTTGCAACCTCAATCCAAATAGGCCGCAACCTTCTCCAAAGTACTTAACAAGCTACATCCAAATTCAAATTCAAATTCAATATTCTCCCAACAAATATTTTCCAGGTGCGGAGTCTCTGCAACAGCATTGTACTAACCTTCGTCTGGATATTCAACTTTATTACTCTCATCATCTTCAACCCGCTGGTGGAAGTGCTGGGCCTGGGACCCGTGTTCTACTGCTTCTCAGTGGTCTGCTTCCTGGGAGCTGTGTACACACAGATTTATCTGCCAGAGACGAAGGGGCTTCCGGCTGATGCTATACAACTGCTGTTTTTGAGGAGACGCAAAGATGTTAAATGATTTTTGTATTTTAATAGAATGCTGCCAAAGATTAAAGATTTTATAATAAATGTTGTTATAACAAGAGTATTAGCACTTTTAATGTCCAACTCTTGGGCACGGGCCTACCCTTAATGCGAGGGGGATTCAAGACATAAATTCACAGAGCACAGTGTGGGCTGGTGATTTTCATATATTGTGTCCTTGTAAAATTGGTAGGTATTTCTAAGACTAGATTTCCTTATGATTTCCTTCACCGTAAGCAAGTGATAATCATAAATTGAAATTATGATTCGCACATAGATTTCTTAAAACTCAGAGGTGCGAGCCGGAGTTTGAACCCATGAGCTTGTGACTGACGTATTGCACGCTTAGACGCAGGTATTAGGAGGTATTTCGATCAAGATGCCAGCGGTTAACATAGTTGGGCCCCATCACAGATTAAAAACAGTGCCATTTAGGGACGCCCGAAAGAAGTGAATGTATATTTTTAGTATAAAGCGTAGGAGCTAAGCGTTAAAAACAGCTGCGGCGTGAGCGCTGCAGCTGCCACTCTGTATACCTATATAGGTATATGTCGTGTAACGCTACTGACGCTTAGCAAAAATAGAGTGGCCGCGCAGCGAGCGCCCCGAACGTCCGTATAGAAGCTTCGCTTCAAAAGATTTTCTTTTATGCACGATATTTTGCATCGCGCCTTTGGCAACGGAATTTGCGGCACTGGTTCTCATGGTAGGGCTGGAGATATCTTTGAACTAAAGTAAAAACATGTAACCACAGTTTGCACTACACGATACATTATAGTTATCTAAGTTAGTACGCAAATAGTTTCACTATCTCTGAGAGTTATATTAGAGCCGTTATAATGGCATATAATCTTATAGGGTGCGCGGTACTGTTATCGGAACTGTACTTTATTTTTATTTACTAGACTAATTAAGATACGTTTTAAAAACATACGGGTTGAATACGGGTTAAGAGCCTCTACCTACATGTTTTGGACTTTCTTAAAAATAGAGCTCCCTGAGTTTGATTGATTTAGAAAAATAAAAAGTATAAATACATCACATAGTATAAGATTATTAATAAGATAGTTAAAGCCCTGATCTCATGTCTGACAGCGATCTTGAGTACGCTTTAGACGTGTTATTTTGTTCTAGAATTACATTTCCAATCTCTCTTAGGATCCCGTATTAATAAATCGATCTCAAGTCTGATAGAGATCTTGAAAATGTCATTCTTATATCATACCAGTACAAAATGATACGTCAAACGCGTACATAAGGCTGCTGTCAAACTTGAGATAGATTTACTAATACGGTCCATAAATACACATAGAAATGTAATAATATAATGTTTGGGTATAGTAGTAATACAATTTATTAATAAGGTGATTGCCAAATAAATTAAGTATGGCTTTTTTAGGCAATTATTGTACATTAAAATAGTGTGGCCACTTACCCATTTCTTATTATTCTACACATTAAATTTTCAGTAGTTTACAAATATAGGCTAAACAACTATAAAAAAAATAATACAAGTGTTATTTTTATCTGACATCCAATCCTTTAATAACGTTGCTGTCAGATTTACTGCAAATTCCAAAATGTTCGATGAACCTACTAATTTTAATAAGACTAGGTCGCTAACTACACCATCTACCCCACTTTATAGCACCGTACACACATCAATAAAGAATAATTAATGTATTTAAACGTTAAATCCGTGGTCGTATGTATTTTTATAATTGATGGCGCCGGGGCCTAGTGGAGTGTGGTAGCTATATCGAGCTTTTAGTACTACAAGTCTGAAATTTAACCTCTCGAGTGTCAAGTTGTAGTAAACATGGAGAGTGACAAAGTGACGTGTCGAGGACTTTTAGTGCAATTATCGGGAACCTTCGCAAGTTAGTATTGTCTGTGTTGCTTAATCCAGGTCCGTATACGCATGTGGGGTCACGCATGTGTGCGAAAGCGTTCCCATGGCCCCATAACAAGGTGGAAGATGGTTTGTGGGTACCTAACACACACAGTCCGACATAACCCGCTCGACTCCCCCGACGCGTAAAAGTAGGTATATGTGGAAATCTCCACGAAAAAACAAAATAATCATTCATTCAATCCATATTTTATGCACTTAAGTTATGTATATCAAACAATAGATTTTATCGTGTATCTGAGACCATTTATTAGGTTAAATAACATTCAATAATAATACCCCTGATAAAATAAAATTGTTTGTAAATCTAACACTATTTCGAACCCTATTTATATTCATAAAAGCTTGTATAATATAAGTTATCATTTTATATAGCGCCTATAACTATATAGTTATATCCCATCCAGTTATTTTATAATTGATACTAGCGAGACACTCCCCCACTGTAACTCCTGTAGGCTAGGATTAATAATAAATAAGTAGTGTTCAAAGATGATGCCGAGGTTAAGCCCCTGACGAGCTCTGGGATAGCTAAATTGTCTTGTAACCCTTGAAATTTAATCGAAAGAAAGAATAGGAGTTTGAAGGCAAATTATTCAGCTGACTGAGCTACCGCTCTTCTGTATCTGTCGTCCTGGTGGTATAGATATACTAGCATGCTTGTATTTCTCGAAGAGGTTGGCAGTGGTCCTCTGGTAACAAGCGAAATTTCACTGAAGGGTTTTTGGTACCAATTTAATGGGGTAAACAAATATACCTACAGATAAAATATTATTATGAAAATCAGTTTCACCTTAGTGTAGATGTCAGTGTTTCATAACTAAGCCTGATTCCTTAAAGCGCAAAGCCTATCCAGATGTCAGGTCTACTGGGTGGTGGATTATCTACCAAAATTCCAAGCAAACCAACTGGGAATTGAAAAAAGACGCCTGCAGAAATTAAATAGCAAACCTTCAATCAGCTGCTATGCCATTTTTATGAGGCGTTAATGTAATATCATTGACACACTACTATCAGTTCAATAACCTTACAATCATGCCCCCAGCAGGCCCTTAGCCCTTGTTATGATCTTATTATGACTACATGAAACTACTGGTACGTACTACGGTATGTACATTATTATCTCCCTCCAAAGGTTGCTTGGAAGATATCACAGCCTGCGATAAGTCCGCCAAATGTGCGCTACTGTATTATTATGCTCATTCAGTTTTGTCAAATTCAATTTCTGGAGTAGCTACAGTAAAAACTTATTTTGTTCTATTTTACATTGTTCGTGATCAAATAGTAGAAGTAGTAGTATAGATCAATTAGTGAACATAAACGCCAAACAAAGAAAGAAGCGAAGCTTTATAGTATAAGGAGTAGGAACTAAGCGTTAAAACAGCTGTATATTTAGTTTTACTATATAGGTATATGTCGTCTAACGCTACTGACGCTTACCACGGATAGAGTGACCGCGCGGCGATCGCCCCGAACGTCCGTATAGAAGCTTCGCTTCAACATAATAATTCAATATCCTATTCGTATTTTTTTCTTTTACAGTCGCCTACCTAACAACACTGACAGGTTTCGTCTTCGCCTGGCCTTCGTACAATGTCGCCAACTTTATGTCCAACGACACGGTCTTGGCGGCGCCAATGTCTTCACTAGAAGTGTCTCTGCTGGGGAGTCTCACGAACATTGGGGCGTTGGTCATCACCCCCTTTTGTGGGTACGCCATCAATAATATTGGGAGGAAATACACGGCTATATTGTTCGGATTGCCGTATGTGGTAAGCCTAATCACAATTCAAAGATTGACCAAGATTGATTAGTCTCCCCACACACGCCCACCACAGTTAGGTACTTCTGTAAGCCAGGATAAAAAATGGTGTCGACAATCTTGACAAGTCCCGGCGAAAAGCTAAATTATCTTGGAACCCGCATGAATTTAATTGAAAGAAAGGATATTGGTTGAAATAAAATACAGACTAAGGATTTACTTACATATAAAAATGTTAAAAACTAAATTAAACGACACTAGAGATTTTAAAATTAGTGTTCACATTTCAATTATTTTTTAATACCATTAATTTATATGTCCAATACTTACTCATTCAAACCCTCAAGTATTATTTCGGACGTTTGAAACATCCAGTAAGTATATTAAGAGTCTGGCTTATCAACACGCCAAAACGGAGAAATTATGCAGATTGATTCAAAGAAATTGTAATATTAATTCTTCTATCTTTACCTTTATTTAAAAAATAAACAAAAATGATTTCAAATTCCTGACTTTGTTCATTATTTCCAGCTGGCCTGGACGATAATATCCGTCACAACTTCTGTGCCCCTGGTACTCACAGCGATGGGTCTAGCCGGTATTGGGGTCGCAGGACAAGCGGTATCCGCGATCTACATATCAGAGATATGCCAGGACTCCATACGGGGGGCGTTGACCTCCACCGTGGTGTCTGGATACTTCCTCGGTCTTCTGCTCTCCTATATCATTGGGGGGCAATTGACCTTCGATCAGGTGGTATACGTGCAGCTTTTAATGGCACTGCTGTATATCGTGATGGTGGCATGTCTAAAAGAGTCACCGGTTTACCTTGTACAGAAAAGGAAGGAAAAGGTGAGTGATAATAAAAATCAATAAACAAAAGTATTAGAATTTAAGAATAGTCAGAAATGTACCACCGGTTCAGAATTCTGGTTCCACTGAGAAGAGCCGGCAGAAGACTCTATGGTAAAGTTCCTTTCAATAGAAAAAAGTAGATGTAGGTAGGTACAACCGAAACTAATAATAAGAATCCTCTATTTACTTTACTGAGATAAGTTTCAAAACAAAAGTTGTTTTGAAATACGAGTATACTCGTATATTAGTAGGTACCTTAGGTTATTGTGCGAGGGTACTTTATGACGGACTATGACATTTTTTTGTATATCTATACAAATAAATAAAATTGGAGTGTCTGTTTGTAATATCAAAATAACAACTTTTCACTAAATGCATATGCAAGTACATACGACACCTATAACAAAAACGCGATTTAATTTTTTTTTGTCTGTCTGTCTGTCTGTCTGTCTGTCTGTCTGTGTGTTTGTTCCGGGTAATCTCCGAAACGGCTGGACCGATTTTGACGGGACTTTCACTGGCAGATAGCTGATGTTATAAGGAGTAACTTAGGCTACTTTTATTATAGAAAAACAAAATTTAAAAAAATGTGTCCTGTCGCGCGGGCTCAGAACGCTGGAGCGGGCATTTTTGTTAAGTTAAATTCCACGCGGACGAAGTCGCGGGCTCAATTAGTAATATAATAAAGTGGGCATACAAGCGCAAGATCTGCCTAATATTAAGCAGTTATCGTAGCCTATAGATGTTTGAAATACCAAACGCATTCATCGCACATTGCCGGCCTGAAGGGGTGTGGGACTGAGGGAGGGGAAGGACCCGTCCCGTTATCTTTATCATACGTTATCTTTATTGTAATTTGCATAAGGTTTAAAATGTGATGTCATGATCACATTTTCGTCTTAATGTCACTGCTAAATTTAAGCCCGTTATTTAAGTTTATTGTTTTATAATTAACATTATAAACGTCTCTATCTTACGCATGTTTTACGGGTATCATAGGAATGTAACACGACGTTAGTAGAGCCAAGCTGTAGCCAGTTGCCTACAGCTAGACCGGGGTAGTACGCCCTGTCACAGAAGATCGGCGAATAGTAGCTATCATAGCTGAGTTTCCTAAGATGAGTGAGAGATCTGGTAGACCAAATCCCTCTGTTCCACTTCTCTACAGGTCATCAACGTGCGAGCAATGCATTTGGTATTGCAAGCATCAGGCTATGATCAGTTAATCTATATATATATAACTCAAAGGTGACTGACTGACTGACTGACAGACTGACATAGTGATCTATCAACGTACAGCCCAAACCACTGGACGGATCGGGCTGAAATTTGGCATGCAGGTAGATGTTATGACGTAGGCGTCCGCTAAGAAAGTATTTTGATTAATTCTACCCCCAAGGGCATAAAATAGGGGCTGAAAGTTTGTATGAAACATTGTCAATTAAATTCCACGCGGACGAAGTCGCGGGCACAGCTAGTCGATAATAAATCGATATCAAATCTGAGAGCGTTTTTAAGTACGCTTTTGACATGTCATTTTGTACTGGTATGACATAAGAATGACATTTCTAAGATCGCTCTCAGACTTGAGATCGATTAAATTGAATACGGCTCTAAGAATCGCTTAAAATTAGGCTTAAACTGAAATTTTCAGGAAGCAAGACAAGCTATAGCTTTTTACAGACAAGTGGATTACTCTTCTAAAGAGGTAGAAGTCGAGATATCCAAGATCAAACTGCAATTAGACCCAAGACTGGTGAAAATGTTGGAAGCTGAAGACGGTAATTAAATAACTGATATAATAGGGTGTGGTGTGATTTAGGAAACTCATATCAATAAATGACAAACATAATGAAATCATTAATCTTATTTTTCCTACTAATATTATAAATGCGATAGTTTGTGAGTGTGGATGTATGTATGTATGTTTGTTACTCCTTCACGCAAAAACTACTGAACGGATTTGGATGAAATTTGGAACACAGATAGATTATAACCGGGATTAACATAACGGATACTTTTTAACCCAATAATCCAATACTACGCGGATGAAGTCGCGGGGCACTGCTAGTTACAAATATTTTTATATACTTAGATTCGCACGATGATCTGTCTATAAAACTTTGAGAGTTAATGACCGTGTTTGATATCTCGGTTACAGTAAAATGTATAGAAATAATCGGTGCTGAGTTAACTGTGTGAATGACGCATTTTGTGCCGTGTTTGTACATATATGGCTCACCTGCGATGCTAGCTATTCTTTAATCAATTGAAGGCAAGACTTCATTTGACAGCATGTGTTGTTTACTCGTAGTAAAATAAAGTATGTTTTAAATAGATATTAGAAGGCTATATAAATAAATTCAAGTCTTAAATAACACTACATTGCGGCACACAAAGATCTACTTACATATAATAACATGAATAATAGTTAGAACACATTTACAACTAGCAATGCCTCGCCCGCAGTCGCATTCATTTTGATGCAAGATAAATATAATTGTGTAGTAGTTGCAAGGATACGTTAACTAAATACTAGTTAATTATCACATGAACAAATAGACAACACAAAGCATTTACTCTGATAGTGAGGGTAGTAGTGAAACGTGTCATATTGATAACACGTGATGATGAAGGTTTTATGAACATAAACAATTTGCCTTGGTTATTTGATATTTGTTCAATGAAGCGAATTTCTGTAAAAGACAAAAGTATTATAAAGTCAATGACTTTTATCTGAGTATTAAATAGACAAAGTGTTCTTATTGAGAAGCGACTAAAATAAATACATATTAAAATTATTTAAGTTTTAACCATTATTCTTGCCTTACAGATGTAACTGTAACGAAAGAGCTAATCGCAATCCCACCAGTCGAAGAAAAACCGCTATCCGAATGGCAGTTCCTAAGTATGGCTAGATTTTATATTATCCTGTATGTAGGGAGGCGTCAAGAAAAGAGAAGATTATGATTTATACCTATTTTTTGAAGTGAAGCTTCTTATCGGACGTTCGGGGCGCTCGCCGCGCGACCACTCTATTCATGCTAAGCGTCAGTAGCGTTACACGACACATATACCTATATAAGCATACAGGGTGGCAGCTGCGGCGTCCGCGTCGCAACTGTTTTTAACGCTTAATTCCTGCGCTTTATACTATAAAGCTTCGCTTCTTTTGGGCGTAACTAGACGGCACGGTTTTTTTTTCTTTATTGCAAAGTTATTCTTAGATTAGGTATTTAAAAAAATAATCTTGAAAGTTTTAAAATTACACTATGCATATATAACATCTTATACTTAGAATCCTTCCCTTTCCAGAACAATCACAAAGTTCCATCCGCGCCCTCATCACCAGTCTCACAGTCCTGAGTCTATCGATACTGATGGGAAACGTTGCGTTCCAAGTATACGCGGAGACGATGTTCAGTGAAGCAATACCGTCGATGGAGCCGAACCAGTGTTCAATAATCCTGGCAGCTGTCACCTTGGCTGCTGGTGTGCTGTGTGCGCTGTTAATCGATAAATACGGGAGAAAGGTAATTTCTTGACCGCATACTCCTGTGTTTCACCGCTCCTAGTCTTAGGGGCGTCGTAGGTGACTTGAGGAATGAATACCATGTATGATCAGGAAGACGTCCTCTGGTGAACACAACTCCTCCAATTACTTTCACATATTTCGGTCCTTTGCCACTCACATCTATCGGCTTTCTGTCGAAATATTCCACCTTGTGGAGGAATTATCCAATAGGAGATTTAAATTCACAGCGATGGGCTCTTACAAAGAAAAGTCGTTTAACACATGTACTATACGATTTAAAGTACCAGGGTGTCATAAATTCCTATCGTTCATTTCAGCCATTAATGATCCTCACGAGTTCAGGAGCGGGGGTGTGTTTGATTCTACTAGGGTTGCAGATGCAACTCCACTACGCACCGCACTGGTTCACAGCTCTGCTGATCTACGTGTACAGCTTCATATTCAATCTTGGAGCGGCTGTAATACCTTTTGTTTTACCTGCTGAACTATTTTTGCCTGAGGTAAGTTACTAAGTCCTTTCGTTAGATTATTTCTGATGATGCTGCAGCTTTGGTGGCACGCAGTCCAGTTTAGCACGGTTAAGATAAACTTTATGCGTTTTTTTAAAGTCATGTAGGTATCTTTACGATGATTACCTTCACCTTTCAGCAAGTAATATTCTTTATAGATTTTATCATTAAATTTCATGGCTTCATCGCATTGTTGTTCAACATTTACAAAAGAGGTTCAACATAGTTCTGATCTTTTATGTTTTCCTTGTCTCTTCCAGGTGCGAGGCCTCGGCAACAGTATCGCCATGGTATGTGGATGGGCCATGAATTTTATCATCTTGGTCATCTTCCCGGTCATAGTCGAGTGTGTCGGTCTAACGCCCCTATTCTACGGCTTCGCGACAGTCTGCTTCATTGGCGCTACGTACTGTCAACTATTCCTGCCCGAGACTAAAGGGTTACCCGTGGACGCGATACAGGCTTTGTTTATGAAGAAAACTAAGAGAAAAATTAGGGTCTAATTGTAATTTTAGCTGCGATAAATAAATTGTTATAAATTACATTGTTTATTTTTTTTTTGTTGAAAAAAATATGTATTGATGTCGAAGGGGGATACTTACCGAAATCAATAAAATTCCTTAGTGTTTGAAAAAGTTGATGTAACTACGACAAAAAATTAGACCTTTTCATGCAAATATGAGAATTATGTGTAAGTAATTATAGTCGTAGGTACTTAGGTAGGTGGTAGCTAGCTATTCAAATAAAATGTCGCCCGACGAACAAACCAATTGTACTCAATTGTTGGTACGGTAAAATGGACTCAGGGCGATCCCAGTGACACACAGACCAGGGCAAATAACGAAAAGGCCATTTCCGAAGTTTACACTGATGGGAATCTAACCCGCAACCGCTCGGTTTACGCCCAAACCACAACGCCAAGCGGTTATATTCGGTAGGTACTTGCTTTTAATTGGCTGCAAAGGGTGGCACATGCCTCGTTTAATAATGAACTACAACCGTTTAGGCAATCTTTAGCTCATTACATACATGGCCGGCATACACCAGCGGTAGGCACGGCAAAGGATTTCTGTAAGCGAACGGAATGCCGCTTCCACCGAGAAGATCCGGCAAGAAAATCAATTGTCTCTCTTTTCAATAGAATAAAAGATGGTGTACATTTACAGGAACAGCAACACAATGTGAGCACGCTATACCATTGTCACTAAAAAGGACCTACTAGACAGTAACACTAGTAATTTAGTATTACCGAGCTAATTAAATCTTATTCGGATGTAGGTATTAAAAATAGACAGCTAGATTAGTGACGTCTGCATACCTACACTAAAATAATAAAACAAAAAGGTAGATATGACAAATAATTGACTTGGTTTGTTGCCTTTCATACTAAATAAATGACAATGTTGTCAGGAGGAAAATCAGTGGAGCAGTCCCCGCAAGCAGCGCCCGCGCACAAGCATGACTTGAGGAGTGATATCACTCTCCTCAACCATAATAGAGGGAAGAGGGTGACCCGCTCCACAGAGACTATAGTCTTGTAGTCTTGAAAGGGTTAATTTTGAATGAACAAAGTTAGTTCACTTCCCAGGGTTGAATACACGCTGATAACACAATGACAGCCCATTATCATAAGATACAAATATTTAAACACAGATTTTGTTTGTTCTCACGTCTCTATTTATTCTAATTAATTTTACGTAATAACATATTTGCCGAAACTCGTTGGTGAGTTGGGTTCCGTGCTGTGGTTTGTGTTAGTTTGTGCAAAATGTCGGGGAAGCTCCGTCAGGTGCATACTGCTTTAGCATGTGAGAATTTTTAATTTTACTTGGTTATTTGCCTTTTTATATAATTTCATAACAGGAATAATGGATTTCCAAATCGTTCTCCTTCTTAAACTTCTTTCTTTAAAAATATGGCCCACGCAGTTTAATAGGTATAGTCGTATATTGCCCTAGTGTCAAGTAACAAATATAATTCAAAAAATAACGAGTATCCATTGTAAACAGACTATTGCATTGTGACGTAGCAAGTCACATCCATATTACTTACTGGACATGCCACACTGATATCAAGACACATAGGTACTGTGGCGAACATTTTGACACAATAATTTCCACCCTGTTATTTTCGGGTTCATTTGAAATTTATATCAGAAAAAAACAATTTTGTTTTTAAACACCTATGAATAAAATGTAGTTAAATTGGTGACTTCGATAATGATGGCAAAATTTTACACAATGACTGTACTACATTGGGAATAATGTAGAGTTCGTAATTATCCTTCAGAGTAGTTTAGGAATATCCATCAATCCGAATGGATCAATCATACTAATATTATAAAGAGGAAAACTTTGTTTGTTTGTTTGTAATGAATAGGCTCCGAAACTACTGAACCGATTTGAAAATTTTTTTCACTGTTGGGAAGCTACATTATCCCCGGGTGACATAGGCTATAATATATTTTCAAAAAAATTAGGGATCCTTACTAAAACTCGAATAATGTAACCGCAATGTACCCGTGCGAAGCCGGGGCGGGCCGCTAGTTAAAAATAAAACTCAACTCTACATATTGTGAACTCTACATTTTATATAGAGTAATTGTTTGAATTATTGCCAACATTTCAAAGGCATTCTGTACCTATGTATCATGTTTTATTTCAAGGTGGTTTTGGCTCACTAGTGATGGGCTCACTGAACGTGTGGCCCTCGTACACGGCGAGTCTGTACACATCGAACACGACCACGCCGCTGGCGGAGCCGATGACGCAAGCTGAGGAGTCACTGCTGGGCAGCCTGCCGTCGCTGGGCGCGATGCTGGGGACGGCGGTAGCGGGGCCCCTGATCAACATGATTGGGAGGAGGAATGGGGGCGTCCTGTTGTCACTGCCTTATGTGGTAAGCACTTAACCTACTTAACCTACGATTTTAAGTACACAAGAAGTTACATAGAAATTTAAATGTAATGACGTACGAAATTAATATAATTATTATGTTTAAACTAGCTGTTGTCCGCGGCTCTGGTCCGCGTGGTACTCAGGTTTAGATAAAATAAAAGCAATATAAGTTACTCCTTATAACATCTGTCAGTGAAAGTCCCGTCAAAATCGGTCCAGCGATTTCCGAGATTAGACGGGTCAAACAGAGAAAAAAAAATGGTTGGGCTTCCAGCTTTCTTTCTCATCATACCAAATGTAGCTATAATAGCTACATTACGCCGATCTTCTGTGACAGGGTGGTACTACCCCAGTCGAACCAGCCCATATTTGAGCTGTAGTTGATTGGCCACATCTTGGCTCTATCACCATAAAATGGCTCATTTGCCAGGACGAGGATCGAACCTTGAACTTCTGGGCTACGAGGGCAGACACTTTAAACATTAGCTATTAACGTGTGGTGATTTATTTTTACTAACCGTCTTCATTATTCCAGATATCATGGGCTATCATCAGTATAACGGCTTCAACAAACTTGGTTTTGGCATCTAGGTTTCTGTCTGGTGCGGCAGGCGGGGCTTTCCTCGTCTTAGCACCCATATTCATTTCCGAAGTGGCCGAAGACTCCATAAGGGGAGCATTAGCTTCAGGTAAAAATGTTTCGTGGAAATCTTCATTATTATTAGGCTCCCTGACATTCATGATAGACAGACCCTTGACTAATGTATAAATAGTTCTGTCTTGTTGGCCTCTTCTATTAATTATGGACCAACTTGTTTGGTTTATAATGTCCGAGGTCTCCCAAATAATTTTATAATTGATTTCCGCTAAGTAAAGCCTGAGTCAAAGAATAGTTTGCTGTTT
This sequence comes from Notodonta dromedarius, assembly GCA_905147325.1. Classification (NCBI taxonomy): domain Eukaryota; kingdom Metazoa; phylum Arthropoda; class Insecta; order Lepidoptera; family Notodontidae; genus Notodonta; species Notodonta dromedarius. The sequence goes on along the minus strand of LR990183.1, from coordinate 939,003 downwards.
AGAGCAAAATGAAAATACTGTAACTTGTCTGTATTTATCCATTAACACAGGAAGGGGTCGCCTGTCCTTCGCTTCCTCTGCCCCATTCTTCCTCAGTTCAGTAATGTGTGAGAAATGCCTTTGATATTGCAAGCATCTGTAGGCAGTACCTTAACTGTTTATATCAGCCGGGTTGTATGCCAGTTTACAGATTTTTTAATATAAAAAAGTTTACTTTTGTTATTGGTGTCTGGTAGCGTTTCTTTTGTATTCCAGCGCCTCTGTTCTTCTACTGCCTCGGTGCTGTGTTCTCCTATTTCTTCGGCTGGTTCCTCTCGTACAAAACCATCATATGGCTCAATATGGTGCTCAGTGTACTGTGTACATTGCTCAGCTGGATGGTAATCGAGAGCCCCGTGTTTCTGCTGAGGCAGAAGAGAGATGAGGTAAGAAGCATATCTGTAGAGTTATTGTGAGGCCAACCATTTACCACTTTACCACAGAAACTATTATACAACTGAACGCTTCCGTTTGTGCCCAGACGCTACGATAAGCTGTTTGTTTCGGCTATCAGGCGACCTGGGCCAATTCTGGTGTCGGAGATTTCATGCCAGAATAATATTTATTTTTTATAAGTCGTAGACTACGGTTGTTTAAGGGAAAAAAATTAAATGTTTCGGCAATGTTCCCCTCCATGTGAGCGGGATTCAGGCCATAGTCCATCACTGGCCCAATGAGGGTTGGCGAACTTCACATGTGATTCATAATGAAGTGCAGGAAATTCCAGAGGTTCGAGCCGGGATATATCAATATCTTATTACTGTGATCATTTGTTGAAATAATGTACACATAATTAAAACATAAAGTAATTTTAATAATTTTAAGCTATCTATAATCATAATAATGTTCGTAGATAGATGACGGACTCATTAATGAAATTGTTCATGTGAAATCAACTCAAACATTCATTGATTTCTAAATTACATAAAGGTTATTTTCAAATATTCCAGGACGCGCGTCTCGCGATAGCTAAGTACAGAGGAGTACCATTATCTTCAATGACTGTTGCTGACGAGATGTCGAGGCTGAAGCAACAGATTGCGCCGTCTGTTGAGCTTGTTGCTATCAAAGGTATGGCCTCTATTGCTTTGGCAACAATGCCAATGATGCGGGTAATCATGTTAGTACCGTACATTTTTCAGATTCAGACACAAAGGTCGAGGAAGGCGAGAAAGAAAAGCTGAACACCGAGAGCGTGGAACCGCAGAAAACTCGGTCAATGTCTTCCATAAAATTACTGTGTAAGTATGTTTTGTTATTTCAATAACAATTTAGTAGCTGATACTTAGATCCTGTTTTTAATAAGTTTTGTTTTCATTTTCAGTCGTATCTCCGGCCTCCCGTCGTGCATTGTGCGTTGTCCTTACCGTCATAACGATACAGGTAACTTAAAAGGTTAAAATTTTGACAGGCATTCAATATTTGCGATGCAATAGTAGATTGTATCATATTGTATCATGATTGTATCAGAGCGAAGTGAGGGATTCTTAGCGAGGGATTCAAAGTACGTCGCCCGAGCCAAAAATATTTTGCGCCCGAGAGATACACTCTACTTTTCATCACCCTCTATGAGAAAATAAAAGGCGCCTCATATTTTATTCTAATATTATTATTTAATAAGACATAGAGTAACAACTAAATTGAAATTAAATAGTATCTAATAGATAATAAAATAAAACAACCAAAAACTTATATTTACGTTTGAGACATTTTCGCATTTGGCGCTGAACACTTTGTTCCAAATTCAAAAAGTGCGCGGCAAAGATAATTGCGGCGCACTTACGAGCATAAAGAGGATTAAAAACTCAAAAAGGCTAAAAGTTTCTTATAGAAAACACCACCTTTGGGTGCACTTAAAGGCGAACCAAGTCGTCCTTTTCGAATAGATGGGATGAAAACATTTTTTTACTCTGTAGCCTACAATATCTTGTATACTTATCAGCGCATTGGGTTTAAAAACCATTTGACTGCATTTGTTTTACAATCTTGATACTCGTAGGTATATTATATTGTGTAAAAACTGACCACTTATATACTTGGCCATTAATCATAGACAAGAATTTTGAAGAACACTTGAAGAGGGAAGCCGACGCTAATTCAACCCTTTGATTTACGAAACGCGGAATTATGCGAGACATCTTTGATGGATATAACATCAATGATATACAGACAACAGTAGTTAACAGGTACTATCAACGTAATATGTTGACGTCTCTTTCGCCACCATTTTCTCGTATTGTTCCAGGTGTTCATGGGTATGCCGCCGGTGCAAGTGTACGCGAAGACGGTGTTCACGCAAACGGACCCTGGACGCGCCGACCTGTACACCGTGATATTCTCTCTCGTCCTGTTCTGTGGCTGTGCAGTTACCACCTTCGTCGCTGATATGGTTGGGAGAAGGGTAAGGGGTCTAGCATAACTTTTTTAACTGTCTACGTAGACCATTGACACATAGTCCACCTGACGGTAAGTGGTAACCATCGCCTAGGGCATAGGACTAGCTGGGATTACCTAGCTCGACAGTTGAAGATTTAATTATTGAAGATACTTTTATTCATACTTTGCTAAGGTTAATGAGAGATGGGTGATGGGTGAGATGGGTGAAATGGGTGAATGGGTGAAATGGGTAAAAAGGGTGAAATGCGTGACATGATTGATATGGGTGAAATGGGTGAAATGGGTGATGGATGGTGATGGGTGGGTTTAGTGGCAATTTGAACCGAGCGTGCTCATACCTCAAAGAGTACGTAGAGTCGTTGCTCTACCACCTGAGCTCTCTCCGGGCGTGTCGGATTGCTCTCCAATTGGACAATGAAAGTAAGGGAAGAAAGAGTGTACCTATACTTGCGCACACGCTTGTGCGCTGTAATACTTTATATCCTGCGTCAGTAGTTGGCTAGTCTTCAATGAGGATGGTCACAGCCATCAAAAATTGATCAGATTATTTATTTTTTTCATTTAGAAACCAATTGCGGCCTTGATTCTCCCGGAGTAAGAACCCTGCAAATCCTCTTTCAGATACTCCTAATTTCTTCATCAGTGCTGGTCGGCATCTGCATGACGGCTCTCGGCTTCCTCATCGGCAACGAGGACGCCCCGTCGTGGGTGCCGGTGTTCCTGATCTTGGCTTACTGCTTTTCTTTCATGTTGGGAGCCGGATCTATACCTTATGTACTGCTGGCTGAGGTGTTTATAACTGAGGTAAGTGGATTCTGCCATGCATACTGTGTAACATCTCGATAATGTTGGAAACAATTTTCAGCAAGACAGAACTAGACTTTCTATCATAACAATTTAGTTTTTCCTCGGGACTCGTTGAAGGTCAGACCTCTTTATCTGCGTTGGAGACTATTGTCTATCGTAGCTAATATATATAGGTAGTGATGCGTGTGCGGCGGGAAGGCCCAGTCCCATAAATATTGGAACAACATCTGAGACATCTGAGACAATTGTCTAGAATAGTGATGAGTAAGCTTAAGTCTAAGTAGTTCTGCAGGTAAAAGCAAGTTACGAGTATGCCTACCTGTCCTTTAACATACCTAGAGGTCAATTTATTGCCACTTAAATTCGCATTACTGAACACTACCAATCATAATCTTCTACTCATATTTTAATAGAGTTCAAATTTCTATGGCAAGGGTTAATGACTAATTATTTGTTATTTTTCCCCACCAGGTCCAGAGCATAGCCTCGATAATAATAATAGAATGGGTCTGGTTCCTCAACTTCTTCATTATCGCGGTGTTCCCGTACATGATGAGTGCGTTCGGGATTCACGGCGCCTTCTTCGCGTTCGCCTGCACCAGCGTCGCCAACGCCGTGATAGGGTACTTCATAGTACCAGAGACTAAGGGACTCTCCAACGAACAGATTCAAGACTTGCTTGTCAGTCGGAAGAAGACATAATATAGTTTTAAAGACATAGGTAATACACGCGATTTTGTTACAAATTTTTGTTATTTTTAATTCTTCCCATCAGTTCTCAGGCCAGCATGATTCGTTGATATTCATGACCTGCAATATTTCTCTCGTTTTCGAGGTGAAGTTATAGTGAGCAATGCGATATTAATTCAAGGCGCTAAAGGCTTATAACAATTTAAGTTAATGAAGTAGTATGTTTCGGATAGTATTGATTGTTATGTATTCTCAAAGTGAAAAAAGTTGATTGGAAAAATGATAAAAGTGGTTTACATGCACATCCTCTAAGATCGTCCTGAGTTTGTAAAAATTCTATAGCAAAAGTTACCACCATGTACTAAGGAAACAGAAGATAAGGGGATATTTACTACGGGTTTTATTAAATAATCCTCTTCCATGCCACAGCGGTGTCAACCTGACGCAGCCTACCCGACATTTTATAGTATCACGCTCCACGCCCTAGACTGTGAAATTGAAAAAAAACACTGAATCAATAACTTGTTAGAGTCGTGCTTACATAATTATAATATATTTTTTTTAAATGCGCCTACCTCATTGGAATTATTAATACTGAAATTTATTTATATATGACTAAAGGAGATTTATTAACATTTTTACGTCGGTTAAATAATTAATACTTAACTTTATGTTAATTCAATTTAGAAACACTTTAAAACATTAAAATAAACCTTGGCCGCGTGGGATGGTGCTAAGAATGCTGGCTGCATTTCCTCGTTGAATCGATAGGCTGTTGTTTTGAACGAGGAAAGAGCCATTTCTCTTGTCACCCGTGGAGGCAATAATTTTGGAGGTTAAAACATTAATAAGCTTTTTTGCACTGTGGCTCCATGGGCCTAGGGTTTCTACGGCAAATGGCACAAATACGTAATTATTATTTAAAGAAGCGTATTTGCGCCGCTTGCCGAGATCCGCTTTTTCTGCCGCGGCTCCTGCAGCAGCCACTGATTCCTTGACGTGTGATGGAGCCAGAGTATCCACACAAGTGGCATCCCATACGAGTGGGCGACCTCTCTCCTAAGGAATCAGGGTCATGCCATCGGGTCTCTTGCCGTCGTCCCGAAATATTCCGGATGGTTCTAGAATAGATAAGACGTTGATGGTGGCAAGAGCCCTTTTAATACAGTCGTTTATGGAGCCGTGGCGAGAAAACCTGCCTTTTTTTTTATGGGACTAGTCCCGCCACACACTCCCACCACTGTAACTCCTGTAAGCCAGGATCGACAATGGTGACCAATAATGACGTCGAGGTTTGACCCTCGACAAGTCCCGGGGAAAAGTTAAATTGTCTTGGAACCCGCACGAATTTAATCGAAAGAAATAATAGGAGGAGTTGGAAGAAAATATTTCCAGAAAACCTGCCTGCACTTATATGGCAAGAAAGACCATGGAGACCAGACCGATTTACCTCCACTCCACACGGACATTTATGCTCTATGCAGACTGGTACCCCTAAGCGAATGCCGACAGCGACTCTGAAACTTTCGTTGTCGAGAAAGGTGCCGAGGTTTGGTGAAGGGATGGCGTGAAGCCAATAACCGGATTCCTTTTCACGTAACGCTAAAAGACGGGCGTGGTTGCGGTCACTGGTTAGATTTTCAAAGAGGAAATTTTGGGTTATTTGTACCAATGGTGTATCCCAAAGTATTTGTTGGTGTACTTCCTTCGGGATATCGACATTGGGACAAATACTCTTCCAAGTATCTATGGCTTCTGTGGTACCAGATATTAAAAAAGTACTGTCTTTAAGTATTTTGGAGCACAGCCCGCCAGCACTATGCACAGATGCGAGAAAAGCTGGAAGAGCAACATCCGAAATTTTTCTCACGCCGATGCCACCATTTTTAATAGGTAAAGTAGCTTGCATCCAGGAAAAGTGGTTTAAAGATAAATTTAGAATTTTCTCAAGAGTATCTTTAATAATGGCATCCATTTGTTCGAGTTGGGCTGAAAATTTCCAGATTGGGCTGGCGCGGACTGCGTACGTAAGCTTCGGGACAAAAAGGCAAAAATTGATAATTGTAAACGCTACATGAGAATTTAAAATGCCCAATCTGTCTGAATTAAGTATCTGAGAAGTCTTTAATTTTCTTATCCAAAAATGGTTTGACTCCTTCGTCAAGTAAAGGAGCACCCAGAAGGCAAAGCGTCTCCTTATTAAGTGATTGAATATTAGGCATAATCTTGTTGAAACTATTATTTTCTTATATTTACGCGAATACTACACATTGAAATAAAACTATTTTTACGGATTATATCGCGTTGTTAAAACTTTCAAAGATCACATTGAATTTAATTAGCAAATTAAATCGACGACTTGCAAAAATACTAAGAGAATATGCGTCTCAGGACAGATTTGTATTCTTTTATTGCAGTACTTTTGCGCTTAGGTTTATTATTGCTCGCCATAATGTTAGATCACCCTTTATCTTTATTACGTTTGCTGAGGCATTGCTCTTTCGATGAACGGAATTGTCATGAGTTAAGTAAATTATAAAATAGATGGTAATACGTCACCTTGTTTTTTTTTGACAATTGTTTTGGTTTTTTTTTATTTAGGTATTATTAACTTTTGTGGTTGCCGAATTTTCAGGCTTCTGATTGCCTGATCATTGCAATCTCAGTGAAATCACTATTTCAAAATTAAATTTATTTATTCGTTGTTATCGGGATCCCAGGCGCGTTTAGTCCCAAATTCATGTCGATTGCATGTACCAAACTAACATAAGTCTATAGGAGAAATTTTCACCAACAAAGCGAGTGCATAGTCGTGAATTGATTACTATCGAGCACAGTGTGTCAGTAGAATGCAAGTTACGACTCCCATTGTACGGTCCATTGTACAGGTTTATGGTTCTCGAAAGGGGTTCGTGTAAAATAGGTGCATAGAAATATTTCCAAGTTCATATTCAAAGAGGGTCAGGTTACTTGTCTTATTTTGTGCGGTGTTTTGTTTTAACGCTAACGGATTTCCATTTGGTCAAATCTTGAGCAGTTTTGCTAAAGACCTGCCTAACCAGGAAAGTATAAATATAAACAAAAAATACTCTTACACATTTATTATATCCTATTACAATCAGGGCGTTTCTTCTTCGTGAATAGACCCTGGATGACGTCTATCGTCAAACCTTTGGTCTCAGGCAAGTAGAATATACAGAAGGCGGCTGTTAAGAAGCAGACTACGGCAAAGATGTAGAAGACTGGCCCCAGGCCTATGACATTCAACAGTGGATTGAAGATGAAGAGAACAATCGAGGTACAAAACCACCCCCATTCCACTACTATCATTGAGGCAATACCTCGGACCTGAAAAAATATAATGTTTTTGATGTGACGTCATTATCAATAAAGTTATCTAATTGTTTTCTTATGGCAATATTAGACCGGGCCTCGAGTTACCAGGACAACATCAACAAAAGAAACTTACTTCAGGCAGGAACAACTCGCCAATGAGGACGTATGGGATAGTCCCCCCACCGCAAGTGAACGTCATAGGGTAGAGGTACAAAAATATAGCTGTCACCCAGTTTGGTCCCCAGTGCAGGTGGATTTGAGTTCCTAGTACCACGCAGCATAAACCAACGGCAATTGACGAGTAGATCATTAAAGGCTAAAAAGAAAAAAAAGTAATGCATATTTAACATAAAATAATCCCACAATTAGTATTGGCGAAATGGCGAAAGGTGGAGTCTTATATGAGCTACTTGTGCCTACCCTTTCGGAAAATTTAGGTCTGATGGTATTTCTACAAATAAATTAGGTACTAGGATAACATAAATGTACAGCGGTCTCACCCTTCGCCCGGCCCGTTCTGTCAAGTATGCGGCTATCAGACCACTGATCACAATAGTGACAGCTAACATCACACAGCACAGAGTAGGAGACGCAGTCGGTATAGCTTCTGCGAATAACATCTCCGCATATATTTGAAATACTATGAGACCTTGGAATACTGCAGCTGTCATCACAACTAAGTTCACGAATAGCGTTTGACGACTTGATCGGGATTTTTCTGTAAAATAATATTTGTCTTTTAGTTACTGTGATGCGTCTCACATAAATTGTTTTCTGGAGATGTACTAGGAAAAAATAACACAAAAGAATCAAAAATAATATATTACAGAAGGAATGTAAGCGTAACCTATACCTTCTTCTTGGTCGTATCCTCATGCCTGAGGGACGGGATTTGATTTAAATTGGTGTGTAGCCTGTGCCATAGCCTATAACCGATACAGGGTGACATTTTAAACAGTTGATATATTTATTATGGGAGTTTCAGGAACAGATATACAATAGTTTGAAATCGTTATTTTTCTAGAAACAGTTGTCGTTAAATAATGAACGAATATCCTTGTTTAAATATAGGTACGAAAAAAACAGTAGAGTAGATTTCACTGTAAAAAGACAAAAACAATGTACTTACTAAAAAACTGCCATAGAGACAACTTTTCCTTCGATTTGATGTCTGGTTTTAGTTTCTCTTCTTCAGGTGTCTCATCTGTCGGATATCAAACAAAATAGTCAGCCCTCTGAGTGTTTGATATACATCATTATCAAAGGATAAAACAAAATCAAAATTTCACCATCGAGTTGCGGGTTGAGAGACCGCTTTATCTGATTCACCTCCTCAATGATTTCTTTAGCATCAGGCTTCAGGTTTCTGTAATAGGCGACCACTTTTGCTGCCTCCTGTAACATTATTATTATATATTTTATTCAATAGTATAATTATGAATACATCGACACGGAATAGATACAAGTTACATGGTCCTCAATAAATTTTAAAATAATGATGCAAAACATTTAATATTTTATTCAAGTGTTCACATAAAGTTTTTAGTAACTCACTGTTTTTCTAATTCTTAGTATAAATCACTCGGTCAATAACGATAAAATGGAAGTCCACTTACCTCTTCCCGCCCCTTCGCCATCAAATAGATTGGCGATTCCTTCAGCAGGAACAGCAAAGCGGCTCCAAGGATGCTCATTGACAGCCCTACGTATATCATCACATGGTACTCCAAAAAACCTCCTAACAGGTACGATAATAGGGTTCCTATTCCAAACGAGACCATGTTGCCAGCAGTCATAGCACCTCGTATGGAGTCCTGGCATATCTCTCCAATGTACACCGAAGCTATCAGGAATAATGAACTGCTGAGTCCTGATATGAAGATCCCGGTTAAGACAACTTCAACTTTATCGTATACTGCTACTGTTCCCCAGCTTAACTGTAAGAAGAATTTGGAATAACATTATTTGCGTAGCTTCTGACTGCACTTAAGGACATTTTCTTAAATAGATTATCATTCTTCGAGGTTCGACAAACCAAAACTTCACACTTCACTCTTTTGAGATGAAATTGAGATAGTGGCATCCTTCATCTACCTTGAATGCCCTAAAAACTGTAGCGCTCGAAGTGACAATGTGCGCTACAGTTCATCATGTGCTCATCATTTCGTCTTGACTCACACCTAGATCAGCCCTAGTAAGGTAAATAAGTCATGTTTGTAACTTTGCATGTACCTACACTACAAACTACTGAATTATTAAGGCATTTTAGTGTGTTTGTGACATTTTACTTAATCCTAGTACCAGATCAACATGAACAAAAGGAGGTGTACTTACCACCATGCATACACCACTTATGAGGGAACATGATTTTCTTCCCAACCTATCTAGGAGTATTCCCGCCGCCGGGGTACCGATCAGAGCGCCAAATGATGATAGACTTCCCAGTAAAGCGACTTCAGTCTCTGTCATGGGTCTATCCAAGGTCGTGTTCGTTGAAGTGAATAGTTTGATCGTAGTCGCTGGCCAGACGAATATGACCCCCATGTTGATAGTTAGAGTACAGACTGGAACAGAGTAAATATTTGAACAATAATTAATTAATGGGTTAATTATCCTACTAATATCATAAATGTGAAAGTTTGTGGGTATGGATGTATGTTTGTTACTCTTTCACGCAAAAACTACTGAACGGATTTGTATAAAATTTGGAACACAGATAGTTTATTACCTGGATTAACACATAGAATACTTTACTTAAATCTACGCGGACGAAGTCGCTGGCAGAAACTAGTAATTAATAAACTACACCTGAAAATAGCACCGTCTGTACATTGCCTCAGTACCTACCTATTATATTAAACCTAAAAGCATTTTTTAAAACTATTATTTTTTTATGATTTTATTCGTTTGTCAAACTATCTGTTTCGCATGTAAGAGTCAAAGTTGAAAATTATGTTAACCGTCGATATCACCTTGGACTGTTTTTAATGCATCGACGTAGTGTAGGAGAATTCCTACAAGGACGAGAGGGGTGGGAGACGGTATGAAGATGTCACTGGTGGAGGCTTCCGCACAGATTATTTTGTATGGCCTATGTCGTCTGACGGATGGACAAGTACTTACTGATGAAAGTGCACAAAATTTGAAAAAATACACCCATTTTGTTAGCAAATATATTTTTCTATTCCCAACTTGTTTCTAGTGCCCGGTTAAATTACGACTGACACAATAGTTTAAAAAAATTAGTTAATATCTTACCGTTATCTCATGGGTTATCAAGTTCTATATACCAGGCAAACATAAATGCGGTACAGTTTTGGGATTAGTTCTTTTCGCGTCAATAATGAGTTTAAGTTCCTAATATACTTTTAATGATTTGAATGTTTAGGTAATTTTGACAGTGATTATGATAGGCGTGATTGATTTTGGCTCTTGGGCTTTACATAAGAGGTAAACAGGGTGACCAATAACGAGTATTCCATTAATTTGTAACTCTGCTTTTATTGGATTAGGCGGAAAGTTTAAAAACAAATGGTGTTATAGATTTCGTCTACAGTTTTAGGATACAGCGTAAATCAATTTTAAAATATACCCTTTCTCTTTGACCTAGTATAACAGGCCAATTAAAATAGATAAAATATTTTTATCCATATAGTCCCTATATTAATAAAAATGTTTGAAATTATTTTATATTGTTGAAAAACAAAAAAAACAAGTTGCAATACGAGTACAAATAAATAAAAAAATTAATAGGTACTTCGTTATTGTGTCACTCAATTGTATTATGAAAAATGCATGTTTTAGGTAAAATGGAACGTATTTGTAGGGAACACTGTTGATAATTCGAAATTTCGTATTTAATAACACAGACAATTTTCGATCATAGCATAAAAGACATGAGCTCCATAAATATGCATGCATCATTCGTATTCAAATGTGTGTTTTATTGCGATATTAATAAGCATTATTTGCTGTCTGATAACAATGAAAATGTGTGTTGAAAGCACATGGATTTGTGTACAAAGACATAAAATATCTTCTGACAAACAACTATCTTACCGTTGCAGATAAGAATAATAAATAGCTGTAGAGTAGAACTGACACACGTAGTCTACCTATTCATCGTAATAAGTACTTTTTAACTTATTTTTTCATAAGTAAGTAGGTTTTTATAATAGTTTTAATGACCGTATAGTACAGTTGCATGCATCTTTCCGGGAACTAGCTGCAGGTTCCAGCGTCGTCTGATCTATTTTTATCACGAGTGATATTAACAAAAAGAGTTCAGCATATGCTGGCAATGTTACCTGAGATGTGCAGGCGACTGTAACTATTGAAAAAAAATCTAATCTGAATCCTGGTAGTTTTGAAGGAAGATGGTTTCCGACTCTGTGTTTGTTTTTATAATCACTAGCTTGCACCTGTAACTTCGGATGTGTATTTTCAGGATTTCGACAACAACGCCATCTGCCGTGTCTAACTATAGCTCTAAGAACCATTCACGTGACCATATAAGTGCACAAAAACATCAAAATCGGTCAAGCCGTTTAGGAGGAGCAGAACTACGGCGTGTTCGTGCACACAAGAATTTTCTATAATTACTAGCTGTGCCCCCGACTTCGTCCGCGTGGAATTTAATTGACAAATATTTATACAAACTTTCATCCCCTATTTTATCCCCTTGGGGTAGAATTAATCAAAATCCTTTCTTAGCGGATGCCTATGTCATAACATCTACCTGCATGCCAAATTTCAGGCCGATCCGTTCAGTGGTTTGGGCTGTGCGTTGATAGATCACTATGTCAGTCAGTCAGTCACCTTTGAGTTATATAATATATATTAAGATTAGGTTATCCCATTAAAAACCACTTGTGAAAAATCAATCAGAAACCTTAAGACGAAATCAATTCAATTAGCAATACACACTCTCGTAGTATAATTCTTGAATACTCCGAAGAAGCGATAACTATAGAAAGGTGGCTATAGGTACTTATATCACATCTGTGCTTATTTTTCTGTGACATGTCATAAACGCGAGGTGGTTTATTTACGAGCATCTAATTTCGCACGTGGAAAGTTAATCTACCAATGAGACAGAGATGTTTTATCACAATTATGAGGATCTCATAATCGCTCGCAACGCAATCCTCTGTGATTATGACAATCATGCCGAATTTGCGAATTAGTGAGATTATGGTTTGTTGAAAAGATCAGATTGGTATTTACAATGATAACGCAATTTATGAATGACAAATTAGCTGAGATATAATATATGTGACAGAATGTTAGGAAGGCAAACGAATAGACAGAACCACTTAATAATTCGAATTATGTGACTATTAAAAGAATTTAATTTTAGTAGTAAAACAATGTGAACCCAATAACATAATAATTAAATAAATGTGGGATCCCAATACAATTATAATTTCAAGTAAAATTATCGACCTCCTTGCGTGACTGCGCGCCTGGTAACCGATACAGTGTATTGTTTGGTTAACTTTGATTGGATTAAGTTTAACCGCATGTCGACGGGTTAGCGGAATTGGTTTACGTCCAACTAAAATAGTTTACGATCTTTAGCTACTCGAAGTTATAGTGTAAACTGTTAAATTAACAATTCATTTGGACTTGAAATTGATTTAGGTTTGTAACTTTCATAACGATATAATTTGAACAGATATTACGCGTAGGTATCTATTATGCGATCCTTAACAAATTTTCAAATAAAAGACAATAGGATAATTAATAAATTGAATATTGCCAGTCTATCCAAGTATGGTCCCAAACTAAGCAAAGCTTGTGTACCATTGTTGTCGTACAATGGACTGGGGGTGATCCCAAAAACACCAAAAATCCAGAGTAGGCCAAGTTAAGAAAAAGGCAGTTTCTAAAATTTGCTCCCTACTTATTTCCCGCACCGAACCCGCAAAAATAGCATAACATGAAAGTAAATACGACCAAACGATTAGAAAAAATCACTAGAAGTGGCACATATGCCTTCTATTATTGGTGCGCTTACACTGAAAAGTAAAATCATACATACATGTGGTCCAGGAAGGCTGGTATCATACCTTGTCATTTGATAAAATGGAACCTCACAACTTTATATATTTTTTTGATAGCAATGCGATTATGGTTTATATTGCAAAGACAATTTCATCAGGAGATTGTTGCTTTATATTTAGAAACAACGCCTGTTTAGTTTTGATTCTGTTAATAAACTAAGCATTAAACTTTGTTATTATTGATATTATTTTAATAGGTAATTATATATTTTTACCAAACCCATATTCAAAACGTTGTAACGTTATTATACGTCAAAGTAGCTTTGATGACAGGATAATTGGCATCAGTATAAAGATTACAGTACCTGAAGTGTGTGGCCTGAATTTCTCTCGAATATCAGGGTTCTGTCAGATCTTCAGTCCGAGATCTAGGTTTCCGTTATAATAAAACAAGTTATGCTCACCTTGCTTCCGCCGGAGACGGGCGGCGAGAAAAATAAGTCTGTCGTTAAGTAGATGATGTCGGGAGCTATTAAAAAGTTCATGTTGTTTAAAGAGAGGCTTTCATTCATAACTTTCAGGGCTGTCCGGAACGGAGTACGGATGCGCATAATTGCTGGCATAATTTTTTTCTGTTTTTTTTGGCTTTTATTTATTGACGACCGCTTGGCGCACTGGTTCGAGCGTAGGCCGCTAGGCTCACTACACATGGTGGTTGCGGGTTCGATTCCCGTCGGGGCAGATTTCGGAAATGGCCTTTTGGTAGTTTGCCCAGGTCACTGGGATCGCCCCCAGTCCATTGTACGGTACCTATAGTACAAGCGTTGCTTAGTTTGGGACCATACAGTCTGGCGATATTTATGTATTTAATTTAATTACAAACTCGTTAAGTCAGTAGTTACTGCAGCCGTGTATTGCTCGCACGTTGCCAACCTGAAGGGGAGAGGGACAGGGGGGGGGGGGGTTGAGTATACGGCTCTCTCACTCATCGAACGAAACGGAGCTGTAATAGCTACTTTACGTCGATATTCTGTGAGAGGGTGGTACTACCCCGTTCGAGCCAGCCCGTATATGAGCCGTAGTCAATTGGATACATATTTATTTATTTAAACAAGTACAAGTATAAAACACAATGTACAAAGGCGGACTTAACGCCTTAGGCATTATCTACCAGTCGACCTTAGGGTGATGCAGAAACAACATGGCGGGTGCAACTTAAACGAGATAAATAAAGGAATATATACCTATATACATATATTGATAAATACATAGATACATACATACATATAAAACATAATCGTTAAGAAAAAAAAAAGTCCAACGAATTACCGCTGTGACGATTCTACCAACTTCTTGCGAATGTGCTCTCGTGCCTTCACCTTAAAAGACAACCGACTTTTTGCCATCCTGATATTCAGAGGGAGCGCGTTCCAAAGGAAAATCGCCTGGACAAAGAAAGAGGAGAGGATAAACCCAGAGCGGTGTGAGGGACATGGGCTTTATTACAATCACATTATGTCACCATTAGAGTAAAATATGTTAGCCTTTTTGTTTTATTCTTCTGGCTATGTAGTCCAATTTATATATTTTACTAACAGTCTAACGTTCCTTAAAATAGCATAAGTTACTCCTTATAACATCAGCTATATGCCGGTAAAAGATCCGTCAAAATCGGCCCAGCCGTTTCAGAGATTAGCACGAATTAACAGACAGACAGACGGCCAAAAAATGTTTGAATGATTTTTACCGGCTTTTATGGATTTAGTAAAATGCTGTTATTTTGACATTACAAATAGACACTGCAATTTAATATAATTTTGCATTACTCATACTCTGAAAGTAGGTCTGAAGTTACCTGAGGAGCGGGTTGAAAGTAATACTTTTCCGGCCCGGGAGAATCGCTTTCAACTGACAGCTGTCAAATTATAAAAAAAACTAGTTCCATTTTCACATTTCTATGGAACCATGTTCAAACTTTTTCTACAGTCACTCAATTACAGCACGATGTAAAATTGTAATAACATAAAGTTAAGTATTAATTAAAGAATATTTTATTTTTAAATGACTTAATTATAATTGAGTTTCAACAATTTCTTTAAAATAACATTGAGCAAAATATTTAAAGATGAAAATGAAAAATAACGGATTAATAATTAAGTTGGCGGGCCAACGAAAAAAAACAAAATAGGCGGCAATCCGATCTTTATTTTTTTTTTCGAGTTGTAGAGTATTGTTCATACTTCCTTGTATTATTTATTTAGCCAATTCCTGTTTTTATTTTTACTTTCCTTGTATTCGTAATGAAAAGCGCAGTGTTTACCTCGGGTGAAAGACTTATTTTGTCCCTCGAACTATTAGCGCCCTCGCTACGCTCGGGACTAAATAAGTCACTTTCACCACTCGTGTAACAATGTACTATTCCGTACCACATGTATATATAGATATTCATACATTCTAACTATGGCTATATCGGTGAGCTTGCTTGGATTAAGGGTGGTACACAAGAATCTCATTTTCATTGATCAGACATAGGTATTTAAGTCAATCGGTTTCTTATTACTTCATTACATTGAATGAAACATTTAAATTGCAAGCACGACCCTGTATTTACTTGGATGTGATACGGAGATAGTTATTTTGGGTTCCGTAGAGTAATAATTAATATTTAAAGATATTTTATTCAGCGTCTATCTACAGAAGTGATATAACGAGATGGTACAAACCTCACTTATAATGAAATCTCCGAATTCAATTTGCAATCTCTCCTTTGCATCTGGTTACGCGGAAAGGAATTGGGACTATCCACCTTCTTGGAATAAGCAGCGGCTGTCACATCGATCAGTAACATCCTTTCAGTTTGTATAATTCAGGTTTGTGTTATTGGCTTAAGCATTGAAGTAGTGTTTCGGAGACCATAGACAAACGGTAGTTGATTTGGTAGGTCAAAATAATTCGGCACGAAATCCCGTAAAAACATATCCTACAACATTGAGACCCGTATTTATAAATCTATCTCAAGTCTGAGAGCGGTCTTGAGTACGCTTTTGGCAACTCATTTTGTAGACTTGAGATCGATTTATTAATATGAGCCTAAGTCTGACTTTACATGGATGTTTACTAGCAATGTGAGTTTATCACATTACTAGTATTCCTGTTTGTCTCTCCAACTAAGCTAATGCTTGTGTTAGAAGTGACTTCACGCGGATGGTTTTACGGCCAGGATGGGGATCGAACCCTGCACCTTTCAGTTACGAGAGCAGCTTCACTAACTCCTAGGCTATTGACGCCTTATTTGGATCATCACAATCAGTTACAAGCGGATTTTTCTCACTTAACAAGGAACCCCAAAGCTCTAGCACAAAAAAATAAACGCTCGCATCTCAGTACCAGGACCGCATAACAACACAGGCGGTTCGAAAATCACTCAGCACCCAACGCGTATTCGAAAACGTAGAAAACCGGCGATCGCAGGCTCCTCATTAACCCAGAAAGGTGGCCGTCGACTCGCTGCTAAACCAGTGAAAGACGAAGAAAACTAGTATACGAGATATATTAGCTTGTGGTAAGGCCGGCGCGGATTCAGTCGCGAGGTGTCCGCGGACGGCACGGCACGTGTACAACCGGCCCTTGAAGTTCCGATCGCGTTTGAGCGTTCCAATTTTGAATTTGCTCGAACTTGGCTGTGTTTGTGTGATCGTTGGAGCGTGCTTTGGGAATTAATTTGAGTAAGTTCATTTTATTATTAAAAAAAGCTCACAGGAAATAATATGCTGCATAAAGCACATGTAGGTAGGTTTTAAATTTAAAATACTACATACGTTTTTTCTTATAAAGTTTCAAGATAACTTACAATTACTTGATTCCCGAAAAAAAAGGAAATTAGCGTGACCAAAAAAAACTAACTGGAATTTGCAATTCCTCAACATTTAAAATAGAAATTAAAGACACACGAATCTAAGTTTTAACTGCGTTAAAACTAGATAGATAATAAATTAATTTAATTAAAACAAGATAATTGCACAATAACCATAAAGAATCTTAATACCGGTTGAATATTCATATATTTTTATACCGTAAACCCGTTTGGTTCACATGCGTACTCATTATTCCCGCATTTATATTCATGAAAAAACTTTATATTAATCTGTGGTCGCTGTCACACTTAATAAGTGCCGCAATATTAAATAAATTACATTATTAGACGCAGGTTTCATTCTAAACTAAACACACAACTAAAATACTGCTATATCGTCCATCGGTTATTATATGACCATTTGCAGAATGGTAAAATTAAATAAAAAGGTAAGTACAAGAAAATAAGGTACTAGTTTGATAATAGACCATATAAATACTTACGTTCCTTACCCCCTATATTTTTATCTTATTCAGTATGATTCAACGCAAATCTCTTGACAAGTGAAAAATGGATTTAAAAGTGACGATTGGGTGCACCTTTTCAAATTACTATATCGAATTTCTGACATAAAATGCCACCTGCGCGGAACAATGTCTAGAATCTTCAATCTTCGGGAAATCGAAACAAATGCTGTATCATCTAAGTATACATCTAGCAGTGTTGGTCTACATGTTGACCAATTTGTCGAAATGGTGTCATGGAACCCATCATTATTATTATCAACGGAAACATCACTCAAAGATCGCCATAAAGTGAACATGTTTTTTTTAAATAAGCTCCAGCTAAGCTAATGCTTGTGTTAGGAGTGGGCCCACATTAATACTTTTGTGGCCAGGATGGGGATTGAACCTCTCAGTTACGAGAGCAAACCACTCTAACCACTAGACTATGGACGCTTCAAAAAATTGCAGTCGTCATGTTGACGACCGCTGCACATGGTGGTTTGATTCCCGCGGGGGCAAATTTCGCAAATGGCCTTTTCGTAATTTGACCTGGTCTGGGTGTCACTGGGATCGCCCCCAGGCCATTGTACGGTACACATAGTACAAGCGTTGCTTAGTTTGGGACCATACAATTGGTGTGTCAGCCTGGCAATATTTATTTACTTATATCGAACAAAAAAGAGAAGTGACTACACCAGAAGTGCAATGGAAAGTTTCTAAAGTCTAAAATTATAATTATCATAAGCCGACTTAATAATAACAGACTTAAATACAGAAAACATTAATAAAGATTTTTGTAATGATCTCTAACACAAATTTATCATAGGTAGTGTACTTTCGTAAGAGCATCAGGCATGAACTTGATATATATATTAAACATTGGCGAGGATGTTGTTGGGACACAGTTCATTGATTTATTAATAAATAAATAAATATCGCCAGACAGATACACCAACTGTACAGTCCCAAACTAAGCAAAGCTTGTACTATGGGTACCGTACAAAGGACTGGGGGAGATCCCAGTGACATCCAGACCTGGGCAAATTACGAAAAGGCCATTTCCGAAATTTGCCCCGGCGGGAATCGAACCCGCAACCACCATGTGTAGTGGGGCGAGCGGCCTACGCTCGAACCACTGCGCCAAGCGATCGTCAAATTGATCCTTATGGTCCTTATGGTTCCCAGTAAGGTAAATTAAAATTAAAGTATCCGGATTTAAGTCATAAAAAACACTGCTTTCCCCAAACAAGTTGAAAATAAAACCATCAAAATATTATTTAAAATACCATCAGCGAAATATGAGTGCTTTAAGTGCAACTCTACCTACCCCATCGGGAAATACAGGCGTAAAGTGTACAATTAAGTCTTAATCAACTCAATCCTGTTATGATGATATAGCAAACAAAACATCAAAACAATTCATAATTATAAAAGTTTAATCCAAATTCCCAACTTTTTTTCGCAACTGCACGCATCAATCAAAACTTTCTCGTCCATATCCCTTCAGCTACGATCGATCAACCATTACTTCCTCTTTTATTAATATCTTCCAATACCCGTTAACTGAACCTATCGCAACGAAGGATCAATATCATTATCCTATTCATACGCTATCAATCTATTGGATGCGGCAAAAAAGCCGGTATTGTTCAGGAGATTTGGGTTAGATTCTGACATAGTGTTCGGCTGAACGGCTGGGTGTAGCACCCGCTGAGATGATCTAACGGTCGGATGGACAATTGACGCTATTGTTGCTATGCGTGATCCTTTCCGTCGGAGAAAGGTTATTTTATTGATATCCAAGGTCTTTATTAAATTATATTTATGGTCTATATTTTGCATGGTGCCTAAGTACATGCTGAAGAAGATGTAAATCTTTCTTGTTGGTTGGTGCGGCTGCGTTGGTTGATTTAATCAAAGGGCCGTTGTTATAAAGAAATCCATTAGATTTATTTTTGTGGTAGGTACATCATCTTTTGTATTCTGCAAAATAGCGTGTATTATTAAATTGATACCTTATTTTGGGCTGTATTCTGAAAATGTTCAAAATTAAATGATTTAGTACGATGCAGTCGTTTTCTGAGCTGTCATAAATCTGTAGTTTTCTGTATGCCACTTCAAAATTAAGTGGCTCTAATTGAGTTGCACTTGATATTAGACATTGTTTTAGAAGCTACAATGGTTATTGATGCACTTTGAAAAAAAACGACAGCAAATGATTCTTGTATTCTTTTTGAAACTACAGCAAAGACAAATGTAATGCCTTGTATTCGTAAATCATATGCCGTAGTAAAACTTTAGTTAATAATATTAAAAGGTATACTAGTGACTACAAGAATCATTTGGTGTCATTATTTAATTCACTCAGAGAGCAAAATTCTCTTAGAGACAAATCACATTTGACTCTTCTATTAAAATGAAGAATATTTATGTCTTCTACCATGATAACGACGGCTACAGTTAGCTTTAGTTTGTGCAGACAGCAGTATTAGTGCAAACTTTGTAAGTCACAGTTAGAGCTGATGTTAAGTCTGATCAAAGATCGGGGTTTTATTTTATGTCTTTTTATCTCTGTCGAATTCTAATTGTCAATTAGGCTGGTATTTTTCTTTAGTGAAAGTATATCATTGATGAATCTTATATGCTCTCGCGAAAGCTTAACTAATTTCCGAAAGCCGGTCTGCTATTCTGCTAAATGCACTAGGTTAGTGCGATGATTTCAAAAAGTTCAAAAAATACCGAAGTCTTGTTAATGTATGATTAAATTTGTAAACAGAGCGAGACGTTGCGAATCATCGAAATAGAATTTGTTAATAATGTTATAATAAACGTAAACGAATAAAAATATTTACATATAAGAGGAGGCAGATCAATAACTACGTTTAATAAAAAAAATCATAAAAAAATTAAACCGACTTCAAAAAAACCTAGGTGCACTAATAAGCTAGAAATAACTAGATACCTTACTAACTAGATACCACAAATTTCTTTAAGTATTAAATTAATAATTTTTCGAATCGGTTTATAAATGACGGAGTTCTGAGGTAACAAATATTAAAAAAAAAACATACATGAATTGATAACCTCCTCCTTTTTGAAGTCGGTTGAAAAAGAAGTTACAGTACTCGTATGTAATTATACACAAAAATTATATCAAAATGTCTCTTTCTTTCATTATTTATTTTGTCTATCGTTGTCCCGTATTCCCGTCCCGTATTGAAGCTTTTGTGAGTTATTGCGCGCACGCGTGCAACAGTTTTGAATGGCATTACGATCCATTCAGGACATTATAAAAATCGCGCACATACCAACATTCAAATGAAAAAAAACAGGACTCCCTTTTTTAAGTTGTTTAAAAAGCGAAATCCGCTGACTGATTAACATACTTATGATGAAATCCCAAAATCCATGAAACTTACAAGCTTCAAACGTATGCGTGCTCTAAATACTTGTGGACAAAATTGACACTGCGTACACGCAGTCGCGAAGAACAGTATAACCTACATTGTTTTCTAAAAAGTGTAGTGCAAAAAAAGTATATTGTAGGATAATGAGGGTAGAAACCAACATTTTGGAGTGGAAAATGGAAAAAATCTTAAACGGTCGAAACTTTGACATTTGATACTGGAAACTTGGTGTCAGGAAATCCGGAAAACCTCACTTCAATGCTACTTATAAAATTGACGAATTTTACCGAAACTACATGTCTACTGAGTCACCGAAAACTTATTTCAGCACTCTCAAGAGGCCTCATTTCCAAGTAGAAAGCACACATGTACCATCAGAGATACATAATGCGGTGAACCAACAAGAAGTAGATGCTGATGCCAATTCAATAGATGACCTTAATCGCATCATTGAAGCGCCTCACATCGGGGTCGGGCCAGAAGTAATTTCTCACTGCTCGTTAGAATTAATTCAAGTACTTATTGATACCAATTGAACGAATGTCGATCGTCAACAGTGAAATTCTCGGCGCGCGCGGGCTAATAGATGCCATTTTTTGTCATACTATAGTAAATTGAATTAATTTGATGCAGTTGTGTCATTCCTATTTCTGTTCTCTTTGATTTTGCCTTTCTTAACATCCGGTAACTGTTTTGCCAATCGATCGGAAGTAATGGTGAATGGTTGAATTTATTTTGTCTACAATACGTATTCAATTTATTTCTTTCAAGTGTTTCGTCTCCATTATGTGCTGTTGTTTCTTTATTTACAGCTATATCGGATATTGCTTGACCTATATCTGGGAGTTGTATCATAAAGTTATTTTCTATAAATTCATTATGAATGGTATCTTTCATAAGTGCCAAACCAACATCTAACTTAATATTTTACCTTTCTTGACTAAAGCGATTTAACAACATTTAAAATGTCCTTTCCATAAGTTAAAACACTGCTATACATTTTCTAGCAAAACTATGTATGGTTACTAGTAATTCACCGTATTCCCTTTACGGTGTGCTTGATGAGCTAAATGCAACAAATGTCATTGGACTTTAGAACGATACGATCATTAAATAATAACAACTTTTAATTACTAGTAAGCTCCGACCCGCTTTGCAACGATGGGCAGTTATAAATTTTCTTCCAACTCCTCCTATTCTTTCCTTTGATTAAATTCGTGCGGGTTCCAGTACAATTTAACTCCTCCCCGGGACTCGTCGAGGGTCAAACCTTGGCGACATCATTGGACACCATTGTCGATCCTGGCTTACAGGAGTAACACTGGTGGTAGTGTTTGGCGGGACTAGACCCATAAAAAAGGCAAAGATCTTAAATGGTTGATGCGTAAAGAAGGGCTTTGATACAGACCGACCGCTATCCGCCGCGTATAAAGAAATGCCAATTCATGAATATTTAATCTTCTATGCTTAACGCTCGCTTCCTGTTCTAAGCTTTATATTTAGACTGCATGCATCGGTCACCGTTAGTCAGGTTACGTGTGAACACAGTTATTTTACGCTCGTAAAAGTCAAGATTAGTTGACTTTTTTATCTCGGAAACGTGTAAACGTGTGGCCGGGGCAAGCGGACTTCAAATTATGGTGTTATCCGCCATCTAATAGGTTTTACGTGCTTTTAGTGGACGCCATTGTCATGTCAGGCGAAGCAAGCCAAGTTGATAGACCGCTCGCTTTGGAAACAAGGAGTTTACGTTCCGACCACGGCTCGCAACTGTGGGTGTTATTGATATTTCACATGCTGAACAGTGAGTTTTAACTAAATGAAGAAATCTGCAAGGTCACCAAACCACACTGGGCAGTTATGGTGGCTTTGAATCTCTCTCGTATTAAGGGGTATCAACCCGTATCTAGTAGGGACGCTGCATAAATGCCAGCAGGTAAATGTGGGCGCTCTGCTGAGCACCTCTATCTACCCCGTTCGGGGACTATAAGCGTGATGGTGATGATGGCCATGTTGTAGAGATAATGTAGCGCTTTGTACGATTTGATTCTTTAAGTAGGCAGTACGATATTACATTTTGGTACTATCTTTTATTAGCATTGCTAGCGTAGATTTAAATTTCTGGATTTCGACAACAGCGTTAACTACTGCATCCAAGTTATAGATAAGAGCCATCAAACGACCCTATAAGTAGAAAAAAAAACTATGAAAATCGGTCCAGCCGTTTAGGAGAAGAAGAACTCCGAACACACGCGTACCGAAAATGTATTATAATATAAGGATAGATGCTAATTTTGGTTCATCGTAAGCGCAGTAGACATTTTTCCTAACTGAAATGAAACAAACAATTTTCTGCTCGATCACCGAGTCGATTTGCTATGGAAACTAATCCATATTGCTTATTGTCGGCTGGCTGCAGAGCGTTCACCTCTGAACGGCTGCCATGGACTGGAACTGAAAATATGAATGTTAAACCACTAGGTAGTGTACTGTGTTCAAGTATTCTAATACCTTTTGAAAGGATAAGCTAGACAATTTAGTGTTAGAATCCAGAATAAATTCCGCAGCGATGTAAGCTACCTATTGAAGATACGAATGTCGATCTTGAAGTAATCTTTAGTGAGTACCTACCTATTTGAAAGCGATCAATTGAAACGACCAAGATTTGCCTTTGGTGTCGCAAGCATGTATAGGCTACTGTAACTGCTCAACATCTGGCGGGTAGAACGTGTGTTTGTTTGCCGAATTTGTTTTATTTGAAAAAAAAACCAGGTCTTTGCAGATAAATCCATTGGATAAGTTGTTTAGTTATAGATTCGTCTGCGTGGACTTGGAAAATAAAAGTATCCTAATATTATTTATTATAACTTAAGCAAAACCTATTTCTATATCTGTCATTAAAACCACTATTGTGTTTATAATATTATTACTAACGATTCCCATAACTCATAGAATCTATTGCTGGATCAGTATTTTAAATATATATCGCCAGACAGATACACCAACTGTAAGGTCCCAAACTAAGCAAAGCTTGTACTATGGGTAACCGTACAATGGACTGGGGGCGATCCCAGTGACACCCAGACCTGGGCAAATTACGAAAAGGCCAATTCCGAAATTTGCCCCGGGCGGGAATCGAACCCGCAACCACCATGTGCAGTGACCCGAGCGGCCTACGCTCGAACCACTGCGCCAAGCGGTCGTCAATGATCAGTTAACCGTCCCAAAATCAATAGCACGAAATCAATAACATCGATTGCCCTCAAATCACTCACTTAAGATTCTATCAAGATCGAAATTCGTAGGTACATTAAATCGCTTTCATCGCTGCATCGTTTGTATCGGATAGCTATTTATGAGCAATTGACTTTTAAAGAGGTGTCAAGTATTGGACATTTAGTACTAGTTAAGATGGCTTCTGAATTTAAAAACGAAACTGGATTAGTATTAAGGCTAAAGCGCCCATCTAGCCCGCGAAGTTCAAGTTTTTTGAGGTTTTTTAGAAATTTTTCAAATTCTGACAATAATAAAAGGCACATTTTGTAATTCGCGAAAAAGACCGTGTGCAATGCATTTATTAATATATCAAACTTTCTCTAAAACATTTCAAGAACGACAGCTATCCAGATAATCTGGCAATTTTTGTATATTTAGTGATTTACTAGTATCATATCCACCGTGATAATATTTAGAGTAAAATAAATGTATCAATAAACGCATTGCATACTGTGTTTTTCGCAAATCACAAAATGTTGTCTTAAATGTTTTCAGATTTTGGATAAACTATAAAAATACTCGAAAATTTTGAATTTCGCGGGGTAGACAGGCGCCTTCACCTTAAATGGATTACGAAAATATAGGTCTATACTTTTGAATAGATAGGCTTCCTAAATCCCAAATCGTTGAGCTTCAAAAGGTCTAAGCTCCATAAACTATGAGTCGTAATAAGATAATTACTAAATAGTTTTCTTTAATCTCTATCAGATAAATGTGTGTGGTTGAGCGAGATGAATCCTGTCGATTAAAGCGGATGAATAAAACAGGCTATACAGAAATCATAGAATAAATAAGCCCAAGAAGATGACACTTAAGTTTTATAATGTATAAAACATTAATAAATAATTAAAACAAAGACTTTCACGAATCTAGTCTTATTCCTAATATAGTGCGACTGATGTGTTCCTAGTACCAAAATGCCTGCATGAGGGAAATAATTGAGGCCTAACTATGCCACAATAGATAATCTGTTGTTCGATATCCACTCGGGTGTATACACGAAGTGATGAGCAAAGAGAGTCTTTTCACTTCGATATCGCGTAGAATCACTGATACGAAAAGACCAAGAAGGAAGATATAAATCAAAATAAATGCACAAGGCATGTCGAGGCACTTATTTAAAAAAAAAAAATATTATATTATATTTATAAAAAATAATAAAAGGTCCCGTACAAACAAGCGGCCATCGCTTTACGGTACCGATTTACTGGTTCGATAGTTTTGTTAGAATTCAATTACAGCGGGATCAGTGACCGCGTTGTATGCACTCGGTCTGCGATCGCCAGTGTGTATCGGCTTAATCATTGACGCTGGACCCTATTGTGACGTGCGTAATGATACAATTGTAGTCTTTGTTGTGCAAGATATAAAGGCCCTTTTGCTAATGACTGCAGGGACAAATACAGGTATACTTGGGTTTTAAATAATTTTACCTCATGATCAGTTTTATTTTAATCGTTAATTGATTACCATGATGTGCACATGACTCTTAGCTATTTGAAGATTTTTTTTTAAAATATTTTTTGATGAAAAAAATATTACCTATATTACTTTTAAATGATAACATTTTAATGATAACATTTTAATGTTCGCTCTTTTTACATATTTTTTATATTCGTTGAGTTCGTTTACAGTTATCCAAGTTATACAGACAGACAACAAAAATTATAACTCCAACAATAAAAATAATTTTATATTCTTTATCACAGATTATAACTAGACGCGTCTCAGAAATGGCCACATAAAATGCGAAAATTGTCATACCAAAACTTTTTATTGTTATTACGCTGGGAAAAAGACATCTAGCCATAAGGTTTATGTAAGATTTCAAACAACCATTGTGTAGTGTGTACACTAAACTGGCTTTCTCATATTATTTGATTACTATTTACTTATTTATTGACAATGGTGTTGCCTGCTTATATTCTGATGCTGTTCCTGAGAAAGTACACCATCTTTTATTAATTGAAAAGAGTAACCATTGAGTTTCTTTCCAGATCTTCTCAGTGGAAGCAGCATTTCGAACCGGTGGTAGATTCTGACTATTCGTAAATGCTTTGTTGGTTTACATGAATAAAAACTATTTTGAGAATAGTTCCTCTATCAAGCATAGTGGTTACTTCTTTAACATCCGTGTGTCCCTGGTACTTTTCATTTTAAATGTACTAGACATTGCTATTTCAACGCTAGTATGATGATGATTCTTTTGTCACTAGGGCGGCGGCGCTAAGATGCATTGCAGATTTTTGCCTCCATAAACTCCCTTATTGTGGCAACCAATAAATAATAAACCAAAAAATAACTTATCTCTGCTCTGTTTTAAAAAATAAATGTCAGTACTCAGTACTAGATACATAATTATATAAAAAAATTGTCAACATTAACTTGTTTGGCCCAAACACGACTGTCTCCTTGTGGCACTCCGCACTGAGCTCATCGGCAACAAGACCTGAATTCTAAACGTCACCTCATTATGTACCCCTAGTACATTTGGAACGAAATGAGTGTATAAACGCGATTCTGGCCTTCATCATGGGAAATAAAGTGTAAAAACCCGGTGCGAGGTTGTAGAAAGCATGTTAATGTTCCAACAAGGACTTTCGTAGTATAAAAATGTTACTTTCCACATGAAAATTTCTAGAATTAAAGTGAATTTCGAAATCAGATCAGCGTGTTAGTAAAATGTTAAGTGTTTTGATCAAATAAACTCAATAACATAAGTGTTGCAGTTGAAAAAGTGTCGGTAAAGACCAGTTTTTTTTAATATTAAAGAGCTCGGCTCAGTCCGATCGAGTTTTATTTATTATTTCTTTACATTTGATAAGACTCAACAATAAAATTTACTGAAACAATCCTCAAATGTAAGTCCCACTTATTATCGACGCCGTTATTTGTCATTTATTGTATGTCACATCAAACTAAAGCAGCTTTTAAAATCAAGATGAGGTCGGAATATTCGGCGATTCCCTACTTGTATTACTTGTCTCAAATAAACAAAGCCGAATAGTGGATCAGTTTCTTTCGAGTGCTTGTATTTTGCTTTATTCCCGATCAATATCAAAGCAATGTAAGTAACAGTATCCTTGCATCTGTTATTGGTGCCTCGGAGTCGCTACAGTGCCTACAATGGTCCAATCTGCATACAACTTTGTAGGTTTACTGGCTACTTATATTACAATGGGATGTATTACTGTATGTGAGCGCATACAAGCCGATTTTGTCGGGCGAAGTAATTCATAATGTGTGGTGGTACAGCCAAGCTATAGCCACTTGACTACAGTTGATACACGGGTTGGCTTGACCTGGAAGATCGGGGTAAAGCAGCTGTTATAGCCCTTCCCTTGTCCACCTCCCCTTCAAGTAGGCAACTTTCGAGCAATGCCTTTGGTATTGACGACCGCAATTGGTGCAGTGGTTCGAGCGTAGGCCGCTCGGCTCACTGCACATGGTGGTTGTGGGTTCGATTCCAGCCGGGGTAAATTTCAGAAATGGCCTTTTCGTAATTTGCCCTGGTCTGGGTGTCACCGGTATCGCCCCAGTCCATTGTACGGTACCCAAAGTACAAGCGTTGCTTAGTTTGGGACCATAGAATTGGTGTGTTCTTCTGGTGATATTTATTTATTTATTTATTATTGCAAGCATCTATAGGCTACCTAATAGGCTAGTCAGGCGGGTCTTACAATTGTTGGCCGATTTTGTAACATTATAAAAACCATAGTAAATTAATTCAGACTCATAATGTTTTCTAAAACTATAATGTCAGTCGTTATTGCTCTTAGATTTCAAAAAATCTGACGAAGCCTCTCAAGTACCGTTTTATTAACACATTTACAGTGAGAATAAAGAAATAAGTTATTTATAAGTGTGTTAAATAATTTAATCAACTGTTTATAGCTTCACTTTAATAGTTTTCTTTGTCGCCAGGCAATTTACCTATATTATAACTATTGATGTATGTTCGGTAATATGAATAGAGTTAGTATTTTCATTAGACTGGTGGATAGGAACCGAGGTTCTTACCATTGTCGTAAACTTTTAATGGTCCTCAAGGAATTGCAATATTATGATGACTCTGCAGGTGCTATGTGAAGACAGCCTATCGCAGTAATAAATAAATTAATAAAATGAGTACCTAATGTACATAGTAGCGCTGGCCGTGATACATATTGGTCGCTTAATGTGGTCCTCATACTTACTTACTTACTTAAGTTCCTGTGTCCCCTAGCTGGGGCAGAGGGCTTCCACAATGCGCCGCCATCCCGTTCGGTCTTGAGCTTCGCGCTTTAATTCGCTCCAAGTCTTCCCTATGTTCTTCGCCTCTGCGATGATCGTCCGCCGCCAGGTTTGCTTTGGGCGGCCACGCTTACGCTTTCCTTGGGGATTCCAGTCTAGCGCTTGTCTCGGTATGTGATTAGGGTCCCTTCGGAGCGTGTGGCCGATCCAGTTCCACTTGCGGCGTTTGATCTGCTGGTCGATCGGGGTCTCATCGCGTTCCCACAGTTCTATATTGGACATTTTCCCGGGCCAGTAAACACCAAGAATACGGCGAAGACAACGGTTGGTGAAGACCTGGAGCCGGTGCGAGATGTCCTTAGTAACCTTTATGTGGTCCTCATAAGAAAGCTCAAATATACTTAACACGTAACGAAGAGAGCTATGTAAGGCAACGAACCGAAGATGGCCTATGTCCAGCAGTGGTCGTCTTCCAGCTGAAGGAAGACTCTTTCTGTCTCAGTCTGGAAATTTCTTTGGATGCTCTAATGCTCAATATAAGCTACACCTACCTATTACATTAAGGTGAAGGCGCCTGTCTAGCCGAAATTTAAAATTTTAGAGTATTTTTATAGTTTATCCAAAAGCTGAAAACATTTAAGACAACATTTTGTGATTTGCGACAAACACAGTATGCAGTGCGTTTGTTAATACATTTATTTTACTCTAAATATTATCACGGTGGATATGATACTAGTAAATCACTAAATATACAAAAATTGCCAGTTTTTCTGGTTATCTGTCGTTCTTGAAATGTTTTGAGTAAGTTGGATATATTAATAAATGCATTGCATAGGGTCTTTGTCACCAATTACAAAATGTGCCCTTTAATATTTTCAGATTTTGAAAAAATTCTAAAAAACTTCAAAAAAATTGAATTTCGCAGTCTAGATGGGCGCTTTAGATTCGATATCATCTGTGAAATCAAATATGAGAACCTACTTCACTATTTGGACAAAACATTTCACTTATTTTTTGGATTTTATACGGCCGGCAATCAACGCGAGCCAACAAAAAAAAAATATTAAAAAGTTTAATGACAGCGCGGGGTGGACGAAAAAAACAAAATGGCCAACAATGGCGCGAAGCAAAGACAATGATAGTTGTACCAGACCGTGAATACGCCGCTGTTGGACTGCAGATATTGTGGAGTAAGTTTTTTTGAAAATAACAAGAATTATACGTTCCTCGAAAAGGTGGGCTCATTAAAATGGAGTCGGTTTAGGAAACCGCTTGCGGATTAAAAATAGAAAAATATGAGCTTAATGTCACTTGCATAGGTTTTATAGCAAGTAAAAGTTAGATAAATTATCAGGATAACTGCAGTAGACTGCACTTTTGTGGATACAATTACCTATCAGACAAAAGCACGGTGTAGTAAAGTATTATAAACTTTTTGGTACATATATTTTTTTAATTCTGTTATATCTTTCCGAATCAGAATCCGAATAGAAGTATGATTGATCAGTTAGTTACGTCGAAGCTTAAAAATATATTGGATAAGTTAACATTGGCTCTACCGTTTACAAGA
This sequence comes from Notodonta dromedarius, assembly GCA_905147325.1. Taxonomy (NCBI): domain Eukaryota; kingdom Metazoa; phylum Arthropoda; class Insecta; order Lepidoptera; family Notodontidae; genus Notodonta; species Notodonta dromedarius. The sequence goes on along the minus strand of LR990183.1, from coordinate 908,884 downwards.
TGTACCAAATTGAGGCACCTACCCACTCACCATTGTCTGTCCATAATTAAATATGAACCAAATAATAAATGCATGGACACGAATCTCCAAAAAATAAATCATCAATAGACAAACATTAGAAAAAAAAAATTAAAACAAATACCAGTCTTATCCGCATCGGCATGCCTTCTTCAATGCAGTCACACAAGAATGCGAAGGCGTATTTCAATAGTTACGGCATCTGCCATCCATTTATATCAACGGACCACTCACATAGACCCCCGTCCTGCATTACATTTTCCTCCTAAGTACCACTTTTACAAAGCCTAGAATGTAGAGGGAGATCTTCTTAAGCCAGCCACCCAGCCTTATAAGTAGGTACTATTGTCAAGATGGAACTTATCGGCGATATCGGAGATAACTCTCCGGAGGCTGAATGCGCAATGATGAAAGTTTTTTTTTCTGTTTACGGAAACAACACCGGGAGTTGATAAATTAAAGGCGTCTGTGTAAGTAATTAGCGAGCGTTTACTCTTGGGAATTGATGGTGCCCTGGTACTTCGTTTGCATAAATGGTAAATGATGGCGGTGTTTTGGATGTTTGCGGGTTAGAGGCAGTATAATAAATTATGTGTACCTTTTTATTTAAAACTTTTTTACACAAGTATCAAAACTATTACAACTACTTAAATATTTCAGAAAGTTTCGAACATAAGTGCACTAACTTTTTACTCCAATTTCACACAAAGAGAATCTAAATTATTCAACATTTAACTCATTTTTATGTTATAAAAAGCGCGAGTTGCGAATATAATGATACCATTGTGATCGATCGAATTGCTTTTTAAATCGAATCTTCACACAAAAAACATTCAGGTTTTTTTATTTTATAAATAACATTCGATGAGTTGTACTGGCGAAACACAAGTTTGTATGAATGTTTTCAATCAACAATAATAGTCTCGATTTTTTATGGTCACACATTTGCGTTGAATTTCAACAGATGATCTCTGAGGTTTTCGAATTTTGTGTAGGCCAACCGATATTGCTAAACTCTAAACAGTTTATCGGTGATTTGGTTACTACAATGCGGGATTATAAAATCAATTAAAGCTAAATAAAAACCAATTAAACATACATAGAATCATGTAACAATTAAATAATCTTATGGCGGTGACATACATGATTATAACAAGGAATATTCAATTATTTTTCGTGGTTATTTGCTCAAGACTGACACCGTCATTAACTTTACCTAATTCATAGGACAAGAGCGTTTCTGAAGCCCACTAATCACCTAATCCCATATTAACCAGCAAAAAGGTTGGTTCAACAGTGATGCGAAATCGAAAGTATTTAATTCAAAAAATAACAGTTAAAATTAGGTACCGTCCAACGCTTTCACTGCTGCTGCGTCTGTCAAAACAATCTAATTTGCTACGAGTAATAACATATTCGATTCGAAGTAATAGCGCTGTGCAAAAAATACTTTGGTACTCAGTACACACAGTGGGTATGTTTGGATAGTTAATGATTAGGCGTGTTTAGGCGATGAAATAGTATATTAATATCGCCAGACCGGCAGACCAACTGTATGGTTCCAAACCAAGCAACGCTTGTACCATGAGTAGCGTATAATGGACTGGGGGCGATCCCAATGACACCCCAACTTGGGCATATTACGGAAAGGCCATTTCCGAAATTTGCCCTGGCGGGAATCGAACCTGTATCCACCCAGAATAATACCTAGTATCTATATACGGGAATACAGGTAATTTGACGTATTTATTAATACCAGTATTCCAGTAACTCTGTATTAAACCTGTTCCCCAAAACGTCGGCATGTAAGGATCATGTACAGGTCATAAGAAACACGCATACCAAATATCAAATCCGTATTAGCTTAAGTTTCAAAAACTTTCGTCATGTTTAAATCATGCAAATCATATTCAATTTCCTTTTAAGTATTACATAAAAACTATGTTACCTAACATACATGTGGGTGAAATTAAACTATTAGATCTTCAATCTGTTCTTTATTTCTTTTATCGTCTTCAATGATCGCTTGCGACTCTCGTTCATCTCTATCTCTCTCAAACTTCCTCCGTCACTCACTCTTACATCTTGATACATTACTACGTCATCTCTCTTAAGTTCCTCTCTGTACCTCTCACTCCTACACACATATACCATACACCACAGCTAGCTCTATACTGTTACGCTATAAATCTTTGATCATGGAATAGAAGAGACGGCACTAATATTGGAGTAATCAAAAACCCATAATGGCATTAAATTTCCTTTATAGCCCGGCAAGGAGGTATTGGCCGTGGCTAGCCGTTGATTACCCAAGCTCGGTGTTATTCATCCCGTTTCTAATATCCGGTGTCACTTAAACTGTTTTGCTGAGAAGTTAGTAACGTTTCTGAAGAATAATGACATCAGCACTGAATATCTCTATACAGTGGCTAGGCTCTTGCCATTTCGACGATACTACTATCTGTAACAGGTATACGGTTCTTGGTAACTAATATTTATGATGGAACGGTTTTTTCCGTTTTTATTTATTGATGCACAAAACAAATCACAGTCGGAATAAAATAATATAACAATATTATGATTACAAGCTGGATTTAAATTTAAATACAAGTACGGTTTTAGTTGAAAATAAATACCTTATCAGTTCGAATTGTACAGCAGTATTTACAATATGGGTGAAAAAGCTAAATAGTCTTGGAACTCGCACGAATTTAATCGAATGAAATAATAGGACGAGATGGAAGATTATAATCCAGTTCCCTCCGTTGCAAAGCGGGAGGAAAAAACAACTCTATAGGCTGAATGCCACACAAGCAAGACGGTTACAGCTGATTTTTGAGTTTCCTGACCTGTTCGCCAGTTAATAATTTCAGTTTGACAGCCGCCCCGGCCGTATGTATCAATGTATCAATCAAGTGTAATGAACAACTGACAATTCGCATGTCGAGGTTTGAAGTTTGTTTTTGCTTTCTTTTTTTTGAACGACCTCATTTCGCTTTCGAATCAGCTGGGATTGTGGACCGGACTAGAGTAACCATTGAGTTTCTTGCCGGCTCTTCTCAGTGGAAGCAGCATTCCGAACCGGTGGTAGATTCTGACTATTCATAAATGTTTTGTTGGCTTACATGAATAAAAACAATTTTGAGTTGAGTTTACTTACATAATATGTCGCGCGTGATGTAAAATCTACCGAAGCCTATAGAGCACTCTTCCTCATTAGTATCTTAAGCCCGTAAATATACCTAATCTCAAGTCATAGAGCGATCTTGAGTGCGCTTTAGACATGACACTTTTGAACTGGAATGACATAAGAAGACATTTCCAATATCTCAAACCTGAGATAGATCTATCCTCAGCGACTTATTTTGGTGTTAAACACCTGGTGTTAAGCAGTTACCGTAGCCCACATGCTTGCAAAACCAAAGATATTGCTCGCACATCGTCGACTAAATGGGAGTGGGTCAGAGATAAGGGAAGATAAGGGAGCGTTGCGCTTCTGGCTCTCCCACTCATCATACGAAACGCAGCTTTAATAGCTAATTTACTTTGATCTTCTGTGACAGATTGGTGCTGTATGCAAAGGTATCACAATTATTCCACCATTTATTTTTATTGACACGACGACAAAAGCCGTATATATTTTCCAAAATTATTTCTTCCATTGTCAGCTTTACTTGACAAGACCGACATTGCTTGCATAAAAAATCAGCGCAAGAGGTGCCCATTCACGTGTTGGCAAAAAACTGGCACTTGATATGCACTTGACACCTGTTGGCACTCGACTCGGCAATGGTCATGAAATTGGGCATATCGGTCAGCTATCAATTAGAGAATGTTATTTTATTTTGTCAGATTTTTTATTGTATTTTTTAACATACCTATAATAAGGCAGTAATAGCCGATTGGTTAAAGCACGCGTCTTGCGGGCACCAGGTCTTGGGTTCAAATCCCGGCTCGCACCTCTGGATTTTTCGAAATCTATGTGCGAATCATAATTCCTATATGATTATCACTTGCTTACGGTGAAGGAAAACATCGTGAGGAAACCTGCATGTCTTAGAAGATCTAACCAATTTTCGAAAGACATGTGAAATCCGCCAACCCGCACTGGGCCAGCGTGGTGGATTATGGCCTGAATCCCCCTCATGTTGAGGGGAGGCCCGTGCCCAGCAGTGGAACGTCTAAAGGGCTAAATTATTATTATTATATTATAATAAGGACGTCATGTAAGCGTACGACCCGTAATATTAAGCAGTTACCGTAGCCTGTAAATGCTTGCAGTACCAAAGGCATTGTTCGCACGTTGCCGACCTAAAGGGGAGTGGGACAAAGGGACCTGGGGCCCAACTCTGTTACTCGCTGGCATTTCATCTTCAGATCTCGCTGAATACGTCAGTATTGATAGATTTTCTATAAAAAAACTGATCAAACTAACGTATTCAGATACGCGATGCGTCAGTTTTGATTTATTGCAAGTCGTACGAGAAGCCAGCGGTTTTCAAAGTTGAGCCCCAGGTTATCTGTGCAATAAACTTAATTCAAATTTGTTTTAGTTATGCGTGATGTTTAGTCGAACTTACAAACTTAACTGTACTTGTACATTTATAATAGTTCAGTACTTAAATGTATGAATTTGGATTAGTGAATATTTACAGAAGCTTCTAAATAAACTTAAATATCTCATATTTCATAAGGCGATGGCGTTATGAAATATGAGATATTTAAGTTACATCTGTACAAATATAAACTGCGCTCAGTTCTTGACCTAAATTAATTAAATAGATACTACTTATCGTATAAGATGCCATTTAAGTACATACTTGTGGCACATACAATAAAGATATATCAATAAACTAGCTGTGCCCCGTGACTTAATACGCGTAGTATTGGATTATTGGGTTGAAAAGTATCCTATATGTTAATCCCGGTTATAATCTATCTGTGTTCCAAATTTCATCCAAATCCGTTCAGTAGTTTTTGCGTGAAGGAGTAACAAACATACATACATACATACATACATCCACACTCACAAACTTTCGCATTTATAATATTAGTAGGATATTTTGACATTATTTGGTTGCCTAATAAAAATCTATGAAAATAACGTTGTCATCTCAGGTGTGAGAATGAAGCCTGAAACCCAAGTTCACCAAAACATTAACGGACTGTTAGAGCAGTAACCGATTGCTTGATTACTTAGCAATCGTTTACCGCTCTAACGCTCCGTTAGTGTGTCGGAGAATACCGTCCTTAGAAGAAAAAGCCACTGTACTTAAAGATTTAAGTATACTAGATAAGTATACAGCAGAATTGTAGCATACAAAACTCTGTTTCCCTTCGGTGGTTAAAAGAGGGCTCAATTTTGGGTTTAAGTGTCACTGTCATTAGTAGGTACACTACCTTAATTACCTATTATGTGAACCGAACTTAACTTTAACGGTTAACGGTTGCGTTAACCACAAGCCATTGACTTGGAGTAACGGTTATTTAACTATAATCCGATCGTTTTAACTGCAAATAGCGTGAAAATACTTATTTATGAAATTAAATTAATTGATCCTTGGTAATTGTTTAAGCAGTGATAGTCGATTGGTTAAGCAAGCGTCTTGCAGGTCCTGGGTTCAAAACCCGGCTCGCACGTCTGGGTTTTTCGAAATCTATGTGCAAATGATAATTTATATGACTATCATTTGCTTACGGTGAACGAAAACATCGCGAGGAAAAATGCATGTCTTAGAAAATCTAACCAGTTTTAGAAAAAACATGTGAAATCCATCAATCCGCACTGGGCCAGCTTGGTGTATTACGGCCGGAATCCCCCTTGTAGTAAGAGGAGGCCCGTGCCCCGGAGTGGGACGTCAAAAGAGCTAAATTATTTTTTATTTTAAATATATAATTATTGTTTAACACCTGCTAGGTTGTCTGCGGTTAGAATCAGTTTGTAGCGGTGCTTGTTTTTGTATAAGTTAGGAATGACTGCAAGTTTTGGTAAAGTTATGTGATGTAAATATCAAAATCCATATAAAGATAAAATTAGAGGTGGTAGCTAAGCTGCAGTTGCAATTGACTACATTACTTGCTATCTTCATCTTATTCAATTGCCGAGCAAAACGAAGTCACAGTTATGGGTACCATAAAGATTGTATTATGTCAAAATGGCCGCAGGGTTTATGTATGTAAAGACAGGGTGGCATGATGAATTATTATTTTTATAAATCACTCATTTTAGGGATCAATTCGCTGTGAAATATGGCTTATACTTAAGTTTTTTTTCTGGACTCGTAAATAATTTGACCCCTCTTTAGAAATATTTAAAATTGAAAAATTGTTTTTTTTTTTTTATTTACATTGATTTATATTGTTGGTTTTATTTTTTTACTGCACAAATTTAATATTTTTCCCGCGTAGATCTCAAAATGGAATTTGAATACAACCTTCCATTCCCTATTTTACCATTTAGGGGTGGAGTATTCTAAATTCTGACCTTACATGCCTATGGTATAAAAGGTACTTACTTAATGTCAAAAATTTGAGATTCTAACCCCAGCGGTTTAGATTGTGTGCGTTCATAGATGAGTCAGTCATTCAGTCTGTTTCTCATTTTGTTTATACAGATGAGTGGTAATTACTGGTGAACGGATTTAACATTGACAGGCGTTTAGATGTCTTCTAAGGCCACAACACCAAAAGTTGTGACAAATATTTAAAGTCCTATAACTCACGATAGCTCACCTACTGTCTTCACAGAGCAAAATTCATAATAATTCGGCTACTGTATAATGCACCTAACGGATTTCAGATACGCCTTGCACCTACAGTGTATGTTACAAATTGATTTCTATAACAGTAATAGAATCGAGGAACAAAAAAGGTGAAGCAATAACCATTTGTTTTATTATGAAACAATAAATTGCAGCCGCATCCGGAGTAACGATTCTGACCCAGACGCTTAAATTACTGGTCACACAAATCTTTTTCAGATTGCAGGAAATAAACAAAAAAGTATTGCCAGACAAACACACCGATCACTTCTGCCGACGCCGGCCCGCTCGTATTGTCGACGATGCCTTGCTTTCAGAAGGTTTAAGATCCCTTATGTTTCTAGAGACGTTGGCTCTCTGTGTACGCTCTACCGTCTCTACTGTAGAGCTGTTATCCCACTAATGTATGTGCATCGCGAACCTTCCTTCCGTGTATTCGCAGGTTGTAAATGAACTCCCTCCTGAAGTCTTTCCTTTGCACTACGACATGTCTTTTTCCACCGCTTAGCATATTTTATAATGTTTTTGTTTATATTTATGATCCCAGAAATTTATCTTATTATACATACCGCAAGAGACGACGACAGCCAGAAACAAAACAGGGACCCCCACTTCATTTCATGGCATATCCTGACGGATATTAATTTAGTGTGTAGAAAATATAGCCCATGTCACCCGAACCATAAAAACGTATCGATACGCACCTCATTCATCGACTGGATAATATAGGCGCTACGGTGGAACATAAAAATGATACAAACATACTTATACTATAAACTGCCAAAAACATAAGTAACCCATCCTTTTGGTTATGCCGTAGTCTGGTAAAAAAGTAATATTATTTTATACGAACGAAAGTGTGAATTCAAAGTTTAAGTCAACAATTCCATCCGCCGACACTAATCTCAATTCATTTGACACACTTCCAATCACGTTAAGCTCAAAAGCTCGCCAAAAAACCAGTATCGTTGCAAATTGAATGGCGCTAGAAAAAACCGAAGTAAACCGTTAAACAAATCTTATTTAATATATTACGAAAATCATGACAAATTCCGCCGAACTATGCGCTTTATGTAGCTTTTTTGTAGGAAAGTCAACGTTTTGGGTCAAACAAGCGTTAATGATTCGCTTTTGTGTCGTGATTTGAAGACCCGTGTGTCGATTTGGAAAACGGTAGTGACGCTTTTTGACAGATGGTTTAAAGTGGTAAAATTCTTCACGATCTATGTAGGACCATTAAACATTACCTATACATTAAGCTGTATCGTATAATTCAATGTCGTTGAAATTACGCAGTATACCCACATATACTAAACAATCAAAGTAATTTTCGTGTTTTGCCATCGCTTTTCTCATGGGAACAAAGCTGTCAAATAGAGAAAATTCAATATTCTTGAGAGACAATCACAAAAAAAGGTGACAGTATACTTACTTTGAAGTTGTTACAAATGTTGGTAGATTTAAGTGCATAAACATGTGTGCAAGACTTCAAGAGAGCCTTACGAAAAAATATATCTTTGTACGGAACACATAAAATTTATACAACTCTAGTTTCGCCAATTCTAAAAGCGTGGGAAGAAGGGCGATTTTGCTGCAATATTATCTCCGTCGTCATTTGTTTGAGGATAAATTGTGCTGAATTACGGACAATCGCAGTTTGATTACCCGCAAAAGAGATAAAACGCGGAAGTAGAGCCCTTAGCGGTACTTGACAAATAACAATAACAATATGGTGTCAATGGCTGATGACTGAGGTTTTAATATTTTATCCTCAGACCAGTCTAATACTTGTATGAAAATGCTATAGTTAAAGAAGATGAGATAAAAAATTATAAGATTAAAAAAAAAAAATTAGGCATTAACTCATAAGTACCAATTCTATTTTAATTAACTGGGTATGTTTTTTTTTCAAAAATCTTCAATCAATCCAAACATTTTCGCTATTAAAGTTCAGTTGACTCTGTTATGACGTCATACTTCACTATCTAGTATCGTTTTCGAACCTTAACCTAACCTAAACTTTAACCTTTTATTTTTGTCAATTCAAGTTATTTCACTGGTAGTAATCGCAAGACTTACCCTATACTTATATTTATACAATTTAAAATGTGATCTTTATAAAAACAGTGATGTATACCTAAAATCATGAATGTTCATTCAACATTAGTAGTGTACTGGCCCCAATGGGACACTGGAGAGGTCAAAATCCCGCAAAAACGTGCAACATTTTTGAAATAACATTGTAAAAACGGCAAAGCTTTTGAGGTCAGTGTCCGTCGGTACGCGTTGCCCCGACCAGACAGTACCGATTTATTGTAAAAAAGAAATGAGGAACAAAATGCATTTACGTCTGATTTTGATGAGGGATTGACGACGCCTGTCGGAGGTATTTACCATTGATTTATGACGAAAAAGTTTTGGGATGGTTTTGAGTTTAAGTTGACAGCCGTATTGCCCAACTTATCATTTACAATGTATTAAGGTGAAGGCGCCTGTCTAGCCTGCGAAGTTCAAATTTTTTGAGTTCTTTTAGATTTTTTTCCAAATCTGACAATAATAAAAGACAAATTTTGTAATTCGCGAAAAAGACCGTGTGCAGTGCATTTATTAATACATTTATTTTACTCTAAATATTATCGCGGTGGATATGATACTAGTAAATCACTAAATATACAAAAATTGCCAGATTATCTGGATAGCTGTCGTTCTTGAAATGTTTTAGAGTAAGTTGGATATATTAATAAATGCACTGCACACGGTCTTTTTCGCGAATTACAAAATTTGTCTTTTATTATTGTCAGATTTTGAAAAATTTCTAAAAGAACTCAAACAATTTGAACTTCGCGGGCTACATGGGCGCTTTAGCCTTAATAAGGTGACAGCGATATCAAGTGAAGGTCCCATCAATTTTAAAATACTGCTTTTGTTATGGAGTTGAATAACAATGACTCAAATTTCATAAAACAATTTTAGATTCAGCGTTAAATAAGAAATTTCACGGTAGGGTATTGTTTTCCAAAATGCATAAAATTCTAGATTGCACAAAAAATCTTCGAGAATTTTTACCGTTTTAAAAGTCAATCAAACGATTAAGAAGATACAGAATCCGCATCTTGAAATTTGTGTTCAGTGTACTAGGCTAACATGACCCGCGTGAAAGTCTTTCAAGGTATTGTGCGAAGTACTACTTTCGTTGTTCTCTTCCGGGTCACGGGTCGCACAGACGCCAAGGTTGATCGCTCTGTGCACTAACCCATTTGATTTTATGATTGCCTAGTACATTATGTACGGTCGCTATGTTTGACACTAATCCGTATTTTCCTTGTGAAGAATAAATATAAAGGAATAAAGCCATCGGTTTACCAACTTCGCAGGCCATACCCCGTTGGCCTAGTGCGGGTTGGTAGCTTTCTCAGGCTGTTAAAAAAATGCTGCTTCTTAAGCTAAATTTGCTTGAACCATTCAGTAAGTGATCTTGATTTTAACAGAGGTCCCCGCATCAAATCCAATAATCCGTGAGGTGGGAGCCCCTATTGGAATCCGCACACCTTGCGATCCAGAGCGTGCGTTTAACCACTGCTCTCAAATAATACAAGCTTAATAACATTATGATAACTCAATAAAATAACAGAACTTCAATTATTATTTGATCATCCGTTCCACAACTAAATCGCTCAACTGTCAGTCCACTTACGATCAATCATGCTTTCCTAGTACAAAGAACAGTAATTTTGTGTTCCAAAGGTATAATCAAGTTGTTATCGTTTATAGTTAAGCTAATCGTGATTCTGGGTCAGTGTACGTTGATGCCGTAATGATTTTCTGTGTTAATGACACTAATAACCTTGACATTGCAAACATGGGTACATTCTACATCTTTGAAACTGAGGTCCTTGCTTACCTACATTATATGGCGCTTAGGGATACTGTTACGCAGTGGCGTGCATAGGGTTTTGAAACAGGGTAGGCAGAGTTTAGCATAAAAATAAATTAAAATTAGGCATAAGTACCTACCTAGGTAGGTAGGTACCTTGAATTATTGCTCGTGAGCTTAGTCCAGGTTTGCATGTGTTAGAGTATTTTGTTGTGAGTCAGTAGGTATTTAGCCGTATCAGATATCTAAGGTGATTGGTTGATGTTCATAGACATTGATATACTTAGGTACCTATATAGATTTTAAGACAAGTCAGTCCCTGAATGGGTCCTTCGCCGTTAGTTAAGTACCTAGATCTATTCATGCAGTTATTCACAAGGACAGATACATAGATAGACTAATAAAAGTACCTACCAAGGTACCCAAACTAAATAAAATTATCAAACTTGTTTACTAGTTTATAAATGAAATCTAACCGCATAAACCATTTTAAATAAGAATTGAATACCTTTTTACGATATCGTAAAAGACCCCGTTCGTTTTAAATCCGTAAGTACCTAAGTTGTTTTTTTTTAATCTAAATTTTAGGCAACTCGGCAAGGCGCTCGCGTTGTTGTCGTAAATATCTATTTTACGTAGTCTACGTACCTATGTTGGTATACGCTTTAGCGCTGAAAAATATCCCAGTATCCTGTCATCCAAGGAAATGATTCATAAAATTTAGCATTAATTCTCTCGTGATATTACCTACCTTTCTTCTGGGACAAATCCAAGTTCTTTACGCATCGACAGTTTAAAATAAAGTTCACTTTTTCTGCATAGGGCAATGAGAAAACACTTTTATTTATAATTTAAGTTCCTGCTTATCACACACGTCACTAATTTCACAAGTAATATTTATCCATTACAACGAGGATTTAATAATTATTCAAATTATTTAGCACGCATGTAAACAAACCAAACACACACAGAACATCAACATTAACTAACAATAATGGCGTCTAAAATATCACAATCAAATTTAATACTAAATATTAAGTGACAAAAACGCATTGTAAACTTTAAACAAACAAATTACATTGCGATTCAACCTACTAGACTTCGTCGGATTACCAAACCAGGCAGTGCCTCTAGCCCGAACATTTTAGTTCGTAGAAATTTAGTAAATTGTGCGTATTTCATTCAAGGAATGAACGTTTCTTACACGAAGAATGAGGCACATTTAGTACGTGCTTTTGCCACCGACACGGGGCGGCGCGAAAGGAGCGGGTGGTAAATGGTCTCCACATGACAGCATTATGCGCGCGCTTTTTCAAATATCTAATTATAATGATTATTTACTTTTAAATATTTTTTCTGTTTGATTTTATTATTTATTATAATTTTACCATAAAATCTCAGGGTAGGCAGTGCCTTTATGCCTCTATGGAGTGCACGCCACTGCTGTTACGGATAAAAATAGTGTTTGTAGAGAATTTAAAACAAACTCCAAATTAATTTGCATTGCTGTGACACCTGAAGGAAGTCATTTTACCGGTCTGATACTTCAACTGAAGTTAGGATCATTCACTGGTTTATATCAGAATAGAAAAAATGTATTTTGTTGCAAAATTCAGATAATAGTATAGGGGACATTTTAATATAATAAAGTTGGGAAACGAGCGTACAACCCGCTTGATAAACACCTATCGTAGCATATAAATGCTTGTAATACCTCAAAGGGAGTGGGTTAGAGGGGTATTGGACTTCCAGCTCCCACACTCGTAGTAAGAAACGCAGCTATAACAGTTACATTACGGCAATCTTCTGCGAGAGGATAGTGCAGCCACGGTCGAGGTAGCTCGTATATGAGCTGTTGGCTACAGCCCAGGGCTAGAGCTTGGCTCTACCACCAATAAATAGGAAGTTGTTGAATTTAACCACAATAACCTTTTTAGGGCACAAAGCGAATATTATGTATCAACTAGCTGTGCTCCGCGACTTCATCCGCGTAGTATTGGATTATTGGGTTAAAAAGTATCCTATATGTTAATCCCGGTTATAATCTATCTGTGTTCCAAATTTCATCCAAATCCGTTCAGTAGTTTTTGCGTGAAGGAGTAACAAACATACATACATACATACATCCACACTCACAAACTTTCGCATTTATAATATTAGTAGGACTTATTCATGATAGGGTAAGCGTGAAGATTCATATCAGACACTGGTAATTCATAGAGCGCGCTTGTCCCCTTTGTTGGCTCTAAATACCTAGTGCATGGTTGCGAGACCAGATGCAAATACTTTTAGATTGATGCTGGATGGCCGCCAAAGTGTGGACTAGACCATACAGATGACGTTGAGATAATTGTTTACAGATTTAGGACTAGATTGTATACACTAAAATATTACAGTAAATTTGTTAGAGTGTACACTCTTCTTATGAAACTTCCCTGCTACTACGAAATGATAGAGTGCACTCGTTAGCCGAAACTGAATTTCTTCCAAAACTCCTTTTTGTTCAGCAATCTTGATGATGACTTTGTAATAGAAGGATTATTTTAGTAACTATGTACTAATTTGTGGCCATGACTATGCCGGCTAAAATAGGCTGGGCAATTTTTTCCAATTAATTTCACGAGTCTTCGCGATTTCAGATTATATTGCAAGCACGGATTTAAATTTATATTGCAAAAACTATCTAGGTTATACATAAACATTTTGCATGCAAGCGATCTACGTTTAATTCAATAATTCATTAACTTTCTCATCTTATTAAAGTTAATTCAAAACTATTGTTTAAGCATTTTCACCGACCTACATCGGACGAGCACCATTCAAAGTACTTTGAATGTACTAGGGTCGCATGATCGTAAAGCGGTAGACTTTCATCTCAGATAGCGTTTGGTCTAATCCCAAACGATTGACTTGATTGATCAATTGTAATTATTATTTTATCTGGTACATAAAAGATACGACGAATTATAAAATAGTGTTGTTACCTGAATATTAAATTCTCTAAGTATGGTCAAAACAAGAGTTCTCAAACAAAAAAAAGAAACTAGTACTCACCTGTGAAGTTTCTAACTTAAGTAGAAGCAACAACAAATTCATATATTTTCCTAAAAATAGTAATCTAATACGTCCTTACCTGTTTAGATTAACATCTTTAATGGCTGTTTAGTAGGAGCGGAATTCACAAAGGTATACTTAAGAATAAGTTGTGTGCAAAATGCACGGAAGCTTAGCAAGAGAATGGCTTAAGCTGAGCCGATTTTAAGTGCAATCTTGACCGAGTGGCATACTCACCAGTAGGATAACTCATAGGGTTGCCACATAAATTATTATATTATTTGTCGCATGTTTTTTAGATGATAAATCATTTTTTATTACATTTATTAAGATAAGCAGTGATAGCCGATTGTTTAAGCACGCGTCTTGCGGGCACCAGGTCTTAGGTTAAAACGCCGGCTCGCATCTCTGGATTTTTCAATATCTATCTATGTGCAAATCATAATTTCTATATGATTATCACTTGCTTACGGTGAAGGAAAACATCGTGAGGAAACCTGCATGTCTTAGAAGATCTAACCAATTTTCGAAAGACATGTGAAATCGGCCAACTCGCACTGGGCCATTGTGGTGGATTATGGCCATTATCCCTCTCGTGTTTAGGGGAGGCCCGTGCCCAAAAGTGGGACGACAAAAGGGCTAAATTATTAATTATTATGATTATTAAATTTATTGATTGGATTGCGACATATATATATTTTCACTTCTTTAGCTAGAATCGATCTAGTATCCTGCGAATAGTGATTGCTAATTTCACATTGATTTTGGCAATATTCGAAATTTCCAAGATTGATTTTATTAATGTCAGATACTTAATAAGCCAACTATGGATCCAGTTGAAGTTACCTACTCAATGAGAATATAATACTATGACAGTACATTTTTTCACGCACACTTCGAATAACATTATTCAGTCGATTGTAGCTACCTACAATATTTTTCAGAAATTATAATCACAATATATATTGTGTTTGAACTTTCCATTTTGGGGTAAATGTGTGAGTTGGCAACCCTACCCAATGCACCGTTGACAACGTGTCTGGCTATGGGATTCCGAGTGGTACTGGCGGCCCGTGCGGCGTGCGGTCGACACCATAGGATTATACCTTACCGCATGAAACTACCATAAGCGTGTGAGAATCATGGCACATTCTAAAATGCACCATTTATATTCACACTGACAAAATACGACAATTTTTTTTTTTGTATTTTATAATATGTCGTGTGTTCGCGAAGTATTTGTTGTAATTAAAAAAAACACAAATGTACTTAAGTACTACAAAAACAACTTATTGTCGATTGTTATTCTCACGGCACAGAGCTTTTGGATTTTGTTTTGCGGCTCAACCCTTAATGGTTGTAGCGTGATCATATATGTCAAATACTCTGCATATTTTATACAAACTTTATCTTCAATATTGGCCGTGCCGTTAATAGGGCGGTGGCAGCGGTGGCCAGGCACAGGGCGCAGATCATGGAGGGGCGCTGAAATAACTAGTACAGGACCAAGTTTTCAACTTTTCAAGGGCGTAGGAGTAGGCGTATAGGAACTCGTACCGGGCGCATAAAAGGCTATTTACAGCACAAAATATTGGTGGTTGCTACTCATAATTGCAGTTCACACAGTTCACACTGTTTTCTAGGCCATTGGATGTGTTCTAAGATCACAACACACTTGTGACAAATATTCAAAGGCTCGTTATTCTGAAAATATAAAAGTTACGTATAGTCTGTCTTCATATCTAAATATATATAACTCAAAGGTGACTGACTGACTGGCATAGTGATCTATCAACGCACAGCCCAAACCACTGGACGGATCGGGCTGAAATTTGGCATGCAGGTAGATTTTATGACGTAGGCACCCGCTAAGAAAGGATTTTGATTAATTCTACCCCCAAGGGGATAAAATAGGGGATGAAAGTTTTTATGAAACTTTGTCAATTAAATTCCACGCGGACGAAGTCGCGGGCACAGCTAGTTCAACCATATATGCACTTCAATTATTTTATTTCTCAGTTAAGAACATTCTGTATTTTTGCCAAACCCTGTTAAATTCTTGATAGGCGTGTGGTAGGTAACTTAAATGGAAGGTCAATATCGTGACGAGCCGTTGTGAAAGGGCCAAGGTAAGGCCCGGGAGAAAGTGAAGACGTTAGTGCAAATGTTTATGTAGCACTTAAAACATTGTAGTGCTATCGATAGAAATTGTATGAGCACTAAATAATTGTTCAGACACGTTTTAAATTTTAACGCGAGATAACACTCGCGGAATGATAATAAACTTCTAAGGAACTTAGCTTTTGAAGTAACAAAGTCGGAAAACAAGCGTACGATACGCCTGACGTTAAGCAGTTATCTTAGCCGATAGATATATGCTTGCAATACTAAAGGCAATGCTCGCAGTTGCCGACTTTAAAGGGAGTGGGATATAGGTAGAGGAAGTTGCGAGCTGTAGCTTAAACCTTGCGTTCCAGAGAGTGCGTTGCACCACTGGGCTCTGTCACTACAAATTAATAATAATTAATTGTTATTTTCTCTTTTGTTTCAGTATCCCATCATGGACGACTGAGTGCACTGTACAGTGTGATCATTAATATATTTAATTAGTGTTGTGAAGACTGATTAGTGTAACTTTAAGTGGAAAAATTCAGTATGGAGTTCAATACACACGTTCTGGTGACCGCAGCCCTTCTGGTAATTGGTAAGTACTCGCATTATACTGTCTAGTATCGAAGTTCAAGAATGGTTGCATCGAATTATCATTATATGGAAATGCACTGAATTACTTTATCTATCACATGATTACGGTGAAGAAACACATCGTAAAGAAACCTGCATGTTTTAGATAATCGAGCCAATTTCCGAAATTCACGAACCTGGCTGGGCCAGGGTGGTGGATTTTCGCCCGGATCCCCCTCGCAATGAGAGGAGGATCGTGGCCAGGAGTGGGACTATTGAGACCATTATCATAATTTTATGTAGAAGTAGGTAGTAGTAACAATCTATACATCTATACAAATTAATAAAATTGGAGTGTCTGTTTGTAATATCAAAATAACACCTTTTCACTAAATGCATATGAAAGTACATACGACACCTATAACAAAAACGCGATTTAAATTTTTTTGTCTGTCTGTCTGTCTGTGTGTTTGTTCCGGGTAATCTCCGAAACGGCTGGACCGATTATGACGGGACTTTTACTGGAAGATAGCTGATGTTTTAAGGAATAATTTAGGCTACATTCATTTTAGAAAAACAATTATAGTTCCGCGTAAAAAAATTAAAACACATGAAATCAAAGAGTATCTCCGAAACGGCTGGACCGATTTTGACGGGACTTTCACTGGTAGATAGCTGTTGTTATAAGCAGCAACGTATATTACTTTTATTTTAGAAAAACAAAATTAAAAAAAATGGGTCCTGTCGCGCGGGGTCAGAACGCGGGAGCGGGCTTTTTTGTTTAGTTAAATTCCACGCGAAGTCGCGGGCTCAGCTAGTAAATAATAAAGCTTTTATAATAATCATCGATCAATTTAACTTCATTTTTATTATTTGCTTTTAATGCATCTACTTTGATACTTAAGTAGGTATTTAAGCTTCGAGCATTACATGTATGTTTATAACCCAAAAAGAGAGATTAAAAGAATGCTAATAAAGTTGGCAGCGGCTTAATACATTGTGGTTTAATTAATTGAAACCAGTTTGAAGATATTGTGCCCACACTGTAGCATTCACGCGGATTCAGAATGTAAAATGTGAATTTAGTTGCATTCAAACATTATTTATTTTATTTTATTCTTAGTTATTATGATCATGTAATACAACAGTGGCAAGTGATAGTGATTTTGTATTTTATATGCATGAAATATATTTCAAAAACGTAGTAGAACCATTCTCAAAGATTAGAACTCAGGTCGACCACCCAACAGAAAGCAACTGAGCTATGAGATAAAATAAGAGACGTAGTTTAGGTGCATTCCATGTTTTTATAAACCATCTCTCTTTATTGAGTACCTCCTTGATTCGATCGTAAAAAAAGAGTTGTAGACGTAATTTTCGATACAAAAGACTTAAACGCATTTTTAGCATTTTCTTTGTTAGCTCGCCAAGCAAAAACCACTGAATAAATTTCGTTATGTTTTTTTTTCCTTTTTAGTATTATATTAAAAATGAAAGAGTTCCTATAGAATGTAAAAAAAAAATAATGGTGGACACTACTATTATACTATAGTGAGTTTGCTTGTTCAACATAGCAGGTCAAATAAAAACTGGAGCGCCCAATCTTTTACCACTTAAATTTTACAAGCCAAGTCAATCAAATACCAACAGACCATAAATCATAATAAACACGATTACACCAATTATCTCCGCATTCCGCTGCAACGCGGTCATCGCGACACCGGGCTAACATAACAGTACTTAATTAAACGGTAATTAGTTCTCGAAATCGTACCTCCTGATGCTCGGATGGTAATCTTTAATTCGTTTGGTATTTATACGAGGAAATGTGTTTAAATTACAGTATTGGACTGCCTATACCTTAGTCCCATAGGGACATATTGCTCACAGAGTCGTTTTGATACAATTGTAAATGGTATAAACTTTCTATACATTTGCAGGCTTGTAACTAGTAAAATGTAATCTCGGGATCTCCTGATCCGATCTTGATAATTCTTTCACTAATAGATAGCTCCACTATTCATGAGTGGTTATAGGTTGTTTTGAAGTTCCATGCAGGTGGAGCCACGGGTAAATGCTTATAGTCTATGCGATATAAGTACTAGGTTGTTATAAACAGAAATGACCTACTCCCCTCACATTTTCCCAAGAAAAACATCGATAAAAACATATTAATTCGATTAATACATAATTAAATTCGATTCGCATCGCTCAGCGGTGATCGCGTCTAATGATATTCAACGTATGTTAGATCAATGATCTATAGATCGTGATCGATGACGCGTGCGCGCGCACGTCAATAACCGTTAATGCGACACTTGTAAGATTTATTATACTATTTTTTATCGTTATTAATGATCTAGAAATATTTGTTTGGCGTTACGAAACTGTGTTTTGAGTTTATTTATTTCATATTTCATCATTCAAATGATAGATTGGACCAGTTTTCTGCGATAAATGTTGAATAAATTCTGCTATCATAGCTAGCCTATGCATGTCTACAATTTACATGATCAGCGGTCTGACAGACATTAGCAGTTGCTTGCTTTGTCCTATCGCTCTGTCTCTCTCTATTAGTCCTCAGATCACGTTTTCCCAGGATTTAAGCATGATCTACGGGCACATGTAATCTAAACAGTACTAGGAACCCATAGTTGAGAGATGAAAACAGTACACTCAGGTTCTACTAACCGTGATAAGATAGGCTGTGATTGCGTTCTCTCTTTTCAATACCTAATGAAATAGATAGACGAAGAGAGATAAAGAGACCATGTCAAGTCCTCTCTCGTCACGGACTGCATGCTACGATCACAGGTCTATTGACTAGGATAACATAAGTCCTCAGAAGCTTAAAATACAAACTGGAGGTAATTTATCAAAATTAAATTAATTAACGTCTTGTAAACTAAAATTAACTGGATAATAAAAGCGATAGCAATCTCGTAATAAATAACTTAATTAAGTTGTATTAAAACATGAGTTTATAACAATTAACAATAAGATAAATGTGTAACATTATGTTAGATATTGCAACGGTAACATGAACTGTTATATAACAATTACTGTTATCTATGTTGAGCGGTCTGAACGTTAGGGTTTATTCAGACACGCTACATCCCAACTGCAAAAGTGCAGTCGGCTTGCAGCTCTTCTGAAATAACCCTTATATAAATCAAATGAGTGACTTTAAAATTGGTTAGATTTTCTAAAACATGCAGGCTTCCTCACGATGTTTTCCTTCACCGTAAGCAAGTGATAATCATATATAAATTATGCAATTATTTTTCTTTTAAACGGCATGACAAATTTTGTTAATATTTTATTTTTATGAGTACACCTGGATGGTTCCTAGTTCTTAGCTGAAGTTAGACCAAGTAATATCGACATTCAGAATCTCTGAAAATCTGCGCTAACGAAGCTGCGGTCGAAAGTTAGTTAACTTAATGAAACACATTAATTTCTGGCAAACAAATGCCATTGTCACCTACCTACTTACATACCTACACGTATCATACGCCCGTGTTACACTGAGCTTGATTTTTTTGCAACCGAATAAAACTTAGCGGTATTTCCTCGTATACAGGGTGAGTGCGTTTTTATTGCCTGTGTTTATAATGCGGCGATCGTTTTTTAACCTCGCGAGTTCATTGTCCAGTTCATACAATTATAAAAACGAAACGTAGACACATTTTTGTTGGTTTTAAATATAAATTATTGCACAATTGATATTTACATTTTTTCTAGTTATCTAAACAAATTTAAAGCAAGTAAATGACAGCAAGATTAATGAATGCAGAAATACGATTCGTTAGATCGAAATAAAAGTAAAAAAATAATAATTTTACTGCAATAGTAAGAGTAAAACGAAGTGGTCAACTTAGTGTTTACATTCCCACGACAGTAATATTTTATAATCGAAAAATTCTAGAGCAAAATTAATTACGATTTTATGCGACCAGTTTATTTTAATAACACAAACATTTGAAACCGGTCATTGCGTATCATTTATGTTATAAATAATAATAAACGATGTGAAATTTACATCACGTTATTAAAATGACAGTAACACCTAGATGATTAGTAGATTTGATGATTAACGATGTAATATGTATTTAATATTAGTGATAAATTAAACTTAATACTGATTTGAAGTTTATAAAAATAGCACTACGTCATTCATATTGCAATACAATTTGTATCTTTAATCGAGTCAGCCCAGTATAATTAACTGAGACCATGGTCAAGATAAAGAAATAAAAATATTGTGTTTGTCTCTGGGTTACCAGAATTTATTATTGATTTTTTAGACCAATACAAGGTGTCATACCTGGCAATATTGTTTTTGATCAAAATTAATTAGTAATGCTATTCCATTATTACTTATTAAATGTTTAATTTGTTTCTGGTTTTTATTACTATACTAGGTGAAACAGAAAGGCTACACTATTTTTTTGCAACTTAACTTTGGACATCTAAAATTATCGGTTTTGTGGGACAGTTGAAGTACTAAGGGTTTTGTAGACTTATGAAATCTGTCAACAGCTGTATCCCTGTCACACATTTTGTTCTTCAAGGTTCATCAAAGCTAATAGTTTTAAAATGACAATGTTATGTTTTGAAAAATAACGTATACCCTCTCTGTTTTATCCTGTAGGTGTCAGCTTGGTTTTTGTTTTTGTCTTTAGTTTTTTCTCTTTAAAATAAAATATTTTATGATAAAAAGTTGTTTATAAATAAGTGAGTAACCAAATACTATGCAAACATGTGGATAATATAAAATTTGTATTTGTACAAAGTAAATATTATATTCCAACAAAATTGTCTCTATACAAACAAGCAACACTCTGTATCTAAGCATTGAACGCGCTTTACATCGCTAAGCGCCAACCCACATTACTAGTTTTTTTTCTACATATTTATCACGTGCACGTGAAAGTAACCATCAACATGATAAGGCATTTACTTCCAAGAGAATAGTGTCAAGATTGTTTTTTGAGGAAAAATACTGATGTTTTAAGTTCAATCATTCTTTAACTTGGTTTCTTCAGAAAAGAGCCCCAAAAAGACCTGCGGGCAGGTCACAAGATACCGTGAAAATGTTTCTACAAATCGTAGCGCTAAAATGAATGGTAATAATATCAACTGCCGATAAACATTAAATTACATGTCACTCCTATTCATTTAACATCAACTCATTTAGGATCACTTCCAGTACCTAGGATGATTAGTACGGAACACACTCCTCAGTTCTGACCAGGAGTGAATTTTATTAAAGATTTATTTGTAAAGTGATATTCTCACATTAGGTAGTAGTTAGCCCCTACAGCTAAGCTGTTAGTTGGTGTGTGTTTGGCGATATTTATTTATCGTGTCAATCATTAATTTATCATTCATCATTATCAATTGAAGGAACAGCGTGACATGTTATCGCTGATATCGACTAGGCTCGCATGAAGGCATGAAGATTATACGATAGCACATATTATACTGCAGATAACTGACGTCCATACATTTTCTGCTCGCCTAGTATTATGTCAGTTGCCGGACCAAGATGCCGTAGGGCCGAGATACATATTCTATTCTATCTATGCAACACAAATCTCGTGGAACTAGTCCAATTGCACCGTGATAAATCAAAATGGTCTAAAGTTTAAATCAAACTATCAAGGAAATGTGGTGAAAGACAAATTAATTTTTCATTACTCATACTCGGAAAGTAGGTCTGAAGTTGCTTGAGGAGCGGGTTGAAAGTAATACTTTTCCGCCCTAGGGAGAATGGCTTTCAACTGACAGCTGTCAAATTATAAAAAAAAAACTAAATCCATTTTCACATTTCTATGGAACCATGTTCCAACTCTTTCTACAGTCACTCAATTGAAATGCGCGATGTCAAATTGAAATAACATAAAGTTAAGTATTAATTAAAGAATATAATATATTTTTAAATGACTTAATTTTATTATAACTAAGTTTCAACAATTTCTTTAAAATAACATAGATTTGGGCAAAATATTTAAAGATGAAAATGAAAAATAATGGCTAAATAGTGAAGTTGGCCGGCCAACGAAAAAAAAAAACAAATTGACGGCAATCCATTCTTCATTTGTTTTTTCGTGGAGTATTGTTCATACTTCCTTGTATTATTTCTTGAGCCAATTCCTGTTTTTATTTTTACTTTCCTTGTATTCGTAATGAAAAGCGCAGTGTTTACCTCGGGTGAAAGACTTATTTTGTCCCTCGAACTATTGGCGAGTCTCGGGCCAAAATAAGTTATATTCACCCCTTGTGTAACAATTTACTATATCAGTATAGATAGATAAACGGAGGTAAGAAAATTTGAAACTATTATAGGGTAATAAGTTGTTTATTTAAATGGAAATAATATTATGGTTGTAATTGGTTGTAATTGATTGGAACTAAGTAGGAAGTAGTTGTTAATTCTAAAGTAGGTAAATTAAGCTGTGGAAAGGATTTTAATACGGTTCACATTTTAAAATTTATTTAACCCCTCCTTCTTATATCGTCTCAATCAATATTGAATCTATACAATTCTTGAACTATATAAGGCGTGACTAATTAAGATAATTGGCTTGATAAACCGCGCTCTTCATCTGTATTCAGACGTCGAATCAGTCATGCTTTGCATATTAAATATTGTGACCCTCCGTTGACTATGCGATAGGCAACCCGTGGGACAAGTTTTGACTGTGTATTATTTGATTCGAATCGTTATCTGTCATGATTCATTGTACTGCTTATTAACACTTATCTACTTACATAGTGGGGTCAATTTTATTATAGCCTGAAAAATGTTGGTGTGATTCGTTAATTACTAGATGTTTATGATCTTTTTATGTCGTTGTGGCTGATATTACTAGTATGCTATTTTAACTGCGGGATTATCTTGATCATGATCTTAATTTTCTCATGTGATAAGGATCCTGTGGATGTTTAAAAAATGCTGTTGAAGTCTCATACTTAATATGTATTCCATATTCATGATCAATCCATCAACAGTACAATTTAGCTTACCTCGGGGCTCGTCGAGCGTGAAACTTCATTGGACACCATTGTCAATCTTGGCTTACAGCAGTAACAGTGCTGGGAACGTGTAATGAACAATGTAAATACTGGCGCACCAAGCAGACACTAGGACAATCCACGATATTCTATCAATCATAGTCTCACCATTAAATGCACAAATAAAACAGCTGATGTACTCTGTATTCGAATGCCGGCATTTAGTGTACAAGACAAAGACAACACGGTGAGCAAAAGAGACGCAAACATGGACCGACTGGGTGTACCGTACGCTCCAGATTCACAAAACGTTTTCTCAGTAAACACAATTTTGTGTAAATACCTACCAGGAAAGCATAAACGCGTAGAGGTATAAGAGATGTAATACGGGGATAAAGTTACACAGCACGGAGTGTTTGCACCCGCTTCTCAAAATAGCGGCTGTCTGTTATGTTTTCCTATTACACAGAGAGTTTGAAACTAGAGTCTCAGCCAAAATCGCCTTTGTGTACACTAGTAGATGAAGATTCATTGTAAAACATGCGCTTAGAGGCCCTTATTTAATTAATATCAAAAGGTTTGTGGTTTCGTAAAGTCATCACTGTCGTTTATGTAAACTCTACAAGTTCATGGCAAAAGGAGATAGCACTGTAAAGGCTCAGCAAAAATAGATTTTATCGTTACTTTAAGCGCCTTTTAGGCCGCATTTTATTAATAATAAACAAGAACTATCTGGCATACGGTACCGTTTTGTGCAACTTAATAAACATACTTTATAAGTAGATGAGCCCATACAATGTATATGTCATTATATGTTTACAATAATAATATGTAAAATGTAAGCAGTATTTTTAATGACAGGTCATGATTCTACATTGACCTCAGAATGCCCAAAAAGAGAAATCACGCCTAATCGGCCTACTTACTTTTTATATACCAAATTCGGCAAACTAGCGCCGCCCGTCTGACGCTAAGCAGTTACCGTACCCTATAGATGCTTGCAAAACCAAGAGCATTGCTCGCACGTTGCTTGAAGGGGAGTGCGACAGAAGGAGGGGAGGGAGATTGGGGACGTAATATCCAGTTCGGCGCCACCTCGCGGCGTTCTTAAACCCTGTGCTGACACCATACCATATCAATGGTGGCAGCAAAACGTCAAAAGCGGAGCGTTTGAAACGTAATCGCTAGCTTTTGCCTTTCTATTACGATTTGAGTAGCTAGCGTGGTTAGGGCCCTGGTTGGATGCATGATAGAGCATGCGAAGAAATGATGCATAATCACCTTTTTTATTATATTTTTTTTTCTTCTCCCCATGATCTCCAATTTAGCCTTAGTGACTAGGATAACATGATTATCTAGGTGATAAATTCATATTCAAACCGGGTTTTTGCCACATTTATTCAAAATTGAAGTTATTGAAAGCAGTCGTGAATCGATTCCAATCAAATTAATGACACGATCAATCGCACAACAAATCCATGCATCTGTTTTTGTTTGGCACTCACACCACGCACTGGAATATTAAATACTGGTTTAACCCTTCATATAACCGGTGCTCAACTAGTAGGGATTTTGATTGCATAATATACAGGGGTCACTCTAGGTCAAACTAGACCAATCACAGAAGTCAAGTCAAAACAGAGTAGACTTGAAGAAACCACGAATATTCATTAGGTATAGGTTTAACAGAGAAAGAAGATGTCATGAGTATTCATTTCAAGTACGTAGTAAGTAGGATCTAGTAGATCCTTGGAAAGATCTACCTACTTATGAATTATTCTATCCTAGTACTTGTCACCTCTACTAGCTCTGTTGTAAGCAATTACCTAGAGAAAGCTTCTTCAGGATTGAAAAGTGAAACCTTCTATGCCTACATCGTTTATTCATGGGACAATCATCGGCGCCATCTGACTTTCGATCTTGTTACGTGGTGGCGTGAGATGCATTTTGATTGTTTTATTTTCACTTTTTACGAAGGCCTTAGATTAAATTTAAGGGCCTCTGTACAATTTAAATGTTTCATAAAGTGTAAAGGGGTCTAAGAAACATGATATTAAATGTGAAATTTCAAAATATTGATATCCTACTTATATTATCAATGTGAAAGTGTGTGAGTGTGGATGTATGTTTGTTACTCTTTCACGCAAAAATTACTGAACGGATTTGGATTAAATTTGGAACACAGATAGTTTATAACCTAGATTAACACATAGAATACTTTTTTAATTCTACGCGGACGAAGTCGCGGGCATTAACTAGTACAGCTATACTCTTAACTAGTATAAAATTATTCCAGAACAAAACATAGATAATGTTTTGTTCTGGAATAATTTTATACATACCAATTTTTATCCCCAAAGCAATAACTTATGGCACTACCTTTTAAATACCAACGACCATTATTTTTATATTGTGTATAATATAATACTATAATAAATTATAGTGATTGTAACTGAAGCCTAATAAGCTAAATAACGGATTAGCAAAATTATAAGTCGCCAACAAGTTGCTCAAAATGTCGACCAACTTATCGTAAAATATCTGCTCTTATGAACCATTGAAAGTTTTTTTTATGTGTATTGAACATTAGAATTTGACGAAAATGTACCTACTTGAGTGAGTGCACTAAACGTGTCATATAAACCAATAAACAAAGGCCCGTCTCACCGAATTAGCATACCTATGTGAAGTGCCACACCTTTATGGCTTTTGGCGTTTTATGTCTACTTTTTTATATGCAACCAGTGAATTGGTCGGGAGTGTAGAAATTTCCCAAGTACTTTAAAGCTAATTCGGAAAGAAAACAATTGTTATTTTATTAGCGGACTGTATTTGCTTTTAAGATTTTTTCGAGACTAAATCTCTCTATACGTTAATAAGTCTATAGAGCTATTTGATGGGCCAGTACTCTAGACACTAGCTTATGGTGGTCTAAAAGCAATCCTTGTATGTGATGTGTTCCTAGTACTTCAAAGACTTTTCAAGAAGACGCTTTGTACTTCCGCGGTTGTCGTTACCGCTCCTGGTAGTAAATATTTCCACAAAACAACGAGTATTCTTAAGACTAAATACCAGGAGAACAAAGCAAAGCAAGACGTCGAAATAAACTATTAATAAAATCGTCAGTGGTTTATTATATCTCTCCTGAATGCATCACAAATTGAATCCCGTTGCAAACGACCATGATTGTCAGAGAAAATGGTTGAATAGCGTAAATGGTCATTTTTGCGGACAATGCCTGGGTCCTTCACCCCGTGTGCGTGCGCCACATTTAAAGCGCGCGGATTTGAATTTAGAACCAAAGGCTGTGCAGGCGCATGTATTCGCCCACGGTCCGAGGTGCATGACGATAGCACAGGGCTGCTGGCTCTTGTAACAGTTTTAAATTGACGATATCAATTTAAGAAGTATGTCACGAGTGTGTTTTTAATTTTCAGGGGTGGTGTACTTATTGTACAGTTTATTTCTGAAGGTCGGAAGTATGCATATATTGAAAAAAACTGCAGCTTGTTGAACCTGAATTCCAGGTATTTCTGGTTTCGGTCAGTCTCAGTGCTATCACGTTTTATAGTTGGTTCTTGACTTGAAATTACCAGTGTGTGAGATGATCGTCTATGGGCTTGCTTTTCTTAACTTTGCGTACATCAGATTAGTTTAAGTTATTAAAAGAAATTGCGTCTAATAAACCAACTGATTCGATAAAGTAGTAAATCAATGTAATCCTGTCAAAAAGCTTAATATTTTTCAAGTACCAAGGTCCTATAAATGGAAAGGTAATTTATTAAACGGAGCCAAAAAAATGTGTGTACGTTTACGCATTAGGCCGGTTACAATGCGTACATCAAAAGGCAACCCTATGCCGTGTTTTTCCCAGATTCCATACAACATGCACCTTCATTGAGTAATCAGTGAACCTTATCTAAATAGAGATGGGTTTATAATGGTTGTTGGCAGAGGAACCACTACTATGTATGACAAGTACTTATGTTTACCAAATGACTCTGATAGTATTTATAAATTATGAGGATATTTGTTATACATTAAATTTAAAATACGATTATATACAGTATATTTAATTAAACGTTTATCAACCAACTCGGTAAAGACGCAGATGTCTTAGAATTTGTCGAATACCAGGACATAATATCCGCTGAAGTGTAACTTTGAGTTTTAGCAGAATATGACCACGGCTATGAAATCGATCTCAAGTTTGAAAGCGATCTTGGGAATTTCATTCTTATGTCATACCAGTACAAAATGACATGTCAAAATCGTACTCTAGCTAGACCAATCTCAGCCAAAACTGTGACTAAACCCTGTTCTAAAAATATTAATGTACCAGGACATTATAACTGTCCAAGCAGTCAGTGGAATGATAATCTATTATTACGTGCCAGTTTAGTACTTCACCAACCCTGTTCCCCGACTCTAAACGACACGCTCATTATTCAGTACACTTTATCTAACTGGTGATATAGTTTAAACTGGTTGTTGGCGGAGCGGTTGATAGCAACCTGTCTCTTTGGCACTTTACTACGTTGCTCTTATGCGGAGTTCTATTTACAATGGCCATCTATAAAACGGGAATATAAATTACCTTATTTGGATACGTAGTTAGGGTATTGTAAAAAATTAATGTTGCAAAGGATATTTTATTTTAATTCAAAGGTAGAGAAACAATTTATAGTTTATATTTTGTGCATAGAGGTGTGAGCATAAATACAACTCATGATTTTATTGGGGTTAAAGTCCACTCTCTCACTCTTATGTTCCCCTGGTAAAAACATAAAATCGGTGCTCTTTGCTGCTGCCTCTTTGTCACAATATTGCAACTAATCGATCAATAAGTTGACCAACTATGCACGCAACATCTTTGGCCTAGATAAGTACAGTCGCACGCACACCAAAAAGTCCAAAACCAGATCTTCAAATCCACTTTCTTTGTTCTCTAGATCCTAGCACTAAATTGAATGTGAAGATTAGCATTCAGCCGAATGGTTACTTTCGCACACGTACTTACATATCGATACCTCCCACGTAAGTTGTTGTATGCCACAAAAATGCCGTTTTGCGTTTTTACTGAAAACTATCCTAATTTGCATTATTGAATGCATTCCAAGTGAAAAAATAATGAAAACACGACTTTTTCAAGGATTTTCTAGACGTATATTGTTGTAACTTTTGAACGAGAACGGGCTACAACGTTGTATATACCTTTGCAATGGTATACGCGGGGTGCGGGAGAGCGAGAACCGCGCGCTCGCGTGTCGTATTGGTCACATAAAACAGACTACGCCGGACTTTCAACCGACCTGAAATGTTGTATAGATTACTTACAACAGTATACGTCGTTAAGCGTTCATGAAATTTGTTGTATGTAATACATGTACCATTATACGTTTACATTTAAATAAAAATAATTGTTGTATGTAATAAATACTACATTTTACTTCGGGAGTTGTTATTCAAAAGTTTGTTGTATGGTGACATACTATATTTTACGTTGCTATTACTTTTTTTTTACTCCAATTCAATGTTGTATGTCGAAAATAATTTCTAAAATTGGGTCTTAAAATGCTTTGCTTACTATATGAAATTTTAAATAAAAAAATAAACCACCATCAAATAACTTGGGTGCACTAAAAAGCTAGAAATAACCAGGGACCTTGTTATTTATTTCATTTGGAGTCAGTGCCACTATCTTTACACAACGTTAATACTACTTCTTACCTACTACCCCTACTTACTTGAATTGTCACCGACCAAATTTAGATTCTGGTCTGATAATTGTGCCGGTCAGAACCGCAATCACATTGTGTGCGTTTTATGTGTATATTGCTCATAAACTTAACATAACTATAAAACATACCTTTCTCGAAAAAGGTACAGAGGTACAAGCAGAGGGTGACAGCTTTCACATGAGCTAAACAGGATAGAAGACCATATAATGTCATAGAAATTAATAAAAGTGATTTTTATAACTAAAAATAACTTTTGAACGGGCGTAATTGGACGTAATCTTCTACTCGAGAGAGCATGAACCCCGAGTTCCTTAAAGCGCGAGACCGCTCTTAAATCTCTAGATTATTTAGTCCGATATTTGTCGTTTACGAAGATCTTCTGACCACATTCGGTCAGAAGATCTCAATCCAGATGGGATACAATAACTAAGGGCCACTTCAAATTGGTTCCTTCCCCTTTCTGTCAATGTTCGACGCCGCAAAACAATCATAAACAATCTGCACATCACATCCTGTGGGAGTGCAGTCTCTGGCACGGACTTCTATGCTAAATAGCCTGCAAGTGACATCTGGAGCAGTTAATTACACAGACCTTGTGGAAACCAGGGACAATTTCCGTGCGTTCAAGCGCTTTTGCCATACCTATTATTGGAATCAAGTATAATCAGCTCTCGAGTTTAGGTCCAA
Source organism: Notodonta dromedarius (assembly GCA_905147325.1). Lineage (NCBI taxonomy): Eukaryota > Metazoa > Arthropoda > Insecta > Lepidoptera > Notodontidae > Notodonta > Notodonta dromedarius. The sequence goes on along the minus strand of LR990183.1, from coordinate 879,047 downwards.
TTAGTCATATTACGATCCGTGATGGCTTACAACTGGTCTTCAGTCAGCTGTAACAGACTTGTTTCTATGGCAATCAGCCCATACCAGCTATTTTAGTCTCCTGCTTTGCACTGGAGGGAAGTGGATTTTTTTTCTTCCAACTCCTCCTATTATTTCTTTCGATTAAATTCGTTCGGGTTCCAAGACAATTTAACTTTTCCCCGGGACTCGTGGAGGGTCAAAAAACCTCGACGTCATTATTGGTCACCATTGTCAATCCTGGCTTACAGGAGTTACAGTGGTGGGAGTGTGTGGCGGGACTAGTCCCAATAAGGGCGTAATTGGTTGAAAAATATAAGTGGAGACGTAGTTAAATGGACCAACGAGAGCAAGTATGTGCCGAAAATCCTTTTAAATTTACGACTGCAGTGGTTCGAACGCAGGCCGCTCGTCTCACTGCACATGGTGGTTGCGGGTTCGACTCCCGCCGGGGAAAAATTCGGAAATGGCCTTTTCATAATTTGCCCTTGTCTAGGTGTCACTGGGATAGCTCCTAGTCCATTTTACTGTACCTATAGTACAAGAATTGCTTAGTTTGGGACGATACAGATGGTGTGTCAGTCTGCCGATATTTGAAATATAAACAATTATATCGTTACGACTTGGCAAACAATAATTACCATTAATACCAATACCCGAAGACGTCCAATAAATAGTATGGCAGAGCTATGCCCTCTCTATTCCAACCATCTTCGCTTAAAAAAGGCAAAATATGATGACTTAATGAGTCTCTGCCACAGTGGAATTATGTCAGCCACATAGCACGACTTTTTCAGGAGTCTATCTTTTGTTGCTGGCTCTCATAATGATGATTATTTCTGATTCAGAATTAATTAGGAGGTAAATTAGTATTTTCTTTTTTAACTTATTTATATTTATTTTCATTATGCGTCTTCGTTTTTATTTGCTTCGTTTTTTACTGATTTAAGGCTACACTGCCGATAATTACAAATGGTTACCTGATTTATAGTTATCTTCATTTTAAGTTGATCTTATATAAATTATTAAGTAAGTCATATTTTTTATTTTATGTTTCATCATGTTAATTTTTATGATTATGTTTGGATTATTTTTATTACTGATTAATAGAAGAAATTACTGTTTTTATTATAAAATCAATTAAAAAACCATTTTTAATATGTCCTACTACAAAAATAAAGGCATTTATCCTAGATCATAATTTATTTTTATTTTCTTTACCTATAATTTGTTCACGTGCAATAATACACAATCAAATTTTTGACAGATTTATATTGTTATTGTCACATACAACAACTGACGAAATTTAAACTTCGCGGTATATTGTTGCAAGTATGATATACAACAACTGGCGCAGCCTTTACTCCGCCGTAAAATGTTGTAATTATGACATACAACAACTGGCGCAGCCTTTACTCCGCCGTAAAATGTTGTAATTATGACATACAACAACTGGCGCAGCCTGTACTCCGCAGTAAAATGTTGTAAGTATGACATACAACAACTGGCGCAGCTTGTACTCCGCAGTGAAATGTTGTATGAACAATATCTCATAAAATATTCATATTTTCTTAAATTATCTTTCAACATAGTCAAGAATACTATAAATTAAACTTATATACCAAATTTCACAAAGATACAATAATAAATGCAGATTTTAGTGCAATTTGAATCTTTAAAATGCTCTCCTGTAAAATTACGGTTTTGGGGATACAACAACTTACGTGGGAGGTATCGATATAGAAATCGTGTAGTGTGTCAGTCAGTACACAGTGCAATTCCTATTTCCTCACCTGTCTGGCCCGACCGGTCTCAGGGAAAAAAGAATGGAAGTAATTCCTTGCACAAAAAATCAGCTGACTTCAAGCTAATTTCGCTTTTAAGGTGAAGGCGCCTGTCTAGCCCGCGAAGTTCAAATTTTTTGAGTTCTTTTAGAAATTTTTCAAAATCTGACAATAATAAAAGACAAATTTTGTAATTCGCGAAAAAGACCGTGTGCAGTGCATTTATTAATACATTTATTTTACTCTAAATATTATCACGGTGGATATGATACTAGTAAATCACTAAATATACAAAAATTGCCAGATTATCTGGATAGCTGTCGTTCTTGAAATGTTTTAGAGTAAGTTGGATATATGAATAAATGCACTGCACACGGTCTTTTTCGCGAATTACAAAATTTGTCTTTTATTAATGTCAGATTTTGAAAAAATTCTAATAGAATTCAAAAAATTTGAACTTCGTGGGCTAGATGGGCGCTTTAGCCTTAAGATAGGTAAACATGTGATTTACTGTTTTATCTTGTCCTGATGATAAAACAGGGTTATAGTTTAACTTGTTGGAAAGATTACGTGATTTCAACATAGAGTAAAAAGTTTATTATAATACTAGCTGTGCCCCGCGACTTCATCCGCGTAGTATTGGATTATTGGGTTAAAAAGTATCCTATATGTTAATCCCGGTTATAATCTATCTGTGTTCCAAATTTCATCTAAATCCGTTCAGTAGTTTTTGCGTGAAGGAGTAACAAATATACATACATACATTCATACATACATACATACATCCACACTCACAAACTTTCGCATTTATAATATTAGTAGGATGTCAATAATTTATTTCCAAAGTCCATGTATGCTATTTAGTTATGATTTGAACAAAATGTATTAATATTATAGAAAAGCTGTCCGAAACCGGGTAGGTCCCTTGTTAAATTATATTTTAAAGTGCTAATAAATCTTAATTTAATTACAATCGCATTGATTAGTATTTTCATCGACTAATTAGGGAACTGACTAACACTAGTAATTATGTATTTTACGATGTAGTAGGTAATTGCTTTAAAGGACTGTGCACATTACAGAAACCAAATTAAACGTGATCATACGATATCTGAATATTGCCCATATAATGCAATTTCAGTTTAATTTTAATGTTTAGAGAATATTTTTTTTGCCTCTATGTGATGGCCTTTTTAATAAGTACCCTAATGCCTAGTAGTTAGAGTTCATTAACCTGAGAAGTAATTATTAGTATAGTTCGATCTTTGATTGCCCACAATCTGTTTGATTGGTGATCAATAGCTCTCCACTTTTTATGACGGCCTGGTAATTAAACAATGATTCATAGAAGAATTGATCGAATAAAAGATTAATTGGGTTTCATCTTCCATTCTATTGAGTAGATAACTAACTGTATTAAGCTTATTGAGCATCCATTTCGTTTTATAGTGTAACTTTTTACTGAGTAGAGCGAGATAACAGGTTTAAATGAGCTGTTGTTTTTATCAACATCAGAAAATTCACGCTAGATTCTCATGAGTTTATGTGATCCTGGTATAATACAGAGCACATCGTTTTGCAAACGTTGCCCACTTCGTTATTGCAACCTCCTAAAATGTTATATCATCCCAGTACGACTTAAAGGATTCTACAATCACACGGCACAGTTCACCGATGATTCTAGAACGACAATAGTTCAACTTGACCTGTTTCTGACCCCTAATGGCCTTTATGCAGCTGCACAATGCAGTAACTCCCTTTATGAGGATGTGACCTGAATACTTGGACGCTTCAAGGGCGCTATTTGTACTGCCAATAGGCAAGACTATCACAGCCGGTTACGACAAGACGAAATGTGGGAAACATTGATCAACACTCCTTTCATGATTGAGGGAGAATGGGAGTCGTCTAATTTTTTTTTTCGTTTCGGGTTAGTTTTAAGCCAGTGTTAAGTAATTATAATAATTTCTCGTTTTATTATGCCTCGAGCACATGGAAGTCTTTAAAACCTAAAAAAACCCCAAATTCAGTTAAGTGACGGATACTTTACTGATAAATGATTATCAGAATGCTTGGATAACCCGAACAATCAAGTTTCACCACATTGGCTCCAATCGTCCAAACTCACACACGTTTAATGAATTTATAATGGTTTAAAACCCACCAACATTACACATTATAATTCAAAGAAACACAACTTTTGAAAATTAATAAAATAATGACAACATCATTTTACACCTAGTTTAGAGTTCAACGTCTTTTCTGAAGACGGTTAAAAAGAGCCAGAAATATGTAGAGTCTGAGTATTTACCAAATATAGCAGGCAGCAAATGGAACAATCCTTTTCGGGATTATATTTCAGCATTTTATCTATGAGATACAAAGAGAGGGTGTTCGGCCTCGGTTCAATGCTATTAGACGCCTAATGGAGTTCCCTGGTCGGGCGAAGCCGCGGGGCATTATATCACTACGTAGTGTGGCTTTGAAATCGGCGGTTAGGATAGCGAGAAACGGATTTTTGGAAAGGTCTGGGCGAAAAAGGCGAAAATGCTTTGATATTATTTATTTTATTAACCTCTTATTAAATTTTAAACAAACATTATTATTATTTTTACTCTATTCTGCTAATTTAATGGCTGCAAGTGTGAACTGAGTCTCATTTAACTCACAGCATCTTATCTGCACTCGCGTGTTTGTTAGATACAGTTCAACGATGCTATCTACAGAATTCTCACTAGCGCTTTTATTTAAAGCAGCAAACAATATTCTTAGTTCCTATCTTTTTAATATTTTATAAGTATTGTTATGTTTTATCCAGGACAAAGTTTCCGAAGCTCATACGCTTCATAGGGTGTGTAAAATTAACGATCGACCAATCAGAGGGCATTATTACTTTCGATAGACCAATGACAATGCGTTGGCTCCGCTCCAGCCCCGCAACTTTTTTCGGAATTATTTCGATGTAAGTGAATAGGGTGGTTGGTCCGTGCTTGAGTAGCACTCTTGTTACTCTACCTTTGAAGAGCTAAACTCAGCTCTATGACATGCTCTCCAAAGCCTAACTAGAATTTGCAGAGTTTTGGTCCAAATAGTCTAATTACGATCCGTGGTGCCTTACAACTAGTTTTGAATTAACTGTAACAATCTACCAGCCCATACCAGCTATTTTTGTCATCCGCTTTGCACCAGAGGGAAGTAGAAATTTATTCTTCCAACTCTTCCTATTATTTCTCTTGATGAAATTCGTGCAGGTTCCAAGACAATTTAATTTTTCCCGGGACTCGCGATGGTCAAAACTCGACATCATATTTGATCACCATTGTCGATCCTGGTTTACAGGAGTAACAGTGGTGGGAGAGTGTGGCGGGACCAGTCCCAAAAAAAAGTATTCGCAGTAATGTATAATCCAGTAACAAGTTAAATATCTATCTTTCCAGCTTCAACTTGGTGCGACGGCGCCCGCGATGCCACCTGTCCCAGGATCTGCGGGCCTTCGCTTCAGAGCGAGCCGGTCTGCGCCACCGATGGGTACATTTACCCGTCACTGTGCGAGATGAGGAAGAAAACTTGCGGGAAAGGTGAGTTTCACACGAGATATTCAGATTCTCTAGACAACACGGACACTAACTGATTGCGTAGTTATTCCTTCAGTGTACTGTCAAACAAACTGCATATTTTAGCGCGCTATGTAGTAAACAATTATTAAGTAGTCTTGTCTTGGTACTGATGCCATCATTAAATCTCTTTCCAGGTGTAAGATTAGCCCCAGACCAGACATCTTGCTCCCGCGCTCAAGGCTCTAAGTGCGACCATCGTTGCACCTCCGAACGAGACCCAGTATGTGGGACCAATGGCAGAACTTATTTGAATAGGTGTATGCTGCAGGTTGAGATATGCAGGTGAGATGATACACACCCGTAACTATGAGCATCTACTACGAAATATAAAGCGTCAAATGAATATACATCTCCCTCTCTCTTTCAGGGTTGGCATCGGTCTGTCTCACTTAGGCGCCTGCAACAACATCAGCGCTCACCGCGAGAACTGTCCCGTAGACTGCTCACAGGCTCCGCTGGACGGACCGATTTGTGGGTCTGATGGCAACGTGTATAAGAGCACCTGTCAGATGAAACTGCTTACCTGCGGGTTAGTTATTCTTACTTTCTTAGATTGTTATGCTGACCTAGTACATATTTTATAAAGACTCGCCAAAAATTTAATAAATAAAACTGATTCCTCACTTCTGAGGGATTCCTACTTACGTTTATGTTGTCCTAGTATATTGGGTGGACTCACCACTGCCATGTACTGCACATATTTTGAATTACTGATAAGGGTGCTTGTAAGTAAACTTTCCCATTTTATTTTCAGACAAGGTGTAGTAAGAACCAATAAGAAACATTGCCAGACCACGCGCCATTGCCGCGAGTCTTGCTGGCGTGTTGCCAGACCAACCTGCGGGTCTGACGGAAAACTATACGCTAACGCTTGCAGAATGAAGGCTAGCAACTGCGGGTGAGTTAATTAATAGCACACGTCTCTCTTACTCCACCCATAACTGTCACCCTGTTTCTTTCTAACCGCTGGGCAGAGCAGACTCCTCTGTAACAACATACCCCTTTGATTTTATTATGTCCTGGTATCACCAAAGAAGCCCGCTGCCTGACTGAGTTATCAATACTTTTGTGCTAAAAGATCTTTCTCTATTTCCAGTAAACACGTCTTCGAAGTCCCTATGGCGTTCTGCGTATCCCAGGAGAGAACTTCTGGTGCAGAAGCCTGCCCGAAGGACTGCACCGGGCAGAAGGAGAAGCTAGTGTGCGGTTCTGACGAAATGGTGTATAGGAATGAATGTGAGATGAAAATGCTCAACTGTGGGTAAGCATTCTTTTTATAATCTTCTAACTATTAATCTGCTGCTGAACCACTGGCATTATTTCCACTTGTGGGACACTGAGAACCAAATTCGAGCTTCTGATTTTCCATCAACATCTTTAGGCTGAGACAGCATGACGAACAATCATCATAAATATACTAAGACCAACTTAGTTGGCATACATAAGGCCACTAGAGTCGTGATTTCTATATAAACTCCTTGAAGCGGTAGTTCAGATTGCTTAAAACGTCAGCCGTACAAGTACAAACCCTACTTCTTCAATTTCCAGAGTGAGTAACAGAAAGCTGGTTAAAAAGGTGGACATGGAGAAATGCCGCAGCAAAATGAGCCGATGCACGAAGGTCAAGTGCCCCGCAGATGTGGACCCTGTGTGCGGCACCGACCAGAAGGTGTACACTAACCCTTGCCTCTTGAAGGTTGCTACTTGCCTGTGAGTATCGTTGACTATCGGATTTCCCTTTCACTTATAAGACCCGCCATTATTTAGTTTTTTTTTTTTTTTTTTTTTTGAATTGACTATATGTTGTTGGCCAGAGTGGCCATAACAACTTCACCCGGACAGAGGGCGAGCGCAAGTGCGCTCCAGCCAGAGGGGCAGGGGGGCAGCTAGCTCAAGGGCGCCACAAGGGACACGACCTCGGCTTGGGCCGCTGCCAGGAGAGGTGGCGAGGGTAAATCTACCACCGGATCGGAACGCGACCTCGACTGAGAAGATCCGGCAAGAAACTCAGCGGGCTTGTCGGGTGCCAAGGTGCGTCTAGGTAAGTAGACGCACCTTCTAGCGGAAGCGGGGGTTCGTCGACCTCGCCGGCGAGGTCGGTGTCTGGTGGGGAGTGTGCGTGTGTCGTTCTCCTCGACATCTGAGTCTAGGAGAGCGGTGAGTGGGTCGGGGGGGTCCAGCAACACATGCCGCGGCCTGCGGCGGCATGCAACTGGCGCGTGTGTAGGTGCATAATCGGCGGCGGCGACGATTAAGGCATTGGTGTGTTCAGAAGCCTTCTTGAAATAGCGTTCGGACGCTATTTTGAAGTGCTTCTGGATAGAATCGAGGCGTAAGTCAGAATGAAGGTCTACGTTCCTTACGAACCACGGGGCTCCGACGGCTTGGCGAAGGAAGCGGGACTGAATGGCCTGGAGGCGACTAATGTGCGAGTTGGCCGCGTGAGCGAACACAACGCTCGCATAAGACATGATAGGGCGTATGCAAGCTTTGTATAGTGTCACCTTATTTCTAAGGGACATTTTACTCCGCTTGCATAAAAGATAATGAAGGCGACCGAGCACAAAGGCGGCTCGATTGCGGACGTTTCTAATGTGAGGACCGAAGGTCATGGAGCCATCGAGAGTGACCCCGAGATATTTAACTGATTTGGACCAAGGGATAGGCTGCTTGTACAAAGAGACAGTACCTAAGTTGGAGCGAGTGTGGCGTTTGGAGGGGCGTCGAGAGGTGGTCCTGGCAAAAAGCACGGCTGCGCTTTTGTCCGGGTTCACCTCTATTCGCCATTTCCTAAACCACTCTCCGAGAGAATTGACAGCGCGTTGGAGAACGCGTGTGATTTGAGCCTTGTTACGATGGGAGAAATAAAGCGCGGTATCATCCGCGTAAAGGGCGAGTTGCACATTGTTCGTGCGGGGAATGTCATTGGTGCACAGACTGTACAAGAGGGGGGAGAGCACGGAGCCCTGAGGGACTCCTGCCCTGATGGGGTGGGGTGAGGAGAGCGTGCCCTCGACTCGATATCGAAAGGTACGGTTTGACAAGAAGTCTCGTAAGATGAGCACGAGACTGTCCGGCACGCCTAAGAGGTAAAGCTTGTAAATCAAGCCGTTGTGCCAGACTTTGTCAAACGCCTTAGCGACGTCAAAGAAGAGAGCTCCCGTGGATAGGGGGCGACCGGGGGAGGAGTTGAGACCTTTGAGAACGTACTCCGTGATGCGGTGTACTTGGTGGACACAAGAGTGGCCGGCCCGAAAGCCGAACTGCTCGTCTATGAGAAGATGATTTGAAAAGATATACTCTTTGAGTCTTGCTAATAGCAGGCGCTCATAGAGTTTGGCAATGGCCTTGAGGAGGCTAATGGGACAGTAGCTCGCAGGGACGTTGCGGGGCTTACCGGGTTTATGAATGCCGATGACTATTGCCTCCTTCCACGCATTGGGAAAGATGCAGTTCGTCATAGCGGCATTGAAAATAGCTACTAGGAGACAGATAAGTTGGGCGGGTAAGAGTTTGAGAACTCTGTTGCTAATGCCGTCAGAGCCCGGGGCCTTTTTGGGATTGAGACCTTTAATCAAGTCCTTCACCTCGGATTCGGTTACCGGTGTGAGAGTGGTAGTGAGGGGTAAGGAAACCCTGCGCTCGACTTCCCTATCAACGAGTTCCAGGTGGTCGGGATCAGAGGATTGGGTGCTAGGGGAGCACTGGTTCTCGAGAGCGGAGGCTAGAAGCTCGGCCTTTTCGTCGTCATCGAAAGCAGGGGGGTCACCTGAAGGGCGTAATAGGGGTGGCATTGTGACAATGGAGTCGGACTTTAAGGCTCTCGCCAACTTCCAGTAAGCTAGATGCGATGGAGAGATTCCTTCGAGAAGGTCACCCCACCGCGCGTTCCTAAGCTCGGCGATGCGACGCTTTACATCACGCTGTAAAGCGCGCATGCGAACACGGTTAGCTTCGGTGGGGTAAGAATCGTAAGCTCTGATGGAGGCATTCTTAGCTCGGACCAGTTCTTTGATATCGTCCGGCAGGACGAAGCGGTGCGAGTCACCTACCTCGACCTGCTTAGACGAGTGGCTGATGGCCGACTGGAGATGGTTGGAGAAGGCATCTACAGCCTGAGACGTGTCCTGAGGGGACGTGAGGGGTTCAGGGATGTTAGCGAGGTGTGGAGAAGAGACATCCGCTAAGGAAGTACTTAGCTTTTGCCAATCCATCACAGAACGCGTGGTCGGTTGAGATGGAGGGGGAGGTCCGAGCTGCATGAGAACGGGACGATGGTCGGAGTCGAGCTCTTGTATTTTTAAAAAAACTAGTTCCATTTTCACATTTCTATGGAACCATGTTCAAACTTTTTCTACAGTCACTCAATTACAGCACGATGTAAAATTGAAATAACATAAAGTTAAGTATTAATTAAAGAATATAAATATTTTTAAATGTCTTAATTATAATTTAGTTTCAAAAATTTCTTTAAAATAACATAGATTTGGGCAAAATATTTAAAGATGAAAATGAAAAATAATGGCTAAACAACAGAGAGGTGTTAACTAAAGGAGGCGTGACGTCAGAGAGATGTATGGTCTAAGCTAAACAATGAAGTTTGCCGGCCAACGAAAAAAAAAAAACAGGCGGCAATCCGATTTTTTTTTTTTTAGTTGTAGAGTATTGTTTATACTTCCTTGTATTATTTCTTTAGCCAATTCCTGTTTTTATTTTTACTTTCCTTGTATTCGTAATGAAAAGCACAGTGTTTACCTCGGGTGAAAGACTTATTTTGTCCCTCGAACTATTAGCGCCCTCGCTCGTCTCGGGACTAAATAAGTCACTTTCACCACTCGTGTAACAATGTACTATTATTACTTTGGTGCCCTCAGCACCAGGTTTGGGAAAGAGTCACACTGGTAACCCTGAGGACTATGTTGAGAGGAAATAATAGGGTAGGGGTCAGTTACAATAATACCTTCATAATTACTGTGAAATCTTCGTCATTACAGTAAGGGAGTACAACTGGCACACTTCGGCAACTGTACCCTGCTGCCTCGCTTCAAGGAGGATTGTCCGGACACCTGTGAAAACTCCGTTGAACAACCAGTTTGCGGCTCTGACGGCAATGTTTACAAGTAATTAAACCTTATTTATAACCATCCCTTTTTTGTTAACGATGCTATTTGGCTCGGTTTTCTCCCTAATCTCATTAGGTTGATTACTATATTTACATGGAGTAACAGACGTCTATGACTTAATGGGACTACAGGTAACTTAAGAGTATATCAGATGTCAGTTTCAGGCTTCAGACCGCTCGTAGCTGCTGTCCTAGTAAAAAGTGTAATTGAATGGGTCCATCTTGAGATTGGGCATCAAAAACTACGTTTTTTGGTCTGAATATTTTTCGCTCCCATTACTCCTAATTTCACGACTTCAGGTCTGAATGTGAACTTCGCTACGCAACCTGCGGCCAACATGTGGTGCCAGTTGCCGCGTCCCACTGTCGCACTACAGCCCTCTGTCACGAAGAGTGCCCTGACACACCAGCCTTTGTGTGCGGATCAGACAACAGATTCTACAAGAACGAATGTCTCATGAAGAAGGAGAACTGCGGGTAAGTACAAACCTTAATGAACCACCATTTACCTATGATCTCCTGGTAATTTGAAAAAACTTAGAACTTGTTATGCACTTGTTAGGAACGATCTTATAAAGTAGAACAGAAGTAGAAATAAAGTACTCTTTGATCTAATAGGTACCTTATTTTGTATAACTCCGTCACTTTCTATCGGGCGTAAGTTATAATTCAAGGAAGTTTTAAGTAAAGTATAATTTCCTTAAGGCCCGTATTAATAAACCAATCTCAAGTCTGAGAGCGCTCTTGTTTACGCTTTTGTCGTATAATTTTGTACCGGTATGATAAAAAATGACATTCCCAAGATCAGTCTCAGACTTGAGATCGATTTCTTAATATGGGCATAAATGCGCAGCAAAGCAACAGGATTCCAAAAACTGCAAAGTTACAAGAGAACGATTTAAAAGTGATACAGCGTGGAAACGGCTCACTTATGGTGAGAGACAAAGGAATATGTAACAAAAGCGGCTGACAGTACTAGGATTGCATAACTAACATGGCGTTTACATTCACAGCAAGCACGTGTTCGTGGTCCCGCTGAAACGCTGTCTGGCTCGCTTCCAATACTCGGGCTGTGCACGAGTGTGTTCTCCCGAGTACGATCCGGTATGCGGCACTGACAACAAGACCTATTCCAACAAGTGTTTCCTAGAAATGGAGAACTGCCGATCGAGGTACGCGATCTCTGTTCTGGCTATGCTTGCCTAGTACATTGTAACAAGGAAATAAGTTTGTCTTGGCGTGATAGCGTATTCTTTAAATTCCAAGGCACCAACTAACCCTGGAATAAAGAATACCTACCTACTCTATTCTCGGAGGACGTAGTTAGTAGGTTAATAAAATATAATATTTTTTTACAGGAGTCTGGTCCAGCTCAAACACCTCGGCACATGCACGGATCCAATAGCGGAGGAGCCCAAGAACTATCTATATCGATAAAATAAACGATCAACACAAGTCATATCGATAATCGCTTTCTTTCCATGTGTATTCTGAGGGCGCAAAGACCCGCTGTTAGTGCCAACCTTTTTTGTAAGAAAAAAATATACTGTAATATAAAATGTAAGCGACCACTCTTTAGTCTTCCAATAATCGATTAACTATAAGTAATTTATAATCATAATTTAATCGAAATGTTGTATCAATAAGGCTCCGTTCAAATGATCGCGTGTTGTAGAGCGACAAAACCTTCGATGTTTGAAGAAAGTCGCACAATTTAAACTTAAGTCTTAAGATAGTAAAATAAACCAATCGTAAATATTGGAATTTTCCTATCACAACGTCAACGAATACAATATAATTTTGATTAAACTATGTTTAAATTGTAAACATATACATTTTGCAAAACCCAGTATAATAAAAAAAATGTGACGCATTGTTTGAAATTCTTTTAGATAAATACGATAAATATTAGTGATTTTAGAGTAACTAAGTAATTGACTGTTTATTTATTTTGTATTTATTATCTGCGGTAGTTTAAGAAATACTTTTTTGTAAATAATTAGTAAATTTTCAAACATATTTATTTTTTCTCTATAAGGAATTGATGCATTTAGCAAAAGACTTGTTATTTAGACAATTACGACAATAAGATTATTGGAAAGTGTGTTTGCCGCCTATTAAAAAAAACAGGTAAATATTGGAAGCATTTAAATTTTGATGATTATAATTTAAATATAAAATTGATATTATATTCTTGTATAAAATACAATTTTATATTATTCTTAATTTAATCAGGCAACAGACAAATTTATGATGATAATTTTTGTTAATATTAATTGATTTTATATAATTAGAGTTTAGAATATATTTCTTAGTCAATTGGGGAGAAAATTCATTTTTTCCCATCAGTGTTTTACATTCCAGTAACAACTTTGTACTATAACTTTAATAATACTCTATAATGTGTACTGCCAAGTGTTTTAATAACAAACCAATAAACGGAAAATCATTTTACAGAATTACATTTTATTAACAAATTACTTCCTGCGGTATACAGTGCTCAGTCAATGGTTAAGAACGTTGAGCGGGATCTTCTGGCTGATATTCTATAAATAATAAACATGCGTGGCAACCCAGGGAACTTGAGTACTCTCTAAATTAAATAATTTTCTATTAGAGCGGCATCACATGAGCGCATTAAAGGTTGCTCTATCCTAACCTTCCAACTCAACACCAGTTACAAGAAACCTTTAAATTTTTATCTCAAACTCATAGCCGCGTACTGACTAAGCGATGAGCCTCGCGAGTCTCGCCCGATGCATTCGCTCGCGCTACTTCGCTCGAAAGCTATAATTTGTCTCGTTTCAGGACCTTACATGATAAATAAACTCAAGAAGGTTTTGTATGTTTTGTTTTGTCTTGATGTCCTTTTAGATGCAACCCGACTATTTTCCTCTCTTAAGCCTCTCTTAAGTAAAAAGGTTTCAACATATAGAAGCAATGACACGAAATTAGTCGAAGAAGTAGGCTACGTATCAGCTTCGTGCAGCAGTGTTAAAATTAGAGTGGACACATGCGGCATGTGCCCGAGGCATCCTCGCGAGGTTGCTCACTCAATCGGTACACGGCTATTACCGTTCATTGTATTTTCTGCAATTTTTCCATACAGAACCTCGCGACCAGCTCGATGGGGAACCCGCACGGCTGGAAGTACAGCGACATCTCGTCGACGAGGCCCTGCAATTTCTCTACGAACTCCTCAAAAGTCGTACGGTTTAATGCGTTATTCCATGACAGTATTGATACTGAAAAATAAGGAGGAAGGAGTATTGAGGGATGGCCTCCCGCAAGGAGTGATGACATTACACGTTACAATGTGGTACGCCATCGGCCTTTCGGAAGCCAGTGGATGCTAGTGGCGGAGGACTCTTGTAAGCAAAAATAACACCGAAATTTAAGCTTTATCGTGTCTTCAATAAAGGCTAGGTTACCTTGAACACCACAATAAATTTCATCGAAGAAAATAAAATCAGAATATCATCCAATTTGAAATGCACTACCGATCGAACATGTACTTACCAACCATAGCAATATACATTAAAATCCACTGGCATGCCATTATTTGGTACTTTACATCTTTACTGAAAACAAAATTTAATACTGTAGCACTACCACGAGTGTACCTGATCGATAGCGTCCACGAAATATTGGCTGTTTCTTGAGTGACTGATAGAGGCGTTATACAATTTGTTATAAGTGTAGTTTTACGCAGGCGCTAGCGAGCAGCGAGAGTACGAGAGTATGGTAGAGTCATATTTGTAAGCTATTCAAAACATTTTCTCATAAAATAAAAGTGCATATTAAGCTTGTACTATGGGTAGCGTACCATAAAGTGGGGGTCCTGTGATGCTAAGGCTCGGTAAAATTATTACCGTGAGTTCGCACTGGACGAAACATATTGCCGTCTCATCTCATCTCAAATAGAGACAACAACATGTTTCGTGTACATTAGAACAGACATCTATTTGCAAAATCAAATTGATGGCCAACTTTAATTTGACGTGCTTTTCACAATGTTTTCCTGGGGTTTTCGTGTTTCACAATCATGATTAAGTACTTACATTATGCATCCATTGTAGCTGGAACCCATGTTACTAACATTTCCGTTATAATTTTTACTCCGATTCTATTTTTGCAACATATTTGAGGTTGGTTTCATGACGGAAGATGACATTGGATGTCAGACGAGATGCCCGAAGAGCGTAACTAAAGAGAATATTATACACATACTATATACTTACATAGAAACAACATAATATTTGCATTATGATCAAGATCCATCGAGATATGACTGTTTTAAAGTGCCGCTAAAGTAGTCTCCAGATGCCACGATTTGACTCACGATCGTGGAGTCCACCGCTAGGGTCCCTTCCAATCGACACTCATTAGATAAGTCGGGTCCTCTGACTCACACATCCCTAGATCAGTCCAACCGAAGCTCAAGGTTGTCTAGTACAAGTTTTCTTAGATAACAAAAACGACTCGTGCTTCGTTCCATATGTACATTTGCACGTTTCCACTATAGGCACGGAATACTGCACCTCTAGCCAAGTGGCTTCGTCTACATTCGTTTTTACAAATCGCTACGCTTCATGTATGGAAATGACATAAGTCACGTGATCAACTTATCGACTTGTAATGTCATTTCTATACATTTAAGCGTAGCGTTTTGTAGAAACGCTTGCAGACGAAGCCACTTGGCTAGGCGGGCTGGTCTTGCTGTAAATATGTACGGAACGATTCGATATCGATTATAGTTTGCAATGCTTCCAAAACTACCAAGCCCCGCACTTGTTATGAGAACGCTAAGAACCCAATAACAGTTATGTAGTCTGAATCGAACCGCGCGATTGAATTCGTCGCTCGCCCCCCAGTCGCGTCGTACGAGTATACAACTGTTTTCTGTACAATAATTCGCTATAAAATATAATTAAATCTGGGAAAATCCTTAATTGCACAACACTAATGTTTTCAACACTATCTTGTTCAAATAAATTGCATTTATGTTGTATATACATATTGTTGTAATTATTATTTAAGTACAAAAGTATTTAGAAACAAGATAACAAAGATAATGTCTTATAAATTTCTCAGATTTGATTCTATTTCATTATTTCCAAACTAACCACTGTGGTCAGATTTATCATCAGTCATAAAAAATGTATACCTACTACTTATATTGAAGACTGGTTTTAGTGTTACTAAGATCACGCTCGGGAACGATACTCTATTGTAATTTTTAAAAATTCTAACTCAAAATCATCTTCTTTAAATAAATAAATACATCCAGTGTTTAAATAAACTTCAAAAAAAATTGTGACATTAAACAAACTTACCACAATGAAATATACTGCAATAAAATAAATTATTAATTAATTTACTCATTTTTGTATGGTCATACAAAATCAGTTAATGAGTTTGAAAATAAGTGGGATTTAAAAATGAAGAAGAGATATTATTATTTCTTATTTGAAGAAGGCAGTAAGATAAATCAAATAATATGTGCTATTTTAGGTAAGTATCATACATACATCGACGTTCTCTGTTCAAATGTATTACAAAAGAGATAGTGATTAAAGTGAATAGTTAGAAAACCAGTCACGGCGATTAACGAATCTGCTTCCAACCAATCTGCATCGTCACTTTATTTTATACATACTTAATCTAGCGAATAACAGAAGAAGCTTAGGTTCGCAATGTACTATTTTGTTCTACTAGAGTGTATGTTTTTTAAACGCTTGTCAAGAACATATTACCGTCACCAATAACCTATCTATATGTTTCTCAGTAAACCTGCCAGTATTTGCGTATGGTGCCAGCATAGGCTGGGTCTCCCCCATGACACTTCTGCTCAAGTCAGACGATTCACCCCGACCTACCAAGCTCACAGACACTGAAGTAAGTATACATGTTGTGCTTAAAAAACACGATGAACTTTACCCAAAACCGGAAATACTTATAAAAATATTTATTTGTGAGTTAGCTGTCGGTCTGTTCATGACCCGCTACGATGTTGGCCAATGAGTTGTCTTATAGCTCTATACAAACATTACTTTCTTTATGTGACGGTACATGGCTATACCATACGGTCCAGTGAATAGGAAATTGATCCATTTTTTTTTATAATAAGTATATAATTGTATGATTAAACTTGTAGATATCATGGATGGCTGCCGCGGCGTACATAGTTTGCGTGCCTGCGAATATCCTGATGGGGTACTTGGGAGACAGGTTCGGCCGGAAGCCGTCTCTTCTTCTTATCTCCTCTGCAGCTCTGGTAAACAAGCTATTCAACCACTATTCATAAATTTGACAAAACACAGACTTGACGGAAAATGGATTTGATAAAATTAGTTTCTTGACGAACTAGATGCTTGACGAAATTAGTTATTTGATTGATATACACTACACGGACCTCAAAGAAAATGGTTCTGTTAGAAAATCTTCAATATCTTCAAAGTACCTGACCTAGCTTTATGATATAAAGACTAAATGAAATAGTATTTTAATGTGCTTAAATGAAATTAAAAAAGAAATTAATGCAAGCTTTTTTTTTTAATAAATAAAAAATGCGTAGGTTTTCCAATGTGTTCTTAAATGTAGATTGGTGACAGATGTGCCTTTCCCACGCATTTTAGTACTTTGTGTTGGCTACGCGAGCTCGCAATAATGCTGTTATGCGATTTGGCATACTTTCTATTAGGTTTTTGAGGCGATGCTGCGGAATATTCTGCCATTCCTCTATTAGAGCTTCTTTCATTTCACGTAGCTTGATTGGCGGCGGATTCCGCTGACGTACACGTCGTCCCAGTTCGCCCCAGGCATATCAATGGGTTTTAAGTCGGAGCTGCGTGCTGGCCACTCCATGTATGTGATACCGACTTCTTGAAAATAGGCAAACACTATGAGCTATATGCGGGCGGGCATTGTCTTGCATAAAGGTAATAAAAAAGATTTGAATTGTGGAATTTCATAAACTTATTTTCTTTACGAAAAATTTGTTGGACGACATTAGTTCCTTGATATACATACAATGGATTTTAAATGATAATTATCTTGACCAAAAGGAAAGGGATTTCACAAAACATAGTATCTTGATCACCTTGTTTCAGGGTTGCTGGATCACGAAGCTGGCTTCCATGGAGACCTGGGCGTTTATATTTGCGCGGAGTTTGGTGGGCCTTAACATGGCAGGGTGTTATGTCACCTGTCCACTCTACACTAAGGAAATCAGTGAAGACAGTGTCAGAGGGGTGCTAGGGTCTTTGGTATGTATTAGGATTCTATTGGTCTTATTACAATAAATCTAAACACGTTTTTAATACGAGTTATGTGAAACTCGTCAAACTTGTTCTCGAATGACGACGCTCCGGAAGACACAGCGTCGGCAGGCCCCTACAAGGTGGACCGATGATAACGGGGATCCGCATTTTGACATCTTATTTTGCATTCCCAGATCATCCTCTTCCATACAACGGGAAACCTGTTCCTCTTCGTCATAGGAGACATAGTCAGCTACAACACTATACTGTGGATCTGTCTGGCGATGCCGGCTTTGCATATCATTCTCTTTCTAATGATGCCAGAATCGCCTTCTTATCTTGTGAAGAAAGGAAAGCTTTATGTAAGTAAGTTCGTCAGTTCACAATAACCAATGAGTTAGGTAGCAACCGTAATGCCTTATAACTGAACTCTTTCAAATCTATTTTTATGATCATCTCTATGTAAGCATAGTGTTTTACAACCAATCTATTTTCTGCTTTTAAAACCGGCCAAGTGTATATTAGGCCACGCAAATTGTAGGGTTCCGTAGCCATTTAATAACGTAATTTATTTTTAGCTAGCTTTCTGGGTGGTCTTTAATATAATCACAACCTAAACAATCTACATTTACAAACATTTAAAAGCAATAATCTCTCAATCAGTGCGGTTGATAATAACATTTTGAATGGAAATATTATTTTTCCTTTGTGTTAAGAGGAATTAAAATCCCTAATTGGGGTCACCACTTACACGATAAATTGGGACAAATACTTATTTGTCAGTAGGAACACGCTCAACGCGCTCTAAATATTTTTATTACGAATCATTTCAGGAAGCTGCCAAAGCGTTAGCATGGCTAAGATGTAGAGATCAAGACGACGTTGAAATACAAAATGAGCTCAATCGCCTCAGGAAAGAAAAAGAAAAAGATGATGAAAACACTGGCTTCGCACTTAAAGCTATATGTAAGTAAATCGCTTGCCCACTCACTCGTGATGAAATCTTAAAAAATATAAAACCTACCACATACTAGACGGATGATCAATAAAAAAGCTTTAAACAAGACTTACGAACGAATTAGATTACGAATTAACTGGTATTTTTAGGATTCCGTAGTCCCTACGCGGAATCCTTATAAGATCATCCAGTTCGTCCGTCCATCCGACCGTCCCAGTCTGTCACAGTACCCTAACTTCTACAGTTTTTGTCGGAAGTTGACGAAATACGAGTATGGTACAGATTTAGAATAGATCTCACTTTAAAATGTAACAAAATTACTATTTTTGAGATAAGTAAGTACCTCCACGAACATGGAAAAAGTGGATACTTTTTTTTAGTTCCCCCATCATGGGTATTTTTGTAAAGGTCTTTGCAAATGAAATTATTTTTCGTTACAACATTTTATTATTAGAAATTCCGTTTGCGTGATTTTCAACTTTTAAAGATTTAATCAAGAATTAAAGATGTACATAATTAATTCCGACACTTCTTATTTATTAATGATAATCGACAACACTAGTTAGCCAAAAATATAATTTCGTTATTGAAATTTCTACGGAACCCTACATTGTGCGTGTCACGACACGCACTTGGTCAGTTTTTTATGTATAAAAAGTCGGCGAACTAGCGTACGACTCGCCCGATGTTGAGTTCCGTAGCATATAGATGCTTGCAATACCAATGGAATTACTCGCACGTTGCCGACCTAAAGGGGAGTGGGACAGAGGGAGGGGAAGGAAGGGCTTCTAGCTCTCTCCCTCATCCTACCAGACACAGTTTTTACACGAATTTATTTATTTATTTATGTATGTTCAGGCATCGTAGGCCCATAGATAAATACCTTATAAACTAACATACATATTAATAATAACTAAACTAAACTAAACTATGGGTGGTGACGGCGGCAATCTCCCCTGAAAGCGCCTTAACACCACACCCTTCGGCCAGTAGTCTTCCTGCATGAAAGTTGAGAGACTGTCCGTGGGGACCCTTACCACAAACACCTTGAAACTAGCGTTGTGACTAGAGTCCAACGGCTGAACTCTCAATGAGACATTGCTCTTTATTCTGACATACTCAGCAATGTCCCCCGCCGTGCTGGTATAGTGGAGGCGGGACAGGCAGACTAGGGTGGTCGGCACTGCTGCACGCAACAGGAAGCTGGACCCTGTTGTCGCCGTGCCGCAGCGATTTCTGTTAACCCGCTGCGTGCGTCTCTTCTGCACCTTGATGAAGCCCTCTTCATCTCGGTCGTCGACGCGTGCACACGCAGGGGCCACGTTCGGCACCTTACAATAGCACCTTATATATTTTATAAAATAGCCGTCGTAATGTAGACGGACATGAACTCGATCATTGTTACCATTGCGGCAGTTGATCGCTAATGACTCAATCAAACACATTGCGGCCATTGAGCCAATCTACATAGGCCACTGCTTAATTGATTCGCATTGTACTACTATCCTTTAGTTTAGGCAATTCATAATAATGTTTTGAACTTCGGACGGTAGTATTATAATATTGAATACCTTTGTATATGGGGCACTTCTATAATTAGAGTAGGTACGTACTGATTAGGGATTGCAATCCAGAAAACCGGATCCGGTAATCCGGTGGATCCGGCATCGTTTGACGTCTATTGGATCGGGTACCAATTTGCCGGATCCGGTCACCGGATCAGGTAAAAGATACGCCTCCAATTTCTTGGAAAAATACTCCCCTGACCCACCCTTCGTCTTCTCAAACCAGAATATACAGATTAAAATTAAACTAGTTACACTACATAGTAGGTTATCATGGTTGATTTTAAAATATTTTTTACTTAAGTATGTTTAAATAAAATATCAATTTTAGGAATCCATAATCATACTAAGAACTCTGATAACTTCGACATGTTCCTTTGTCCCTCCGTCTGACGTCAGAGTCATTTTATTCAGAGACTATTAGGCCAAGAAGACTACAAATTGGCACATAAATAGATTGTTGGTAGGTAATATGTATTTTTGTAGTGGTACTTACCACATATATGGGCTGGCTCGGACAGGGTAGCCCTTTCACAGACGATTGGCGTAAAGTAGCTATAATAGCGGCGTTTCATACAATGAGTGAGAGAGCCGGAAGCCCAACTCCCCTGTCCATTCCCCTTCCTCAGTACCACTCCCCTTTAGTTCGGCAATGTGCGAGTAATGCCATTTATGTTGTAGCCATATATGTAAGCTTAAGTAACTGCTTAATATCAGGCGGGTCGCACGTTTATTGGCCGTCTATTTTACAGAAACAAATAAAAAAGTTGGTTAATTATAAATGCAAGATTATGCCAAGCGTGTTCCTATATTATTCATCGACAGTATCGGACAAGATCCTCTTCAGAGCCTTCCGCATTGCCCTGGTGGTGAGCTTAGCGCGAGAAGTATGCGGCGCGGTTCCCGTTCTCAACTTCGCTGGAGAGATCTTCTCCTTGGCTTCCGAGGGTACCGGCATTATTCTCAGTCCTAACCGCCAAGCGATGCTGCTGGGCGCTGTCCAGGTGGCAGGGTCTGCTATGGCCTCCAGTGTGGTGGAAAAAGCTGGGAGAAAAGTAAGTCTTAGATTTAAAAAGTGGTTTAGAATTTTATTTTTGTCAAAAATTATATTCCTATCGTCTTTGCTTCAAGACAAAACCAGTCGAATTGATACCCCTATTTTTTAAAACACTTCTGAGAGATTGTAAATTTAAAACTGTAAAATTATTTATATTACATCAGTGTACCTACTAGAAAAAATATACCTGATAGACAGACGTACGAGTGGTCTTTCTAAGTAAGGCACAGCTTATAATCAGGGGAATCGTACGCCAGTTTTCCGACTTTTTATGTTAAAAAAGAGGAGTAAATCATAATTTTATAAATTCAGAATGTTAGCATTACCAGGATATCATAAAAACAAAGAACTATCTTTCCAGCCACTCCTATTCATCACATCGCTAGTATCCGGACTGAGTATGTGCGCATTAGCATCCTGGTTTCTTGCACGTGCATACCAATTGTACGCTCCTGATTGGTTGCCGATCGCGTCACTGTGTTTGTGCATATTCTGCGATTCTTTGGGTCTTCAACCGGTGTCTGTTGTGGTCACCGGAGAGATATTCTCCTTCAAGGTATTTAGATTTTTATGGCTCATTAAATTAATACCATTTTCCTTTGACATTGTAATTTTTAATCTCCCTTTTTCAGTACCGAGGCACAGTAATGGCCGTAGCAATGGCCACAGCAGCGTTCTCAGACTTCCTACAGCTGCTTTTCTTCAAACCATTAGCTAACGCTGTGGGCATCCACGTGGCGTTCTACTTCTTCGGAGCGATATGTCTACTTACTGCCATTTATGTTATCCTGGTAATTCCTGAGACTAAAATGCGAAGTGTTGAGGAGATTTACGAAAAACTTAAGACTAAGAAAGAGAGGGAGCTGGAGAAGAAAACTAGTAAAAGTGTTGTAGAAAATACCTAAGTATGTTCTTAATTAAGTATAATTAATGGAATAGTTAATTGTAATGGTAAATTAAATCGTTTTAATAGTACATTGTTACCCTAGGGATGAAACTTCTTTAGTCCCGAGACGGGGTTTGGAGCCCGAGCGTAGCAAGGGCGCCAATAGTTCAAGGGACACAATAATTATTTAACCCGACGTAAACACTGTGATTTTCATTACGAATACAAGGAAAGTAACAATAAAAACATGAATTAGCTAAAGATTAACGGATTGCCGCTTTCCCGCCTATTTTGTTTTTTTTTCAGCTTCATCCATTCATCCATTATTTTTCATTTCAATCATTGAAAAAATGGTAAATATTTTGCCCAAATCTATGTTACTTTAAAGAAATAGTTGAAACTAAATTATAATAAAGTCATTAAAATAAATATATTCTTTTCATTACTCATACTCTGAAAGTAGGTCTGAAGTTGCCCGAGGACCGGGTTGAAAGTAATACTTTTCCGGCCTGGGAGAATCGCTTTCAACTGACAGCTGTCAAATTATAAAAAATAAAAACTAGTTCCATTTTCACATTTCTATGGAACCATGTTCAAACTTTTTCTACAGTCACTCAATTATAGCACGATGTAAAATTGAAATAATATAAAGTTAAGTATTAATTAAAGAATATATATTTTAAATGACTTAATTATAATTTTGTTTCAACAATTTATTTAAAATAACATAGATTTGGGCAAAATATTTAAAGATTAAAATGATGGCTAAATAATGAAGTTTATCTAAGTAATTTATCTTAATATAGATAGAGTAGTTGATTTCTAGATGCCTAGTGAAGAGTAGAGACAGAGTATAGGTACGTAATTTTAATCTTTTCTGAGTTACTATCCTTTGAATATTTGACACAACGCGTATGGTGTATAGGTGTATCGTATGGTGAATCTCTAGAAAAAAATGTATACTGCATTTACGAGTAGCAGTTCTAATATACCAGGAACTCATTTTTTTTGTGACTACGTAACAATATGTTAGTATGGTGGATGAGGGGAATAAAGAAATTGTCCTCTGGTCTCCACAATACACTGCTCCAGATGTCACTTGCAAGTTATTGAAAATAATATTCTTTTAATTCTACCAGAGATTGCTTTATAGCATGTACTAGCTATTGCCCGAGCCTCCGCCCGCGTGGTACTTCGCTAAAATAAAAGTAGCCCAAGTTACTCCTTATAACATCAGTGAAATACCTGTATAAAAGCGGTCTAGCTGATTCTGAGATAAGCCGGAATAAACGGACAGACAGAGAGAAATAAAAAAAAACTTGTTTTTTTATTTACAGTACCGTATATAATTATCACTTGCTTTCGGTGAAGGAAAACATCGTGAGGAAACCTGCATGTCTTAGAAAATCTAACCAATTTTCGAAAGTCATATGAAATCCACCAGCCTCCACTCGGCCAGGGTTAACCCTATTGGGATACCAGAAGTGGGACGTCAGAAGGGCTAAATTATTATTAATATTATTTTATATTCATGTCTGAAGAAACGCGAATTGCAGCAACACTATAATGTAGTTTGTGAGCAGTCCGAGCATCTGCAGAGGCAGCGTCGCGTCGATGTCGAACAACCCGCATGCGCTCATCTTACTGAACGATGACCTTCTCAGCAAGAGTATGTTTAGACACCTCCTGGCTTCATCTGAAAAGGAGAGGATACTGGCATCATAATCCCCCCATTGGAACCTAATAACATCTACATACTTAATTGGCGATGACAAACATGAACAAAACGACGAGCAGCTGTGCTATTCTGTAACCACAATTTCATATCCCAAGCCTGGATACGTGAGTGAAATGACAATGAAAATTCAAGAGAAACATATCACATCACAGATTAGCATTGCTAAACAATTAATATTTACTCGGTCGTTTTGGCTAAAGCCTGCAAAAATTGCAATCAAAGTCAAAGTCAAAGCGTTTATTTCACTTACAAATTGTCATTTTTAGGGTTCCGTAGTCCCTACGAGGAACCCATATAAGATCATCCAGTCCGTCCGTCCGTCCCGACCCGTCACAGGGTCATAACTTCTATATACAGTTTCTGACGGATGTTTATGTAATTTGGTACAAAAATACTTTAAGGCGAAGGGGTCGATCGTGTTCTCCATACATATTTAATTCCGAATTTATCCGAGACACACAAAGTTTTTCATTAAAACAATGGATTTTATCACTTCTAAATAAATTATTGTATTCGCATCTAATGATTTCAGGCATTTAAAAATAGATTAACATAATTAAAATCGATCGTAAAATTTGTTAAATTTTACGCCTGTGTGTGTGAATTTGTCAGCGCCATCTGACAAAATTAGGCCATTATTAACATAAAATTTGTACTTTGAGTAAACTGCGTGCTAATAGTGTACTAGTTGAAATGACAGATGGTGGTGACCAAATTATTATTGCAAATATGTATATCCCTATATTGCGCCATCTATATTAATAATTCCGTCAAGGGGTACGGTAGACTCGATTGAAACGTTACCAGAATAATAAAACTTAAAAAAATAATGATTTTGAGTCGACAACATATATCCGCAAAATTCGGATTGTCGTGATAAACAATGTTATAATTATAATATTCGGCACAGTACCGCCATATTTTCTATGAACGCATGTCAGTCAGTGTCAGTGATGACAGTGCCAGTATTCTTAGTTGGTGGGCCATATTTTTAAAGAAAGAAGAAGAAGTGCATTTATTGATTGAGCTGTCAGAACAAACAAATTCAGTGTTCAATGTTCATGATGTTTCCGTACGAGTATTCATTTCATTTAGTTTTGCTTTGCATAGTGATTAACTTTCATCATCATCATCATCAGCCTATGCTTGTCCACTGCCGGACATAGGCCTTCCCTAATGAGCGCCATAGCGCCCAGTCTTCAGCTTGCCGCATCCAGCATCTGCCTGCAGCCTTTCGCAGATCGTCATCCCACCTGGTCGGAGGGCGTCCTACACTACGCTTGCCGACTCGAGGTCTCCACTCAAGAACACGTTTAACCCAGCGGTTTTCGGTTCTTCGCGAGATATGGCCAGCCCACTGCCACTTCAGCTTGCTAATTCTTTGAGCTATGTCGATAACTTTGGTTCTCTGTCGGATGTATTTGTATTTCTATTAACTTTGTTTGGATGTAAACACATCATGCCGAAAATTGTAATGAGTCACATTTCACCCGAGCGAAGCCGGGTTTTCATCTTTTATAATCATAATAATAACATTCAATAAAAAAATGAAGTAACGAGTTAAGTATTTTTAATATTTTCCGGACATAATACAATACTAAGTTTCTAATAAATAAATTATTGTATCGCTGACATGATAGGTATCAGATAAATAAATAAATATCGCCAGACTTACTCAGCAACTATATGGTGCCAAACTAAGCAACGCTTATACTATGGCTACCATACATTAAACTGGTGGAGATCCCAGTGACACCCAGACCTGGGCAAATTAAGAAAAGGCCGTTTCAGAAAATTTCCTTTGTCGGGAATCGAACCCGCAACCATCCGACGCAGTGAGCCGAGCGGCCAACGCTCAAACTACAGCGCCAAGCGATCGTCAATTCGCCACACGAGGTACTACGTTGTTGCAGACGCGAGGTTGCCAATTGATAGAGAGCGGCGACTTGACAACGTCGGATGTCTATTATAAAAGCGTTTGTTGTCGGAAATATTTTTATCGTTTAGTGTATTATAGGTAGGATCACAGATATAGATTTACATAGATAACGCAAGTATCACGATTTGTATTGAAACCAAGCGTGCCAAATTTTTTACACTTACTGTGACGTCACAGATGGCGGGAAATCCAAACCGGTTCAAAGACACCGATGCCGCCGATGCCCGTCCGCCCGCTACGATTCTCTCGAGTGATTATCTCGCTCATACTCATATTTTTATATCTGTAGTCACGAAGGACTGTAAGTTATCGGCGACCAACCTTGACGCTTGGACGGGGTTTTCGGACACGCTAAGTACATACATTTGCGTTATCTATGTAAATCCATATAATGTGGGTAGGATAGTGTTGCCGCTGGCTTAGGATTACCGTATAGGTACATAAAAATGAAAATTTACTGTATTTGCCAAATAAATACCGAACCTGGTATATACAAACCATATATACTAATGTACTATCTATACAAATAAATAAAATTGGAGTGTCTGTTTGTAATATCAGAATAACACCTTTTCACTAAGTGCATATCAAAGTACATACGACACCTATAGCAAAAACGCGATTTAATTTTTTTTTGTCTGTCTGTCTGTCTGTCTGTGTGTTTGTTCCGGGTAATCTCCGAAACGGCTGGACCGATTTTGACGGGACTTTCACTGGCAGATAGCTGATGATAAAAGGAGTAACTTAGGCTACTTTAATTTTGGAAAAACAATTAGGGTTCCGCGTAAAAAAATAAAAACACATGAAGTCAAAGAGTATTTCCGAAACGGGTGGACGGATTTTGACGGGACTGTCACTGGTAGATAGCTGATGTTATAAGCAGTAACTTAGGCTACTTTTATTTTAGAAAAACAAAATTAAAAAAATGCGTCCTGTCGCGCGGGCTCAGAACGCGGGAGCGGGCTTTTTTGTTAAGTTAAATTCCACGCGGACGAAGTCACGGGCTCAGCTAGTATTATATATGTACACAGGTACTAGATAAGTATGTAATAAATATTGGAACGAAGTTCCTTATCGTTGCGAAAGGGGGCTAGACGGAAAAAATTAAGACCAAAAAATGTGTCACGACACTTTTTTCGCTATATGTGCGGCGTGCGCGTGTTTCTCTGTCTGTCTCTCTCTCTCCCTTATAGAAAGCAAACCAGTTATTATTTTTTTCGTATCGTCTTTCTATTTCGCATTGAACAGTGTGGTGTCGCGACTAACTTTTCCTTTTCCGTTTCCGTTTCCTTTACTTTTACTTTTACTTTTACTTTTACTTTTACTTTTACTTTTACTTTTACTTTTACTTTTACTTTTACTTTTACTTTTACTTTTACTTTTACTTTTACTTTTACTTTTACTTTTACTTTTACTTTTACTTTTACTTTTACTACCATCGACGATTGACGACCGCTTGGCGCAGTGGTTTGAGCGTAGGCCGCTCGGCTCACTACACCGGGTGGTGGCGGGTTTGATTCCCTCCCTTCAGGGTAAATTTCGGAATTGGCCTTTCCGTAATTTGCCCTGGTCTTGGTGTCACTGGTTTCGCCCCCAGTCCATTGTAGGGTATCCATTGTCCAAGCCTTGCTTAGTTTGGGACCATACAGTTGGTATGTTTGTCTGGCGATATTTGTTTATTTATTAGTATTATTTTATTTGAGCTGATGCTGTGATAGCCGATTGCTTAAAGCACGCGTCTTGCGGGCACCAGGTATTGGGTTTAAACCCCGGCTCGCACATCTGGATTTTTCGAAATCTATGTGTGACTCATAATTTCTATATGATTATCACTAGCTTACGGTGAAGGAAAACATCGTGAGGAAACCTGCATGTCTTAGAAGATTTAACCAATTTTCGAAAGACATGTGAAATCCGCCAACCCACACTGGGCCAGCGTGGTGGATTATGGCCTGAATCCTCCTCGTGTTGAGGGGAGGCCCGTGCCCAGGAGTGGGACGTCAAAAGGGCTAAATTAATATAATTATTATTATTTTTGTTGCAACCTACGTAGTGGAAATCATCAAAGCACTGGCCTGTTAATAATTCGTTTTTAAATTCCGTGTAATTTATATTGACATTTGTTTTTACATAGAATGTATTCTCTTTGCATAGAATTCTATTCTGTCTGTCAAAATACGCTGTGCATAGTATTGTATTCTCTTTGACGCTGTGCATTAAGTTTCTTGTCTGGCCTCCGTATATGTTTTTATTTAATCTGCTACTAAGAACAGTCGTCGTCAAAGGTACAACCACAGCAAACTGTCTTTAGTAGCTCTTCAACAGCAGTGGGTGCCAACACAACGTTGAGCTTCGCAATATTAAAGGGAAGCGTCAACTACGCGGCTTGGAGCTTCGCCATGAAGATGAACTTGATCGACAGCGAACTATGGGACTGCGTCATGAAGCCTGCGGAGGAAGTTGACGACTTTCAACGCAAAGATGCCAACGATCCAAGATTTGCTTGAGTCTAAGCGAACATCTATATCTCATCGTCATGACAGCTGAAACTTCGAAGGAAACATGGAAGCGACTTCGGGAAGCCTACGCTGACAGCGGGCTTGCTCGACGCTTACAACTTATGAAGAAATAGCTTGGTACTAAACTTGTATTGTACTCGAACATAGAAGCCTATGTGAATGACAAACGTCATGTGCAACAACAACTGATTGCCAATCAAGCTGGTCTGGAAGATGAACTTGTTGGTGTGATTATGCTGGCAGGACTCAACGACAGCTACAGCCCAATGGTGATGGCAATAGAGCATTCCGGCACCTCGATATCTACAGACTCGGTTGCATCGATCTTGCTGAAGGAAGAACGCCGAGATGCCTCTGCTACATCTAGTGCCTTTTCGTCGTCTAGTGTAAATAGTGTGCCTAAGATGTCGTGTACATATTGCAAAAAAGTAGGCCATGTAGTGTCTCAATGTAGGAAACACTACTAACGCTACTCTGTATAGGACTCTAGGTCCTAAAATTTTGATTGAGACACGATTTTTATGTTGATTTCTTGTAATTATTGTTGTTGTTATAAATAAAAATATGTTCACATGGAAAACCACATCTATTTCTCAGTAATGTATCTCATATGTTAGAAAAGTGGAATACACAAACAAGTGTATTACAGTTATATTTTCACTATATTTAGTAACATCTAAATATATTACTCAAAGGTGACTGACTGACTGACTGACATACTGATCTATCAACGCACAGCCCAAACCTCTGGACGGATCGGGCTGAAATTTGGCATGCAGATGTTATGACGTAGGCATCCGCTAAGAAAGGATTTTGATTAATTTTACCCCAAAGGGATAAAAGAGGGGATGAATAATCCCGAAATTTTTGTTAAGTTAAATTACACGCGGACTAAGTCGCGGGCACAGCTAGTCAGACAATAAAATTATTCTATAACAGATGTATATTTTTTATCGGTTTTTTAGAATGATGAATACACATACAATAATGAATTTTACAATAGCAAAAATATAATATATTCGCTATTTATTATAAAATAAAAAGGCCGCAATAAATATAAAAGTACGCCCTCTAGTGGCTAGTGGCTAAAATACACCTTTTGTCAATGTGTGCGTGTATGTATTACAATAAAAAGTGACAGAAGTTTTTCATCGGAAAACGCTTAGATTATGAATTATTTTAGGTTGATATTATTGCGTATGTCAATGCAGTATAATAAGTCTTAATCGCAAACAATAGTATTATATCTTAGAAATGCTCAAATTTTGCGTAAAAAATAAATAAGTAGAATCTGTTGACTACAGCGTCATCTTGAGAGAAACTGCAATAAACCCGACCGACGCTTCAACCTTAAGAGTAGATCTCACTTTCAAAAATATAAAATGTAGCAAAATTTCTTTTTTTGAGGTACCTCCCCGAACATCGAAAGAGGGGATAACTTTTTTTTTAGGTACCCCATCATGTGGGGTATCGTTGTAAAGGTCTTTTCAAATAAAATGTTGTTTTCATACTACATTTTATCATCAAAAATTCCGTTTGCGAGATTTTTAACTTTTAAGATTAAATCAAAATTTACGTAATTAATTCCGACACTTCTTACATTTTTCTTTTGCAAAAATATTAATAAGATTATGCAGTCGAAAATGGAAACATTGTTCACCAATTTCAATGAAATAACAGCTTTAAATTTATAGAGTATTTCTGAAGTGTTAATGCACGTGGATAGATGTCGGTAGTAGTATGTAAACAACATCGGGTAAGATTTTTTACGTAATAAATATCGACACTTCTTACATTTTTATGTTGCAGAAAGTTGGATAAGATTATGCAGACGAAATTGGATACATTGTTAATAAATTCCAATTAAATAACAGCAATAAATGTATGTTTTATGTTAATTAGACTATCTCTTAGTATTCAATGGTGTCGATAGATGGCGGTAGTAGTAGCTATACAACTTTAGTACCTATTTCAACCTGGGGTGAAATTTTAACCAGATTACCTTCAATGACTCGGAACCCTTCATTGTGCATGGCTTGACAAGCACTTGGCGATTTTTTTTTATATCTACAACCGGATTGGAACGCGACCTCGACTGAGAAGATCCGGCATGAAACTCAGCGGGCTTGTCTTTTAAATTTTGTTTTTATATCGCCTGTTGCTTATATAATAGATAATTATAATGACTAGTAGATATGAATATAATATTATAGCTTCAGTGAGTTGCTTTTCAGTGTCATCTAACAGTCAGTGTCGTGAATGCAAAGTCGGTACAAGAACATACAGTTGGTTGGTGTGATAGTCTAGCGATATTTATTTAGTATGTGACAATGCAGTTGTTGTTTGTCTTACCTGAAGAATTTGACTTCATCATTTGTAGCATACAAACATTTTCGGCTTTCTCGATAGTTATATAAAACTTCTCATTTTTCGATATTTTGTATTATCAGTAGCAGTAGGTATTTGACAATAAAAATGACCGTCAAACCGCCGACTAAAGCTGTTTTGATCTAGAAAGTGACATACATTTATGACCATCTAAATATCCTTATACATAATAATAATAGGTAAGTAAAAACGGAAATTTAAAAACAAATAAATCACTTACTATAATTTTATTTCCGAATGGTAATTTCAATATTTCTATATAATATTGTAGGTACATTAGACCCCGAAAGAATGTGTGCACAGTGTGATATAACACCTATAAATAAAATATGAGATAATCTAGTGTTACAAGGCTGTTCAAATTTTAGACAATCTGGCCAACGGAGGATTCAGACTTGTTTTCCCACTGGCGGCACGCAAAACATTTTCAATTTCGCGGGTACCGATTAATTTACACGGGGCACAGTAAGCCGGTGGTTCCGAGTAGCGGAGCGGTGTCTTATGAAGTTCTTGAGATTCCCGCAACCAACATCCCATTCATGAAAGTATAAAGATTAATTCTAATTAACATAGTGGGCAAGCCATTGTCATTGGGCTGAGAACCTACAATTTACTTACCAAAACTTGAAACACTGCTTTGTACAGATTATATCCACATAAAATATTTTTAAATGTTTCAAATTTGCTTCTCCAATTTTGTTCTTCAACCTGGTCGTCGTCAACAAGAGGTGGCTGGTCCAAACAATAAGATACTCTCTAAGTATCACAATGACTCGAATCAAATAAACCATGTTTGTGTCAAAGACTATATAAGTGAAGTCATTAAAGATATCGATTGCATTAAAATAATTAGTTTTTGCATAACAACCAATGTTCTTAAGCACGTTAACGCAGACGATAACACAGATATAGATCCAATTCCATTTCATGAAATTTCTGATTTTTACTGTATCGAAATTGAGGATTTTGTAAATTTCTTGTAACTTCTAAACCAGAAGCACGCTGCTGTTGCCAAACATATAGTTATTAATGACTAATATGGTAAAACCAACTTGATAGAAGCTATAGAATAACATAATCGTCCAGTGAGGTGAATCGGGAACATTCGTTTCATTAATACGATAGGCACACAATAAAACTAATATAACCAAACCAAGAAACGTTGTTGTATTATATTTTATGCCTTTTGGGGTTATTAAATTGTCCTGTACAGTATATGTTGAACAGACACATATTTTCTGCA
The DNA here is from genome assembly GCA_905147325.1 of Notodonta dromedarius. Classification (NCBI taxonomy): domain Eukaryota; kingdom Metazoa; phylum Arthropoda; class Insecta; order Lepidoptera; family Notodontidae; genus Notodonta; species Notodonta dromedarius. Next base: position 846,951 of record LR990183.1, on the reverse strand, counting down.
TCATATTTAATGGATAAATCATCTGTTGGATTTCTGTTTCTAAGAAATTGTTTAGTAATACTTCAATGGATGTCATGATAGTGGCAACACTTTTGTAAATTGATCGACTGTCACTGGTTTTAGGTCGAAACGAATGGAAGAAATAACATCAATGTTACTAGTATCTAATATAATCTTAAAAACAATACATTACACAAATTATAATTTTGGGCTGCTGACAGGTGAAGGACTTGAGGAAATTTCATGAAATTCAATTATGTTTCGTACGATGAGTGGGAGAGCCGCAAGACCAACACCCCTCCCACCCCTGCCTCTGTCCCACCGCTCTTCAGGGCCCTTACCACGTTAGCTACTTAAAACGCAATAGAAAAGCAAACGCGAGCGTTTGAAAGCTAATTCGCATCTGAACTCTCGCGTTTGAAAGCAAATTAGCATAGGGCCCAGGTTGGCGACGTGTGAGAAGTGCTTTTGATCAAGCATCAAGGATCCATAGGCTATGGTAACTGCTTAACACCGCGGGTAGTAGGCTTGTTGTTGACTTTGTTTGTTAAAAAAAAGCACTATATGTTAGTCTTAGTGTCGAAATTGAAGAGAACCAAAAGCTAATGTTTTGCAAATCACTGCGAACAGTTTTATTTGCACTATGGTTGTGTGTCATGATAAATATAAAACTTTGTCATCAACATGATATTTTTATAGAAGTAAGGTTTTCATATCAACATTTCGCGGAAAGGATGATTTCAAAAGAAATCATAATAAAAAATATATGGTATATATTGCTATAGATCAGTACTAACAAGCAATTGATTAATTGAATCAATAAAAATTCGCCAAGTGCCTGTCGAGCCATACAGAATGAAGGGTTCCGAGTCTTTGAAGGGAATCTGTTTAAAATTTCACCCCAGGTTGAAATAGGTACTAAAGTTGTTTACATACTACTACCGACATCTATCGACACCGTTAGATACTAAGAAATACACTGATGAACATAAAACATTCATTTATTAGTGTTATTTAATAGAAATTTATTCACAATGTATCCAATTTCGTCTGCATAATCTTTTTCATCTTTCTGCAACATAAAAATGTAAGAAGTGTCGATATTTATTACGTAGAAAATCTTACCCAATGTTGTTTACATACTACTACCGACATCTATCTACGTGTATTAACACTTCAGAAATACACGTATTAACATAACATATAAATTTAATGCTGTTATTTCATTGAAATTTGTGAACAATGTATCCATTTTCGACTGCATAATCTTATTAATGTTTTTGCAATAGAAAAACTGTTAGAAGTCTCGGAATTCATTACGTAAATTTTGATTTAATATTTATAAGTTAAAAATCTCGCAAACGGAATTTTTGATGATAAAACGTTGTATCAGAACACAATTTCATTTGAAAAGACCTTTTCAACGATACCCCACACGATGGGGTAACTAAAAAAAAAAAATATCCCCTCTTTCGATGTTCGGGGAGGTACCTCAAAAAAAGTAATTTTGCTACATTTTATATTTTTGAAAATGAGATCTACTCTTAATGTATTTTAGTACCAAATTACATCAACTTCCGTCAGAAACTGTATAAGTTATGACCCTGTAACAGGCCGGGACAAACAGACGGACGGACGGACGGACTGGATGATCTTACAAGGGTACCTCGTAAGGACTACGCAATCCTAAAAAGTAATCATGCTAATAAAGCGTGGTATGTGCGATGCGCTACAAATATTACAGTTTACGAGTAACAGACTGTTTAACAAAGTAACAATTAAAATATGTATAGCTTCGGCTTTCACAGAATTAAATCATAAATATAAATAAAAAAGTATCACCAGACTCACCGACCCTGTATGGTCCCAAACTAAGCAACACTTGTACTATGAGTACCCAAAAATGGACTAGGACCCCAGTCCATTTTCCCCAAGTCTGGCTGTAACTGGACTCATCCAGACCTAAGTCAAATTACGAAAAAGCCATTTCCGCCATTTTTCCCAGCAGGAATCGAATCCGGAACCACCCGATGCAGTGAGCCGAGCGGCTTACGCTAGAACCATTGCGCCAAGCGGTCGTCAACAAAACATCGTCATCAATGTAAATAAAATCCGGAAATTTTAAAATTTAGAAAGTGTTCTTACAAAATTGCAAAAGTTATGTAACATGCTATGTAACTCATTATTCTGATTGTGGGCCACTCTAAAATGACATTAAGAAATTAATTTCCGCCGACAATCTTAATGCTAACAAAACACCATCACACAACAATAGGTCTTCATTACTAAATTATATTGGTATCGATTGATGACCAGACCACTCATAACCAACTTATACATCAAACATGACTACATTCAATCATATTATTATCGTACAACAAAACCCGAAATTATCACGGACGGGAAACGGTGAAGTGCTTTTAAATAATTTCATCGATAAAGATTTTCAGTTGATGCTACTTCCTCTAAACATCATGCAATTGCTATTCTTTACATCAAAATATAGAATCCGCGACAACTTCATAACTCCCAACGGTTCCCTCTACAATGTCTTATCATTTTTGGGTACATTGTTCCTGATCTTATTTTGGATTTATCAAATGATCGCCTCCACCCTCGATCCCAACTGGAACTCAATCAATTCAATTTTACACGTAAACAGTATAATGAACTCTATTATTTACACCTGTGGGTACATCATCAACTTTTACACCAATATTACAATGAGTGACAATAGTGTTATGCTGGTTTTGAGACTCCAGAGCGTGTTCAGAGTCCTCAACATTAATAAGAACCGTTACCAAAGCTGCATCTACTGCAATTGGGCATACGTGATTGGTCTAAATTCGTTTTATATTATGTGGATCTTGTGGTATTGCTACAACTTCTTTGTTCACGATTCGTACGTTTTTTTGATAACTTTACTTCTTATAACCTTTGATATGAATGTATTGTACGCAATTCGGATTGCTAGATTATTGCATTTGTGTCTTCGTGAATTGATTGAAGCAATTCTTGCGTTGGATGGTCAATTCGAAGATAGTGAATATTGTAATAGATTTTTTGATACTTTTATTCATATACTGGAAGCTTATAAAATCTTCGGTGAATCTTTTCAAGGATATGTAAGTATTTCATATTTTTTTCTTTGATTCATCACAGTTTAACTCCTCGCAATTATTATGGGGTTGTTTAGAATGGCGTCATCCGCACCGGTGCGTTCCCTTTGAAGATACCGGTGCCCCTCCTACGTGCTTAGGGCGGCCACGGGGGAGGTTTTAGTGGGTAAGCATCCCACATACGCCCGGCCTTTCCCACAAGTGGTCTGGGCGTTATTCAAAGATTTCCTCTACGTCAACAAAAAGCGGAAAAGGGAAGCAAGTGGGGCATTCGCTCTGTTCCAATGGTTGTCCCGACTCACGATGCTTACAAACTCTGATATCGTGATTCAGGTTTTCTATGAAGAATTGTATAATATTGTCTTGGCATCGCTTTCAGCGCCATCTATCATCCTTGTCTTGAATGGGAGGTACCTGTATTTTTTATAATTTACCACATATAAGTTCTGCCATTGTGATAGCCTGACGAATGGCTAGTAATCTTGTTTTATAGAATAACTAATTAACTATTAGTGCAACGTTTATACTACCGGTTGTATATCGGGGAATAAATTATCAATTGCTCATCGACGGTAATAAGTTAGGCTAACTAAGTTAACCAATCTTTTCTTTTTCAGATTGTATTTTACTTAACAGTTACTTTCCTCAACTCTCTAATTCACGTTCAAATATTAGTGGAAGTCAGCCAAATTGTACCAAGTAAAAGTCGAGTTAGTATCTATATTTAAGTGTAAACTTTGTACCTTGTGGTCCTTTTAAATACAAAGACATATTCGTGGGCATTAATGTTTATTTTGTGATATGGTAATAAAACACAGGCAACAGACATCGTTCTGTCTATCCATTTTTTGATAGATAATGGCCATATTTTACCTCTGGATACAATCAATTATATAGAAATTATCGGTGCCGCGTTAACCGTGTGAATGACCACCTACTGTCGTCAGTATCCTTAGCGCACTACTGCCATGATTTTACCCCCTTTTTACAATTTCATGTAAGTTTAACCTTGAACACGGCCGCTAGTTTGGATCCACGTAATTCTACCAATATCTTGAAATATATCACGAATTCTGTTTTAGTTGCCCACATATTGCACGAGTGTTATATAAAATTATTGTAATTTACTGTAGTTTAAATTATTACCTACTTGAGGTTACAACTGGAATTGATTTGCAGGCGATATTCATACTAATGTCGATTGTTTGGTTGGCCAAAGACATATTTTTCCAAATACGGCTGAGCTTGGAGATCGAGAGGATCTGTACAGCTATGAATGATGTTACAACATTGGCACTTCGGACTAAGTCAGCACAATGCTCAGGTAAGATTGCATTAAAACTCTCCAGCGTAATATCTAGAACGAAATCAATGTAGGAATCAAAGACCGTGGGTATGAAGTCGGAAACACCAAAGTGCTTTGCAATACTGAAATCTAAATATATATAACTCAAAGGTGACTGACTGACATAGTGATCTATCAACGCACAGCCCAAACCACTGGACGGATCGGGCTGAAATTTGGCATGCAGGTAGATGTTATGACGTAGGCATCCGCTAAGAAAGGATTTTGATTAATTCTACCCCCAAGGGGATAAAATAGGGGATGAAAGTTCGTGTGAAACTTTGTCAGTTAAATTCCACGCGGACGAAGTCGCGGGCACAGCTAGTAACAGATAAAAGTTTTAAGGCATCGAATCTCAAGAAGGATTATGACTATAATGGAGGTGATAAAAGCAGCTAATGCGGCTTTTACGAAGTTCTTAAAGCTTTCGAGAAGGACTAAGAGACGAGACCATGCTGGCAGCTAAGGGAAGAAACCTTTGCACTGCAGCGGAATGTTTTAAGTGTACAAACATGTAAACGGACTTCGGAATTACACGAATTATATTCAGTAGTTTAACTGAAATATGAATAAAAACTACTCCTAATATTTAATTAGTGCAGCAAAAGCAGTATAGGTACTGACACTGGCTGAAAATTCTTTGAGATGGATTTTATATTCATATAACATGATCTATGCTGGGCATGAGAAGCTGGGCAGTGGTGAGAAATTTTGCAGAAACCATTTATTTTCAGTTACTCAAAGAAGGTTGTCCAAAAACATCCACAGAGCGTACCAGGCGTCGTTCAGGAAGATGCAACCTCTTGGGCTGTTCACCGTGGATGCTTCGCTGCCGCTCCGGTCGGCGGGACTCATCAGCACATACGCTATCGTATTATTACAGTTCGCATTTTTATAGATTTGCTCATAAAAAAAATAGTTCAAATTTTAAAGCGTTCAAATAATACTTATTATAGAGACGTTCCTTTAACAATGTTTGTTAGAATCTTGTTTTACTATTGAATGGTGTAATATTCTTACAGTTTCTTGTTTTAAATCAACAGGGTTGATTTCTGGCTAGGAATAGTGAATATCGTAAACATATATGTTTTATGCACAGAAAGTTTCATAATAATAATTTCATTTCCTTCATTAGAATTATCATTTGATGATTGATTTTATTTGAAGATTAATAAAATTTCCATAAACCTATGTTTCATTTATCATTGGAAATTAATAACTAATTTGATTACAAAACCATCACTCTAAATAGAAAAATACAATACTAATAACATTAAGTTAATACAATTATTTTTAATACATCTTCTCTACTGCCGAACATTGAACGTATTATGTTGACTAGGCTTAATTTTCAAGATATGGAAGAAATAACAAGAGTAGCGTCTACAGAAATACTTTTAAACAACATAGTAGACAAAGACATAGAAATCATGCTATACCCGTTGAATTTAATGCAAGCGGTATATTTGTCGTCCAAATATAACATACGGGACAATTTTATCACACCAAAGAGCATGAAATATAGCATCGTATCTATACTTTTGGTATTAGTTCTTGGAGTAGTTTATTTACATCAAATGGTAATCGCAAAGACATTCGATATTATGATATCCTCGAGTTATTTCCTTTACATATTCACATTGTCCTTCTTTGCTTTGTATACTATAGGATTTATATCAATTTTTATTATTAATATTAGAAATAGTCATAGCAATGTGCTACTTGTATTAAGGATTCAGAATATTAATAGATTTTTCAAACTCAATAGAAGTGATAATCACATCTTTACTTTAGGCAATTGGGTGTCAGTTATCTGTACTTTATTTATTAATATGTTCATATTGTCAATTTCATTGACTATGCACAATTATTTTAATTTCATGAGATTCATTTCATACTTTTTGTTAATAAGTTTTGATATGCATATGATTTATTCTATTCGCATTGTGTATTTATTGAGAAAGTATCTCGATATGTGGATTAAAAGCGTACAAGTAAGTGATGGCGATCAAGAAGAAGAATGCCCCCAGCATACATTTGAAATATATGAGAATATTTGGGAAGCTTACAATTTGTATAAGAAGGTATTTCAAGTACTGGTGAGTGGTTCCTGAATATTGTATAATAATTGAGAGGCAAGGCCAACCATAATAATAATTAACTAGCGACCCGCCCCGGCTTTGCACGGCTATTTTTTATCAGTGTTTCTCTACTATATAAAGCTTCCTCTTGAATCACTCTATCTATTAAAAATAACTGCATCAAAATCCGTTCCTTTAAAGAATTAAGCATACATAGGGACAGACAGACAGCGGGAAGCGACTTTGTTTTATACTATGTAGAGATTTTGGTATGTGTTTTACGTTCCTGTTGTTTTGAATATTAATAGAAGATTATACAATTCAATAAATTTTATATTTTCAGGTTTTATCTCATACCATTGATACATTCTTAGGAAGTTTGAGTAAAATTAAAATGTTGATAGAGATATTCAAGATGCAAGACTCTCACCACGAAGTAAGTAAAAAAAATAAATCTTATCATTACCTAGTAGATTTTGGTTTAAATAACCGATACTAGAAACAACAGATTCTGAAAATAATACTAAAGTTTTTTGTTAGTTGAATCCCCTTTGCGTATGTTAATATTTAAGTGGACCATCCGACAATAATGATCATTTATTTTACCAAATTATTTTATACAAAGACGAGAAAGTTTAACTCAGGGTAGATAAAATTAATTGGTTTTCACTATATTTTTCAGCATGAATATTTAATTTTGGGTGTGGTGTTATGCACATGGTTGGGGAAAGATATAATTTTACAAATACTACAAAGTTTAGAATGTGAGAAGTTCTACATTGCCGTTAGAGGGGCCGAGAGCGCATGTTTGTTGAACGTCACTAATAAAAAATATTCAGGTAAGGCGCACATAAAAATATGTGGAAAAGGATAAAAAGTAAAATGTTATATATTTATTGAGAAATCTCAGTCAAATAATGTGAAAAATGACGTCATAATCTGCCCCACAGTATCATCTATAAATCCTGTCATCATACTTAGTTGAATTGTTCCAAAAGGTAACGAAGAACATCTTATATTTTTAGATGTTCAACGGAAAGTCTTCACAAACATACTCCTTCTAAGTCGGTCATCGTTCAGCAAGATGAGTGTGTGTGGGTTGTTCGACATCGATGCAACTCTGCCTCTACGCCTGCTCGGACTGCTCACCAACTGCATCGTCGTGTTGCTTCAGTTCGCGTTCCTTTAAAAGCGATTGATTACTTCTATATTCAACTTTGTTCCATAGTTTTAACGATGAACATTTTTTTATACGTATGTGCTATGCATTTCTGTATACTTAATTTGATAACGAAAACTTTTTTTCGAGACACAGGTTATTTAAAAATATTACTTTTTTATTAATAGGGATTTTTTATTAAAAAAGCTGTGATAGCCGATTGGTTAAAGCACGCGTCTTGCGGGCACCAGGTCTTGGGTTCAAACCCCGGCTCGCACCTCTGGATTTTTCCAAATCTATGTGCGAATCATAATTTCTATAATGAATATCACTTGCTTACGGTGAAGGAAAACATCGTGAGGAAACCTGCATGTCTTAGAAGATCTAACCAATTTTCGGAAGACATGTGAAATCCGCCAACCCGCACTAGGCCAGCGCGGTGGATTATGGCCTGAATCCCCCTCGTGTTCAGGGGAGGCTCGTGCCCAGGAGTGGGACGTCAAAAGGGCTAAATTATTATTATTATTAATAGGGATGCCACAAGGCTTTGCACTTAGGACCTATTTTCTTTTTGTTGTATTTTAAGTATTCATATTTAAAGCTTAACTTTACTATAATTTATTATTAAAATAGACAAAAATAAAAACGGAGTACATTATATTTGTGTATTAATTAAAGAAAAAACTAGTATCTTTAAATTAAGTTCTCTAAAATGAACGCCTTTTTTCGAATAATTTTGAAGAAATCTGATAGATTTTAGGGATCACAAGAAGGCAAACTGCAATAATACGATTACAGAAGTGGTAATCAGTCCTGAGGGTTGCACAGGCAACGAGGCGTCGATAGTGAACATGCCACAAACTACCAACTTGGTGTATAACGACTTGTTCTACCGGATAATGTTAGTACCTACAAATTCTGATTCGGGCATCTGGAAAAATAAAATTTTGATTATGACTCCATCGGATTCGAATTTGGCCATCCACGCCCACAAAAAAAAAACACCCTGTATATCGAGCATATGACCATGATCACAGTTACTAAATCATTTTCATATGAAACTACCTTCTACCGACTGTTTTATCTCTGTCTTAGTCTTGAAGACATTAAATATTACATCTTTATTTACTTGTTCAACTATCCTTTAAAATAAGCAAAGCGCTCAATGCCTCAGAGCTCTCTGTATCTCAATATTGAAACGATTCCAATAATCTGCAGCGTCCTTACCCAACCAAACCATTATGACAGTTATAACGATAGTATCGTTCTGAAAAAAGGGTTGTCTTATTCTTATCTTTATCTTATTTTATATATCCAAACAGTATACCTACAATAAAATGTACTAAACCTTCTTTGAATAGATGATGTTGACGAAAAGCAACTTCAAGTTAGGTAAGCAATTTAAAGTTCCTCTAAATTTAAAAACCTCTGGTAATGTATAGGCTTCTATGAAAAGCTGTACCTAACATAGACTGCGCGTGAACGTATCGATCAAGTGATATAAAATATGTAAAGGATTTGATCCATTTCTATAAAAAAAACATAACTATGCCTTCCATTTGACGTTGCTGTAGTCGGGTAAAAATACAAATAAAACAGGAGCTATGAAAACTGGCAACGACAAGACACTCATAAACCATGTTTTCAAAGAAATTTGTGAATAACTACTGATTTTATTGAATATAAATCAATCAGCTATTTGATCTATCAAGTTAAGTGATATCTCAATGTTACTAAATAACTCACCAACAGTTGAAACAGTTTCTTAAACAAGCCATAAGCTTCTAAAATACTTTGATATGCATAAAACATTTTGTTCCAATATTCATCACTGGCTTCACTATTTGAGTTAACCACTTCAATTCAAGTACATAAGAACGGTTTTAGCAAAACAATAATGCGTAAAGCATAAACCATGTTCATATCAAAAGTGATGAATAGAAAATCGAATATAGTCTCAATGAAATCAGTTAAAGGGTTCATAGAAACATATAAAGCGAATATTATGAAATTTACGAAGGCGATGCTGAGAATTGCTATCGAGTTGCCATTGACGTAACTACGGTATTTCGAATTAAAATTAACGCTTTTGTAGATGTCTTGGAGCTTAAGAACGAGCATAATATTATTTTGAGCATGCACTATGTGTACGAAGAAGATAATAATGAAACCAATGATAAAGTAGCAATAGAAGAAAACCATAATAAAATGTGCTCAATTGCACCATTATTGTCTGTTAAGCTTGTTTTCAATCCGACAGTAAGAACTTTGTATGCTATTATTGAAGTTAGACATAGTCCAAAACAGAAAAATGAAATGTAGTATTTTACACTGTTCGGTGTTATAAAATTGTCTTGTATTTTATAGTTTGAAGAGAAAAATATTGATTGCATTAAATTTATTGGGTACAACATCTTCTGGATATCTCTTTCTACCGTGTTAGTACTACCCAGTAGTACTTCAATGGTATTTCTTTAATTATACTTTTGTTCCTCTTCATTTTTGTTTTTTTCAATACCGTGTGATTTGCGTGTGTCAACCTGAGAGACTGGAAAAATATATGTTTTCAATTTACACAACGACCTGAATTGAAGTCACAAACTAATTTCGATGATGGCTATATTGATGCATGAATTTATTATAAGGTATTACTAAATATGCTTCACCTAATCATAGCTTATGAAACTAGCGATAATGGGCAGTTAAATTATGTACTTAATGTTCGATTCATCAGGTTTTATCCGAACAATAATATGATATTAAACTAGTATCATTATTTGGATTACTCAAAGCATCATTACATTAACCATCGGAATTATTTATAACGCTTTCAAACGTTTATTTTATTTTATATGAATATTAACCCTTATCGACAACTACTTCGTTGTACCTACATATAGATTGTCCTCATTATTGTCTGTACTTTTTATTTAAACAGACATCGCATACACCAAAAATATTCAAAGTACCTATATTCAAAGTTAAAGTACCTTTAACAAAAAACAATGCTTTCTAAATCCAATGAAGTGCTGCTCAACAATAATGTAGATAAAAACGTACAAAGAATCTTCTATCCATTGAATTTCACCCAAAAACTGTTCTTCTCTTCAAAATACAAAATAAGCGACAATTTCATAACTCCAAACAGTTTAAAATTCAATATTGCATGTTTTTGTGGAGTATTCACTGTAGTAGCTCTTTTCATCTGTAGAATGGTGATGACGAAATCACAAAGCAACATTGGTTCAGGAACAAGCAAACTATTCTATTTCATCACCTTATATGCACTCTATTTCTACTGTTGCGGTTACCTCTTAATCTTCATTCAGAACGTCGTCTTCGCGAATAGCAACGTGTCCCTCGTTCTAATCATTCAAAGCATCTACAAAAGCGTCAACTTCAGTAAGAAGAAACTCATAACCTTCATCGTTCTTAGCTGGATTTCTGTTATTACAACCTTGAGTATTGGTGGTTTCTTATTCGTTTACTGTTATTTATTTCTGAATAACTACGGCATCGTCAACCTTATAACTGGGTTCTCTTTGCTCACTTTTGATATGAATATGGTTTATGGTATTCGGGTAATGGTTTTGATTCGAGTGCTTCTCGTTTCTTGGATTGAGGAGTTTACGGCTGGTAACCACGAACCGAAAAATTGGGATGAACTTTTTGCTGCATACAAAAATATTTTGAAGGCTTTCACGTTATATAAGAAACTGTATCAAGCTATGGTAAGTTTTTCATATTCATGTTTTATTATACTCCATTTTTGTTTTGTCATAATGTAAATGACTTTACAGATTTTATTTCACGCTGTGGACACATTCTTTCGTGCGTTGGGCTTTGTCCAAACGGCGTTGGAAGTATCAAAATTATGGAGTCAGGAGTTGATGAATGTGAGTATCTTAGACAACCTATCTGGTCACACCGTGCGATTACTAATTTTCAGCATCTTTTCAGATAATCAAACCTGAAGTACGATAGACAACTTATTGTCATTCAAATAAATCTTCTTTTAGTTTAAAAATCCTTTTCATATTTTTTTCATTTACTACTTTATTACAAAAGGTTTTTATTCGTTTCTTATTAAATATTATTATGCTTCTACATGGGTGAGTTTAACCAGTTTAACCAAGCTTACCTCTGTCAATATCACTCACCCGACCGATGTAAAAGCTTGCTACGCTGGGTCGACTGATGTAAATGATTCTGATTGTTATTTCTAGAATAAAATCCCACTTCTGCAATTTTTGACATTTACCTGGTTGGCCAAGGATCTGCTGTTGCAATTTGTACAAAGTTTGGAATGTGGGAAGTTCTACAGATACATTGAAGAGGCTGATTACGCATGCATAGTGTATTTAAAGGATGGAAACTGTTCAGGTATGTGTTATTTCTATTAAGCTTTTTCGTTTTTGGTCCGGTGTCGAGCTTTTTTATGTAGAACAAAGTCGGACAAAGTCGAACAAGCTTTCAAACCTGCTTGATGTTAAGTGGTTACCGTAGCCATTGCTCGCACATTTGCAACCTAAGGGGGAGTGGGTTGTGCTATATCCTTTAGCTGTTTGAAACGCCGTCTTTATCTTTTCTTTTGTTTAACGTCTCAAAATTAAACAGCTCTTAAATTTGAGTATCGTTGTAGTGTTCATGCATGCATCCGTAAAGCAACTTATTTGAAACCTTTGTTTCAGATACAAAAAAGAGAGTATGTAAGAACTTAATGAGATTGAAGAAAGTGTCGTTCGGTAAAATGACCGCATGCGGTATGTTTGATGTGGACGTCTCGTTACCAGTTGCCACGATAGAGTTGGTCACAAATTACACTATTGTTCTATTGCAATTCGCTTTCCTGTAGTCAATTGAAAAATTATTATAACGCCTTAACTTTATTAGTTTATTAGTTCGCTATGAGTCGCCAAGCGCTAGCGTCTAAGTAAAATATAAGGTTGACATTTTAATGCTTCGGGTGGACGAACGCTGAACAACTTACCATAATTTTTTTTACGTACAAGCTAGCGTATAGCGAACGTTGATCTCATTGTAGAGCTACTGGAATATTTATGTTTTTTGGTTAGTTGGGTTATTTAAACAATTTGAATTAACAGGCACATGTCTCAGTGCAATTATTTTTTTAACACCAATTGACCAATTGTAGATCGATGATCGATCGAACGTAAACTAACGAAACTGTCGGTCGACGTTGGCTCATCTCATACTACCATCGATCGATCTGATCAACAGTCGATCAACTGTTGTGATAACAGCCTTAGGCACAGGGTCTCCCTTTCGTACGAGGGGGATTCAGGCCAAGCTAAGTGTTGCCGGTTTACATTTATTAACGGGAAAAATATAATGAACTAACAAAATGATACTTACAAAACTAGAATTTTATTTACATTTTCTTATGCACTATCTATGTATAAATTACTGTTTTATTCAATCTTATATTTAATTATATAAAACGTGTTCATGATTATCTTAGTTTTATTGTATTTACAATTATAATTTATTTTGTGACATAACCTTAAACTAATTTACGAGAAAGAGTTCCTCAGATAATTGAGATTATTATCAATACTGTTAAAAAGTAATATACTTAGATACAGCATTAATTTTTGATTATACTTCTCAATAAGACTATCATTCTTAGGATGAGATAAGAATAGAGACTGCTAACTGTAGAGCAATTGAACTCTTATGTCCATCTTCTGAAGTATTTTCAAACATCTTCAAACGCCGACTCTACTGAGTTTTTTTGTCTTTTAACGCAACTTAATATCTTGAAGTTCCTTCCAAACATCTCTCCATCCCCGAGGGTCTGGGGGAGAGGCTGGTTGAGGGTCTCTGGGAGGAAGAGGAAGGTGACTCCACCCATCAGACTGAGTACCCCCATGATGGTCAGGGGTAAAGCTCTGGAGTACACCGCCTGAAAATGATTTAACAATTTATCATGATACATAAAAAAAGAATTTTAACTAAAAATATTACTAGCAATGTGAGTTTATCACATTACTAGTATTCCTGTTAGCCCCTCCAGCTAAGCTACTGCTTGTATTAGGAGTGGGCTCACCCCATTCTTTTAATGGCTAGGATGGGATCGAACCTGGAACCTCTCAGCTACGAGGATGGCCCCTCTAACCACTATGCTATTGACGCCTTATAATAGTTTGTAACTTTTTCTAAGTTTTGACTGAAAATAGTTTTTTAAATATGATTTACTTTACGCCGTCCTTCTGTAAGCCGGTGGTGCTACCTCAGTAAGCATTTGGCTACAGCTTGGCTCTCCCATCTACCAATATTCCGTATGGTCACCTGGGCATGTACTTACCAGATGGACGATATAAGGGCATGCCAACAGGCCTATTCCGGTTATGAAAGAGGCTGCTCCCATCGCTTGAGCTCTCAATACAGTAGGCAGGAGCTCTACTATGAGCACATAGAACACTGCAAACGACGACGCCGCGAACAGCCTTCCCAGCATAGATAGAGATACTAACACCCATGGCCAACCTGAAATGTGTTTTGATAATAAGTATTCAGCGCTCAGATTCCTTTGGTGCGGTCTATTCAGATTGTCGCGGTTGAAATTTGAGACGAATGCTCCACGTATGTAAATGCAGAATGCATTGCAGAATTGTAGTAATAGTTTCAAATGAAAAAGACGTGTTGACTATGTTACAACCAAGCTGGAGCTAAGTGACTACAGCTCATATACGGGCTGGCTTAACCAGCTATTACCACAGAGAATCGGTATAAAGTAGCTACTATAGCTATATTTCGTACGATAAGTGAGAGAACCGGAAGCCCATCCCGGCCCCCTCTTTTCCCCCTGTCTCCCTCCCTTCGGGTTGGCAACAAACCAGCAATACCTATGGTATTACAAGTAGGATAGGCTACGGTGACTGCTTAACATCAGGCGGGTCATACACTTGTTTGCAGATTTTATCATATAAATAAAAATGTTGACCGTCACGGAGCATCCGGCAGACGTAAAACATCTGTAGTGTATATGCGCGTGCACACACACAAGGGAGTCGAGAGCAGTAGCGTAGAGGGGGCATGACGGCATGAGCGCGCGTCATGCCATTTGCCGTCACGGCAAACTAGTCGATTTTACTGTCAAAATGCAAGGTATGATGACGTCATGATGATGATGATAAACTTACTCTCAGGCACCAAGATACAGCTGATGCAGGCGAGCCCACCGACGCACATGAAGCTGCAGAGAACCCAGCGGCGACCGAATCGCTCCATGCACCATAACGCTATGAAATTTGATGGGATTTCTACTGCACCACCTATAATTAAAATAAATCTAGACTAAACTTTCTCAGGAACAGCAACACAATGTGAGCAGATGACACAGTTTTCATTTAAAAAAAATACATCAGTAATAAAGCTTATTGAGACTCACTCAGATGTTGGTATTTAAATTAAGAAAGCTAGTTCAGTGAGATGTGCACACGTACTCCCAGTGTACAATCAATTGACTTAATATTACCTCATTAATTAAATATGAGTAGTTCTTACCTATAAAAAATGCCAAGTAATCATTAACTCCTAAATTAGACGTGTTATAACTCAAGCTATTATACACAACTCCGAGCGCAATCCATTCAAATGTCAATAATAAGAACTTCTTTCTTATATTCGGATACCTGAACACGTCTAGCAGGGATGCCTTGCAATCACCCTCCGAATTCTGATCGTCCATTATCCTATTCTCTATCGCGTCTGCATCGTCATCCTGAACGAATATTTTATTCACCAACTGCATAGATTTCCTTCTTAAAGTATTGCCAGGAGATTTAGAACTCTCAGTTTGAGTTCCTTTTTGTTGTTGTTCAGAATTGAAATGAGTTGTCTCTGTGATATTTGAATCTTTGTTCTCCTCTTTGTTTGCCTTTAATTTTGATTTCCTATTAACAATTTCTGCTACTTCCAGTGCTATGGTTTTCTCTAAATTTTCTTTTGAGTTTTGTGGTTCGGATATTTTTGTGAGGTCCGGTTTAAAGGTAAGCATATTGTTGATTCTTCTGTCCACGCGTTCATCACTGTCGGGTACTCCTTTGTAGTCTGACACATGACCGTTCATGTTTGTTAGCGCTGTTAATTCTTCTTGATTATTATCTTCTTCATCCTTTATTCTTTTCTGTAAATTTAATTACTTTTTTAATTGCACTGTTTTACTTCAACCAGATAATACATATATATATATAGGATAAAATGTATTCTGCAGTGAGATGTGTTAATGCATATCATAGCCATTGCTGGACAAAGGCAATATATTTTGTTTTTCATGGTATGAGCTAGTGGCCAACTCTAGTGTCGGAGTTTTCCGGCCACAGAATAAGGAACCCCGACATTTTTTAAAAGCAAGGCGGGGAATTTCTTACTGGGACACCCAATCCTCCACCACTCGCGTCCACAGCGACCCTGCGACCCGTGTTATGTCATCAGTCCATCTCAAGACAGGCAACCCCACACTACTTATTATTAGAATCGTAGCTGCCATTTTAAAACCTCTATGTCATATTGGTTCTGTGAGCAATATATGTAGTCATTCATGTACTTACATGTAAGTCTAACAGGAAACCTCTGGGAAGTTCTATGCCATTCTTTTTCGCGATATTCCTGAGGACTTTTTCTGCATCAGCTATTCTACCTCTGCCGACCAGCCATCTTGGAGATTCAGGTATCAACCAGTAGTAACTGCGGCAAACAAAACCGTTTATTCTAGTTATCAGTATTAGAAGCTCCTACCATGAGATTACTATACTTTCGATACTCGGTAGCTTCTTACTTAGAATAATAAATATGATAAATTTTATGTTTATTATTTTAGAAGACTATAAACGCTGTACGTTTTGCCATAGAATTGTTTTACTTAGACGTTAACGACTAGCTATCGTTAATCACGCGCGAATGTTGTGGTACCTACTTTAGATCAGACAAGTGCGCAACAAACACAACAGAAGTTATGAAGTAGTAATAAAAAATACAATTTATTATATAAATTGCTGCATATATGCTGTTGAAGTTTGAACTTTATTCTTAATAATGTAATCAGATGTTTTCGCGCAAAAAGTTACTCCTTTTTTCTCTAACGTTAGCAATTTGATGAAAAGGTTATTATTTAATTTGATACCTCTAAATGCTGTACTGTAAAACATAGTCATAGTAATTTCCTATGTAATACCATCAGTGTTATCAGACTAGGGACATTTGACCTTAAAATGACCACTTAAGAATCTAATCACATTATTCAATGTACCCACCCATACAATAAAATGAATGGAATGCTCGTAGCTAAGGACAGGTGGAACCAGTCTTGCACAGCGTATGCCAGGAGAGACAAGAGACACATGCCACTGGCAAACAGGACGCCCACCACGATACCTGGAATTGAAAAAAAAACAGAATATCCGAATTAATTTCGTTTAAAAAAAATGTCTATGATTACCGAAATTTATTGAGTTCGAATCAATACAACATGACGAATTGGGCCCTATCCATGGGTAAGCACTCTTTTGTAATTTGTAATGTCTTCTTCGAGTGATCTCAGCCATTACCGAATTTCTGCAGTCACTTTAGGTGTCATTGTGAATATATTATCATTAACAAAGGGATCAAGATCTTTCTTTCTATTACACTGCCGCTCTATCATAATTTCCTAGTGATTTCATGTCTGAACAAAACACTATTTCAAAATTCTGAATACTTCCCATATAATGCTACGTATTCCTTTATGGGGACTAGCTCCACCACACTCTAGTAACTAGAGTCTAGTCCTACTGTTACACCTCTAAGCCAGGTTCTACAGTGGGGTCCAACGAAGACGATGAAGTTTGACCCTCGACGAGTTCTAGGTAAAAGCTAAAGAGTTGTATACCTGCATGAGTCCTGCGATTCGGCGGCATGAGCTCGAGCGCGAGGATGAACGGCTGCTGGTACAACGCCGGGAAGAAGAGGCCACCAGCCACCCTCAACCCCACGTAAGTCCAGTAGGATGAAGAAAACGAAGCAGCTATAGCTAGGGGCACTTCCAGGGCTATCATGAGGAGAATTGTTGGGCGGCGGCCGTATCTGTAAAAACAATAGGTTGATTGAATGTAATTGAAGAAGTTATTTATAGTTCCTGAAGACAGAGAGCGAAATTATATCAAAGGACAAAATATACACCAAGTTTATATTTCCCGTAGGGCTAGGCAAGGGGGGGATTCGAACTATAATCCATTCACGCTGGCCCAGTGCGGGTGTGTAAACTTCACATAACTTTCGGAAGAACTGCACGTTTCCTGACGTTAATTTCCACGATATAAAAGGACATAAAAATATTTCAATATAGATCACAGATCCCAGTAATCCTTGGACCTCAAACCAAGGAACATGGTAGAATTGCTGAAAAGGTTCAGTGAGGAACGTATGGGTATACAAATTAGTAATTATTTGTAGGGAAAAACAAGTCAGTAGTGTTGTCTATTGCTGTTGTAAAGGTAAAGGTAGTGCGTTTGTGTGGTGTGAAATGTGTGTGGGATGTAATGAGTGTGTTGGGGTGTGTTTGTGCGTCAGATGAAAAGGTAATTACGATACTGATAAGAAATTAGATTCGCACATCAAATCTCAGAAGTGCGCGCCTTGATCGGAACCTGCAAACATTGTATTCCAAAGCGTGCTTTCGAGCTCTGAGCAATCACTATAATAAATAATAATAAATATCGCCAAACAGACACACCAACTGTACGGTCCCAAACTAACCAAAGCTTGTACTATGGGTACCGTACAATGGACTGGGGGCGATCCCAGTGACACCCAGACCTGGGCAAATTACGAAAAGGCCATTTCCGAAATTTGCCCTGGCGGGAATCGAACCCGCAACCACCATGTGCAGTGAGCCGAGCGGCCTACGCTCGAACCACTGCGCCAAGCGGTCGTCAAATCACTGTGTAGAATGTTTGTCTGTTGTAGATTATTTTCAAGTTTATAAGTAAATTGATTCAATTAAGTAGCATACTTATCGGACATCCAACCAAAGAACAAGTTGCCGAATACAGAGCCCACCCAGAAAAGCGTGTTGCTCATCCGCGGCAGCCATTCCTGGTCGCACACCAGGGAGAACTGGAACAGTAATGTAAGAAGAGAGTCAGATCCGGACGCAACTATTTTCGTATTCGCCCTGGTCTGAGTACTAGGGTCACATGCAGTAAAATATACAGTACTATAATATATTACTTAGTTTGGAACTTAACAATTGGGTTTATGTCTGGAAACACATATTTTTTATTCATTTAAGACTTCTACTGAGAGTTCTACTGAAACGAGTGTTTTCGGCTGTCACGAGATCTACAGTCGTTACAAGCATTCACGGAACGTCGAAATTGAGTTCGCTGAATCATATTTAGTCGAAGATCGACCAACTTTATGTAGAATGGAATATCTGCAGATTCACAATTCATCGAAGCGCTAGTGACTGACTATCCATACTAGTTGGGTCTCGGAGGCCAGACAGCAAAACAACAAATTAAAGAAAGACTAGGAAAGAAGAAACTGGTAGAATGTATGTGTACAGAATAATGAGGACTTAAACTTACATCGGTAACTAGTGTCCTCTTGTACTGTTCCGTGCTGAACTTCCAGCCGTTTGGGCATACTGATGAGTTCTTACTCCTCACTGAGAGCACCGCTTCTTTTACCTTGGATATCTGAAACATGCGATTTTTACCCTTATAATCATCTGATATCATACTAATATTATAAAGAGGAAAACTTTGTTTGATTGTAATGAATAGGCTCCGAAACTACTGAACCGATTTGAAAAATTCTTTCACTGTTGGGAAGCTACACTATCCCCGGGTGACATAGACTATATTCTATATTTTTTTTTAATTAGGGATCCTTACTAAAACTCCAATAATGTAACCGTAATGTACCCGTGCGACGCCGGGGCGGGCCGCTAGTAGCTTATATAATTAAACAGTTGATAGACAGTGAGTACATAGGCATTGGAGCAGAAGTGACTAAGCCGTTCTAAGTTTGAAATACCTCGTCGTATTACTTTCATTTGTTAAGTACTATCTCCATTACTCTTATCTTGCCCTAGTACTTTTTTGGGTAAAAATATGTAATGGTTAGATAAAACTTACTTGTTTCTTCCTCGCTTCTTCACCAGTAACTGGCATTAGTTGGAAGATATTCACCATCCGAAAAGTACCACCTTCTCTTATTGTCTCTCTTCTGTAAAATAAAATAAAAAATGTAAATAAATTAAGCCGATTTAAAAAAAACCTGAATGCACTAAAAAGCTAGAAATAACTAGGGACCTTGTAATTGATTTAATTTGGAGTCGGTGCCAATTTAAGTAAGTAGGGGTAGGTAGGTACCTAACTAAGAAGTCGTCCTAACGTAGTGTAAAGATAGTGGCACCGACTCTAATAGAAATAAAGGTCCCTATATTTAGAATTTTCAATCTCAGTCCATAATTGACGGAAAACTCGGAAATAATGGTAAGTATAAGCGTACTTATACTATACCAGTAGTTTTTGTAACGTTGTTTTTTCTGTTTGTTATTCTACTGCCAAGACGTAATAAATGACTAAAACATAATGCTAAGATGAGATCGAGGAGGTCTTATATAAGCCTGTTACTAAATCATTTGTCATGATAAATTGGCTGACACTGAACACCAATATTTTTTATACAAATTAAACTACAGCGCAATTTAAAGTTCAGACGTATGTTTTTGCGAATGTTTGATGAATTGAATTTTAAATGCCTCGTTAAACTGCTATAAATGTGTTTATTAAGAATAGCTTTTTCATCTCTATGTAATTTATTATGACTATCGGAAGCGATTTGTAAATAATGTTTTTATCATTAAATAAGCTTTACTAGACAAGCACGGTACAAAATATGAAATAATCAATCAAGGTCGTTTTGTAGGGGTTCAGGGGTGAAAAATGAAGAAGCATGCCAATGTCAAAGTACCAGGTATACATAATACGAAAGATACTCGACCTCTCCTCCACATAATCGCTAAGCGCCTCATGCAACTGCATCGGGTCGACGGCGTACGTTTTACAGGATTCATACACTCCATGCCCTCCTGGTACCGTCAGGGAACGTAGCAAGTCATCTGGAAGGCCGAGGCTGTTCAGCTCTTGTGGTGGCGCGCACCAGTGCTCTGGAGTTGCATTCGTAAACACCTGGAAATGTTGTATTTTATTTGAAAATATTTATTACTTACTTAATATGCGAGCGTCGTCCTTTCGAAAAAAAGAAAACAAAAAAATTTATGAAATTGTGAAAAAAAAAAATTACAATAAACACGAGAAAATTCCTGACGCATTGCACAATATTGCCGCGATGTTAATAATAAGAACTTAATCTATCACACCAATTATCAAAACATGTGGTTTATAATAGATAATAGATATGGCGGCAATTTTTTAGGAATGCATTATGATAATTTGTGATAATTATTGAAATTCCTCTCTTCCCCTCCCTCCATACCATTCCTGACAACGTGCGATCGACGCCTTTCGTATTGCGAACTCATTTAGATCAGACGGATCATACGCGTGTAAGCCAACATTATCCATTACATTATATTATCCACTTTTCATAGCCACATTCAGTTTTTCCATGGTGTAATTGGCCAGTAGATTTGAGCCTGGAGGTCTGGCTGGGCTTCGACCAATGACGTCGCTAAATTTTGATGGGCTGAGGAAAAGTCGAAGGTCACCCATAGGACACATTTTTTTTAAATATTTGTTCACATACGCAGTTGCATCCATCAATGCTCTCGTTCAATTATGTAAAACTAAGCAAAATTTGTATGACAATGGAAGCATACAACGTCATACAAATGACAACCGATGTGTTCCAGACTTACAAAGGAAATCGTGATTCGGTAGTTAGTAGTGACGTGCATCTTATATCGAAAATTGAGAACGGATTAAAAATATTTGTATGTTTAAAAAAAGCCAATTATAAACTTAACAGTTACTCGTAATATATATAATCAAAGTTGTAGTTACAACGCCAATAATTTCGTCAAATAATAATTTATTAGATAGTAGCTGAGCCTGCGACTTCGTCCGCGTGGAATTTAACTTAACAAAAAAGCCCGCTCCCGCGTTATGAGCCCGCGCGACAGGAGCCATTTTTTTAAATTTTGTTTTTCTAAAATAAAAGTAGCCTAAGCTACTGCTTATAACATCAGCTATCTACCAGTGAAAGTCCCGTCAAAATCGGTCCAGCCGTTTCGGAGATACTCTTTGATTTCATGTGTTTTTATTTTTTTACGCGGAACCCTAATTGTTTTTCTAAAATTAAAGTATCCTAAGTTACTCCTTAAAACATCAGCTATCTGCCAGTGAAAGTCCCGTCAAAATCGGTCCAGCCGTTTCGGAGATTACCCGGAACAAACACACAGACAGACAGACAGACAAAAAAAATTTAAATCGCGTTTTTGTTATAGGTGTCTTATGTACTTTCATATGCATTTAGTGAAAAGGTGTTATTTTGATATTACAAACAGATACTCCAATTTTATTTATTTGTAGAAGACTAGCATTCGCCCGCAACTTGGCTTGCATAGATTTTATTTTCTAGATGTCGACGACAGCGCCTCCTATAACTATAACAATGAATCATCCAGGTGACACCATGAGTAGGTACAAAAGTACAAAAGAAAAACATCAAAATCGGTCAAGCTGTTTAGGAGGAGAAGAATTACGAATACACGCACCCAAATTTCTCGCACACAGCACGAGTGCACATGCACCTACGTGCTTACTAATTTATGTTTTTACTTATAAATCACTTACATAATACTCGTAGGTACTCATCGTTACAAAGTATTAATCTGTGGGCAACGGGGTTGATTACACTTAAAGTAATATGTACCTGTAATCCAACTAGTAATAAGTAAGTGTAATTGTTTGTTGCTCCAAATAAATAAATAAAAAAAAACAAATTATATACAAAAATATGGAATACCTACTTCTTATGTAGGTATTATTTTGTAAGAAATTTTAGAATTATACTTTATCTACTTAAGGATGTCAATTTACACGATCTTTTACAAGTCACAAGCTTATGCCCGCGACTTCACCTGTTTGGACTTAAGTGAAGCATGATATTTATGTGTTAATCAATTTTTTAAGCCAAATTTTATCCAAATCCGTTCAGCCATTTTTGCGTGATTGAGTAACAAACGTCCAAACATACAAACTTTCACATTTATTATTAGGATCACACTTGTATGGTGCTATCTGTTAATGACTATCAAAAACCCAGATCATTAATGGATTAGTTATCAAATCTGCGTTCCTTAATTAAATTTATTCGGATATTTAATCCGCACTTATCCGAATATCCCCATCACTATTTCCCAATGATTCATTGCGCATAGTAATTGAACGTGTATTATGCTATGATTGAGTACTAGAAGATGACACATGCATTCTTAACGACGGTATCAGTCAAAACGGTAATTGCTTAGTAAGTAGCTCGACTCGACACGTAGATTATTGGCTTATTTTGTACAGCAGTAAGTACACAAAGTGGTAATTAGGAGCCATCCATAAATTATGTCACATGAATTTCATGCTTTTTTGACCCCTCCCCCGGCCTTGTCTCAGCTGGTCACATTTGTGAGCCCCTCCCTACCTAGTGTGATGTCACATATTTTACATTTTGAAATTTATGAAATTACAGCAGTGTTCTGAATTTTTTTTTTATCTCCATTTAAATATTTTTTTTATAAAATCAACATTAAATCAAACATAGGCATGAACATGAACATAACATTTAAAAAATGAAATGTATAGTCATGCAGACAGAATTACAACTATTTTTATGTTCTTCTTTACTAGGTATGTAGTTTACATTTAGTGTTGTAATACTTAGATATAAAATATTATATTTTGAAAGAATGTGATGTCACAAAATTTGGGACCCCTCCCCACCCCTTGTCACACAATCTCACGCATCGTCGACCCCCTCCCTCCTCCTTATAGCGTGACGTAATTTATGGATAGCCTTTACAAGGTAATTTAGGTTCTGTTGTTTCGTATGGGATTTATGGCATACACTATTATGGTAAATGTTCACTGTGTGAAGGTGACGGAGCATCGAATTGTTTATAGATTCCTCGCGTGTGTCAGACTTGTTGGTTGTATGATGTATGGCCCGTATTAATAAATCGATCTCAAGCCTGAGAGCAGTCTTGAGTACGCGTTTGACATGTCGTTTTGTACTGGTATGACATAAGAATACCATTTCCAAGATCGCTCTCAGATTTGAGATCGATTTATTAATTAATTCCGGTCTTATGTCGCAGATGGATAGGAAAATAAGATATTTTTTAGTATATAATCTGACTCATATCTGTTTTAAGTGGAATTGATTCTAGTGTCGATTCTGAACAAACTAATATATGGTTTTGCGCAATTTCATTGACACGTTATACACCATCACGCCTTTATTCCTGGATCGAGTAAGCAAAGGTGAACTGCAGATCCATATGTAGCTGATTTTGAAGAAGACTTCTGTATAACCTTTCGATAAATACAAGCAATAAAGGTGTAATATATTTATTTAAAAAAATCTGCTAAAAATTATAATTACCTGAGAAAACACCAAAAAGGATGTTGGTATAGCGGCCAGGCCACATAGCAAGTAGAACAGCACTAAGTGCCAGTACCCGCTCCTGGTGGCGAGGACTGCAGCCTCGTCCAGCTCCCGGGTCCACGACGTCATTGTCACCTCACTATTATCACTCTGGAGTGTATCGGTACCGCTGTTTTGGAGACCGCGGGCCGAGCGCCAAACATTTTGATTACGTTGAAATCTTTTGTATCCTTTTGTTGACCTGCTCTTTTTCAATTTTGATATATTTTTTATCTATTATTATTTAAGTACTTTATTATTTTTTGGGATATTTTATATTTGTTATTGTTAATGTGTGATCTTTTATAAAAAAATATATTGCCATATAAACTAATTATTGACTAATTAGCAGATACTTTTTGTAAAAATATCCGTATTTATTGATAAATCTGAAGTTTTTTTTTTCAAAATATATGCCACTATTATATGAGATTAAAACTAAACGAATTATATTAAATTTTAGCGTAACGAAACATAACAAGTCCAAACAATGATTTGATTAAAACTATTTACATTTCACCATTCGCACTTTCTATCGAACATAATAATAATAATATTTGTCCGCACGTCTGTCTCTTCAACGCACAAAATCGTACTAAATCACTCGCTAACAGAGACACAAACGAGTAGGTATAAGCCGACTGTGTGTCATGGCCCATAAATACCCATACATGCATATCTGATCGTATGTAATCTTTATTTTGTAGTGCTACATCGATAAGGTGACTTAGAATCTTACTATTGTACACAAAGTCACCGCAGCGAGTTTTAACAAAACAACATAAAACACCGATATTATTGAAATGTGACGGCTATCACCATGGAACTAGAATGCCATGGAAACGCACTATTGCGTAAGGAACAGCCTTTGAGTATAATTTTATAAATAACCACTGATTCTAATTTTGTGTGGCACCAAAAAGTTGGTGCTGGTTAGATTTAAATCGGAACGTTGAGCAAGATACAAAATACTATACATAATTTCTCATTCACCCTAACGAAAATTCCTACGTGTGTAGCTTCCTGACACACCTGTCATAACTATTAATTCCAGTTTAAAAGCAAAATAAATGATAGTCTGTGTCTATTTGATGACCACTTGGCGCAGTGGTTTGAGCGAAGGCCGCCCGGCTTACTGCACCGGGTGGTTACCGGTTCGATTCCCACCGGAGCAAACTTCGGAAATGGCATTTCGTATTTTGTTGCATTCTGGGTGTCACTGGGATCGCCCCCAGTCCATTGTACGGTACCCATATTACAAGCGTTGCTTAGTTTGGGACCATAGAGTTGGCGTGTCAGTCTTGCGATATTTATTATCACATTGAATTAAAAATCAACCCCCTTCCCCTTTCCCCTCCCTCTGGCTCCCTCTCCTTCATGTCGGCGACGTACAAGCAACGCCTTTAGCATTGCAAGCAGGATACAGTAACAGAAACATTACAAAGTCATAGAAACAAGTGTTAAGGACCACGCATTTCGCGGGTTAGTGGCGATATTCATTTATTTATTTAAACAAATGACCGCGGCGGCGTCGTCGCAATGTATAATCTACTTTTAGGAAATAAAACCTTGAGTAAACCATTTACATTTTATTTTTTCTGTAACAAGGCTGGCGTAAGCATATTATATAGGTACACGGCAATACAGCCTATCAATATGTTTATTTATATGGCTTTATATATTTACTTTACATTTACTTTATGTATTTTTTGAAGCGACGTTTGGGGCGCTCACCGCGCTGCCACTCTATCCGTGCTAAGCGTCAGTAGCGTTACACGACATATACTGAGTGGCAGTGGCAGTGGCGCGCGCGCCGCAGCTATTTTTAACGCTTAGTTCCTACGCTTTATACTATAAAGCTTCGCTTCTTTCGGGCGTCCCTAGACGGCACTGTTTTCGTCCTGAATGTATCACTAAAAATACGTTTATAATGAAAATGTTTGATAACATCATTTTCGTATTAGTTAGCGCCAACATTAAGTGAGTTCAATTAGTAATTCTGCAATATCTAAGATCTAATACTATACAGGTTGGGTTTCTGCGTCAGCGTGTTACAAGTTTTACGGTGGAAGAGCCAAGGAGCTGGCTCGATAGGGGTACCATCCTCTCACGGAAGGTCGGCATAAAGTATCAATTATAGCTGCTTTCGTACGATAAGTAAACGAGGCGAAAGACCAACCCCCTGACTTTCTATGCCTATATCCTAGTTCCCTTTAGGTTGGCAACGAATTGCAAGCATCTATTGGCTACGGTAACTGCTTAACATCAGGTGAGTCGTACGCTTGTTTGCCGACTTTGCTACATTACATATAATCAAATAAAAAAAAAAATATTATAGTGACCAAAATATGTTCCATTATAATGTTTTGGTCAGAGCGAAGCCTTTTTTGCAGGTGGAGATATCCTTATGGAGAATACTCCTCGGGGGAAGCAGACTCGCTCCGCAGCGCCCTCACGGTACTGACGGCAGCATTGGCCAGACCACGTCGGGTCAAACCAAAATTATAAATAAATAAATAAATATCGCCAGACTGACACACCAACTGTATGGTCCCAAAATAAGCAACGCTTGTACTATGGGTATCGCATAATGGACTGACACCTCTCTGACTGGGAGCGATCCCAGTGACACTATAGTAACGTTCTTGATAATTCTATGTCAAGTGTCTCTCCGCTTGCACTGTAACCTCACCTTAGACGGTGGCGCTTTCAAACCGAGATTTAAGACCTGTTTTTCAAGAGATAACATTAATCGTGTGTATTTATAGAAAGGAACTCGTTTCGTTGCGACCCAAGAGTGCCTGGCGATAGATTTCAATAATTAATTACCTGTTTTTGCAATACTAGATTTATTTGAACAGTCTAATTTGAATCTCAAAAGCCAAGCATTAATTTCAATGTTGAGAAAGATAATGGCGTCAATTCTGTTGTAGTTCAATCGAGTCTAAACTAAATTGTATATTATTTAAAACTATGGATGTCTTGCCGATTATGAGAAGGGCAGCAATACATTTAGTATTTAGTTAACCCCCCCTCCCAAATCCCCCCCAAACTATGCGAGCTAATGTAATGAATAGACTTCTAAGAATAACCCAGCGATTCAATCAGTACACAACAG
The DNA here is from genome assembly GCA_905147325.1 of Notodonta dromedarius. NCBI lineage: Eukaryota > Metazoa > Arthropoda > Insecta > Lepidoptera > Notodontidae > Notodonta > Notodonta dromedarius. Next base: position 819,455 of record LR990183.1, on the reverse strand, counting down.
GTATGGCGATCTAAATAAATATTATTGTATTAATAAATCACGTACCAATATCTTATCTTTTATTTGTAGATATGCGCGCGGTAACGGCGCATACACACTAAGGTTTTTTTACAGAATCTATGACAAAAAATATATGAATAATTGACACCAAAAATAATACGAATGGATTGCGTTAACACAAAACATGTTTGTTAATATTGTTTCCGTATATAATCACTAGCATTTCGCATAGGGGTTGGCAGAGGCGCTCTGGGGATCAACATTTCACCGACGGTATCTTGGTCCCAATACAATAGCAAGCAAGCCTGTTGCCCGGACACTCACCCTCTATGCGAGGGAAGTTTGGGCTGTAGTTCAACCATGCCGCGCTGGCTGTGTGCGGGTTGGCTTACCTCACAAATCTTTCATAAGACGTGCAGATTTCTCCACGATGTTTTCTTTCACCGTAAGCAAGTGATAATCATATAGAAATTATGATTCGCACATAGATTTCGAAAAATCCAGAGGTGCGAGCCGGGGTTTGAACCCAAGACCTGGTGGCTGCAAGACGCGTGCTTTAACCAATCGGCTATCACTGCATTGTTAGAAACAAATGTTTATTATTATAATGAACCATTTATTGTAGCTAGAGACTCTAGCTAGAGTTCTGCTCTACGCTGCGCCGCGTCATAGGTTCTCTCTCCGTTCCGTCTCTACATCCGTTATAATTAGATAAGTACCTATGAATTTATTAAGAATTCAATTATTATATTACAATAACAAAATAATAATGCCATTAAATTGGTTTTAATATTGTAATCAATATTAAATTTATTGACATTTAATTCAGACATTTACATAATGGAACTTAATATGTATTAGCATATTTTTACAATTGTTTTTAATAATGGTTTTATATTTTGGATGCTAGGTTGTCATATGATACATACCTACAGATGTACACTTAAGGTGAAGGCGCCTGTCTAGCCCGCGAAATTAAAAATTTTCGAGAATTTTTTTTATGGTTTATCCAAATTCTGAAAACATTTAAGACAACATTTTGTGATTTGCGACAAACACAGTATGCAGTGCGTTTATTAATACATTTATTTTACTCTAAATATTATCACGGTGGATATGATACTAGTAAATCACTAAATATACAAAAATTGCCAGATTATCTGGATAGCTGTCGTTCTTGAAATGTTTTAGAGTAAGTTGGATATATTAATAAATGCACTGCACATGGTCTTTCTCGCGAATTACAAAATGTGCCTTTTATTATTATCAGATTTTGAAAAAAATCTAAAAAACCTCAAAAAATTTGAACTTCGCGGGCTAGATGGGCGCTTCAGCCTTAAGTAAAAATAAATGAATACCTAATTAACTGTAGTAATTTTACGAAAGGTCGCTTCGTATTGAGTCATGTAGGTATATTTTTTAAATACGTCAGATACCTTTTGCATTTACATTGTACCGTTCCAAATGAACACTTTCAGCATTTCGCTGGCAAAATCAACGATAATAGGTATATTACTTAAAATAACCTAAACGATCTCTTTCAAAATGCGTCCTAAACACTTGTAACCAACGAAACTTTCCGCTGTATATGTTCCGTTCAACATAATTAAATATAATGTCTTTAGTACATCTTACGTTTCGTTATTTCCATAAACACTCCCACATATATTAATAAGTAAATAAATAAATATCGCCAGACTGACACACTAACTTGTCGATCCTGGCTTACAGGAGTTACAGTGGTGGGAGTGTGAGGCGGGAATAGTCAAATTAAAATAAAAAAAAGCAACGCTTGTACTATGGGTACCGTACAAAGGACTGGGGCGATCCCAGTGACACCCAGACTGGGGCAAATTACGAAAAGGCCATTTCCAAAACTTTCCCCGGCGGGAATCGAACTCGCAACCACCCCGTGCAGTGAGCCGAGCGGTATACGCTCAAACCACTGCGCCAAGCGGTCGTTACATTTCCTGTGACGGCTGTACACCAACCGTATTTTCCCAAACTAAGTAAAGCTTGTACTATGGGTACTGTTACCAGGGCATTACGAAAAGGCCATTTCCGAAATTTGCCCCGGCGCTGGCGGGAATCGAACTCGCAATCACCCGGTGCAGTGAGCCGAGCGGCCTACGCTCAAACCACTGCGCCAAGCGGTCGCTATATTTCCTGTGACAGTGGGAACTCTCGTGCAATGGCCTATGTGCATACCTGATTGCCGGTCAAAGGTACATAAATACATCAATGAAATCCAAGACGCAACGGCGGACCCTCGACGAAGTGATTACGACAATTGTCTATCACATTCACAGCGGTACGGCTGCCATCTTTTTAGTATTTGCCGGGACAATGCGGAAGATTAGGGTGACTGTTTACTTGGCTATGCTATGAAGCGGGACTCGCCCGCTTCGACCAATAGAGTTTCATAGCGGCTAACCGCCCTGTCAACTTGGGCAAGACTTAGCCGAAGTTGACAGGGCGGTCACCCTTATGTAGTTCCACCTTCTCACAAAAGATGGGCGTAAAGTAGGTGCGTTTCGTACAATGAGTGAGATAGTTGGAAGCCCAACCTCTCCTCCTTTCTCTTCTATCTATCCTACTCCCCTTAAGGTTGACAGCGAGCGAGCAATGCCATTTCTATTCAAGCATCTATAAGCTACGGTAACTGCTTAACATCAGGCGGGTAGTTAACTTGTTTGCCGACTTTGTTATATACCTATAGGTATATAAAGGATGGCTTAAGAATCAGCTCAAATTTGCGCTCTGAGATCAAATCGATTTTTTATAACCGGCTTTGGTATCATGAACATAATATTACCGGTTTTTTAAACGTTTGATTCGGTTTTGTCCGAGAAATACCTGATATCTGGCTACCCCACTCATGCCACGTACTAAATTATATTCAAACATCCGTATTTATTCGTTTGTTTGTTTGTTCCTCGTTAGCGGTTCATGGTACCAGGTTACCAGGTCAGGGCAGCAGGTATTCCCATGTATTAGAATATACTTTGCATACTAAATTATACCGTGTGAGCTTGTAAACAAAGTCGTGTTTGTCGTCTTCCGCTTTCTCTTCTCCGTGCTGCTGACGCCTGTATACTAAACGCCTGTACACTACCTAAATGGAAGGTAGTTTTTTTTGGCGCGTCACATTTAAAATTGATTACACGAAATTGAGTTATACATGTTCTACATCTAATGACCAGTATGGGGACCGAACCCGGAACCTCTCGGATGGGAGCGCGGCCTTCTGACCACTACGCTATTGGCACTTCATAATAATGTTTAATTTGTCTCTTAAAAATATAATTCCGTACCTAATATTATTTGTAAAGCACTTCTTTAAAGATAAATAAATAAAACATGTTGTTTGTTTATCACATATTTGTTTAAAAACGACGTGTTTTGGTATGTGTGGTGTGCGCACAATGCATACATTATAATGTTTTATTAATGTTTTATATTTTTAACTCAACAACATTGGAAAATATAATTTTCTTAACTCAGTGAACCCACACAGAGCCAGTGAGCTGGATGATGGCCTGAATCCCCCTCGTATTGAGGGGAGCCATGTGGGTCCAGCGGATTGTTTACTTTCATGAACTTTTGGGCTAATAATTCCATAGCGCATAGCTTCAAAACTACTGAATCAAATTAGATGAAAAAGCTCACTTATGTCAACCTTATTGTTGTAAAGTTTCAAGGGGTTTTATGACCCATGTAAATTCTTCAGTTCTGACAGTTGTTCTATAGGCAAAACTGTCAAAGGTGACATATTTAGATACGCAATACGTCAGTTTTAAGGAATTGCGAGTTGAATGTGAATCGCATCGAGCGACAGCAGTTAATAGAGTTGGGTCTCTGAGTACGAAGTCGGTGACTGATCTTAGTAAATAGAAAGGAATCCGATAGACGCAGGCGCGGCAGACCGTGCGAGACCTTAGCTGGACCGTTCATGCGTACGCGTACTTAACGCTCGTCATTATTGACTAACATTACCAACTTCATTAGATCATCAATTATAATTATTTACTTAACAATCATAATAATATGAATTTAAATATGTTTTTTCGACCGAAAATTAAGCTCGCGAACAAAAAAATGGATGTAAAATAGTTTCTGCTTACTCTTTCAAGAAACTTCGTGAGTTGTTTTTATTGGCTCGTAAAATTCCTTTGCCTGCCTCAAAATTCTTTTTAAATTAAGTTTTAATACAGGTTCTATTTGCGTTTTGCATAAATATTATATTTCTCGTCTCAATTTTATGTCGAAATTCCATTTACGGCTTTATGTGCTGAGAATTTGCATTTATTTGCGTCATAAATTAACATTATAAAAATTTTAACCAACTTCTCTCTAAATTATAACCCTTATTAACACTCCTCCGACACCCAAACTGAGGCCCGAGCCTCCGTTGATGTTCCTTTAAGGATCTAGTAGCAAGGAAATCTCTGTCCGATTACTAAGGCACCATAATCCAATGACGTTATATAGAACATACTAGGAAGAACCCTGAATGGGGTCCTACCATGATCGATGTACAAGCGATTTTAATCCATAACTATGTATGTGGAGGACCGCAAACAAGGTCCCAATTAGCGGCAATTTGTTCGCTATTAACTAATCGATGTGCGCGGAACAAATTGTCTATTCTCCTGTGACGACTGTCGCCCTAGTCAATGTCAGTTCCTCAATAGTTTATTACTCTTTATCTTCACGTTTTTACGGTTTTATGAGGTGGCCAGGATTACGATCGTATGTTTTTTTCTACTTTAGCTTAGCTTAGCTAACCCCTTTTTTGGAACCTGTCTTGTCATCACAAACAACACTTGTTGTCAACAAAACATCTTATTTAATGTTGAACGCATTCAATGATAAAATTTATTTGTAAAATCAATACATAACAAATGTAGTCACTTAAAACCCAGCCGGCACCTCTGACTACCCTCGCCGTATAATAATGATGTTTGTCCATCGCTCACGTAGGGGCTATCGATCATTATGTCCATTGGTGACAAGTCACGTGCCACGAAGACGCATTCCGTAATAAGAAATTGGGATACGTCGCATAGAAAACAGTTTTGTGCGTAAGACGGTGTGAAAAATAAAAAGGCAAGCCGTGTACGGACTGACTGTGTGGCCACGCGAGGCTGCCTTAGCCCATATCGTGCCTGACAGCCTATGATTTGACTCAGCCAATCAGCTCATGATTACAGCCGGTTCGTGAGCGAGATAAATATCTGTGTATATACCGAGGTACCGCCTCGCTAGGTTATGTCGAGCAAACCGCTTGCAACATATTATAAATGCGAAAGTAACTCTGTCTGTCGGTCTGTCGCGCTTTCACGCCAGAACTACTGAACCGATTTAAATGAAATTTGTTACACAGATAGTCTAGAGCCTAAGAAAGGACATAGGCTACTTTTTAATGCGCCAAAAGGGTTGTAAGGGGTTGAAAGGGGGGGGGGGGGTGAAAAGTTGTATGGAAGTATCGTCATTTTTAGAGCTAGAAGCTTGAAACTTATGTTTTAGGCTGTTGATTCGATATTAATAAATATGACATTCCAAGTTTGTAAAAGTTTCACCCTCAAGCGTGTGAAACTATTCCACGCGGACGAAATCGCGGGCGCAGCTAGTTGTATATAAACGGGTTAGTTGACAGCAAACCAAGTGAAATAATAAGGGAGATCGGAAAGCCACGTCTTAATAAGCCGAGGCCTCATTGCGAGGTCGCCTGGTAAAATGAAAGCGCTCGAGACGCAGCACGAACGTTTGCCTTGCTGAGGCACTACTGTCCAATCGAGGCAAAATAGTCTCGCGAGGCTGCTCAGTCGGTTAAAACATGGCTATTATTTGGATCATATAGTGGTGAATGACGTAATAGTGACGTCACGACCCTTCTAGGTCGTTGCTGGTGTAATAGGGAAATATCGGTAGGTAATCAGAAATTAGGCTGGACGAGAAGCCGACCCCAATGATTTAAAACCTTGGAAAAAGTAGGGTGGTTCCCTAGGTTTTAGACTAAGATCTTAGTGTGAAGACGTTTGAACGTAGGTATAAATTCAATAACAAAAACGAGGTAACCAAAATGGTTTGAACTGTATTAGTACTTACTTACCGGTTGAAGACCGAGATTCAGGATCTTTGTACAAATTACGTCGAACATGTTTTTGTTTTTAACTGAACACACCCTGATTTGATTAGAGGTTTCCATGGTAAACATTGGTAGATGAATAGTTGTCCAAAATTTTCATATACTTACCATCGGTTTCCGTGGTGTAGCGGTTATCACATCTGCCTAACACGCAGAAGGCCCCCGGTTCGATCCCGGGCGGAAACATTGCTTTTTGTCATTTGCCAATGTTCGTTTTCGTTTTATTATTTTTTATAATAGAAAAAGGATAGCATAAAGAAAACGGCAATAAACTAATAGTACCACTCAGTCTTACTTAAAAGTTGATAGAAATTATTGTTTGTAGCGCCATCTATTATCGAGTAGCACAAACAGGAATAAATGTTTAATCAATAGAAACTAGATAGTTTGACTACTGCCCTCAAGATGACGCTACTTGCATAAGTAATTCGTATATTATATTACAAATATAATTATGTTTAAAGTTATTTTAACCAATAGTCTTAGAGAAAGACTTTAACACAGAGATTTTACCACAGTATATGTCTTCTGAAACCATAAGTCAAAGTCAAATCATTTATTTTGTTTAGGCCTACGTGGGCACTTTTAAATTGACAGTTTTACATACTTAGGTATGTATTATTTTTCGTCTGCAACCGGAGTGGAAAGCGACCTTGACTCAAAAAATCCAGCAAGAAACTCAGCGGGCTTGTCATTTTTATTTTTTTATAATTTCTATAAATCGCCAGTCGCATAAGTAGATAGGTAAACTATGTACTTATTATAATTTATTAATGAAAATGTAATCCCCAATACCCAGAAATGTTGCCATGCCATCAAAGTTCATTATCCTTGCAATGTCCAAGAACCCTTACGCCTTGTTTGCATTGCAAAACAAACGTAAGTTATCAAAGTAAATGCGTTTTCAGGAAAAAAACTGAGCACCGAGATCATCGCACGATAAAAAAATGCAACCGCCGCTGATAATAGAAATTGCATGGAAGGTATGTTGTGATGGCACACCTGGGGGCTTCATACTGGTGTCTTTATCTAGCTGGCTAGTAGATTAGTCAGTCTTGACGTAGCTATCTAAAATAAAAATATTTCCGTGTTAACAGCGCCTCTAGCGGATATAATAGGAACTGTTAATTTCAAGATTCGGAAGACGACATAATAATTTTTGTCCGAGCAAAAAAATGTTATCTTTATTCATGAAATAAAATTTAAATTAATTAAATGTCAAAATTATCTGTTTATGTTAATCAATAAGTACGTTCTACGCAGTCGGTAATAATTCTTAATCTTCCTATTAAATAACCTACTTTCATAAATATAATATAAGATTACTTCATAAATATAATTTCAGAAATAATAATAATAATACCCATTATTATTATTATTTCTTGTAGTGTAAGTACCGTTCGGAGTCGAGACCCTAGGTCCATGGGATCCATCCACACAAAGATCTATTTGATTTGTAAACGCAACCGGGGAAAGATTGGTAAACGCAACCGGGGACCCGGGGGCCGGGCATTTCCTCGCTCAGCACACTTTACCCATCCAGCCAGGAAATGCGGCAAGCATCTGGGGTACGCTTCTCCATGGGCCATATTTAGCACATTTTCTAACACCTAATAAGTACCTACCAAGGAAGTTTAAAGTCCATGTATATTGCTTGGGTACTTACCTACACAGTATTTTTTCTAGTACCTTTAGTGACAATGGCGTTGCCTGCTCACATTGCGTTGCTGTTCCTGAGAATGTAGGCATACCAACTTTATTCATTCAAAAGAGTAACCATTAAATTTTCTTGCCAAATCATCTCAGTACACACGCAGCATTCCGAACCGGTGGTAGATTCTAACAATTCATACATGTTTTGTTGGCTTACACATGATAAATAGATGACGAATAAAAAGATTTTAAATTGTAACTTTCTAGCTTTTTGTAGGTACTTGTTTATTTAGGTAGCTCTACTACTTTAGGTATCTACTCCTTTAAAGCCCAATGATTTCAAGTTGGTAAGTTACCTATTATTTATTATAGGAATCAATTTCAGTATTTATTTGCCAGCTTAAGAGCTAGGCTTCAAGCTCAAGTCTTCGTTATCATTATCTTTATAATAATAATATTATATAATATTAAATATTGATGCAGCATATATAAATATGCTGCATCAATATTTACAGCTCTCAGATTTGAGTTGCGCTTCAGTATTTGGCTATAAGTTTGCTCTAAGTAACTACGTAAGCATGCACAGAGTCGATCAATTCTCATCGTCCCACACATTTAATGAGTGTGGGTAGATGATAATTTTGATCGAGTCAAACACGACTCACGCCATCTATTGAGCCAAATTGGAGCTAATTAATACGTCGGTAGATACTTACGTCAAGAGTGTCAATGTAGCAAAACAGTTTTTCAAACATGGAAATGTATTTTGTAAATGTGACTAAATATAATTTAATGGAAATAAGGACTGGCGATTTTCGTGATGAAATAAATATTGATAGTGGAATAACAGTGGACAGTACAATTAATAATAGTGCTTTTAATAGTGGAACAGTGACCTTCACTTGTGACTGCTTCTCAGAATAGTCATCATCGGAAGAGGCTATGCATGGATTTAACAAAACAGCGAGGCATGTCTGTAAGTGTTTATTATTAAGACGCCCTGTGGATCATATACCTAATTAGATTTGTACAATACGCGAACCTGCACTGGGCCAGCGTAGTGGACTATGGCCTGAATCCCCCTCGTAATGAGGGGAGGCCCGTACCCAAGATTGGGACGTTAAAAGGGCTAAAATATTATATGTATAGCCTATTTATGTCCCACTGCTGGGCAAAGGCGTCCCCTTTCCGTCTCAACAGATTCCTATCATGGGCCAGTTGTGGCCACGTTTTACCCGCATATGTGTTCGAATCGTCGCACCATCGTCGTCTTGGCCTGCCACGACGTTGGTGACCATCTTCGGGCGTCCAGACGCCCACGCTCGATTCCACTCACATTCGACTCGCAATACGTCAGTTTTGACAGTAATTCTATAGGAAAACTGTCAAAAGTGACATATTCAGATACGCGACACGTGACTAGAAGAGTCGGATCGAGCGACAGTCGTTAACAGAACTGGGACACTGGTATTGATACGATTTTCCCACCATTGCGGATCCATTCGAGCCACGTGGCCGGCTTAACAACGCTGAAGTCGGACCGAAATTCATTTATTATAATTTTAATAAACAAGTATGTCAGTGTGACATAACCGCGACCAGGAAGCGATCACAATGCCTCAATTCTTCTCGTTTTGCACGCTCTTGCGTAAAACTGGTTGCAATTTTAAGATTTTATTTACGTACAGGCTGCTCTTATTTTTTCGTGGGAACTCTACACATCTAGAGACAGGTGTTTGCTCAAAAATATAGGTAACAGTCAGAGTTACCTGTCTTAATGCTCAGAACATGAGCTATCGCCAGTTTTTACCGAATGCGAATTGACAGACATTTTTATTAATTTTCTTTTTTAAATTGTTCGGTAAGATTTTTTACTAAAACTTAAAAACAGACACAGCCTGGTTATTTTAAAATTTCTACCAATAGTTATGGGTAATTGTAGACAGGTAATTAATTAATAAATCTGGTTTCTATATCAACAATTTCGGCAAACAAGCGCAAGCAAACCTTAGCCTATAGATGCTTGCAATACCAATGGCATTTCTCGCACATTGCTGGCCTTTCTGGCTCTCTCACTCATAGTACGAAAGGCAGCTATAATATCTACTTTACGTTGATCTTCTATCACAGGGAACCTACTACATTTTTTTTTTTTACTATATGTTGTTGGCCAGAGTGGACATAACAACTTCACCCGGACAGAGGGCGAGCGCAAGTGCGCTCCAGCCAGAGGGGCAGGGGGCAGCTAGCTCAAGGGCGCCACAAGGGACACGACCTCGGCTTGGGCCGCTGCCAGGAGAGGTGGCGAGGATAAATCTACCACCGGTTCGGAACGCGGAACCTACTACCATGTACTAGCCAGCCTCTATATAAACTGTGGGTATATTGTGGTCCTTGCTAAATAAAGAAATGTGCAGATGCTGTGTCACTTGTTCGTTGAGTGTTGCAATTTTTTTTATCGTTGTTAAAGAGTAAACAGCCTGTGTATAACTACGTTCCGGTCTACTTCTCCAGTTGCCGGCGGGCTGCGGCCAGTTATGTAACACCCTGTAGCAACCACTAGGCATTTTTATTGCTAGACGAGCGCCAAGACGCGTGCAGCGTGCTTAAGGGCGTCAAAAGGGCTACTTTATTATAATTATAATTAATCATGAAATTATGGACAGAAAATACTTAAAAGTTAATTAAGTACTTTAATTATTTAACCAAATTCATTGCAAGCCTTCTCTAGTAATGTTTAATCGGAATAACCAGGCTGTCATAAAACAAAGTAGATTAAAATTATGCCAGAATTTTTTTATAGGTAAGTACATAAATACTCCTATTACAGGTATAAGTTTTCAATGAATGAGCCACTAGCCGTAAACTAAGTCAGCAAATTCTTCCATGACAATAACCATTGATATATTCTGAGAACCGATATAATGTTGATTACTGGCTGTTTTCTTTAAAATTAGTCATTGACCACCTACGTGATTGTCTTCACAAGCCGCTTCATTGAAAGAATTTCACCAAAAACTATGCGTCAACAGAAAATTAAGAGATCTTAGCTTGTGGACATGATTGGAGAGGGTGTTATGAAATAGCCTTTCGACTCGCGTTCTTTATGACATTTAGGACCTAAGAGACGTTAGTTAAGCGTTGTGGAGGCTGCCCTCGCAATATAGAGGTCTCGGGTTCAATCCCCACCCTGGTTATGAAACCATTGACGTGGGCCCACTCTTAGGGTGCACGACCACTTGCGTCGGGTGAGCTGGCTGCTAACTAGCCCGCTCGCTTCGACCAATGGGATCGCTTAATTTCCGGAGCTAATTTATAGCAAGTGATTTATTGGTTGGAGCGAGCAGGCTATTTTAGCCCACCCAGCTCAAGTGAACCGTCACCCTTAGCCTTATTGACGAGGCTATAACTGTGACTCTATCTGATAATCTGATTTTGATATTAATGTAAAAAATAGGACAGCCCGAGGAAAAGCTAAGTAGAAAAATGATGATTGAATAATATAAAATAGTACACATTACGCAGAAATAAAAATTGCAATCAAGTGATTTTATAGTTCCTGATACTTAGGTATCTCTTTTAAGCAATGTTTACTAAACGTGTTTTAATCATTAAAAGGAATTTAAAAAATCAAGACGTATCGAGACGTTAAGTAAAAAATAGTGAAAATAAAATAATTCTAGGCATTACAAAAATCATTTGTTGTCTCAGTGACCCTAAAATTCAAGGTAGAGCTACAAATGACGTCTGCTTACTGCTAGTCCATGCTGTCGGCTACTTATACCATAGAGACAGGTCTTCGTCCAGCCACGATAGAGAGGATGAGTGAGTTTTCCGGTAGAGTGGGGGCGCGGAGGCTGCGCGGGAGTCGGTCGCCGACCCGCCGCGCGTCGGCCTTGCACGTGCGCGGTGCACCCCCGCACGGCAGAGTGGTCGTTAGTAGGTTCAACATGTTTTATGCCAATGAAATTCGTAAATATATACTCCGTCTTTGTCAGACCTCTCACTTCATCGCGTGCATGGTTGCTAAGGTGTTGCGTATTAGGACACTTAAAAAGCAGCTTACAGACTGGCAGTATAATCCGATAGTGACATTAGCCAGTCTCCTATTACATTTCTATGGAACCTACTTAATCCCATTTATTTAACTTCTCAGCAGCTTTTTGTTCGAGAAAAAAATATTAAGCTCAAACAAACTTTGTGTATGGATTATATAGATAATCTTAATAAGTTTGTACTTAAGGTGAAGGCGCCTGTCTAGCCCGCGAAGTTCAAATTTTTTGAGTTCTTTTAGAAAGTTTTCAAAATCTGACAATAATAAAAGACAAATTTTGTAATTCGCGAAAAAGACCGTGTGCAGTGCATTTATTAATACATTTATTTTACTCTAAATATTATCACGGTGGATATGATACTAGTAAATCACAAAATAACATACAAAAATTGCCAGATTATCTGGATAGCTGTCGTTCTTGAAATGTTTTTGAGTAAGTTGGATATATTAATAAATGCACTGCACACGGTCTTTTTCGCGAATTACAAAATTTGTCTTTTATTATTGTCAGATTTTGAAAAATTTCTAAAAGAACTCATAAAATTTGAACTTCGCGAGCTACATGGGCGCTTTAGCCTTAAGTAGTTTTAATATCACATTTAAATCAAAAATTGCCAAATGGTGAATGAAAATGCCGTGAATAAACCTACAAGTCTTTCGAAATTAATGTTAAGTTCGTCAACTCGCACTAGGACAGCGTGGCCCACATGATCCTCACATTGAGAAGGCAATAGGCAATAGGGTTGGCCTCTTCATCCCTTAAATATATATTCTTTGCATTGAAATAAAAACATCAAATAATAAAAAATATCTAAAGTCAGAATGTCGTGCAGGTGTACTTGTGCGTTCGGCGACCGGTGCATTGACTCTTGTCTATGCAGTTTTGGTGATTATGATTACCTGCGACCTTTAATTAAACGTAACTCACGGACGAATGCTGAAATGCTGCTTAATGTTTAAACCCCACTAAGCTGTTTCATAGTTCAGCTCACAAATATGTATGTCGCGTCAAATTTAAGCTGGTTTAATATTGCGTTTGTAGGTATAAGGCGGTTAGTGTTATGCACTGACAAGACTCATAAATTGTACCTACACGTGTATTTCATAATTATTCCTCTTGGGTTTACTATGTTCCATTTTCTTTACCGATTTTACATAAGAGGAAAATCTACTTGGGAAAATGTAAAAAAAAATATGTTACAATCATTGGTGAATGAAGAAGTGTATGAAAACAGATTAAGATTGTAATTAATGTTGCACTCGTTAGAAAACCTACGTAGGTGTTAAGTATAGAATTCTGTTAGTACCAGGCTTTAATAAATCAAAAGAGTCATTTAGTTCAATCATTAATCAATAAGAGGATATTTCTCCAATATTTTCTTGGTGTTCATTGCATACTTCGCGTAATTTGCTTTTAGTTTAAAGATTGCATATAATAATAACAATGTCGGCAATAGTTACCGTAGCCTATAGATGCTTGCAATACCAAAGGCATTGCTCGCGCGTTGCCGACTTGAAGGGGAGTGGGATACAGGGGGGGGGGGGGCAAGGGAGTGGGAACAAGCTTCAAGCTCTCTCACTTATTGTACTAAACGCAGCAAGAATAACCTTACTCCAAACTTCTGTGAGACACTGGTACTACTCCGGTCGATCCGGTCTGTATATGACCTATAGTCGATTGGCTACAGCTTTGCTCGGCTATAAGGACTATATCCGAAAAGCAAATTAAATTTGTAACGTAATCTTTTAACGTACTTATAAAATTATATTTTATTCATTTAATCCTTATTAATAAATGCGACGGCACCTTCACTTATTTGTCTAGGAAAATGCTCTACAATTTTATGAACTCCTGGTACCCAATTTCAATAAAATGAAAAAGATAGCTCAAAATCTTTTTTTTTTCTGGTGCAGATAAGTGCACCGGCCTGAGGGCCAAGGGCCTCGCCGGCGAAGGGCCTTAACCTCGGTGAAAGTACCACCTTGGTACCATCTCGCTTATTTAGTTCATTCACTCGGGAAGGAACAGAGGATCATGGAGTGGATAGATAAGATTGGATATTTTTTATCGATTATTGTTTACTTCGCTTGATTGATTGAGTCAGAGTTAATGTTGTTTACTGCAAAAGATTGTAGGTGTTGTAAATTTTTCGCTTTTTATATTTTGTGTCCATGAGTATTCGAATTTTAATATTATCTTGGGAAATTAATAGAACAATGCCACACAAACAGAGTTTAATACCTTCCTCAGATGTTTGAATAAAAATATCATACAATTAATTTAATAAATACGTTCCTCGTTGCATTTTAATTAAAACCCGTATAATTATTTCATAAACTACCATTCTAATTACAAAAGTCTCCTCACAAGATTCCTACCTAATTTTTATATATTGTTATATTGAATTCCATAAAAATATAAATACGTCATAATCTAAGCGCTTTTATTTTGGGAACTAGTATTTAAAGCCTAAAAAAATATAAATATCCTCTCCACCTGTTTCCCTGCGCCAAATTTCCAAGGCTGCTAGAGGCGGAAGAAAGCTCGGAAAGCGACAGTGGAATGCTCCGCGGCGCTCGCATCTCTCCCCCCGCCCGCTGGGGGAGGCGAGTGCAATGCCTCCTGGCCACTTTCTGGAAAACGACGGGGAAAAAAAATAATGAGATTATGTTATTGTGGTCAATCTTTTAGTGGCGTGGTGATAGGTTTGAACGAGATTTAGGTGATTTAATACAATATTCATCCTGTGGAACTGACTCGAAATGGTGGAATAAATCACGCCTATGATCCTCGAAAGGGTAGGTAGAGGTGCAATACTTTGCACGCACATTTCGTCAACTGTATTTTGGTATTTTTAGGGGGCGAGCATGGTAACATTATGTCGGATACATTTTCAGTCAATCCGAAGATGATACCAGTCATAGCTCACTACGCTGGCCCAGTGCGAGTGCATTTCACACGACTTTTGAAAGCTGTATAGGAGTGCTACTTTTAGCAACGATAATCGATATATTGTCGTGTCAAATCTCACTCTACATTACATCTTCTTCGCTGTCGTATATCGTCTGAACGAACGATGATTTTGTAACGTTCGTATACAGTAATCGATACGACGGTAAAATATGGAATTTAGAGTGGGATTCGACACTACAAATGACACGATATATCGATTATCGTTACTAAAAGTAGCACCCCAGGTTTCCTCACAATGTTTTTCCTTCACTATTCAGTTGTTCTCTTTGCTTACCTGTTGCAATACCCTATAAATAAGCGATATTATCACTTATTTACCTATAACAAGACTTCACCGATCCATTATTGTTCTACATAATTTTCATAGCAATTACATGTAATAAACACGGAAGATTATGAAACTAGGAAATGGACAGATTATTTTACCGTCAACTCGTGATGCTGCCAAGGATTGCTTAGTAAATTGTAATTAACTGATGGTTAAGCGTGATGCGATTTAAAACTGTAGAGTTCTATATCGGTTATAATAACTCTCCCGATTCCGTAGATGTCGTAAAGGTATACTTACCTGCGACTTACCTACCTAATAGGAAGCAGTAGCTATGGTGTTATATATGGTGTTAGAAAATCTAAACAATATTCGAAACACATGTGAAATCCGCCAACCCGCACTGGGCCAGCGTGGTGCATTACGGCCTGATTCCCCCCTTGTAGTGACAGCAGGCCTGTGCCCAGGAGTGTAGCGTCAAAAGGGCTAAATTATTATTAGTTATTATACTGACATACCTACTATGGATCATGTAATAATTGCAATACTTGGCTAGTTGCTATGGTCTCGTTCACTGCTAATTCTTCCATAAATCTAACTCGGGGTAAAATTTAAGTAGAAATCCCAAATAAATTGATGTATGTTCTGGCTAACTCTTCGAAAATTGAGGTCGTTCTTATTGGGAGCCATCCTACTAATATTATAAATGCGAAAGTTTGTGAGTGTGGATGTATGTATGTATGTATGTATGTTTGTTACTCCTTCACGCAAAAACTACTGAACGGATTTGGATGAAATTTGGAACACAGATAGATTATAACCGGGATTAACATATAGGATACTTTTTAACCCAATAATCCAATACTACGCGGATGAAGTCGCGGGGCACAGCTAGTAAAATCATATCACTTCTTTCGTGATTTTCATGTTAATGATTCCACTAGTATTAGGATATCAGATCAGATAAAGAGGTTAGGTCTGAAAATCTTTTGGTTTTGTCTCTCTCCGTCTTTCGCTTGACTATACGACCTGTGATTCCCAACTGCGAGGGACCGAGCTATACAAAGAAATAAGACACACAGCTAATTACATTTTCTCTTCAACTTCTTATTTCTCTGTTTATTTTCCCAAACTGCCATATTAAGGCCAGTTGTCCAGTAAAATTCTGAAACAAATGATTTATGTACCAGGTTAACATAAACAAAGTGAAGGTAAACCTTCCTTGCCGTACTCCGCTCATTTCAATACAAAAAAAATATCTTCCTGAGAGTGATCACGCATAGATCTAATTGGTTCATTGTGTTCTATGTAACTTTATAGTTTTCTTAATTAAATGTGGCGTGCAGATTATGTGCACCTCCGACTTCCGCAACTTCCGTAACTGAGGTTTGAACCACCCTTGAAATATCTTTGAGTTATTTGCACCTTTTACCGCTCCTAACACTCACTTTATACCGTACTAAAACAGTTTGAACGTAGAGGCTATATTACCTTGAAGAATGAAGAAGAATTTATTCATAAGTATTGTAAGAATCTAGTTTCCGTTTGACATAATTTTAGAAGGAACTCTTTATGCAATTCGAGCTATCCTTCATGAGTGATCTGATTCCATAGAAATGAGGCAAAAATCTTTAAAATTCACAAAAACAACTGTAACCTTTATCTCAGCGGTATAAAGTTCACTTTTACTTCGAAAGGGCGTGCACAATATTGCCCCATACAAACGTCGAGTGCGGCCGATCTCGTGGGATAGTTCCCAGAAGATAATTATAATACAATTTATTAGTGCTAGTTACTTCTATCGGGTTATGCCCGCCTGGTACTTACGGTTCGTTTGTAAATGTTAACGACCGTAATTGCAATGTTGGAGAATAATAACAATTTATTGTTTACAACAAATAATACAAATTAAAGAAATGAGTAAATAATTAAACTATTATCTAAGTTGAATTAGTTTCAGTTTTGACGGTATACATCTACACGGTATACATCTACTTATAGGTACTTTTAAACGACCTACAAGCAATAATGTTCGTAAAAATATAAAATTAATGATTCCAATTGAATTGGTGTCAGGCAGACCATTTTTCATGAATTTCAGCTACGATCACTGAATATTCATAGTTTTCTACGTGGTTCAGCTGAGAGCGAGGTTCAGCATAGCGATGACTATGATCTAAATCCCTAAGGGATGTCCAGATCCTGGATTTCAGTCTCTTAAACAGTTGAATGAATGCTGAATAAATTCGATATTGACTTCGGGATACTGCAGTTGTTAAATGCTAATAGATTCTAATCGTGTTTAAAAGCCAGACTGGGCTGGCTGGTTACTCTAAGTTATTTCCCTACGGACATTAGGTCCTGAATAAAGTAATTAAGTACTTACTTAATTGAATTGATTCGTCCTTCAGCTGTGGTATTTCCATATATATCATAAAATAGAAGCTGTATATTCAGTCGATGGAAAATTGGTGCGATCGATAGTGATCTCTTCCATGCCTTGAAAAGTCTCAAATGGTTTCATTATATTGTACTCAAACTTTATAAACAACAATAAACTTTCAGCAACTAAAATTGAGGCATGGAATATAACGTAGACCACGAGACAATGGTGCCTATTCTGTTAGAACATAAAACATTAACTATACTAATTCTATTCATGAAGATAATTTAGCAATACATTTATATTTTTAAATAACTTGTTTAATGGTGTTTGATGAAAACCGAATGGCATCAGATACTAGGTGTTTGCCCCCTCCTGTCTTCACAACGTACCAGGACTTCATAATTTATCAGGATATGTTAATGTACTAAAGTTGAATGTAAAGGTTGAAGGGCCAATCTCAAGACACCTATTTCCCATGGTCTTGATCCAAACAAAATGTGTTTACTAAGTTAACATGTGATTACGTTTTCTCTTTCTAACAGCCACTACCTTAACCCCTCGAGAAAGAGAGAAGAGAGGAAGAGGCTCCAACAATAGTCGTTAAGGAAACAAAACATATTACTGCAAGTACATAGAGCCTTCTGTATTCTATGTAAGTAACGTCATAACTCCAAAACTAATCTTGATACTTTCATCTGAATGCCCAAAAATAGTACTAAAATGAGTGACTGGGCCGCTGGTACGTGCGGTGGTTCATCAAACGCCTAAATCCGCATTTACATGCGCCGCGTGCGCGCGATCCCCACCATGCTGCGCCCGCGCTGACAAACTTTCACTTTCATTTGTAGGGCACTGAATTAATTTTGACAAGGTTCCTTTAAATTATAACAGTATTGTGATTTCAGTTCTGTCATGTTTTGATAAGGTTGAGTTTCATTTGGAAATGTTTGAAATTAGAACTTTGTCAGTCTAGTGTTCTAGATTGACAGTGGTCGAAAGTGATGATACGCCTTTCAAATGAATTAATATTCTTCAGTAATGGTGTTTGGGTCGAGATTTGCGTGTATTCATATTATTCTTAGGATGTTTGGGAGTGTAGGATCTCTAGTTCCGATATTCAGAGCCTTTGACGGATCCACGTTCTGTGTTATGAAATAGAATTGACACGAACTTTTTGTTATTTTTTTTTCTATTTAAGATCTATTGTTGTAG
This sequence comes from Notodonta dromedarius, assembly GCA_905147325.1. Classification (NCBI taxonomy): domain Eukaryota; kingdom Metazoa; phylum Arthropoda; class Insecta; order Lepidoptera; family Notodontidae; genus Notodonta; species Notodonta dromedarius. The sequence goes on along the minus strand of LR990183.1, from coordinate 800,757 downwards.
TAAAGATTCCTATTTTCAGGCTATTTCCAGCCTTTTGGGCACGTTAAAGTTTTACTATTTCTTTCGTAAGAGTATTACTAAGTTACATAAGATAAATATATAATATTTATAGTATACTAGCTGACCCGACAGACGTTGTCCTGTCTTAACTTTGAATATTGAATTCGAATTGTTCTGCTCAACTTTTTTTTTCATAAGAGCCACCTGACAATAATTAACATATAAAAAAGGAATTATCGAAATCGTTCCATCCGTTCACGCGTGATGCGATGACCAAGGAAATAGAGATTCTTTTTTATATAAATAGATTATATTATAAACAAAGTAGCTATGAAATTATCGATGAAGTTTCCATCACTTACATAGCCCCTAGTTTTTCCTTATTTAATAGACTAGAGGTTATAAAATCAATAAACGAATTCAAAAGATCTAACTAACTATTTGAGTAACCGAAAAAGGATTTACTATGATTTGGAATAGGTAGGTTTTTGTATTTCGTTACAATCAGTAACTATTCAGACAATAAAAAAAACTGAAGTCGTGGAAATTTCCTATCACATGAAGAGTTTCCTAAAATTGTATTCTTTATCATAATGGTGTCACGCGATATGTTTAAAAGTTAATTTTAAACGTAAACCGAAGATGCCCCACTTACATGGAGGGGGGTGAGTCAGAAAAAAACCCGTTATAACTTAGTCGCCTTGTACACCGATGCGTAACAGGAAACATTTGTTGAAAACTAAATACAGAAACAAAAGATCAAAATAAATCACTACATAGCGTCTCTTTTAAGTATCAAAAGCAGGCAGTTCTAGTAAGAAAGGTCCCAAGTTCAATCCCTATCCTACCCATTTAACTATTCACGTGAGTCCACTCCTTATACAAGAGATAAGCATAGTTCGAAAAGCCAACAGGATTACCTACTAGTAATGACATAAAACACAATATTTCTAACAAACTTAAGAGTTAAGGTAGTCATCGATGTCCAACGTTTTTGTTTTGTAAAACTCTTTGTGAAGTGAAAAATCTCTATAAACTTTGAGACAGTGTAACTATTTATAAAAATGCTTATGTCATAAATGTAGCATCTATGATTCGAGTATTTGTTTCATTGATTTCGACGTTCGGCCATCTAACTTTTAGGGTTGTAGTAATAAATCGATCTCAAGTCTGATAGCGGTGTTGAGTACGCTTTTGACGTGTATTTTGTATTTCCAAGATCGCTCTCAGACTTGAGATACATTTATTAATACAGGCCTTAATGTATTATTATTGAATACCTAGGTATTAACTATTTAGACTTAATGTACCAATCCTATTTTGCACAAAGGGACAGAGTCATTACCTACTTGAGAAAACTTACCAGCCGGTAGTCTGATATCATAAGGCCCGTATTAAGGAATCGACCTATCACCTACGCTTGACATATCATTTTGTTCTAGTATGACATAAGAATGACATTTTCAAGGCCGCTCTCAGACTTGATATCCATTCATTAATACGGGTCTTAGTATTGACGTCGATACACACGCAACGCTCGCTTCATTTGAATTACATGACGGTGTGAATGTAGCCGCCACGTATTCGCGGATGTATCATTTAGAAGTCGGATTCAGGATCTGCGCCGCTTTTGCTTTCGTTCGATTGTAATTATGGCGTTGTGACAACCTTGACACGAATATTTTGATGGTTAATCGTGGATTTACCGTAGTGCTGATATTTTTATTTTAAACTATATTTTCCTTAAAAGTTAAAAGTGAGGATGATCCGTGACAAACAACTACTTACTATTTAAGGACATTTAGAGTTGATACTAATAATATAAAAGTAGGTATCTTGAGAAAATACCTAAAGACCTTGTCATATTGTTTATTGCGTATAAAAAACACCTAATTATAAGAGTAAAAAAAAACTCTTGAATTAGTGATGTGCCGTTCCTAAACAGATCCCGCACGGAAAACCCGACGAGAGTAAACTACATTAAGGTCATTTCTGAAAGACCAATCGAACCTGCAAGCACTGGCTGGATGCCTAGTACACGCCTAGAATATGTATGATTATAATTATGACAAAATATGAGAACCTTTTATCTACAGGAACCAGCCATTATCCAAAAGTCCATTTCCTTTACACCTCCCATCGGGCAGGGGGGGTTGGCACAAACAATCGGCGGTTACATAACCCCTCGCAAATCGTCGAATGTCGGTCAACCAGTTGCGCAAGAGTGAAAGGTTGCATAAGCTGGCTTAGACGCGAGATGAGGCTTGCGCTTGTGAAATAGCATAGATCATGATACTGCATAGACATGATAAAGCTTTATAGGCTTCTGTGCAAAGGTTAAGCGGGTTATGCATTGCCTAGTACAACCGTTTGTACGCCAGCTAGCCTGCAGATCAGTGGTGAGTTGCCACCTTGAGTGCAAACCTTTAGTTGTATTATCAGACTCTTAAAATGTAGGAAGCGTCAAACGATGTTCTTTGGCGGGTAGCCGCGCGGTTACAATCTGAACCCAGCTTTAATGAAAAATACAGGAAAATCCACATAACTAAACTCTGGCTTCTTTTAAAAACAACACGTATAGCATTGCGCAGTGATAACACTTATTCGTGGAGTATCTACCTTGAGGCAATGCATTATTATTTTATCTACAGTCGCTTACGCAGTCAGAGAAATGGCGATAAAACATGAAATAAAATGTTGTGAAAATCTGAGCTTACATAACGAATATTAAGATTTTTTTCATTCTAACAATTTCTAAATAATTTCATCATATTTTGAAATTGCCACCTAAAAGACGGTGATGAGAAATAGTTATGCAGAATATAACCAACCCATACATACTTTCGCAGACTAAAACCAACCCAATAATAAGTGGCTGTAAGTTGAATTCAGTTTGCAGAAGTTGGTTAGTTGGTGGATCACCCATTGGTTGGATCCATTCTGCATAACTTTGACCAATTTTTTGAATGTTTTTTTTTTCTGAATGAAGTTCGGTATTTAACTGAGATACCCACTGAGAGCATCTAGGATACCCACTTCTTTTTATTAAGTACATTTCAAGTCCACACATGAGCAGTTTATAGGTTGCATATATAGGCTTACCTCCTGAATTTATAGGCAAAAATAAAAAGTATATAAAGTTATGATAGAAGTTTAGTTCCGCGGCTGTTCCCATTTTATCAGGGATGCTAATATATGTGTCAGTTGTGTACCAGGATATCATTGAGATTAGGAGATGACAGCTTATGTATCCTAATAAATAGTTCCACACTATAGAGTTTTGTACCTAGTTTCACATCTGCGATCATACTTCAGCCAATCGTAAGAAAAGAGGGGAGATATCTAGGTTGCGCTAGAGTCTTTGTACCTCCCCCCACTTTTAGCCATTTCCCACTACGATCAGTTTACAGAACTCTACAGAACTGTTTACTTAATATTCGATGAATTTGATGGTCTGATGGATGGTTGATGATGGTGGATGATTGTTTGATGGATATTCTGGTTGGTGGAATATGAAACATTAATATTATGTAAGAACTTAAACGTCACAATTTTTATAGGTATAACAAAGTCGGCACACAAGCGTACGACCCGCGTGATGTTAAGCAGTTACCGTAGATGATTGCAATACCGAAGGCATTGCTCGCACGTTGCCGACCTGGAGAGGAGCGGGACAGATGGAGGGGTATCTGGATTTGGGGTTGGCAAGTGTTAAGGCATACAAATCTGTCTCAACTCTGAAACCGGACGCCTTTGAGATGTAACATTGCACTGGAATTATAATACTGGAATAGAATTTTAATTTCCATTTTCAATTTCGCTTTCAGAGTTAAGATTATTTATGAACTCCGACCTAAGTCCCATTGCTGTTTCAGATGGCATTATCTATTATTAAACTTAAACAGCACTCAAATTGGAGGTGCACTCAAATATTCTGCAGTCAGTTGTACAAGCAGAGCGTACTACTTTAAAGTAGGCATGTATGTTTCCTGCATTCGATTTTCAGATCACAGTCAAAAGATCCAGGCAGGTGTTATGCAAGATGCAATTAAAAAACTGTATCACCGGCACGATAGCTTAATTATAACGATTGCACAACTCACCCACTGACACACTACTGCGTATCACTTCCACACTTATCGTACCATTGATCTTTGCTTATGCAACTTTTTTTTTATATAATAACAACGTTTTTTTCACACGCGAATGTTAACGAAGTTTGTGAGAAAATTAATTCTAATTTTTTCGTGGTTTGCATGCGCATAGTGTCGTCCTTTTGGCTGTATTCGGTTGGTTGGGACTAGGGATTGCTCCCGGGAATTCCCGGTACTGGTTTTTCCCGGGAATTCCCGGTATTTTCCTCTTTCTATCTAGTACCGGTACTGAAAATAATTCCCGGGAATTTCGGTACTTTCGGGACTTCATAATTTCATAACTAATATTTTCAAATATCCATATTCCATAACATTTCAACTTCCGTTACAACCGAGGTCACCACAGGGATAGCGAATACGGACTAGGACGTGCAGTTTCGAAATTTCGAAATGAATACAACATTTTGGTAAATGTGATTTTGACATGGAATATCATTATAAAATCTGAAGAAAATATTAAAATAACGTTTAACGGTAATTTTCATTAAAGCAACAAAAATACTGTAATTAAAAAAAATACTAACAAGAAACTACTTTCTCAACAGTTTCTCTAGTGGAAATGTAGATTTCATTCAGAAGCTCGACTCTTAAGAGTGATGATTATGAACAGGCAAAAGAGTGATGATTATGAACTCTACGTTATAAGTTTAACCATTGGGTATCTTAAAGTGAAACCCCCGTTTAAATCGGTTCAGTCGTTTTCCAAAGATTGTCAAACATAAATAAATAAAAGAAAAACATTGATCGGCGATGACTTCGGCTGATCGGTGTAATTGGCAGGAAACTAACTAAGCGTATAGATAAGGTAGACGATTGGCCGTTCGAGAGCAAGGCAAATTCAACGATGTCATCAAATGAGTATCTGCGTCATATTGCAAAGGGTTGGTCATGTCACTAGAAGGCGGGATCTTATCACTACTCGAATAGAAAAAAAACCGATAAGAGACCTCCAGCACCATTAAAATACGACGACAGTGGGATCGAACTAGACGGTGCAAGTCGTAAAAGAGACAGAAGTGGAGGATACTGAAGGGGACCTACGCCAGCTGGTTCAAATCAAAATGGTTAAAGGAGAAGTAAAACAATCGGAACATTCCCTTTATCAGACATTGGTTTCAGTCCTGACCTGCTAGTCTATTCATCAAATTACTAGCTACCTTCACGATGTCGTCACTTCATCATGTTTGTGGTTTGCTTCCAGATAGGCTACCATTACCATTTTGGTTATTTTGTCAAATCGCCCACTTACGTCTGCCTAATTTAGCTTTATGATCAGCAAATAGGATCTTCTACTGTACTTCAAAATCAGATAAATGAGAAACAGTACCAGGAGAGAGATGCAAAACATTAGTGTCTCGATGATATTGTTGAGGCGTCTACTTGTGCGTGGAATGACTGATGACTTACATTATCAATCACCAGCCTATTACTTTTTAACGACGCCTCTCGCAACATAAGGCACTGAACTCATTTTCAACTCCCTGCATCTAGTTCCTGGTCTCCACATCCACTCCAAATTGCCGCTAGGCCGAATCTTAGGTTCGAAATTTCGAAATGAACACGCTGCCAATTCGATTAGAAAATTGAAAAATGGTCCGAAATTTCGAAATTAATTTCCGATTCGTTCACTAAATCAGTAAAATACTTAATATACACGTAAATGGTTAAATTTTGATTAAAAGAAGCACAAATTAGCCTGTTAAGTGTGTTTTTTAAATAACTATTCAACGTTTGTTTTGGGTACCGAATTTCCCGAAATTCCCGGTATTTCCCGGTACTGGCTTAAGCCTGGTACCGGGAATTGCCTAGCTCTCCTCAGTACCGGTACTGCAATCCCTAGTTGGGACAGCATTAAAACCTAAGTAAACTAAATTAAAATACTAAACTAAACGTATTGCAGTGGCTATTTATCGTCAATTAGAATTAGTATTTCTGTCTTTAATTCTCTAATTATAATAATACTTAATTTTGATTCGGTGCAATGTTCATAAACATTTTATCATTATAATAATGGAATATATAATAATAAAATACTAGGTATAATTTAAATGTTATATTATAGACCTCAGAATATATTATTGGAATACATTTCTAGAAAATGTTTCGTTTCTGTTAAGATTATTAAGGAAAGTAATTATCAATTATTTTATCCCTCGTTTGCACTTGGCGAAACATTCACAAAACATTTTTCTTGTGGGTGTTTCGTCGATCCTGGGTACGTTACCAATTTTGTTCTGTGGCCATATCAAAGTTAAATCCTAATCAAAACCAACTCTTTTCCAATATACTTATTTCTTTATCGTGTTAATATTTTGTCTTTCAAACTGTTCAATTTATTCGTATCCCAATATTTATTTAATTTCATTCTGATTATCTTACCCAAAGGTAGGTAGGTAATTTACATATCTTATCCAAACCCACTATTTTATAGTAAACCAGCTTCGAAGTTAAATTGTAACTGCAAGTTAACGACAAAAACCAGCTACGTCACTAGGAGTCAAGAAGTTGTATAGAGGGCGTTGGCCGCAGTGAAATTCGGCGTCCGCACCCGGCGGCCTTCACGCCGCTTTCCATTGTACACCTTCGTTTTCTGTTAACCTGGTACTTTTGGTAACTTAGTATGCACAAAAAAGTGTACTTGTTTTGTTTACAGCGAGCCTTTTTGTGCTGTTTACAGAACCTTAAACCAAAGTAAAAAGGCAATCTAATTTATTGATTTATTTTACTTCTTAAATTACCGTAGTAGAATTGGTAAATAATAATACTTTTAATCTTTGAACAATCATTATTCTCAAAAAAATATCTATACAATGACGTATTGAAACGTCCTCAATCATATTGGATTTTTTCTTTGTCTAAACCACCTCTACACTTTTACCTACTAAAGTTTTACAAATGGTAAACCAAACTAAGAGGCTTACGTTACGACCATTAATTATATTATATAGGTACTTATTTAGTTCAGAACAACAACTAGGTATTGATAGTAAAAGTATTTCTAGCTAGCTATATATAGCCAGGCACAGGACAGCTAATGGTGGCGCCAAGAGAGCTCTATACAGGTGTTTAGATAAAGTGCTTAGTTACCTAGCTTACCCATATGTTTAGTTAACTTTGCCACTTCCCGCAGCCAGGGCGACATGAACAGGAGGAGATTAAGTTTAATCAAAATTGATTGCTTATGTGAAAAACCAATTTTCCGGCGGTGCGCAGGCGCGGTGCGGGGCGCGGCGGGGGCGCGGCGGGTGAACGCTCTCCATTCCACGCTATCATCCGCGATGCGCCGGAGCATGGCATTTGTTAGTGTGCACAAAGGGTCTAGGAAACTTGAAGTTTTTTTACACTTTATTTATTTGATAATGTACCTATCCAGTTCGCCTTAACCGCTGCTGTAAACTAAAATTAACGATGTTATGAGTTTCTGATGACTTCGTTTTTTTTTCTCTGGCTCACCAACAATCGACAGCATTTACAAAGGAACTTAAGGCTATTACAGTTATAGTGTATCAATTAAGTACAGCTGTGACCCGCATGCACTATAGATAAGTGTTAGAGTTATTAAAATACTAATTGCATTGAAGGAAGTGAGACGTGGATACGCAGTGAATCAAAAATAGAAATTGAATTAATGATCATTGCCCTTTAAAAAAAAACAATAAACATTAACACTTTTAGTTAACCCACGTTAGAGCCACCTCTACATTGGTCATTATAATAAAGTAAAGCATTGTATGCTTATCCTGAATATACAAAACGTCATTTATTTAATTTACATATTAGTAAGCATTTACATTCTTTATATTTTCATGTCGATGTCGTTGCCATTTGATTAGTATAAACACTATTTTGTGCCAAAAAAAGTTATATTAACCTGTAAGCTATTTCAGAGGGCACACTAATAAAGGGCCAGCCCTCCACACGTGTCCCGCCTATCTCTGTGACCCACTTACACACACTCTCAAATGTGTCAATGTGTGAGTGCGTGGGCTGTAAAACTTCTGTAGCGATGCACTTGTATGCATTCACGGATGGACCGCGTGCGTGTGTGTGCGTGAAATTTGGAGTAAACAGTGCGCATGTGTGAGTGTGGTCTAGGAGCACTGTGGACGCCGCGCGATTTTGTTTGCTAGTTTGTAATTTAACTATTTTCTTTTTAAAATATGAATTAATATTGTGTATGCCTTGAAAGGGTGCTGAATAACGACCTTATATGAGGTGGATAAGGAATATGAAAAAAATTATAAAATACCCATTATAACACTAACTAAATTTGACTAAAATACATGTTTTGCCGTTGCAGTTATGTCTTAGCACAGAGTATAGGTATTTAGAAGTCTATGTGTCTTAGTTTAGTTATCGTTAAGAACAGGATTATCACGTATATCCTCAGTGTTTGTTTATATCTTAAAATGTCAACAATAATTTCACCGTCGTCTTGATTTTCAAGTTGTGTCAACTTTATTTTATATTCATTTGTATTACGTACTAGCTGTGCCCGCGACTTCGTCCGCGTGTAATATAACTTAACAAAAATTTCGGGATTATTCATCCCCTATTTTATCCCCTTGGGGGTAGAATTAATCAAAATCCTTTCTTAGCGGAAGCCTACGTCATAACATCTACCTGCATGCCAAATTTCAGCCCGATCCGTCCAGTGGTTTGGGCTGTGCGTTGATAGATCACTATGTCAGTCAGTCAGTCAGTCACATTTGAGTTATATATATATATAGATTTGATTCAATTTGCGTCTGTTACCTGGCTGCAATTAAAGTATTGTCCCAAGTATCTCGAATAAATGAGTAAGTGGGCCTGTTCTTTAATCAACAAACATACATACAGAACAATAGTAATTTTTTTAGTATAATGGGATGTGTCGCTATGTGTGTGTCACCAAACTCGTGTCCATGTGTGGGTATCACAGTTTTCTTTGATAACATACGTACAAAGAATTATATTTGCTATGAAATTATAGCGATGTGAGAAATAATACTTCGGAAAAATAATCTTATATGTATATTTTTTGTATATAACAAAGTCGGCGAACATTCGTACGACCTGCCTTATGTTAAGCGGTTACCGATACCTTTAATATCAAAGGTATTGCTTCCACGTTGCCGACCAGAAGGGGAGTGGAACAGAGGGAGGGGATAGAAGGAGTTTGGCTTCCGGTTCTAACACACCACGTACGATACCCAGCTATAATAGCTACTTGACGGCTATATTCTGTGAGACAGTGGTACTACCCTGGTCGTGCGAGCCCACATATGAGCTTTAGCGTGATGGTATGTGAAATAGAAAATGTAATACATTGGAGGTGTGTAATTTAAAACGTTTGTCAATAAAAAAATGCATTGAAATCGGATCATCCATTCTGTAGATTCTGTAGATACCACGGACAGACAAATCCATATATAATACTAAATCTTTGGTTAAATCTTGCTTTAAAGATGGGGATGACATAAGCTATCCATAAGTATATCACTTTCATATGTTACGAGTATATTTGACTCCTTGCGACGTTGCTTGGTCTAAACCCCCTGGTACCTGCCAAAGTTATTGTAATAGGAAAGCATAAACATTAATAATAAAACAAAATCTAATCTATAGCAGTTTTATAGGCAGCTGCAGAGTAGTTTCGAACCGATTCCGATTTATCGCCTTTTGCAATTTGTTGTCAATGCTTATTGATTTATGTTGCCTTAGTATTTTCAGCAGTAATAATTTGAAATTTTAGTAGAATTGCTAATCAAACTAGTAATGCTATTATTAAATCTACTATAAGAAACGGTGCCTGTCGTAAAGACGACTAAAGGAATGAACGCCATTGCTGATCTTAGGAACTACTTACATTACATTGCGTGGTCGTATGTAAGTATGTCACTGCTGTTTGTCATAACATTACGACCGATCTCAAATACTGCTAAACAGATTTTATTGTGGTTTTCACCGATATATAGGTAGATCACCTTAGGATTAATGTGCGAAGAGTTTAACCATATTGCAGTCCATGGACTAGTGAAATCGGTTGGTTTCCGTCTAACCGCGGTTCGTTCTATTTAACTGTGGCAGTTAAAAATAACCGCTAACATTCCTGTCCGAGTTAAAGCGGCGCTTTTGCCAAATGTTCAACCCTGATCGGTTTATCTCGTGGGATGTTTTCAGCCCTTTTCATACACCTCCCCTTGAGATATGGGGGATCAGGCCAGTCCACTAATATCAACTAGGTATTTTAAAGTTATGTCAAGTAACCATGATAACAATTTAGTCTATTTTAATGGCGCATTTTTAGGCACGGGCCTCTCCGTAATGAGAGGGGGATTAAGGCCATACTCCACCACGCTTACCTTATCCAGTTTGGTGAATTACACAATCCTTTTGGAAACTGAATAGTTTACTTCAGACATACGAGTTTCACGAGTTGTGATCATGAAAGTAAAGTTGTATCATGATATTGATTTCACGGAAAAAGATTTAACCTCTTGCGCAACACAAAGAGAGAATAAAACTATTTTTCGGATTTTATCGCGTTTATTAACTTTATGTTCCCGACGTTTCGGTTGGCCATGCCAACCATGGTCACGGGGGGACTGAGGTGTTAGACGTCCTGATGTCATAGTCATAGTAACTGGGTACCCTCATATTTAGTTGTTGTTTGCGGTCCGATCCACGCAGAAAGTGCTCACAGTGTCTCGAGGTCTTGCAATGGTACACTTGGTTTTGGATTTAATTATATTAATTACTGGATCCCAAGTTGGTGGTAGAACACAGCCATCTTCCCTATTGAAATTAGGATGTTTTTTAATTTCAATGGCCTCACGTATCATCCTTGGTCGGAATCGGTGTTCTTTTGCGAGGATCTGTGGTTTATCAAATCTGATATAATGGCGGGTGCGGTCCTGTACATGTTCACAGATTGCAGACTTCATGGAGCGCCGGTGTTTCACGTCAGCTATATGTTCTTTTACGCGGGTTTTTACTGATCTTTTAGTTTGCCCTATGTAGAGAGTTAATAAACGCGATAAAATCCGAAAAATAGTTTTATTACAACAAAGAGAGAAGTTATAAGTAAAGATTTTTTTCTGTCTACTAGGTGAAACAGAAAGGGTATACTATTTTTTGCAACTTTACTTTGTAAACCTAAAACTATCGGCTTTGTGGGACAGTTGAAGTACTAAAGGTTTTGTAGACTTATGAAATCTGTCAACAGCTGTATCCCTGTAACACCTTTTGTTTTTCAAGTTTCCTCCAAAGCTGATAGTTTTAGAATTGCAAAGTTAAGTTTTGAAAAGTATACCTACCCTTTCTGTTTCAACCTGTAGAACAGCGTAGCTCGGGTGAAACGATTTCGATGTAGTTTTTTTACTACTAAATCCACATAGATTTTCTTATAAATAGTTTGTCAAGCGATATTTTACAAACTTAACCATCATTCGTACGATTCAATATTTTCTGAACCCATGTGTCAAAATACTGCCATTATCTAAGAAAAAATTATAGGTAGAACGGTATCGGATTTTTCGTGTGAATCAGCGCTTAGAGTCTGACATTCCATATTCATAAGCTGTTTTCCAGTGATTTTACTTTTTCATTCTTTATTTTGATTTTTTCCACTTACTCGGTACTTACCCCATCTTGATTGATACCTTATATCGAAATCTCTAAAGGCAATTTTAGCTTATTTTTTGCCCAACTCGAAATCAATCTGAATTTATTGGCCCGAGTTGATAACATCACTAAATAATTAGTTAATATTAACGTGGCAATATTTTATAAAAAATAAATAAACCGGTTGTTAGTGTGGATTACGATCTCGGCCCGGTTACCGCATGCGCGTAACGTCCGCCGATGTGTGCCGGCGAGGGCTGCCACGCGGTGAAATGATGGTGAATAAAATAAAATATGAAAAAATAGTTAAATAATTTTTTGGATTTTATTTGTCATTGGATATCATTAATGAAGACATTATTAAATAAGCCTAATCTTAATTTAATATCTGTGATTTTAAACATTCTTTTTGCCCGTTGGAAAATGCCAGGAGTTAGGAGGGGGTATGTAGGAGTCCCTACACTATAAAGGCGCATGCGCCAACTACCATGGTACCATGACACCGTGGTATGCCCAATAAAAACCAACGGTGTACCACCTTCCGTCATGAGCGGGGGGGCACTGGACCACGTTAACATAGAGCGTGACTTTGATTTGACATACTTGCTTAAGTATTACTTAAGAGCTAACAACTGTGATGTGATTTCTAACCATAGGTTTTTAAAGTTAGTAAAAAGAACAAGACATGATGACTTCTTCATTGACAACCGCTTAGCGTAGTCGATAGAGCTGCCTCGGTTCACTGGGTGGTTGCGGGTTTAATTCCCGCTGGGAAATACTTGGGAAATGGCCTTTTAATATTGTCCGTTGAACGGTACAAGCCTTGTTTAGTTGGTGTGTTAGTCTAACAATATTTATTTTGAAATTTAATTAATGTAAAAATAAATAATTAAGTCTGTATTCAAAGAAGGGGAAGGCAGTCTTGCACTGCTGTAAATTTTTTATTGGGACAAAAAACAGTTACATGTTACATGTTACTAAACTTACAGTACTATATTAATAATAAACTAAACACGCAAACCACAACAATGCCCACGAGTAAAAAAATGAAATTAAATGAATAAAATATTAAAATATTGTATAAAAAATAGTTACTAAAATAAATGTAAAGTCAGCACAACCCTGGGCGTTGGTGCAAGTGCAGTGCGTATTTATATCGGCCCAAATTCTAAAGTGGGATGCGTTTGTGGGCCAGCCCTGCGATTCCCTCGTGCTGCGTGCACACCTCGCCTCTCATGTGCCCCTGGTGCATGCGACTGATATATCGATAGGATATTTTAGGATACTTCACTACTACTACACACTCTCGATATCGATTATGAGAAAATGAAACTACACATCCGTGGAAACGACATTTATTTTATTCTTACTATTGGTACATAACATAACATACCTAATCATGTAGGACCTATTATTAAAACTTAGCATTAGATATAGTATGTTCTCGCTACTGATGGTACTGTAGAACCTAGGATGATAACGTAGAACTCATTAGAGAGCCCTGATTTCTATAGCAAAACAAGTAAAAATACTCTTAACAATTTATGAATTCCTAGTAGCACCATATTGATTATTATTATATCCATTTTTATGCAATTTATCGATAATCCTCATAATTTACGTTAGGAATAACGATTACAATAGGTAAATTGAACCCGTCTATCTCTCTCTCTCTCTCTCTCACTCTCTCTCTCTCCTTCTCTCTCTCTCTCCCTCTTAAAAGGTAAAATAATAAAGGAGGATTCCCTGGCTCTACGTTAATTTTTGCACAGTCTGTCAATGCCATAAGGTTTTTTTCTTTATCACAATGATTCAGAGATCATATTTATGACTAGCTGTGCCCGCGACTTCGTCCGCGTGGAATTTAATTGACAAAGTTTCATACAAACTTTCTTCCCCTATTTTATCCCCTTGGGGGTAGAATTAATCAAAATCCTTTCTTAGCGGATGCCTACGTCATAACATCTACCTGCATGCCAAATTTCAGCCCGATCCGTCCAGTGGTTTGGGCTGTGCGTTGATAGATCACTATGTCAGTCAGTCAGTCACCTTAGAGTTATATATATTTAGATATATCAATCCTCATATTTCTTATTCAGCTGAATACATTCATGTCTTAAAATTCCGGAGTGCGTGTGTTCATAATTCTTCTCCTCCTAAAAGGCTTGATTCCGACGAGATTCATTTTTTGTTCTTATGGAGTCACCTGGGTGGTTCTTAGGTATAGTTGCGCCAGATAGGTAGCGCTGTTATCGATCCAGATAAAAAAATATATGCTAGTGACGCTGCGGAAACTAGCAGATATGGATTTCGCCGAAAATAGAGACTTACTTCCAAGGTTTTTTCTCATTTTTGTTAAAAATATTCCTTATTATTTTCAACAAAACAGATAATTTATAACAATCATCAATCGGTATTTGCTGATATAACGTTCTGGCAAAATTCAAATGACGCATTGATTACCACTGTGTGTCGGACGCAGGTGTAAGCGAATAAACAGCGGAATATGGTATTTTTTCAACGAAAGCGCTGCCCTGGCAATATGCATTTGATACAAACGTCGTGTGGTGTCTGTTTATAAAGGTATTAATCGAAATTAGGTATGCTTATAATAACGGCTATCTCCCTTGATAGCCTGCAATTATATTATTATGAGGTGCCATAGTGTGCGCAAACGCACAGCCCATTTACCAATCTCAAATTCTCCATAGAGTTATTCCCTTATATAGGTCCGTATTAATAAACCAATCTGGAATCTGAGAGCATTCTTGGAAATGTCACACCAATACAAAATGTCATGGCAAGAGCGTACTCAAGCTCTTTAGACTTAGACTGAGACTTGGAATCGATCTATTAATACAGGTCATAGATGAGTATTCTTTGTGAATACCTCAGTCTAGACAATAATTATGCTTTGCTAAATGTTAAAAGTGTAAGGAAGCCTGCGTGTCCAAGGTAACCTATTATGTCGTAAGGCAGGTGAAGTCCGTCAACCCGTTCAGCTAGCGGGGGGACTATAAAAGAAGTTGGAGTCAACCACTAAATTCCACTTATCAGTTATTAATTCCTCGCTATAATTGGTAATTGGTAGAAATTCTAAAACTACTATACTAGGTATATATAGATTGGAGTAAAGTAGCTATATTAGCTGCGTTTTGTACGAGTGGGTGAGAGAGACAAGAGGAAGCCCAATCCCCCTGTCCATTCCCCTGCCTCTTTCCCAATTCCCACGCCCCTTCAGGTTGGCATTGCAAGCGTCTATGTACACCATGGTAACTGCTTAACATCAGGCGGGCCGTACGCTTGTTCGCCAACTTTGTTGTACTTATACAAAAAAAACTTATTTTAGCAAATCCATAAATACTGAGAAGTCCAAATTTTAAGACCGTCGTCCGTATCGGAGATTTTATTTCATAATGAGTGAGTCAGTGAGTCAGTTTTCAGTACATCACGCTATAGAATTATTCTGGAACATCCGGAAGACATGAACAGCCTCGATTATGCGCTTAATTATTGTAACACCCTATAAATATTGAATGCTGTTTAAGACAATGGAGCCGGCAGTTTTTTTCCTGACGCCGACACGCAACTTCTCTCGTAGTAAGGCTGAGATTGAAGAACTCAGGACTTATGACGATGTAATTATGGTTAATTACTGCTCCTCAGTGCTCTAGGTAGTACGAAAGCACGCAAACAAAATCGAATGCTTGTTTGTGGCATGCCTCAAATACTGGAAAAATGGTACTGTGAATACATACAGCTACCAGGCTTTTATAACACTGGAAGAGGTATAAATTATCAGGGTACAGAGTTCCAAAATACTAAAAACGCGGGGCGGGCATTACAATCCAAATACCTTACATGGTCCTACCTGATCTGAGGGAGATAGAGCGATATGAAGAAACATAGAAACAAGCAGACCACTCTGTCCCTCTCTGTCAAGCATCAGATTTTACCACAACCCAAAGGCTGAAGTTTTCAAGCATACGAAAAGACCAGTACCAGGCGAGCATGAATTGACAGCAGTTAAAATTTGCTTTCCTTTTGCCAAAGCCAGCTGATCACTTGACGAAGACAAACTGCGGCTATAAATGTATGTCTGTCAAGGTGAACAGGGAGACAATGCTAATATTTCGGGAGTGATGTGCTGCCAATAGCTATAGCCAGTTGGACGGCGGTTTGACCAAATGGGTTGGCCACTTGGATGTTGGACTTTCTTCGATGACCCGTTGGCACTTGACTCTCTTCATCGACCTTTTAATGGCATCTAGTGTATAAAACAAATTGTTTACATCAGTTAAATAACTTAATAACCTTTATGTTCTGAATATCATTTCAAAAATATGAATAGACTTGAAATAATATAATTGGTAATAAAACCTTCTAACTCTGAAAATCAACAAGTTCTATAAATCATGTGATACAATATTTTGAACCAACTATGTTGGCTATTTGGCTCCAACATGCATTTGGCTCCGGATGTGATCTATGCAGACCGGCCTAATGAATTCGTTATTCATCGCACAGCTATGCAACAAGCAATGCTCTGTATTCGATGGCCAAATATAAACTGGTTATGGCCATTTCTATGCTAAACTATCTGCTGGAAAAGACATACATTTTTGTATCACAAAGCGGCCAGATTCAGTTTCTTCTTAGTTTATGTGACCCTAGTACCCTATTTGTGAAATCTAGAGTAAGCTCGGTTTTTTTTTCTGCCAATGCTGAACTTACAATATATATAACATATTCAAGGATAATCTTTTTAAGTTAAAAGGAATACCTAATTTTCGACGACGGTTCTAATATTTTTAAATAGGGTTGTCAAACAGAAAAAAAACAACAAAAAAATATTTTTTTCTATTAAATAGGTATATATTAAATTTAATTGCACCTATAACATCGAAAGTACGCGGTTTCCTTAACCACTAGCATTATTGTCAGAGAAAATTAGCAAGGCCTCATACGTTCCCGTGAGACGTGACTTTTTAAGCAACATAATATACATACTATAACCAAAATAATATATATAAACATAAAATTTTACTTAACAATATTCGTTACAAAATTAAAATCGAGAGACGTAATAAAACATAGTACTGGACACATTTAGTAAATAAGTAAACATAGTTTTTTTGTAGGTACTTAGTTTTTTTCCAAAAATTTGTCCAACAATACATTTTTCACATTTCCATAACAAAAATAATGAGAAAAAAAATATAGTCTTTGGCTCAGAAGTATAGAAAGATTTGATCTCGTAGCACCATCTGGACGACGTAGAAGAAACAAAATAATATAGTAAAAATAAATCAACAATTTTTAAATAAACCTCAAAGAAGCGAAACCAGTCAAAGGCCTTTGAGAAATCGCAGGAAATTAAAATTATGACATAATTTCATAGCGATCTCTTAAAACACTGTAAGGTCGAAGTGACGTCATCACCTTGCCAAAATATTTTTTTAAGAAATAGCGCTTTTATATACAAGTTAAAATGCTTTGTGTGCATAGACTTACAGTGATTTTTCTTAAATTAAATAGTTATTTATTAATGTTTTTAAACAAACGCAGGTAAAAACGGGACGGAGTGAAGTGAAACTAACTTTATGACGCCTACACACAATATATTTTGAATAAAATGTACTTATGTTTACTATTGTAAATTTGTTGCCAAAACGACAGAAAACATGTATTGTCATATTGTTGTGTAATAAAATTGTTTGTAAATTTATAAAATACTACTGCATTGTAAAATCTATAAAAATACTTAAGAATATTTATCGTCATTACAGCGTGTATGTAAATATGTATTTAGATATAAAAGCTCTTTTATTATATTTCATTATTTATCAAAGTGTGTAGATGCCACTTTTATTATATTCATTATTACATTGTAGGATTCAAACTGGTAACTATATGTTTCGAGACCCGTTTCACGATGATTGCCAACCCTATAATAAAGTCCCCTCAAAAATATTTTATCATCTACATAGCTACATGTAGGGCTGGCACTCAAAGTTTATATTATGCGTTTAATTTTTATACGTTCCATTAAAATAATAATTAATCTGTTTTAAGCAGCCTAAAACCCGTGCTTGTAGCTACCGTTAAAAAAATTAAGTAGCATATAACATTTACATCAATAAGTATTTTTATTTTATATTTAAACATAAATAACTCCTTGTACTTCCCATCTGGCGATGCCATAATCATGATAATGATTTTATCATTTTAAAAAATAAAAAACATCACTTACACTTAAAGTCAGTAGACAAGAAAAAATATCTAACAAAAAAGAGTTAAAGGTACTTTTAATAGGAATAAAAATTTTAGACTCAACAAAATTAACCCATAGATAGCCTACACGCTTAGCGCTAATTCTAATTTATAAAATCATTATTTACATTATTAAATAATATAAAGAAGAAAAAAATGTGCGTTTCTACAGCAATTGATGAAATTCTTAATAAATCAGAGCAGGTAAATGTAATGTAAAAGAAACAATTTTAAAACATTTGCACATGCTGTCAATGACATTGGTTATTGTCTATCTCAAGTTCAAGGAGTTACGAAAAATAATTATAATTAATTCTAACACATTCGATTACTGATCCAAAATTATATACAACCAATTTACATAACATAAGCTATTTACTTCTATATTATACAAAAAAACTAAGTGTAATTAACGAAACGAAAGGAAAAATATCAATTAAGAGTTACTGTCTTCATTGTAAAAACATCTGATCAGTCGTTTTCATGTGAAATTAATGTAAGGTGATTTTATGTCTGCGAAAATGTTAATGAAAATAGACAATTCGTTCCATTTTGCGACCGGTATAAATGTTTTCTTCATCACACTTAGTAGGTGTATACACATAATTTGCGTATACAAATATTAGTTTTTTTATGAGTATAATAAAAGACTACCGTTTTGTAAAAGTTATGGTAAGTTGTAATGTGTATTCTTACATATTCATCTTTGTATCAGTGTATTTTTTACTTCAAAAATGTTAGAACCTTCACAATAAATATAATCCCCCAATAATTTTAGAACGACATAGTAAGTAATGAGGTGCCACATTAACAAAACAAAATGATGACAAAATAATGAAAAATCGCAATGAATAAATGAATTGACAAAACGATTATTTACAGCCTTTAAAAATTAAACATTACAGCTATAATTTTAGGGTACATTTTCGAGACAAAAATGGCAGTGGTCGTGTGAGCTATGCGGGTCCCCGCCTACGTTTGAGATCACTTCTTTGCGGCTAGGACCCGCTTGTAACGTCAGATGATGGGTATACGCGTAAGATTATAAGAATACATAGACACATAGATTGTTAATTCCCCTCCCTATGCAACAGCACTCAAATAAATAATGCATTAATGATAATTTAATAAATAATATTTTTACAATGTGACATCCTTAGCCTCTTTTCTAAATGGATAGTGGTGTGCACATTTCTTTTTTTATATTGTTACAGTAACAGTTTTTTTAATATAAAAGCGTTCTCAATTGAAATGCTTTAGATTGCGTACCCACGTAATAGTAATGGCGTCGCTTGCTCAATTGAAAATTTAAACTGGACTAATTATATGCATCTGTGTTTCGTTATGTATTCTTTTAATCTCACGTCATTCAGCTTAAAATCTAAACTATCCGTGTATATTTATAAAAAAGTAAACTGTAAAAATCACATAGTAATTCCGCTAACTAAACTTAGTACGTAGAGGCGTCACATTTTAATTAAGTTTAGTTAATGCACAGTTATCACACGGGATCCCGGTTGCGCCGATTTCATACTCCTTCTGTAACAATGAAAAAGTAAACATTTTAACAATTTGTCACGTAAATATTTGTATGCTATTTTTCCTAGACACTTAGGTATAATTATGCGTTAACAATCCTAAGATTGTCTAACTAATTAGCTAACTAATTCCAGTAGATTGACCAATACAATTATCATTTTCTCTTAAAAAATAATTTTATCAATATATGAAATGAAATTTCAGAAATTTTTGTATGCAGCTTTTTGCAAATTGTCGAAGATACTTTAATCCCAGGAAAAGGATGGGGTCCCGTGGTATACTTCAAACATGAAGGCGGTTATAATCATAATTCAACAGTTTCACGGTCCGCAGAAGTGTGCCAACTGTTAAGAAGTCGGTTGCATCACTACGGAAGCACACCGACCGACTTTCACAGGGTTATGCAATGCCAAATTCTGTTTATGTAAGACCCAAAGACCCAATGTTCCACTGAGGTGGTTACGTCACACCAATTTTTTGACGGGTTAAGTTGAATGTTAATAGAAAGTAGGACGCCGCGAAATGTCAATAGTAATAAGTGTTCTATTCACATTGGCACAGATTTTAAAGTTCATCATTTGTGGGTTGGCGCGTTTGTGATGCTGGGTGCCCTACCGACTACCGTATTGTGTAGGGTCGTTGTTTCTATTAGACCTCTTGTTGTTTTATGATTGCCTAGTAGTTATTGTAATCACAGCCAGCTGGCCGTACACTCTCAGACTCTCAAAGAGTGTCAGAAGATAATAGACTGACCCCCTAGTACACCGAGTGTTCTAGTCACTTGGCTCTGCGCTATATGGTTGGGGGTTCGACGTTGGGGCAAATTTCTTATATGGCCTTTTCGTAGTTTGCCACGACGGTGTCATTGGGATCGCACCAGTGCATTGCACGGTACCTATATATAGCACGAGAGTTGCTTAGTTTCGGACCATACAGTTGATGTAGTCTGACAAAATTATATCATCTATGATATTTTAGAGGAAATAGATACGATCAAAACAAACTTAAAATTGCTAGCTTAAAAAAATCGCGTTCCAATTTTAAATTTAACATCATAAAGGAATATAACTCTATCCATTTATCAACTGATTTTCTACGTTGACTATCGCAGTATCCCACTCGTCAGCGCCGGAGTGCATTACCCGATGCGTTTCGGGTGCCCGACCTATGGGTCGATGACCCCACCAGTGTGATTTTTTTATGATACGCTGGCGGCGTACTCGTGTACCGGGACCTTAGATGAATGTAGATTTTAGAAGCAGGATTCTGTCATCACAAAAAATATTTAGGTGGTTTTTTTTTAATTGAAGCGTCTTAAATTGTTTATTTTATTTTTGAAAATGAAATATTTTTTTCATCTAAATATGTATTTAAATTTCTTTTATCAAAGATTTAAATACTTAAAAATATATTGGTGACAATTCTGTTGTAGTCAAATAAGGGGTAAAATAAATTTGACACATCGAAAATTATTTATGTCTTGCTCGACCGTTGTGTAACAAAGAGTGTAAAATAGTTAGTTTAGTCAAGATTGGTTTGTGTACCAACAGAATCAGCGCTAATTTTAACAGTATCTCTCCGACCTTTGTCTGTATTTGTCTATGGCGTCGTAGCTCCATAACGCATGAATACAATCCTTCCAGCGGTAGGGGTAATGTAGATTATGTCGGTAATTATTTTAAACATGTATTCTGCTCATACTAACGCCTGTAGTCACATTGTATTGATTATATCTATCAAAATACCCAACTGACGGTACCTATAACTAGTATTCACAGTTCAGTAAATTGTAATAATGTGGAACAAGTTTCGTGTCAATGCTTTTAACTCAGCACAATGAAGTAATACTGGATTAGGAAGAATGGAGGCGGCATTTAAACAACGCACGCTTCATTAAACCTGGGGCTATATACGTTCAAACTGACGTATTCAGTCAGATACGCGATACGTCAGTTTTCACGTATTGAGAGTCGATCGAGATGCCAGCGGTTAACATAATTGAGCCCCTCTATCCTCCGCAGGAGTAGAGGTACACTGCAGTGCACCCTTCCACCCTTCCCCCCTTCCACCCAGCATTCAAAAAGAGCTGTGAAATAATTAAACTTTCAAATACAGGTAGCTTTTAAAATTTTTAAAAAAAAATAAGATACCCAAATTGTTTCAAAATGTTTTTTCGGAAATTCCCAGGCCCTCAAAACATAAAAAAACAACATTTAATCTTATCTCATAGCTTTGGGCTTGCTTATACCACAGTGCGAAAAATGCTAATTTCAGTACAATACAATACAAATATAGTATTGGGTAGCTTGTCAGCTGTTACCAATCGAACTGAAAGCTACATTACTTCAAAAAGTGCATTGAAATATGTACGAATCCCAAGGCGTCAGATATTTGAAGAGTTCAGATTACTGAGGCAGCGTCGTAAAAATACGCTTGTCATTGCCCAATAAAAAAATGTGGGACCGCCGGTAGCCGAATTAGTCAAGGTTAACTTTTTCAACTTTTAGTATTCAACTTAGGACACAAAATCTGCGAAAGAAGACTAAATACCAGGAGTGCATAAACATGAAGCGATTCTATCACGTTGCTCTACAACTACAGCAACGAGTTTACAAACGGCTGTTTGTGCGAGCCAGCACAATGCGATGCTTATAAAATGTTACGCTACTTATACAATAGTGACATTGCTCGGCGCACGCGTATTGGCGTGACGCTTCCTACATCCAGAGCGATGCAAGTGCGATGCATGGTGACGTAACTGAATCCCAAATGTGGGCCAAATTAATAAAAAAACATGGCCACGCCTACTACGGTAGCTCACGCACACGAGCGCGCAGTGAAAGTGCGTCCGAAATCGGCGCCCGCGCAGCGCACCACAAACGTGCCGGCAGCATGTCACTCTGAACGTGGCCGCCGAAGCAAGCGAACGTGTTAGATAATTGAATTATAATTTCGGAGGTCAATGTTTCAGGGTAATGGAAGTGTGTTGATTGCCGAGATGAAACAGACTTGCGTAACTTTGAACTCAATAATTCAGTATCATATTCGTTCAGAACATTACGTTACGACGGCAGTAATAGCAAAAGGGAGACACTCTAGATAGAATTGAAAAGATTTAAAATGCATACTTTACTAATGTTTGTCAGTGTAGTAACCACTGGTATGCCGCAATCGCAGACACAATAAAAACACAAGAGCAACACATACTAGCAATCCTGTTAGCCACTTCATCTAACTTAAATGCTGGGAATGGTTTCACATCAATAGTCGAGGTTGAAGTATCCCCGCTTCCGCCAACAGGTGCGTTTGCGCACCTAGAGGCACCTTTGCTTACGACTAGTGCGCTAAGTTTCTTTCCGGATCTTCTCAGATGACGTCGCGTTCCGATCTGGTGGTGGATTTAACCCTACTGTCTCACTTGGCAATAGCCCATACCGAGGCCGTGCCCTATGTGGCAGACGTGAACTAGCTTCCTCCCTGTCCCTCTGCTGGAGCCCACATTGTGCTTGCCCTTTCTCCGGCTAAGTTATGACGACACATCGCCAACAACATTTAGTCAAAAAATAAAAACAACCTAGAAGTCGGTGTTGACATTTTGTCAACATTGTCGGAGTAACGCAAGGGGTAACCCATTGATGATATTTTGAAATGTTAGGTTGATAGAATGACGATGTGGTCAAATGAAGTTATCTAAACCACTTATAGATACGATAAATATGAAATAAGTGGATGTGTTTCCCACAGAAGTGGGTGAATGGGCTTACCAATTGACATTAATAAATAATTAATTATAATAAATACATGGAAAATGTAGTATTAGTACGCTTATTTCTTAAAGTGCTGATCTAGGCAATCCCAAATTCTCAAGTTGACTATGTCCTACCAGGGAGACACTACACGAGAGAGCCAGTTTATACTTATCACAAGTTACTAGGATATCATAAACCGCTAACGTTAAAATATCCACTTCTAACATTGAAAGTGAAAATTTAACGGCGTTGACTGCTCAGCAGTTCTGATTGCCTAGTACTCAACATTGGATTATATCGAGCGCTTTCAATTAAAGTCCCGCAATGTATTGGTTGGTGTATTAACACATTTTTTTCTCTTTCAGGATAAGAGTTAAGGACTTCTGGTAAGTCACGTCATCATTCTCAACATTAGAAACCGTAGCGACCCCATATTTCAAGGTGATATTATATCTATAAAAAAAGCATACCTATTTACTTTAATAAAATAGGTATCACACGCTTATTGATGTTGTTTATTTTTTTGTTTACTTTATTTACAAATGGCGTCTCTGGACTATCGGGTGTTTCCATCAGATATACTGTTTGTTTGTATGTTCAGTTCGATAAGGTATGTGTGTCATTATTTATCATCGTTTGCCCTAAATACTTACAAGTGGTTTGTGGAATTCTTTTTAACTATGACAGATGTGATGACTCTCCCCATTCACTGCACATTGCTGACGAAATATACGTCAAACGAACAGACAACCAGTATTCACTAAAACAACTGAAAATCTGAAAAATATCAAATTATTACTACTGCTCGTCGTTGCCACCGACATAAGAAGCAACAAACTAGAAATTAGAATAAAAATATCCAATATCATAAATATGTATAGGTAATGTTTACCAGCCGTGTAGGAATGACTGTACTGCCTAAAAGTTACAACTATGGTAAGAATTATGGCACATTTTAGTAATGTTGAGTTGTGTACTAAACTAAACACCAACTGGTGGGGAACTCTGTTAACTCTGTAAATTTCGCTGACACACCAACTGTATGGGCCCAAACTAAACAACGCATGTACAATGGGTACCGTACAATGAACTGGGGGCGATCCCAGTGACACCCAGGCCTGGGCAAATCACGAAAACCCATTTCCGATATTTGTCCTAGAGCGGGAATCGAACCCGCAACCACCCGGTGCAGTGAGCCGAGCGGCCTATGCTCAAACCACTGTGCGAAGTGGTCGTCCAGCATCTCGGTCGACACGCAATACGTCAGTTTTGTCAGGTTGTCTAAAGAAAATCTGAAAAAACTGACGTGTCACGTACGTACGTGATACGTCAGTACGTATCGTATCACGTGATAGGGATGTCAATTTTGACGTATTGCGCGGATTGCGATGCCAGCGGTTAACAGATTTGGGCCACTGGTCCCAAACATGTGTCTGAGATGAGAGGAGTGGAGAAAAAACGTGCCCAACCCTCGCCGTGTCCACGCGAACTGAAATGTGCCCGGAACGTGATGAAAGTATAAAGTTCATAAACAAACATTGAAGTGAAACCCTCGAACCGCAAGGACCACAACCTTTCCTTTTTTCCACCAAAAAATGTTACGATTAACAAATTTATTTTGAAGTTTAATTGCGAAATTGCCGATGGTTGACAAACGATTGCGTAGAAGCGACAGGTTTAAATGTCACGCCCGCTTTTCTTAACTTTTCCAAATGTTTTTTTTATAAATAGGCAACAAAGCTAACGCTAACGATCCGCCTGATGTTAAAAGCGTACTGAAGATCGCTTTCATACTTCCACCTGATTCGGAAGGGAATAAATTCCTCATAAGGATGTGCTAGAAACTCCATGGTTCGTTCATTGAACTTATAAAATCATATTTTTTGTATTTAATACTAGTAAATATTACGCGTACGCCTCTCTTACCTATCTTGGAAAAATAATGTGTGAACTAAGTAAGTATAATATGTGCAAAGTTTCCATTCTGAACCTATCTGAGTATAAACTTTCCAAGCAATTCATTTCGCGGCCTTATTATATTTCACGTATTTCAATTCAACTTGTCCCTAATAGGGATAGGTGTCTAGTTTGGTACACATCCCTACTGGTGGGGATACAGGTAGGGGTAAGTGCACCACACGATAGGTACTAAGTTCAATGCGGATGTTGTGTTACTACCTGGATTGTGTGGATTTGCCCTATATTATTTAGCTTATATTTTATTGTTGGTCATGCTCACTTCAATGTCCTTGTTTGCGGTGGCTTTGTGGAGCGGGTCACCCTCTTCCCTCTATTATGGTTGAGGAGAGTGATGCCGCTTTTCAAGTCATGCTCGTGCGCGGGCGCTGCTTGCGGGGATTGGTCCACTCACTTTTCTCTTAACAACATTGTCGTTAAATACTATTTATTTACGTAGCATGGAAGGCATCACACCAAAGCAATTATCATAATATCCACCCCTGTTTTATCAGTTATTATTTTGGTTCGTAAACGTTTAATTTGATGTAAGTATGAGTAGGTATGCACATCACACTAAACTAGCATTCTCATTTTATTTACATTATTACATATATGATTATTATTTACTATTAGCTATTTAGTGGCAATGGTGTAGCCTGCTCATATTATTTTTTTATGCTGCTCCTGAGAATGTACACCATCTTTCATTCATTGAAAAGAGTAACCATTGAGTTTCTTGCCGGCTTTTCTCAGTGGAAGCAGCATTCCGAACCGGTGGTAGATTCTGACTATTCATAAATGCTTTGTTGGCTTACATGAATAAAATAAATTTTAAATTTTGAATTTGAATTTGATTTAGCAACATAATTAATTAGGTACAAAGATAAAGTAGGAAGAATAAGAAAATTTATCAGGATACATCAGTTTCCGTGAAAAATTGACTGCAGCAGACGCGAGAGTACTCTTATAAAGGTTGCGGTTTTTCCTTATGAGGTTACAGAAAAGTAAAAAGGTCTACATACAAAGGTATAATAAATAAACGGCCGCCACCTCGCCATTGGCTGGGATTTCTAAATGTTTTCTTACCAAGTACTCATGACCAAAAGTGTAAAGGCGCCATGGTCGCCATGAGGCTTCCTTTGTTTTCACATTACGTAGCGCTTGGGTTCTTAACCAACGTTTATATTTTGAAATCGGTCTGTTTTTAAACCTTGCGCTTGTATTAAACTAGCTACAAATCTATACCCCTATGTAATTAAGTAAAGACGTGTCTAAACATATTTATATGTAACTCATATGTTACAACTATGAGACAAATAACAAAACACTTCATTAAGTCAAGTTTACTGAGTCTATCAACGGAATTGGCACCGCTGTAATCTGTAATGTTCATACGAACATATTGGGTGAAAAAAAGCAAAATTTATTAAATTATTGGATTTGACATTTGCTGACAATTTGAAATGTGCATCTACTAGTATGAATACACCCTTAATTATTTAAGGTTCGGAACGTGCTTAAGAAAGGCCTATGTCCAGCAGTGGACAGTTATGTGGTTCATACATTATGATTCCCACGCTCTAGATTATACACCATTGATCGAAAATCTATCTTCAATTTTATTTGAACCAACAGTAAAATTATAATTACCTAATGAAATTTGCGTCTGTCAATCAATAGAGGTCGCCACTTGTAACCACTGGAGATTATGTCAATGACCTCATTAAACTGTTTAATAAACACTTATATATAATGTAACGTGGAGTGGTATTTTAGAACTGTCGATGTTGTTTTGATTGTGTTTATTGAATTATTCTGAAAGCTATTTTAGTAGTTTAAAAATACTATATTTGCTCGTCACTCGCCCACTCGCTTATATTCGTGTGAATGCGTAAGTATTCGCCTAGAGAAGAAGAGGGATCCAGCCATGCTGGTATAATAAAGACAGGTAGACTATCAACTATTAGTTACTAGGATATCATGAATCTATAGACATTATAATTTAACATACATACAAATCCTGATGACGGCTTTGCTACGCAAGTACCAGGATATCATGGAACCGCTGAAATTATAGGAGTACACCCCAAGGCTCCATTGCAGAAAGTACTAGGATAGCATATAGTAATAGAAATAACTTCTTATTTCAATCAATAACATAGTTACAATAGGATGATTCATATAACAAGTGGTACAACTAATTATAAAATTGTCGTTTGAAATAATTATTTGATAAGCTACATACAGGAAGGGCCGATATCGTGGGACTAGCTGTATCCAATGACATAATATAAGTTCCTATGTTAAAATGAGTGTATTACATACAATTACGTCATTACATTACATTTAAGTATTAATTCTGAGAAGTTAAAAGTCTCAGTAATGTTTAAGTGTAAGTTACACTCAGTAAAACATCAAAACATCGAAAAACATGGGTGAATATCGGCGAAAAGAACTCATGATTTATCCAGCAAAACAACGATTTTTAGCTGAAAACATCTCAATACATATTAGAAAAAAAATATCGGTTCCAGTCAGCGCCATACCACCACGTAGGTATATTTTACATCAGCTCCCCTTAAGCCCTCACTTCTATGACAGGTAGCATTTTGAATTACGCACAAGATATTTACACGTTACACAAAGCACTTAAAATGCCCAATCAGATAATTTGGTCAACCTATTTTAAATTATGGTGATCCCAAAATGTATTATGATGTATTGTCAGTGAATCGTTCGCTCGTCACCGATTTCCCCGGACATAGCCGAAAACTTTCCAACATGGCCGCCCGGCTCCTGCGCCTGCGTGCTACGCGTTATGCAATATGGAACCATTTTTATTTTTGTTAGGTTTCGTTTTTATTATTTTAAGTACCTATTTCATATTGAAATAAAACTATTTTACGGATTCTATTGCGTTTATTTACTTTTTTTCCTTATTGACTGAGCCATGATTTATTGTGATACAATTAATGTTCTACATCAGTCTTAAATACTCCATACACACTAAAAACCTCGATTTTCTCATAAAATGCAAGTAAATCCAATAAAAACAATCAAAACAAACAGCCAACATTCTCTTGCATGACATAAGTCGTCGATCGTTTGACACACATACTGAGCGGTTGCGCAAGGCAGCGCGCGCGCCGTCTGGCACGGGCCCTCTGTTCTGCTTAGCGCGTTTTGTAAGTAACGGATGTCTGGTGGGTTCCAGAACCTAAATTAGCTTTGCAAAAATATTACAAGCTGTAGAAACTCGATTGACTAAAATATACAACAACTTTTAATGAACTTTTATATTTATTTTAGTACATAGGTACCTAACGAGGCAATTACCTACTTAAAAGAATAAATAATTTTAAACGTTAACTGTATATTTAATCAATATATGTTATAACTTTAAGAATAATATAATATAATAAAATCATTTCGCAAAATAAATGTGTGCCATTTTTGTAATGGTTTAGTACGGCATAATGCCGTCCAAAAACACAAAAGGCATATTAACGAAAAAAAGTGAAAGTGTGCTCGGGGCTCACGCACACACGCACACAACACGCCCACAACCAATACATATTATACATACACACATTCGGTATAATAATCTCCTAGTTGATTCATCAAAGTGTGGGCTGATTATTTATTATGTCCACAAAATCTATGCGAATAAATTTGAATTTGTTTGGTTAATGAACAACATTATGTAAAGTCGAATACACGCTAAACATGACCGAAACTCTTTGTAATCCAATCGTATTCTTGAAATATTTAATTTTTGAATTAAACCTTTCAATTTATTCATCCAGCAGGCGTATTAACGTGAAGTTATAGTTCAAGTAAAAAAATTATGACTTCTAAACCAAGTTCAAGGCTTTTACGACATAGAACTTACTCTACAATATTTTTTAAAAGAAGAAAAAATGGATGACCTACCACAACAACTTAATACTTCCACAGTTTGTTTAATAAACTGTCTGTTTCAGTTTGTTTAAAAAAATCAGTTTAATTTTTAACTTACCTCTCTGCCAATCAAAATGGACGATCACCGTTTCAAGTACTAGGAGCTCATAAATCTGTAGGAGCTGTTTGCATGCGAATCATTTAATTTTAGTTTTATGAACAAATCTGTGAACAAATTGCCAGATTTGGAAGTTATAACACTATCAATGTAATTTATGATACTTTGGTGACCTTTAAAATGCATTTGAATATAACATAACAAAGATAATTTACTGAAATACCTATTTATTTAAGGTACTTATAGGTAAAATAAATCTCGAAACGGACACTAATTTTACCAAATCGTTTCTCATTGTCTAGCCAAAAACCTTGTAAACTGATATTTATTTATTGCAGCATTATTTATCATATATGATGAATAATCGTGAATCTTTTCAATCCCAAATTTTATGTTATCTTAGTACTTACGTTACTAAAAGTTTAAGTGAGGTATTCAGTAGCATATTTGTTCACCAATTTCTAATTTTCAAACATATTCAGAGCCCCACAAGTCCATTGTTCCATAAGCGTGCAAACATAAAATAGTTAAAATCAACAAGTCAAACCGACGGAAGCCATTAAGTAGGCCACGAGAGGCGAAAATTTCAATTTGGACGTGCAAAAAACTAACCTAACTCGTCAATAATAGGGTCTAATTTGGTACCGCGATGCGCAACGGTGAAAACGAAAGTCGCCGTCAGACGTTTTGCACAAACGAATTTGAATACTAAATATTTCGATCCGGCATTAAAGAGTTCTGCTCCTTTAACATACGTCCTCAGCTGCTTAGTTCTATCCTTTGTAAATTTACACTTTGTTTGCGAAAGTTAAGCAGACTGCCCCATTTTTATGTTGTCCTGGTAACTTCAGAAAGATTTCCCACTTTTGTATCTTATTTTTCCTCATTAGATACTTTTTTTTTCTTACATTATAATTTATCGTCGATCATTTCAAAATGATATATAATGATAATTTAGTAATTACCTACAAGTTCATTCTTCTACGGTCAACGGATAAGGACTAACGATGACGACGACGTTGAAATCTAAAGTGTCCCACTATCTCAAGGCCGAACTCAAGATTTCAGTCCATTTTCAATTTAACAAATAGTTACTGAATTTTCTATGTAAATAATAAAAATGATTTACCATACATATGAATATACACCTAAACACAACTAAAATTTAAGAGCTAAGTACTTATTTTTGCGGCAGATAACTAGGTCTCAAACGTATAATATATTTCAGTAGCTATCCAGTATATGGCGGTTTAAGTCGCAAAATTTACGTCATACAAATACAACAGATACAATAGTTCCTGTTCCGTATCTAAAAACACCATGTTTGGCAAATTTATCTATTTGGAGTACTTTGATCGTCCTGTGTGTTCTAATAACCTATTTCGGCTATCTTATGGGATAGCTACACCGACATTATAATGTGGCCAAAAAATGTCCTGTACTATGAAAATAGCATGGTATCTTGTAGTAGCTCCTTTTACCACTTAAAGAGACTCTAAAAACTGACTGATAGATAGCGCTTTAATAAAATATAGTACAAGAGCACTAAAAATGATAATTGAAAATGTTTAGTATATCAATCAGGGTTAAAAGGGGATGAAAATTAGCTTGGAAGTTCTATCGGGCACACAAATAAAATAAAGTTAAAGGTAGCTGTAAAATCTCACTGATTCGATAAAGAAAAAGATGTTTTTGTTTTAATTTGTAGACTGGATTTGATACTAGAAAACGAAAAATTCTTGAACGTACATTAAGTAGGTATGCATCCTCATGAAATATTTTTTCCAATAGGTACACTCGTCATGTGGGCATGGTTTAAGACGGTTGAATGTTGTTTTAGAATAACGTCATGAATTAATTTGCCTATCGACATCCAGTACGGAGCCCATTAAAACTTTATTAAGTTAAAGACCACAAGACTAAAAGTTTACTAATATAGAAAAAGTAGGTAGATCTCAAATAATGATTCATTTTCTTATATTTAATGATGTCATGCAAATTAACTTAACAGATTTTAAATATAGAATTCGATCAAACTAAACTATTGACATAACCTTGTTTGACGTCAGAAGTCTGACTACAAAGAGTTCTAACTCGAACTAAGCAAATTAAAAATTATATTTACGTATAAGAAATTACGAGAGTTCGTTTTAATTACTTTAAATTACTGCTGCACAGTGATGGCTCAGTGGTTGATAAACATTATTTTTGTATAAAGCAGATAGGGTTGTGATCTAGAGGGAGTGTTAGTGCATAGAATGCCTCTATATGAAGATTTTATAATTGTCAGCCATCTATGGTTAGATGAGATGTAAAAATGAAACCCTTTGTTTATGTCACCTTAAGTTCACACAGATAAGGTGTGCAGGTTCAAATCACGGCTCGCACCTCTGGGATGTTCGGTTTTTTATGTATTCATTTAATTTCCAACAGAAATAATCAGTTGCTGAAAGGTAAAGGAAAACCTACACGTCTTTCGAAACACATGTGGTGTTCGCTCACCTGCACTGGGCCGAATCCCCCTTTGAATTGAGTGTTGATTATAGTGTGTGTTATTCTTTCTATACAGGGTGTATGATGATACATGGATGATGATCCACCATCAGCTTGTATACGAGTACAGACCATATATAAAAGTTAGATTTTCTTGTTACGGGCCTTTTAATATTTGTCACAACTTTACTGTTGCGGCCTTAGTACGCATCCAAAGGCCCAGTAAGCAATGTAAACTGGATCTACGAGTAACATACACACATACATTCTGAAATATTACTAAAAGTACTAATTTTGTTGGTATCAGGATAATTAAAAAAAAAAATGGAGTTCCAATTTCGATATTTTTTATATACATTTTAGTATACTCATGTTAGCCCTCAAGTATTATTTTGAACTTTTGAAACATTTTGTATATCAACAGAAAGATTGGGAGTGGTTCTCTTCTGCCAGTACGTAAAATATTTGTTATGTACCCAAAGTTAGTCCCGAATTCTAAATGTACGCAACTATTATCGTTTTCGCAAATACATTATCATTTATACCTAAATGTTTATCTACAGGGTTAAGGCCGTTCGTTGTCGAAGGAGACACGTTTGAATTGTGTGAAGAACTTGAATTAATTCGTGTCACTCGGTAAAGACACCTAGTTGAAAACTTAATGGGAATGATGGCACTACGAATATTACGGCTTTCCGCAAGTTGGTCAAATTCCTGGATATATAAAAGCATGGTCACCGGGAGTGAAGTCCTTGCTGATCCTGTTTTTCATGATTGCAGTATCAATCAAAGTGGCGAGAAAGATAAATAATTTTAACTAACAGCGATATTTTTTTTTTCCAAAATCTTGTTAAATGAAGGTGTACAAAATTTTAATTTCGTAAGAAGAGAAATCAATGTTTCACTTAAGAATTTGCCAGAAATAGTCAACGACACGGACATTATACTATCACAGATAATATTGATTCTTCTGATCAGAAGAAGGACTAGTCAAGGGTATTTTCTTAACAAATTAATTTGAACCATTTTTACTTATTTTTTATAAAAAAATAGTAAAAAATGGTTCTAATTAATTTGTATCATTGTTAGAAGATTTTAAGATTCCAACTCTTACAAACCTTTCTCCGCTCCCGGATTAACATAGAAAATGCCTGATCTCATTCTAACCTTACTTAACACTCTCAAACAGACTTCGATAATCAACTACGTGTAATGTAACTGAATGAGATGCATACACAATTACACGTTCGCTTCGAAAGTGACAGTGAGTTCGTTTGGCTCGCAAAACGTGTGGTCTGCATTAAACATTACAAACTCTATGCCGTTACAATAAAGGTTTTTGATGACTTTGCAGAATTTTGCAAAATTAATTGACTGTTATGTAGGACACGTGGTTTATACTGGCAATTCGGAGGATTATTAGATTTGACAAAATACACCTTAATGAAATACAGTTCAAGTATGTAGGAGCCCGACAAAAAATGTTGATGCTGCAAAATTTGAAAAATTGTCCAATTGAAGTGTATTGCCATCCTTTTGATGGTGGTAACGTACAAGCAAAACAACAATAATTTTAAAATTTGTCAAATTTTGTTCAGCCGTGATTTGACGACACCAGAAATGGGAGTAATAGGGTGAAAAGTCTATTGTATTAATGGCAAAATAAGATTTTACTTGCCGAGAACTCAGCCACGGAAACTGCAGGGCCAGTAGAGCCATAGGTATCCCACAATAAAATATGTTAAAATGATGTTGCTGAAAGTATTAGGCGTGATTTTCGAAGACTTCAGAACTTTCTACAATAAACCTAACGGTGCTACAGTCAACGCAAATAAAGGAACACATGATCTAAAGATACAAATATTCGCTAATAAATCTTTGACACAATACTAACTTACACACCTTAAGGCATTGATCAGAGCAAATGAAACTTTCACGATGATTCAAGCCAAACGTGATCCTATTGTAGATGTTCACGTGTCGGCTAACATAATACTGAATAATACAATAATGAGTTTAGAAAAATATATGATTGTGGTCACATGTGAGTTTAAAAACGTGAGTGCTGATATGAAAGCTGGTGGTGCGTAGAAATTTAAACATTATTACATCATAGCAAGGATTTCCGTTGATAAATATCGATGTGTTATAATCAATCATGGTTGAGAAAAAGTTTGATTATTTGTGGTCCATTCATCGTACTCGTATCCATCTAACTCTCGCCGGTAAATATAAAGACTGGCCTCTCGATGTTCCAAAATTTTAGAAGAAAATTGACCTAGATTCTAACTGCGTATGATTAATTCGTGACTTTTTAAAAGACACAATAGACGATCCATTTATCGAAATACACTCGAGTGAGAGAATGATGACACATTACCTTTTATAGACAAAGAAATGATGAAATATACCCAACGGAAGTATAAAAATCTTTAACATAATTAAATAATTATGATATTTTATAACTTGCAATTTTATGCTATTAACAAGCTACAACATTGTTACAAAGGACAAAGCAAAAGCCTTGAAAAAAGTAATTCATTCTAATCTATAGCAGATCCTGACATGCTAATAAGCTCTAATAAGGGTAATTAACTAGAACCTCTTAAGGCTAAGGACAATTAATTGATTTGAATAATTAAGAAATCGACAATGACGCTACTCCTAGCGATATTGAATCATCATACGAAAATGCAAATGCAATGCAAACGATTGAGTCAAATAATGACCGCGTTACATTAATAAACAATACAAATAACACAGCATTAAGTAATGTTATAGCAACTAACTAATAGGAACCTAACTTCAAATTGAACATCTACAAAAATGGGAACACTATTCAAAACGACAATACAACACAACAATAAACAGCTTGCATAACGCCCACATAAAAATAAAACCTTTTTTCTTTTACGACTTTCCATGCATGAAATATAACCTCACATGTAGAGGAATTATCGCACACAAGTTGTCGTCTGACGCACACATCGAACACTCACCTATGGTCAAAGTGTGTGGTCCTGCCCCTGCGGGGCGCCCAGCTGCAGCATCGACCGGCACAGCTCCGTGATCTCCGGGTGGTTCAGGTTGATCAGATGTACGTACATCTGTTTGTGCAAGCTCAGTTCCCCTGACACCGCCTCCAGCCTCTTCATCAACACATCTTTCTCCCTCAGCAACGATTTCACCTTCTCCTCCACTTCCCTAGAACGCACTTTTGCTTTTTCGCGCGATTTCCTAACAGCTATGTTGTTGCGTTCGCGTCGCCTCCTATACTCGTCTGTGCCTTTGTCCATGGCTTTGCCCGACGACCTTCTGACCGGGGCGGTTTTGTGTTTGAGGAGTGGAGGAAGCAGCGGTGCTCCCAGAGGAGGTAGCGGTGTGAATCCTCCACCGTACGGTCCGTTCACACCGATCGTAGGCTGAGGGTTGTATTGACCTGTATACTGCGCGCACGAGACCGGTCTCCTGTAATCATGTGGCTCAGGAGGCTCCTCTTTGATTGGAGGCGCTTGCTCGTGTCCTGAACTGGCTTGCACGGGAGCAAAAGATGCTCCAGAATGGACGGGTTGCGGCATATACGCCAACGTCGTCCGATTATACCTTGGCTGAGGGGACTTCCCACCAGGAAGTATTTCCTGAAATAAGGCCATGCCCTCATCTCCACGGAATTGGTCCTCGATGAGGTGCTGTAAGTCCAAGCTGATCTCCTGCCCATTGAGCTCGTCAAGGTCCGGCGGTGGGAAGGGTTGTCTCTTGTCTTCCACTGTCTTCTTCAAATCTGGCTGCGGTGGCGGTGGCGGTGCGGCCGCCGCATCGTACATCTGCGGTGACTCCATCCCGCCGCCCGGGCCGATCGCGGGCCCAGCGGCGCTGGCGGCCCGTGCCTCCACTTCAAAGCACTGAGAAGCCGTCACTAAAGCACATGCACCAGCGTAGTAATCCTGTATCGCGGCAATTGTCACGTGGGTGAGTGTCGACGTGTGAGAGGCGCGCGTGCGGGCGCGGCGGCGGTCGGGCGCGGACTGGCGACTCGCGCCGCCCGCGCATGTACGCAAGGTTGGCCGGAAGGAAGCGCTGAAGTTGCCGCTGAAAGTTCGCGAGTAAAAGTCTCGCGGTTGCCGGGGGATGCTAATTTTGGTGTCCTAAGTATTGATTGCAGCGGGGTTTTTTGTTTGATTACGTGGGTACTGAATAATGGCTCCGTAAATAGATCGTAACGTAAAATAATGTTAAGTAAGTATGCAATTTATATTTAGCCATAACTATTTATTTTATATAATTTAAATCAAACCACTACACCTTATAACAATAATATTATGTTGGGAAGATATAGGTATAATCGGGATATAGTAAACTATAGTTTGCTAAAATAATAATTATAAATTATCTTTGTTTGATATACCTAAGTACCTACAGAATATGCGTGACGGTATTTTTATTTATTTCACTTTTATCTATGACTAAGTTACCTACTTTACTAAGCAGGTATTGGTTCAATATACTACGGTACAGAATCTAATCTACATATCATCGCCTTAATCTGTCCTTTAGAGGGTCATTTTTATCAGTCAGTATCCCCTATATAGGTAGTCATTAATTTACACACTGCAAAATATTCAATCACTGTTAAATATGTTAATTTTGGGGTTGAGTTAACCAACCTATTAACGGACCGATAGAGCACTAAACGATTGTTAAGTACCAGAATACGAAACCATCGGTTACTGCTTTAACGATCCGTTAATTTGTTGGGGAACTCGGCCGTTCAGCCGTTGTTTTTTTATGACATTAACTATTGTTATTATTTTAATGCTACAGGATCTCAAGATTAAGGGTGATCGTACACCTGGCTGTGCTATGAAGTTGGCCTGCTGGCTTCAACTGATAAGAAGTAAATCATTTTCTCAGTTTCACCCAGCTTAGTTCCATTGGACAGGAAACGAAGCGATCCTATTGGTCGAAGCGTGCGGATCCGCTTCATAGCACAGCAAAGTGGACTGTCACCCTAAGGCTGTTATTCTTAAACAGATGTCAACCCTGAGAGCGAACTCAGAAATATAATTCAAAATCTTTCCGGTACAAAATTACTTACATATCAAGAGTGTTCTCTGGCCACGATGGCACAAGACTACGTCACGATCAGTGTTGTTATCGATAGACATCTTCAATACGAATAAGGAGCATTATTGACCGCATCTCAGCCGATGAAGTAGTCCTGGCCCATTTCGTGACCTAGGTATCAGGAAAGTGGATATTTGGTTTTATTATACCATAGATACCTACTTAGTGATTTATTAAAAAGTGGCAAATTGAAATCGCATTTTAAGTATTTATAAGGGGCTTCGCTCCCACACCGAGGCGGCGCAGTGGCAAGGCGCGGGCGTCCAAGCCGCTCACCGGGTCTAGTTTTTCTTTAGGAATATAATTATCGGAAGTTCTAGTAGGTAATGTGATAACCTCACATCACTGTACATACATCAAAAACACGTTTTTAAATTTTCAAATATATTTTTTTATTCAGATTAAAAAAAAAAAATTAGTACTTATTGAAAATTAATAAAATTAATAAAAATACAAACATACAATTTATTATTAAGAGTGCATCCATATCGACGTCATTTGTTTTTAATTTTTTTTCCGTTATCTGTCATTTCCAGTTATCTTTTGTGTAGCAACAATTGCCCATCATTGAGAAATTAATAGTGAACAAACTAATCGATTGGCCACGTACTAGTATTAATCGCTATTACCACGTACATACAGTCGCGAGTGTCACATCCCGACGATTTTAATCGATTGCCTTTATCGATAAGAATCGTTCGTGCCGATACTGCGTTTGTTCTTTATTGATATAATAACACGTGGACATATGTCACATGCTGGAATTGGTTTTGAGAATTTTTTGTTTGCCATGATTAGAATGCGAGGGAGGAATTATGGGCTGATGGTTCCGTATATACATTTTACATATTTTTTTAATATCACCTAAATGAAGTTTATTCTAAAACAAATCCCAAACTGGTTGCATATTACATTATTTGCTAAAATTTAAGTTTTAACGCTTATTTCTATAAACGGTGGCAGTAAAAAATGGTGAGAAAGACGATTTACTCGGATAGTTACTCAATTTTCAAAACTAAATTAAAATTACAGTTCATATAGGTACATGATCATAAAATGTGTCCACTTTTGCTATTGAGGTACGGAACCCTAAAAAGGAAAGAAAAGGTTCCTTTAAAGGTTTATACTAATTTATAATAAGCCCCGTATATTACATAACCTAGCCTATTTATTTGTTTAAAAATATGAGCATATTAAAATAAAATAAAGAATTATTCATTTACAAAAAGATTATGTAAATAGGTATTTCAAAGTTTTGTGTGTAGCCTAGTAGGTATTTACACACCTTTTTACGAAAATATTTTTCAAAATAAATAATGCTTTCGTACCATTATAATGATACCTAGCAACCGCGACACTCATGTTACATAATGGATAAGTCATTTTGTTTACTTAAAACATCAGCTTTTAATACAGCCTAATGCCTCCATTTTCCGAAAAAGTACATAGAGGTACTTACACTACACTGCACTCAAATTTCGCGGAGAATATTTGGTCCTAAATAGGAGCGAGCATATTGCCATTGTACAGAGTACTTTCGCCCTCAATACGAGGTGGATTAGGTTCATATTCCCTCACTCTAGCCCTGTATACAGGCTCGCGAATTTTATACTTTCGATTTTCAATATTTCCGCTTACAGTTTTCCTGCCTCGAATAAATTGGAAAAAAAATACTAATTTTTCCAGCCCCTTTAATTTCTAACACATTTTTCGTTGTAAACATTCTTCGCCAACTGGGACTGTGGTCGGCTTCTACCATCACACCCCTCTATTTTGTAAACTCAAGAATCTGTCTGTTAAATCAATTTTCTCTTGTCCCACTCATTCAAACATTTGTTCTTATACACTTACTTGAGTGAATAGAATGTTAAACGTCAGTGACGACTGTGGATTACCTCCAGTGAATTGTTTGAATTTGGGTCGTGAGCTGGGGGTACTGCCTGGTGCTATTTTGTGAACTCGCAACTATGGCAGCGCGGTATAGCGCTGATGCTTTAAGTATTGACAAACAAAAGAGCTAGATAGAAATCCTGAATTTCAGAATGATGTAGGATTTTTCGTTCTGTTCAAAGAACAGTATAGAAGTACCTATATCTTCAACGTGAAATGTCGTCGAGCTCACCGCCATCAGAACCTGAAGCCCTAGTAACCGCCCCCACCCCGTGTTGCGGTGTGGGGGGAGGAGGTGAGCGGCTCGACTGCTTGTGCTGTGACGCAACCCCACGCCGGCGCTATGCGCTGCCGCTGGCGAAAAGTGGCGTTTGCCAAATATAAATACTTAAAATAAATAAATAAATATCCGCAGACTTAGGCCCGTAAAAATAAATCGATCTCAAATCAGGACATGATCTTGAAAATGTAATTCTTATGTCATAAGCGAATTCAAGATCGCTCTCAGACTTGAGATCGATTTATTAATACGGTCGCAAAACACAAAATGTATTGTAATGCTTGAGGGTACACTCAAACCAGGGCAAATTATGAGGTGGCCATTTCCAAAATTTACCCTGACGGGTATCGAACCTGCAACCACTCGGTGCGGTAATCTGTGTGGCCTACGCTCGAAGCACTACTGCCAGAGGTCGAAATATTTTATTTGTCGAAGTCCTGTTTTGGTAAGGGTTTTTTTTTATATTTTATTCTTAAATGTTATGAAGCTTAGTGAGGTTATAATAAGGCTACATTACCCTATGATTCTAATGTGCTGAGTGAAGATGTTTTACATTAGCATTAAATAACTGCTGCGCTGGATACTATCAATAGTGTGAAATATTTATAAATGTAAATGATATGTATGGAATACCATAATCCGAAAAAAAAAAAAACATCACACTTGTACTAGACGAGACATTAATCAGTACATCTAACACAAGTGTAGTTATGGTTATAAGAGCTTTATTAACTAGCTATGAACCCCTTAAACTAGCTACTAACTACTACCTTTTATGGCTAACATTAAGAAGGGCAAGCGAACGAAAATATTTCGCAATGGCCAATTCCCACCAGCGGCGTGTCTCAGTGAGTGAATAAGTAGGCGAACGACAGCGCAGAAAGTGGTTTGTGTGACGCAACCCGCGCCGGTAACCCAGTCACCGTGCCGTACCAGACGCCGGCACGGTGCGACCTACCCAGTACGGGAGACGGTTCACACCACCATGCCCGCGGTACGCAGATATTCACCGTTCAATAAGTCAGGAGATAAATAAATAAATATCGCCAGATAGACACACCAACTGTACGGTCCCAAACTAAGCAAAGCTTGTACTATGGGTACCGTACAATGCACTGAGGGCGATCCCAGTGACACCCAGACCTGGGCAAATTACGAAAAGGCCATTTCCGAAATTTGCCCTGGCGGGAATCGAACCCGCAACCACCATGTGCAGTGAGCCGAGCGGCCTACGCTCGAACCACTGCGCCAAGCGGTCGGCAAGCGGTCAAGCGGTTTTGTTCGTTATGAAAAATACCACAAATGCCTTACACTGATCTCCAAACACAGCAGTGTGGGAAATGTAGGAGTGTAGTGGTAATGGCTAGAGAGAGGATTATATTCCAAATGAGCTTGCTTCATTCTCCTGAAGGTATAAGCTGACGAACGGTCCAGTTAGAATCCACATCTTAGTCAGTGTCTATGAAACTCCGATTAATCTATAGACTCTGGCTGTTAGGATTAGACGGGCGCAGACTCCAATAGAATAGAAGAAATAGAAAATATTAGCAAAAATATGGCTCCCATGATCAGGGAAGGAATTGGTGTTGAGTATGCTCGTTAGTACTATTCCTCACAAGTAACAGGAAATCATAAATTTTAAGGGAGTTTATAACTGTTGTGAGATCTCATAATAAACGGGTTGTACACCATCAAACGTACTTACCAAAAAGGCCAGCGTATATGGAATGCGGTTTTCTACGACGCGACCGGGGCCGAATTAATGCCGAGCATGCTAGTACTATTCGTCAAAAGTACCAGGATATCAAACATTTGAAAGGAGTTTAAAATTTCACACCATTAAACGCATTTAAGTCTCATACAATAATTTATGGACTAAATACTGTAGGGCCATTTTGACCAGAATATTAAGTACATAATTATAATTATCACTTAATTTGTTCCGCAAATCGAAAGTTAATATAATAGTAAACTTAAACAGGTAAACTACAGTAAAGATAACTTGCTTAACTTTATAAATCACGCGTGAAATTCATAATTTCACTCAAAAGTAGCCCTTCGAAGACAGGTTTTGCCGGATGAGCGTGAATTAATGAGTACCTACCTAATTTGTCGAGAGAGAGCAAGAAAGGGACATTCTGCGTGAAACAATTTCATTGATACTCAACGACACATGTAGGTAAGACTATCCTGTTTTATGAGTTCCTTGTATTCGTACAATTTTTTTACACTAAAAACCTAGTATAATCGGTTTATGTTCGCTAGGAGCGTTTACGTAACACACCAGTATGGCAAATTGTCAGGTCCTCAAGCCACCTATAGAAATATTTTACGTAAATGTACATGTATGTAGTTATAAAATATATTTTCTGTCTTTCTTTTGTTAGTGTATGATTCGTGGTAGTTATGTAGAACATAAGAAGTGTATTTCAATTTGCCTGAAACATGGTAGTTCCTGTACCTTGGGTTTGCTATAAGCTGTTTCAGGTAACACTTTCATTATGACAATTCTTGTTATTATTATTTCAAGGTATATAACTGGCCTTACGTAGTAATACCATGGATCTTATGGCACAATTAGTGCCTACGTGATCTTTGACACACTCTATAAGAGGCACGCTACTGGGCGCTATCATAGCCTTACTCACAGATTCTAAAACGCTATTGAAATGTAAGGCGTCGATATTTGTATTCTTTTGTTGGGCGCGTCAAAATTAAGCAATCCTCAAATTTGAGTAATATCCAAGTATTCGATAGTCACTGGCTTACATGTCAGCAACACGACAGTTCATGAAGTGGATCTTAGAAACATAAACCAGACCGATGCTCAATAGAGTGACAGAACTATACAAATCAATAATTTTAATATAGCTCTGTCCCACTCTGTTGGGAGTTAGATCATGTGATCTGCTCGGTCTCATTATGATCAATTAAATCCTAATTAGGCACAGCAAAGTCCTGACAAATTATCTGAAATTACTAAGATACTAGAAATTGTAAGTTGTTGTCAAGATTAATCACCAAACTTTTGAAAACCCATCCGAAATTTACCGTTGCATCATCTATTCATTTTCCTTAGCATAACGA
The DNA here is from genome assembly GCA_905147325.1 of Notodonta dromedarius. Lineage (NCBI taxonomy): Eukaryota > Metazoa > Arthropoda > Insecta > Lepidoptera > Notodontidae > Notodonta > Notodonta dromedarius. The sequence continues at coordinate 758,586 of LR990183.1, read as the reverse complement.
ATAAAAGTTATTATTAATTTAGATCCGGCTAATTTTGTTGTGCTTTCATTGATGATACCTTGCCCGTCTCACACGCGGATCCCAGCAGCAATGATTCACTGCCCCTGACCCGGACTTCAAAAGTTGACAACAAATTGTGTAATCAAAGAAATTATTGAAATTTCCCATAGCCTGCATTCGGTTTTTCCCATGAGATTATTTTGATGTGATGGCCCAAAATTTAATTTAAAGAATTGCCTGTAGTTATATTGTGTTGCAATACTTGCGTTATAATTTTCTATATAAATTGTGTGATTATCAGCAGACATTTTTTTACTATTCGAATTTAAAAAACAGCACCTAACGCATTTAACTTCGTTTAAAACTTAACATACTCACATTAAAATATGCATGAATGATTTCCAACGCAATTATCTTAAGCTTTTTTTGAATTCTTTGGTATTTAACGTTTTATAAGACGAGAAAAGTTATTTATAAAGTGAAGTACTAAAGGAATTTTAGACAAAAAAGGCAAGTAGAACTTGAATGTAGGCAACGCTGAGTATCAGGGCGTCATGAGTCGAACGGCGTTACGCAACCGAGCCCACTCTCACTTTCGCGAACGCCGGTCTGAGGCCGTGCGAGCTTTGTACCGCGCCTCGACGATCTAACATCATCAACAACCTACTCCTGCTAGCTGGTCGCCTGGTACATTACTTTAACCGGTATTAATAATAAAAAAGAACATAGTTTGCGGTTTCGTCTTTACAGTAGTTAACCTACCGATAAATTAACTGTTGGATAATACCGTGACAATTGAATTTCGAAATTTTTCGATAAGGTTATTATTTTTATTTATTTTATAGCGACTATTATGTCTAGTCTAGATTTAAAATAAACTACACTGTTCTGTTCAGTAATATGCAACGGTGATCAAATAGAGAATGTCAATTGCTGCAGTTATTCAACAAAATCGGTCATTCGTGAAGCAGCTAAATATTTTTTATGGGTACGAGCGAACTTTTGTTTTTAATATTATTTTTGAGGTGTACTTTTCCTCACGACTGTTACTTCATTGAAAAATAACGATTTATTTTTTGAGTTTGCTAGAATATTTTGTAAAAGAAACGTTTCCTTGTACATAATATTATTTAAATGAATACATCATTTTCCGCCAGTGCGGTCTTAAGTACGACATTTTCAAGACCGTTCTCAGACTTGAGATCGATTTATTAATACGGGCCGTAATGACGGACTAGAAACTCTAAAAAGGCTCAACACAATGCTAAACTGTAGATACACGTACTATTCAAATTTTATAACACGATAGCAACGTGATTCGCCTCCAGCGAAAGTGTGTCATGCCCACGCCGACGCCCGTAGTAGGGATGTGGTATTTCCCACTGCCTTATAAGACACACATAAAAGGCATTAAATAATGGACTATATGCAGCCATGGGAGGCTGCGATTTACCTATAGAAAGGGAAAGAGATAGGTTGATTAGCAATATCGGTTAGGTAGGTACTGACGTGTTGATAATTTATTTTAAATAAGTACGTGTTGTGAGAATCTCATTTTTTTTTTTTATACTTATGCTTTGGTTTTAATTAATCAATTGTTCATATGGTCTCTATTTATCCATAATATTTAATATATCAAATAGCTATTTCGTTAAGAAAGTGATAATTCTTAAAATGTCGTCTGACGTCACCCGTTAGGACAAGTTCTGACTTGCCGAAAATGAAAGTTTGTTACGCGCTACCATGAAATTTTGAATATATCTTAAAGGGAGAAGCTCGTACGACATTAACGAGTACAGGGTTTGATGAATGAGAAGACATTTATTTAATAACTAGCTGAGCCCGCGACTTCGTCCGCGTGGAACAAAAAAGCCCGCTTCCGCGTTCTGAGCCCGCACGACAGAACCCATTTTTTCATTTTTTTAAATTTTGTTTTTCTAAAATAAAAGTTACTGCTTATAACATCAGCTATCTACCAGTGAAAGTCCCGTCAAAATCGGTCCACCCGTTGCGGAGATACTCTTTGATTTCATGTGTTTTTATTTTTTTACGCGGCACCCTAATTGTTTTTCAAAAATTTAAGTAGCCTAAGTTACTCCCTATTACATCAGTTATCTGCCAGTGAAAGTCCCGTCAAAATCGGTCCAGCCGTTTCGGAAATTACCCGGAACAAACACACAGACAGACAGACAGACAGACAGACAATTTTTTTTTAAATCGTGTTTTTGTATAGGTGTCGTTTGTACTTTCATATGCATTTAGTGAAAAGGTGTTATTTTGATATTACAAACAGACACTCCAATTTTATTTATTTGTATAGATAAAATATAAAAAACGCATTTTCAAGAAGGAAGCCACAACAAGAGGTCTTAATTTTATGCTTTGATACGAAAAGGTACTACGATAAAGAGGTATGTTACCAGATTTATGAAGAGAAACCAAGGACCCTGATTAATTGTAGTATTAAAAGAGGTATACCTTACTGCTGGACATCCGTCAGTGAATGACAAAATAAAAATTTTCAGATATACTTAAAATATCAAGTATTTTCTATAAGTAGAGGGTCAGCTCAGCGTCCAAGATCTATGTTGTTTTTAAATTTCACTATAACATTAAGATTAAGAGGCATTCGGAACTCATGGACAGGTGTCTATGAGTTTGATACACATTATGACTTACTAAACTCTTGAAGCTCACGAGGTAGAAATCTAATGATATGACAATAGATTTTACAAAAGTAGTTCATTCGAAACTTTTGCTCTCTACGTTAGCATCGTTAGTATCGTTATTCATTGTAAATACTAATGAATGGAGCTTTACAGTGCAAAAAGTGTGTAGGCTGAATCGTATAGTGGGTGTCAGAGATAATTGGGTAGGTTGTGTGATGACTGGCAAGAGTTTAACTTTGCGATGATGATAATTTAGAGTTAGCTTAGTGGTTAGTGAGACTACCTTCGTAAACGAAAGGTTCCAGGTCATGATTTACATTAAACTAGTAAGAGAACCCTGCTCCTTGCATAATAATAATACCATTGGCACCACTAGCAAGGCAATAATGTAATTTGCAAGTAATAAAAAAACACAGTTTTATGAATAGTAAACAGTTTGTATGTTGATTTAAAAATCTTAAGTACTACTGTGTAAGAAGACCACCATGCTTCCTACAAACGCTTTTGAAAATATGTATTTGCAGAATTCGTTTTTGTATTCGACAGATTATGAATGTTTGATGTTCCTTGTAAAATTATGGATGTCAAGCTGATAGAAGGATGGATGTTAATATGAATGATTATGTCAAATTATGCTGAATTATGGATTTCAAGCTGGTCTGATCGAAGCATTGGTTACAAGCGAATTGAAGTCACATTGAAGATGAACTCACTGAAAACCAAAAACGACTTTTAAAACACGAAAACGTAACAAAACCAAGTCAGCCGAGTTCAGCCGCCAGACGCGCTATTAGCATACAATAAAAAAGCAATGTAATAGAGAATTAGTTGGTCAATCGCTGAGCAGGCACACTGACCCGCGGCCTGTATTGTGAGCGCCCTTGGAACTGTTAACTTGTTAGTCTGAATAAGACGCACTTGCCAGGGAAGAAGTACCCAGTGTTGATTAGGTCTTTGTGTCTTTCCTGCCAAGAAAATATATGCATTAAGAAAGATTTTATGACGGCCTTCATAGACTGGAGCCAAATCAGAAGCAAAACAATTAATAAGTATTTAGTGAAAACACAACTGAAAATCGGGATTTTTATAATATGTTTTGTATGATTCAGTTTCAGCAAATTACACATTAAGAATTTTTCTTCAAGTTCGACAACTATGGTTTCAATTCTCCTTCCATTAAGGATAGTGTTGGTAATAATCAAACAACTGAAGTTAACTCGTACATGATAAAAGCCGAAATTATTTCGACTACTACTTAAATACATTATTGTTTTTGTTATTTTTCTGCCCCGATACATTTAGACTAGGAGCTCGCTAAAGCAATAGATCTACGATCCTTATTTAAAATATTCACTTGACCAAACTTAAAATACTATTATTGAATATTCTGCTTATGTAACGCAATAGAAACTATTACATCTACTCAAAACACTTGATAAAAATACTCCATACAGCCGGTCAGCGAGATCAGCCCCGCGGTGCACAGGCGTGATACAATGTTATCAACTCGCGCGCACACACACGCCGAAGGGTATGTGACCTAAAATTGTAACTAAAAGATGCAAACAATCTTTTTAAGTTTTTATACCAGTGACGGATTCGGTGGTTATTATATTTTATACACGGACAGGTGTTTTTTAATTGTTTGAAAGAGGATAAAAATATTTTTCATTACTCATACTCTGAAAGTAGGTCTGAAGTTGCCTGAGGAGCGGGTTGAAAGTAATACTTTTCCGGCCCGGGAGAATCGCTTTCAACTGACAGCTGTCAAATTATAAAAAAAAAACTATTTCCATTTTCACATTTCTATGGAACCATGTTCAAACTTTTTCTACAGCCACTCAATTACAACACGATGTAAAATTGAAATAACATAGAGTTAAGTATTAATTCAAGAATATATATTTTTAAATGACTTAATGATAATTTAGTTTCAACAATTTCTTTAAAATAACATAGAACTGGGCAAAATATTTAAAGATGAAAATGAAAAAGAATGGCTAAATAATGAAGTTGGCCGGCCAATGAAAAAAAAACAAAATAGGCGGCAATCCGATCTTTTTTTTTTCGAGTTGTAGAGTATTGTTTATACTTCCTTGTATTATTTCTTTAGCCAATTCCTGTTTTTTTTTTACTTTCCTTGTATTCGTAATGAAAAGCACAGTGCTTACCTCGGGTGAAAGACTTATTTTGTCCCTCGAACTATTAGCGCCCTCGCTACGCTCGGGCGCCAAACCCCGTCTCGGGACTAAATAAGTCACTTTCACCACTCGTGTAACAATGTACTATTATTGAATTATTGATATGTATGAAATGTATATACACACATTATGAATAATCATAATGTATGATGTACATACATTATGAAATGTATGTACCTATATCCATAAAAGATTATAGGGACAAATTTTAGTAATTCGCAATCATACATACAGATCCTAGCATTGTTTGTGATATTAAATGTCTCTATAACATCATATTTTTACATTGCTTCTAAGGTAATTTACCGATAATCCTAGTTGCATAATTATTACATATATAGGAAAACCAGAAACTAATTCCGGTACATAAGCTCTAATAGTGCAGCAAACATTAAAATTAAAAGGATTTTCAACCAGGAAACCATGTTCACAAGGATATCTGACACATCAAAATTATGCACATAACTCACATTAGTGTAAGAATATCGATAAAATCAGTCGCCACGCCGGCCCTGCGTCTTTCTATTAGTATCTGCTCGACCTATTTAAGGGATTGCAACATAGGGCGACTCACACGCACACGTCTTCTGTGTGTGGTCTATACGGACGAGTCACGTATGTGTACGTGGATAGTGCGTATACCCAGCCGCGAGGTGTTTTTTTTTTAAGATACAATATTAAAAAAAATACAATTATGTATAATTATTTATTTATTTTATAAATTATGATGATGTAACCTCCTCTTAATATAAGGGGTTTCTGACCATAATCCACCACGCTGACCCAGTGTGGGTTGGCAGAATTCACATGTGAAATAAAAATTAAATTAAATTGGTTATTCCGCACAGAAGCAATAATTTTAATTAACATAGGAAGAAGACGATACAGATTTTCAATAACAATAGGCTATTAGTAAATAATCTTTTGAAACTTCCTAAAACATACAGGTTGCCTCACAATTCTATAGTTCACCGTAAGTACCAAACAATACTTATAACTAAGTAATTGTTCATGCAATTTGTTTGTAAGTTTCATCATGCAGAGGCTAAGTGCAGGGGATAGAGATGAATTAAAAACATATAAATAGGTTTTTTCAGCCTAAAAAATCAGTTCATTGTCAAAATGTTTAATGGCGTGGTCTTTACTAGCTATATTTTTTTAAAATTGAATAGTTTTTTGTCACTTAATGAGTTGCAACTGGTTTGTTAGTTAAGTGCCACCTCGGATTGGTTATATAATTAGTGTAAAAAATAAATAAAATTAGCATTTTTCACTTTCCCTAGAGTGTTCACGCCTACACAACCACTTAAAGCAGTGCATAAAACACGATACATTTTAATTAAATATTCCATAACAGGTTTAGATTTAATAATATACACTCAGTCACAACTTGATTTGGGAGACTTTTCAAAACACTAAAATCTTGAGAATATTTTTATAAAGTATTTTATGACTAACTATAGTTTACCAATACTATGAATATAATTAGACATTTCTCCATATGGCGAACCTTGTTTAATTGTCTTCGACATAAACCTTACATCTTACATCTTCATTATTCGGTGAAGAGTTAAATATAATCTGGTACACAATATTCACATTTAACTTTAAAAAAAACAATCAACAACCTTAACTTTGATAAAAAATATGATAGGTTTCTAATAATACTGATACTGTTGTGAATTTATTAACTAAATAGAAATTCTAGAGGTTCCAAAGCGAGGTATTACTATTTGCTTTATTTTATAATATACCTACTGTAAGTAAGTAAAATTGACATAAATAAAAAACAAATATAGACATTGATACCAGGCGATCATAACTCTTAGATGTTTGTATAATGTGTTTGCAATGTAATTACATTAAAGTATGTAAGATCATGATTCAACATAAAGGTGTTATTACACTAAACCTTAAGCATACCAAGCAACGCCATAAAAATATAATTAAAAGTGTTCTTGTCTTACGGTAACATGCAGGGCAGTGTCAATTAATTAGCTCATGCTGTGGCAGAGGTTCTTGAATGGTGGCCAAGAGCCGGAAGAAGTAGCTAACGGGGCAACCCCAAACAACTTAGTTTTGATTTGCTTGTAAAATGCTGAACCGAGATGTGTGGATATCAACGCTCTTCGTATCTAATCTTTAGTTTTATGTCGCCGCCTTTAGCGAATAAACTATGAGAAAATGATTTTTTTCATACCATATTAGGAGATAACAATGTGAGAAATTGATGTATAACATACTAGATCCGATCAATTTTATAATTATGAATCAATAACATTTTTTATACTTATAACCATAATGTATTACTCCTTTTTATATAACAAAGTCGGTAGTCAAGTTGGCCACCCGCCTGATGTTTGGAACATAGAAAACCCTTTTTACATTAGAATTTAGCTTCATTTTTAGTTACCGTATCCTATAGATGCTTGTAACACCAAAGTTATTACGCACTTTACCCACCTGAAGAGGAAAAGGGAGAGACGTTAAGCTTCCGGCTCTCACACTAATCGCACGAAACATAGGTACTTTTATAATAGGTACCTACTAAACGACTCGTACCGTTGGGATTTCGAATTTGATGTGGAAATCTCATTTTCAACTTAGATCATTACTTGGTGAATAGTAAAGGAAACTCGTGACGAAACCTGAAGGTCTTTCGAAAGACATGTAAATTTCACCAACCAGCACTGGGACTTCGGCATTTAGGGGTGACATGTTCGGTATAATCGCAAGAGCTACGCCACCCCTATTACATTAGGACTGAAAACGATCAGTAGCGGTACGTACGTGAACTACAGTACAACTCTGCCCACCCCTTCGGGAAATAGACGCGCGGTGGTGGGGTCGTTAAAGGGGACTATTATTTTGCATTTTTTACAAAGTTCACAAGTCATTGGGCTAATTAGATCGCTCAGTACCCGAATGAATAATCAAGTGAGTCATTCATTAGTTTATAATTACGAACGTGAGAATTTGAATTATTTTTATTTTATTTTATTTATTTGGGAAAACAAACAATTGTACATTATGGCAGTTAAAACACAGTTTTAGTTAAGTACAGGATACACAAATGCACAATCAACTACATTTTCCTCAGGTAGCACACACAGTGTTAAATAGGGTAGACAGTTGCGTTAGGTAGTTTAAAGTTATGTTTAAAACAAATAGATAGTCAAAGCACACGTCAGAATTGGGAAAGCAAAACAATAAGTAATAAAAATAAATAGTGCATAATGAAAACATACAAAAGAGGAAAACAGAGTAATAATAATTATGATAATAATAAGGAAATAAGTGAGCGAGTGAGCCGCTCAGTTGGCTTCATCTTCCTCACCACCGAGCAGCTCAATAACTCTCTTTTTAAATTTGTATGCAGACAGAACAAATATATCAATTTCCTCGAATCGGTTATTATAATTTTCAACGAGTCTACGCAGAGGAGCGCGCACGCCAGCATTGGTCCTACAGGTTCCAATAGCGAATAGCCTGCGCGCCCTTGCTTTACGTTGATGTACAGTTCTGGGAATAACATAATATAAATTGTTAATAATTTCAGTGCAATCAACTTTTCAAAACAAACAGTATGAAGCATAGTCGCTTCTAACTGATACCGTCTAGATTTTAAAGTAAGGATATTGTACCTTTTTAATAGTTGATGATAAGGAAGACGAATGCGGTGGCATCTGTAGTGCATGCCTCGGAGGAATTTACGCTGCACAACTTCAATCTGGTCAGTGTATTTATTATAAAGAGGGTTCCAAACACAACACGCATACTCCAGTTGGGATCTAATCAAGGTCTTATATAACATAAGGTACGTAGTTGCGTTTCGGAAGTCTTTGCTCGCTCTCATGACAAAACCATACATTTGGTAAGCTTTATTTACAATAATGTCTATATGTGCGTTTAAGTGTAGCTTAGAGTCTAGTTGGACCCCAAGATCTCGTAATGATGATGTTTTGTTGAGGTGACTGTTATTTAAAACGTATGTAAAATTAATTTTGCTTCTATTCTTAGTGAATGTGATGCTGTTACATTTGGAAATGCTTAATTGAAGCTTGTTTAAATTGCAGTATATAGATAGCCTATCTAAGTCTTGCTGTAAAAGATGACAGTCATTCACTGTGTTAATACTTAGGTATGCTTTAAGGTCGTCTGCATATAGAAGAAACTTAGAGTGCAGGAAACACTCGTCTATGTCATTAATAATATAATTATACAAACAAATATTTAGGTACCTATTTTTTTTTCGATGGAGCCTCGCTGGTAGCCAGCTGACTACAGCTCATACACGAACTGGGTCAACCGTGGTAGTACCACACTCTCACAGAAGATCTGCGTAAAGTACTTATTATAGCTGTGTTTCGCTCGATGAGCGGGAGATCCGGAAGCGGAAGGTGGCCTGTGCCCAGGATTGGTACATAAAAAACGGGAAATATTTATTTCATTTAATTCTAAAAAGTTAATTAATAACTTAATCAGCACCAGTATTATAAACAGAACCTTAAGAAATATCTGTTTAAGAAGTTATAAATTCAAAGGTAAAAATGTATAAATTTTATCACGTAAAATCTGTCAATCTTTGGAACATAGAATAGGTTTCGTTATCACGTAACAAGAAACGTTATATAACCATTAATTTGGTTAGCTAACTGCCGTGGACGGTGTTATGTAATACCTGCTGGATATATAAACTAGATTAGAACAGTTTAGTTCAGGTTGTAAATTAAAAAGTTATGTTGTCATGCTATGGTGGTTCCAATAAAGTAGACTCGTGAGACCGACAACAGCGTGCACCCCTAAAACTGACTATTAATTTTATTATACAACTAGCTGAGCCCGCGACTTCGTCCGCGTGGAATTTAACTTAACAAAAAAGCCCGCTCCCGCGTTCTGAGCCCGCATGACAGGACCCATTTTTTCATTATTTTTATTTTATTTTTTCTAAAATAAAATTAGCCTAACTTACTGCTTATAACATCAGCTATCTACCAGTGAAAATCCCGTCAAAATCGGTCCACCCGTTTCGGAGATACTCTTTGATTTCATGTGTTTTTATTTTTTTACACGGAACCCTATTTGTTTTTCTAAAATTAAAGTAGCCTAAGTTACTTCCTATAACATCAGCTATCTGCCAGTGAAAGTCCCGTCAAAATCGGTCCAACCGTTTCGGAGATTACCCGGAACAAACACACAGACAGACAGACAGACAGACAGACAGACAGACAATTTTTTTTTAAATCGCGTTTTTGCTATATGTGTCGTATGTACTTTCATATGCATTTAGTGAAAAGGTGTTATTTTGATATTACAAACAGACACTCCAATTTTATTTATTTGTATAGATATGTATAGATTTCATTTAATTGCTTATTGCACACAAGGTCTACTTAAATACACTAAATGTATTGTAATTTTTCTTGTAATTCGTGATTTACGAGTATGAGCAAGATGAAAAGCTTTTTGAATATTATCAATTTTATAACAACCGAGTTTTATATTTGAATAGATCATGTGCACAAAAATAGCATTAACTACCACAGAAGCTTAGGTCATTGTCTGTGTAATTGAACATGATCCAGTACAGCTTGAAATCACTCGAAATGCGAACCTCCTCCTTTTTAAAGTCGGTTAAAAAGAAAATAACTGTTACAACCATTAATTAACCACTGAACCTAATCCGCGACCAATAGTTATGTAAACTGAAAAAGTTCAAATTCACACCTATTATAAAACGTTTCAATAAAATTATAATGTTCATTACCGTATAACACCGTCCTCGCGTTATTATGTCGACGTGTTTATGTAACTTGCCGATTTTTGACAAAATTATAGTAGGATCGTCACGATCGAATAAATCTTGTGTCTTCAGTTGATGGACCGTTACGATTGGTTGATATGGACTTCCTTGTGCCCATGACGTCATTTTAATAGACCAAAATGTAGTTTTGGCTACTGGGCCCATGGGCCCAGTAGCAGTAGCAAGGGCTAAAAGCTACTTATTTCCCAAATTGCGCTCTTCAATTATAGCTCATGTTGACTAGGATCACATAACTTTAACACAGTTGTAACTACGACTATATACAGTGTACGACCAGACCAGATACAGGCAATTAGAAATGCAGAAAAAATATTATAGAAATAATAATGAATAATATAAAATTATAAAACTATGAATGCTTTCATTGAAAGGTATCAGCAGAGCTTATCAGAAAGGGAACATCTGTAAGCAGTTGCCAGTGTCTTATTTCTTTACATTTGGTCTTATTTTAATAAAGCACGTTATTGTGCATATCGCGTTAGTTAATGCTAAACAGGATGTACTACCTACTATCAAAAAATCTGGTGGTTTTCTTTCTAACTACTGAAATTTGATTGAATCGCTCGCTACCAACCTACAGAAAAGATGTCTACCATAATTAGTACCTATGTAATGGTAAAAATACTAATACTAATTATAAAATTACGCACATTTCTTGAATATCATAAAACCCTGGTACTCGCGTTACGCAACGGTCAGTTATTTAACCATCCCGTTTTAATTTATTCGCGCCGTTCAAGCTTATGAGTTGATCGGGGATTGTCATCATCACTTATGATGATTCGACAATGGATCATTAGTTAAAATTATTAAGGCTAAAGCGCCCATGTAGCCCGCGAAGTTCAAATTTTTTGAGTTCTTTTAGAAATTTTTCAAAATCTGTCAATAATAAAAGACAAATTTTGTTATTCGCGAAAAAGACCGTGTGCAGTGCATTTATTAATATATCCAACTTACTCTAAAACATTTCAAGAACGACAGCTATCCAGATAATCTGGCAATTTTAGTATATTTAGTGATTTACTAGTATCATATCCACCGTGATAATATTTAGAGTAAAATAAATGTATTAATAAATGCACTGCACACGGTCTTTTTCGCGAATTACAAAATTTGTCTTTTATTATTGTCAGATTTTGAAAAATTTCTAAAAGAACTCAAAAAATTTGAACTTCGCGGGCTAGACAGGCGCCTTCGCCTTAATAGTTGATATCCGTCAATAAGTATTAATGACTCGGTCGGATTTAATTAATAATTCAATGGCAATTATTATTTTGTTATAAACTTTCAAAAGAAAATTCCAGTTTGCGAAAGACAGCATTTACAGAGCCTCTAACGGCATAATACTAAAGAAATAAATTTAAATTAAAAAGTTGTAGCGACATCTAGTATTGAGTAGCAAAATTATAATTTTATACGCTTGCCATGACATCTATTATTGAGTAGTGTAATACCATGCATATAACTATACTTATTTGAAAAAAAAAACAGATGGCGGCAGCCCAATTTATTTGAAAAAATAAAATTTATTATTACGTTTCACTAATGAAAGCAATAAACGCCTCTATGCTAGAACTTTCTTCCTTCATCCTTAACAACGGTTTCTCTTCGCTTTCAGCTTCATTTATCATAACTTCGTGCAACGCTAAAGTTCTCAGCAATTTGTCTGCTTCAGTACCGTCGCCATCCTCAAGAATCTTATCATTAATCATGTTTGTAAAGTTAATATCATCAATAGTTTTGTCATCCAGATCACTGGTGTTTTGTATTTCCTCATCAAAGTTGCGTCTAGAAATAAAACCGGTTTCCAGTAGTTTTTTCTTGGCTAGCTCTATAAATATTGGAGATTTTATAGTATCGCGGAACCAATTCTTAATTTTATTCCTTTTGGAGTCTACTTTCGCTTTGAATCTGAAAACAAAAGTTGTTACATTTGTTTTTTTAATTGGTTACTATATATTAATGTGGCGTTAGAACATTTACAGTGATTGTCAATAACTTGTTAAGCTTGTTGTGCGTCACCGCACTCTCACTGGATAAAATGAGTTTGGTAGTGGTATTTCAACTTACCTCTGTAACTCGTCCTTCCTCTGCCTTGCTATCTCTATCTTCGGCATCAGTTCAGGTACACTACTAGCTTCATTGTTCTTAATAGTATCGTCCACAAATTCCGTGATCTCTGACACACGGGAGTATACGCCTGGGGAGTTGGGGTCACCGCACCTCTTGCCTCCGAAAGACACTACACCCAAGAGGACCCCGTCGCGGACCGCTGGGCCACCGGAGTCGTGCTGCGAATATAAATCAATCTCTCGTATAACCATGTAGTCCTGGTACTACAATATAGTTCTATGAGGTTCTGGCTTGATTTCCAACTAAGAGAGATAGAGCGATATCAAGAAATAAGAAACACAATCAGCTACTGTATTTTCCTATAGCTCCATTTTACATCAGGCTTTGGATCAGATGAGAGGTGCTTATGAGATTGAAATGAATCAACTCGAAGACTTAACAAAATATAAAACAAACTTGACATTAAATATTTAGCTCAATCTCTAATGGATGATTGAAATTGACAGAGGTGCTTTTATAACATCTTAACCCTTTTATCAAAGTCTTAACCTTCCTTGACCGAAACATAGTTAAAATCTCAATCTCATCTGCTATCTCACCGGGATCACAAAAACAAACTGTCCTTTCTAAGGAGTGACGTTCCCACTAACAGATATAGAGGCAAACATTTATAACATCCCTGAGTAGTTGCAGTTGGGTGGTACTCACATTACAAGCGTCTTTCCCGCCACTATAGTACCCCGCACACACCATCCTAGACGTAATGTGGAACTGGTAAGACTTCTGGCATTGAGAAAGTCTCATAACTGGTACAGGGACGAATTGCATACGGTCTGGTATGTTGCCGAAGCCAGACTCCTGGAATAATGGAAAATAATAATCCTCCTTTCATTTAATTATACCAGGCTCTCATAAGTGCTTGGAGGTATTTTTTATCCATTACTCACATCAGTGCTCCCCCATCCAGTGACAATTAGTACATTGCCCACTTTATACACATAGTTTGAAGCAGGCAAGTTGAGCACAGCTATGTTACGACCGATCGGCATCGGTCTATCTAGCCGCAGTAGAGAAAAATCGTAGTCCACATTTCCTGGAGTATACTGCGGTGGAAAGAACACCTGAAAACAGGCTATTTTATATTATTTTATTCAATATTGATAAATTATCTGTTACACTACGATGAAAAAAAATTGATACACCTAAAAATATTTCTGCCTTTCTCATTTGTTACGACCATAAGAGAGATAACAATACAATTTATTAAGTCAAGAACAGTGTACCAACAGAATCAGCACAATCTCCATAAATAAGAAGCACTGAAAAGTGTCCACCTTGTTTATACGAGCCTGGTACCCTCCTCTGTTGTGAAATGAACTCCCCGCTCGCGTAACAAAAGGTCGCAGTTTCCTCCTATCACCGTCGAAGGCACTGAAAATTACAGAATGCATTGCACCTACCTTGGGTTAAAACATATAATTTTTTATGAAATGTATAACCTATTATTACTAGAATGTCATAAATCCAAATAACAAGAAAACGATTGATCTCATGTTAGTCTATAGTCTAGGTACGTACGACTCAAAACAGTGGCCCGCAGTCAGCACCCATTGCTCATCGATGATGGAACCTCCACACCAGTGCTTGCCATTCCTGGATATAGCTACGTTGTAAGGGTACATGGAGATGCTGGTCTCCATGCCGCCGACAATACGACGGACGGCATAGGACCGGAACACCCACGCTAAATGACGTTCTGAGTAGCTCTTCGGAAATCCTAGGAGATGATAATGAAGATGAAATTTAAGATAATATATGATAATAGACTTCCGCTTGCTTCAGAGCCGATGCAAAGACAAAATATGCATTTCATCTAAATGTATTTCTACAACTGTGTCTGTGGAGTGGATGTAAAGAGGAAATACAGCAAATAGAGTATAAATGCAACGTTAGTTTATAAAAACATGATGAAGATTTCACATAGTATACTAGCTTTCACCCACAGCTTTTGTTTTTTAGATGTCGACATAAGGGCCGCCTATCTGGTCAAACCTAATAACCCTCCAGGTGACCCATAAGTACAAAAAAAATAATAAACGTTCAAGCCGTTTAGGAGCAGAAGAAATACGATCATACACATAATTTATAATTATTAATAAGACGGGCCTCCGTAACTTTAAATAAAAGTGAAATAAAAATCACATTAGATGGGTACATCAGTCTAGATCTTACAAGGATTACATAAAATAGAGAGTACGATCAAATATCTGACCTGGATATTCTCTTGTTTCATTTGTAATCGAAAACCTCGTAGAAGACTCATCGTTCTTAAACTTATACTTCTCTTCCAACATTACTCTTACGTCTTCTTGGCTTTCTGATAATTCGTACGCAGTTTCATTTTTCGGTCGAGATTTATTTTGATTGAAATCAACAATCTTCCTCAGCGAGTGTAAGTTGCGATGGTGTGTTTTGTGCTTCTTTTTACCTATTGTTTTAATATTAATTACATTATCTATAACTATTATAAATATCACAGCTGTATGTATAACTTTTTTAAGTATGTTTGTAACCATTTCAGAGTTTTAATTTTCATTTTCCGAGTCGTTAGCAGTGAGTTTCGTGCAAGTTCCGATACGAATGATTATAAAATATTTATGGCCGTGTCGTAAATACGGATCAGAATTGTATTCTTTGGAATTTGAATTTTCGCTATATTACTTTATATTCGAATTTCCTTTTAGTAGGATGTTTAAAAAACCAATACAGTTTGTATTAAAATCCACTGCTTTTTCATCCGTCTGTCAGAAAAAGCGTATAATAATGTTTCTAAGTAGATAAATGTTATTGTTTTTGGAATGCGCATGATCTGCAAGTAGGTAGGTACCTGAGCTTCAGAACATTTCAGTCAACCAGTAGCCATGATTAAATTTGTTAAAGTAGGCACTAGGTACATAATATTACTTTGACTAGGTATATCCCAGTGTCAATAACGAAAGGGGAATTTAACACGTTAGCTGCGGCACCAATTTTTGCATACTTTCCGTTCCTGCGGCACGAGGTATAATCGGCCCGTACCGTGACCAGACGTTAGGGCGACACGCGGTCTATTAGACCCCACCTCCTTTTACAGACTAAAATCCATTTTCTGGCGCGAAATCAAAGATAAATGAGAATTTTGGTCCTTATTGATATAGACAGTGAATTGATGAACCCTAATCCACCGTCGCCCCGGGATCTGATGGCTAGTTTAGGAATTATTAGCAAAACAAAATATGGGATCTTATACACCTCGTAACGCACTGAAATAGGGCAAATTTTCGCTGCGATTAGTGATGGGAAAAATAATATCGACGTTTTTAAACTGTCTTAACTACGCAACGACTTGACCGATTTTGATCAATTATATCTCATTAGATCGTTTTAAGGGCAAAACCTGGCAAAACAACACAAAGCTATCAAAGGATACATTTTTTTTTATAATCTAAATTGAGCTTGAAGGCGCCATAAAGAAAAAAAAACCGGCCAAGTGCGAGTCGGACTCGCGCACGAAGCGTTCAATTCTATACCATTAAGAGGCACCTATTACAGACTTATTATTGGAAAATAATGGATTACGGTTTATGCATAAGGTTTATCTTTCTATTTGTATATGAAAATCTTAATGCGGTTCACAGTTTTTCTGTTTTGGCTCTGTTTCTGGGTTTTTTAAAATTAACTTCTTCCGACATCGTTTAGACATGTTCGGCGCTGTAAAAGGACGTGCTCTCCAATCGACGTGATGCACAACACTGGTCGCGGGAAGCTCGCGTTGAGTGCGGTACGAGGTCAGGGGGGATATGGGACGTTTTAGCCTCGTTCCGCACTGCATTAAAATTATATTAATTCAGTGCGGCACGAGGCCTAAGACATCCGGTACCAAGGTAGGTACACCACCGAGTCCGGAACCATTAGTGATCTCAAATATATATTTATCTCTTTCCTACACTGGACCAAACCAAAGCTATGCCATTCGCACGACAGAGAAATTCACTTTTTTGCTTGCCGCACCACAGGGAAGTTGCATCAGGGGTGATTTAGGCCTCGCTTCGCACTTAACGTGTTAAGGTTTCATCATTCATAGGTGCAGAAAAGTGATCCTATAATGGGTTCTGTTTTTGCCTTTTGAGGCACGGAACTACAAAAACGTACGAAAGTATTTTTTTTTCTTATAAACTTATCGTTGGCACCTGGATCTAATATCTCATTTTCAAGATATTTATTTACCTATTATATTTTCGCTTTTTGCATCTAAAAATTGCAGTATCAAAAGACACGCGGAGGGACTGTTATTTACAGCGCCTCTACCAGCAAGTATTCGGAAATAAAATAAATCAGGAATTGGTTTTAGCGCCATCTAGAAGTAGGTGGCAAGACAATTCACTCACGTAGTGAAAATTAGAGCTCAATTGTGGTTTCTGGCTTACGTGTGTGAATGGTACCAAGGTATTTCATAAATATCATAGATAGTGCTAAAACGCGCACAAGCGCAAAAGCGTATGTAATCTTTTTATTTATCTTTAATCAGTTTTCACTTATGTAAGCAATAAAAGCCTCTAAGCTAGCACTCTCTTCCTTCATTCTTAACACTGGCTTTTCTTCGCTTTCTTCATTCAGCATAACTTCGTGCAACGCTAAAGTTCTCAGGAGTTTGTCTGATTCGGAACCGTCGCCGCCCTCGAGAATCCTATCATTTATCATGTTTGTAAGATTAATTTCATCAATTGTTTTATCATCAAGACTACTTGTATTGTACCATATTTCTTCATTAAAGTTCCTTCTCGTATGAAACCCGGCGTCCCGAAGTTTCTTCTTCGCAAGTTCTATGAATGTAGGAGATTTTAATGTTTCGCGGAGCCAATTCTTTATCTTATTCTTCTTGTCTTCTACCCGAGCTTTGAACCTGAGAGAGAAAAGAAAACATATTTAAAAAAAACTAATTGCCATAATTTTAAATATTTGTCAATTTTGCCAATGCTTAAATTACAGAGGCTAGTTTGGGATGAAAAATGTAGATGGCGCTACTTGTATTAGTGACCCCACGTAACTACAAAAACTTCGAACTTCGAAGATTGTTTTGGGCCAGTATTGGCATAATATTGCCTTTACTGAAGTCAACTCACTTCTGCAACTCCTTTTCCCTCTGCCTTGCCTTCTGTATCTTCGGCATCAGCTCGGGCACGGAACTGGCTTCATTGTTCTCAATGGTATTCTCCACGAATTCCGTGATCTCAGATACACGGGAGTACACGCCGGGGGAGCGGGGGTCCCCGCACTGCTTGCCTCCGAAGGAAACTATGCCTAGGAGGACTCCGTCGCGGACTGCTGGGCCACCGGAGTCGTGCTGGGAATAAAAGACTATTGCATAAACATGCAATCCTGGTACTTGCAGTCCAGTTCTAACAGAGGTTGAGAGCTCTTTAAAGAATTTAATCTCAAAACTTGCTGAACATGAAGAACCTGAACAGTGCTATACGAAGAAATGAGACAGACTTTCGGTTAACTATATGGTTTTATAGCTCTGTCTTCCTTAATAAGGTTCTTGAAAGTACTCAAAATGAAGCTTCAGGTTCTTGAAACATTACGGCATCTACTTCAAAGTTTATGATTCCCTAGTAGCTGTTCAAAAGAATTAGCTGCAGACTAGCGGCGGGAGTGGTGGAAGTGGTACTCACATTACAAGCGTCTTTGCCACCAGTAGCGTACCCCGCGCACAGCATTCTAGGCGTGATGTAGAACCGGTAAGACTTCTGACAGTCCTCGAGTCTCATCACTGGTACGGGGACGAAACGAACCCGATCCGGAATGTGGCCGTAACCGGATTCCTAAATAATAAGAGACAATGTTAGGCTCAAAGACCTTTTAAGAATTTTTTTGGTTTGCTTCCATTAATCTATGGGAAGGTTACAAATATGACGTGCATGCATGCACACATCACTAGGTGACGAACTGGGTCAGACGATACTGTCAACCGTCAGATTTTGGTCTGAAGGTGTATCTTTAAAACCCTCCCCTGATTCCGAGATCTTATTAATTTCGTATTTTTACAAATATACCAGGATAACATAGGCACTAGAAGGTTAGGTATATTGTATGACCAACTCACATCAGTGCTCCCCCATCCAGTTACAATTAATATATCGCCCTCCTTCTGAATAAAGTCCTTAGAAGGCAGGTTAAGCACGGCTATGTTACGACCGATGGGCATCGGCCTATCCAACCGCAGAAGGGAATAATCGTAATCTGCGTTCCCTGGGGTGTACTCATGTGGGAAGAACACCTGGAAGTTATTATTTAATTTTAATGAAAATTGTTTAAATGTGGTCCACCACATAATCTTTGTAAGATCTTCACCTTGTTTATACGAGCTTGGTATCCACCTCGGTTGTGAAATGAACTCCCAGCTCGAATGATGAACGGTTGGAGCTTCCTTTTATCACCATCAAATGCTCTGCAAATATTATTATTTATTTGAAGCTGCTTACTAAGCGATAGAGCAATTTTGCTATAACCATCATACCCTTGTACATCAAAGAGATCTACACCCAATAGTGGATGTAGCAGAAGATACTATTGTATCCATTATTACTAGGAGATCATAAAATACGAGACTTCTAATGCATAAGGTTTATTACGTACGACTCCAAACAATGCCCCGCAGTCAGCACCCATTGCTCATCGATGATGGAACCTCCACACCAGTGCTTGCCATTCCTGGATATAGCTACGTTGTAAGGGTACATGGAGATGCTGGTCTCCATGCCGCCGACGATACGGCGGACAGCATAGGACCGGAACGCCCACGCGATTTGACGGTCGTCGTGATTCTCCGGGAATACTAGGAGATAATAAAGTAATAGAAGTTTAAGGCACTGTTCTTATATTACAACCTAAAATAGGTGAGTTGGTTAAATATCTGACCTGGATATCCCCTATCATCATGCGCAATTCTGAATCTCGTAGAAGATTCATCATTCCTGAATTTATATTTCTCTTCAAGCATTGCTTTAATGTCCTCTTGACTGTCGAACGGTTCGTACGTTCTTTCAACTTTCAATCCAGATTTATCTTGATAAAAATCTACGAGAGTCCTTAGCGGTTCTAAATTGCTACTCTTAACATACACATGTTTGTTAACGCTTAATGTTTTAATAATAATTACATTATCTATAACTATAATAATTAGCACAGCTCTTTGTATAACTTGTTTAAGTATGTTCGTAACCATTTTAACGTTTTAATTTGCATTTTCTGAGTCGTCAGTAACGAGTTTCTGTATCCGATAAAATATTTTATGTTTTCGTTTTATGGCCGCGTCGTAAATACTGATCAGAATTCTAAGGAAATTATGTGTTTTTCTCCGTTTCTGTATTGAGATTTCGAGGGATACAATCGTGTTTTAGCTTTAATTTTGGTGCGGTATATGTTTTCTGCTTACCCAAATATTTTATAATATAACCCCAATTATCTCTACAAGTACTTGTGCTACTTGCAACTAAACCATGAAAATTGCTAAGTAGCCTCGTTTCAAAGTTTCTTATTAGATTTGTTAAGCATAAATAAGTAGAGACTTGTATGTTAAAATGACAATGTCATAACTACGTTTTATTCTGTGATCAAGTGATCAAAGTGTTCAAGGATCAAGGCATTTTCTTTGAGGCACATGTTTCAAACCACTTTAAAACATAATTTTAAGTCTGAAAAACAAAGTTCAAATGAAGAGGTCGTTTTGCAAGGGCCGAATAAACATGATATGACAAGCACTGTATCTATTGTTATTGCATTGTCATTGCTTTTAAATGAATTCAGTTTATTGAGCAATGGTTAGTAGATACTGTAGTAGAAATCGGTATTCCGTGGATCTATGTTCATGAATAACCATGTCGATACTCAGATGAACTTAAATTTGTGGGCTAAAAATGGATACTACCAACGTAGGACTCAAAATGTTGGTAGCAAGTATCCCTATAGTCTTTTACTTTTCATATCTTTTCAGCAAGCGTATTGGAAAACAAGTTCCTAGGCTCATCTTTGGTGTATTTGCTAAGCGTTTGTTTGATACTGAGCGAGTTTGAAATAATACCGCAAAGTTTATGGCATAAACCGACATTAAAATTTGTTTTGGAGGTACGATTATACTAATCTATGATACCATTAAGTTTCGTAATCCTAAGAGTTGCGCAGAAGTACACTGCATCCATACTTCGCCAATGATTTGTCGATTCCAATTGAATTGGAAGCGAGCCTAATGCCATTTCTCCAGGCACATTACCTCACCACGCTGATCCAGTCCGGGTTGGTGAATTTCACATGCCTTCCGAAAGACGTGCGGTTTCCTCACGACATTTTTTACTTCACCATTGTTTTAGAAACATAGTATAAACATCGTAGATCTTTGATAACAATCTCATGAAGGTAACGTTTCCAATAAATAACTTATTTACAGATATTGTTATCTATCATACTCCTGGAAATTTCCCTTTTCTACATATGGAGTTTCATTGAAGAATACCTACTCTTGAATGCTGATGATATCCTGGTAAATTTATCAGAAGAGAGAGGTTTGGAATGGCTCGTGTGTCATTTGTGTTCCGGTGAGAAGCACTGCTCGGGTATTTTTGCCGACCTCATACTTAAGGTTTTAAGCTTCACAGTATTGATAGGTGCATGTTATTTTATCACGAATAAATAAGGGTACCACCCTGGAATATTTTGCGCTTTTATTGGACGTTTATTCGGGTTAGGGTCTATCCCGAGGGAACTATTAACCTGAATAACTTTGCATTATACTGGTTGATCCATTGCGATAGGTACAATACCCTTATGGGAAGTCTGAAACAAAAAGAGATATGTGTTTTTACAACATTTGATTTCTTAGGTTATAAGGAATATAGTTTCTACTAGCTGAGCCCGCGACTTCGTCCGCGTGGAATTTAACATACCAAAAAAGCCCGCTCTCGCGTTGTGGGACCGCGCGAGAGGACCCATTATTTAAAATTTTGTTTTTCTAAAATAAAAGTAGCCTAAGTTACTGCTTATAACATCAGCTATCTATCTGCCAGTGAAAGTCCCGTCAAAATCGGTCCAGCCGTTTCGGAGATGACCCGGAACAAACACACAGACAGACAGACAGACAGACAGACAGACGGACAGACAGACAGACAGACGGACAGACAGACAGACAGACAGACAAAAAATTTTTAATCGCGTTTTCGCTGTGTGTGTCGTATGTACTTTCATATGCATTTAGTGAAAAGGTGTTATTTTGATATTGCAAACAGACACTTCAATTTTATTTATTTGTATAGAGTATAGATAAAACCCTGTGTCTACAATTAAAAGAAAATGCTGAATTAATGTGACCTTATCTATCGCTTACTATCGTACCAGTTTTTTATATGATTCAAGACTTCACTACCAAACGCTTAATTAAATCATTTGATGGACTACCAGTATTTTTTACCTAACTTAGCTGTTAGTTTGTCCGCCTGTAAAAAAATCATTTTGAAATTAGACTGACAAACCTGTACAACTGTATTATCATACCAGGATATCATAATCACCAGGCAGTGCTTGCGACCACAATACTAAAGTGCCTCTAACCCACCAGCGATCCCTCGCTCATTATGTCGTCCCGGTCCTCAACTCAGCGCTTAACAAAGCAAATACTCGTAGCTCTGCTATAGCCCACCCGCTATTAGAGGGGGCTAAAGTCATTAGTTTTATGACTGTAACGTGAGCTTTGTAAACAAAACACCCGTTTTCGGTAAGCTGTTTTTAAAATACCTGTTTTGCAGTATCATAAGCCGTTTAGGATGTTATATTGAAGAAATCTTTTTAGTTATATCCTTCAAGAACACCATCGCTCTTGTTTTTACCTGAAGGTGTGGGAAAGGGTGCGCTAGTGTTAATTCTGTTTAAAAGTATCTCTTGTATATAGCCTATGAACTTATTGCTGGACACACTTTCTTCTGTAAAACAGAAAAGGAATACTATTTTTTTGTTATAAAGCCTAAACAAATTATGTATATAAATATATGTAAACTATATACTAGGTGAAACAGAAAGGGTATACTATTTTTTTTGCAACTTTACTTTGTAAATCTAATCTATCGGCTTTGTGGGACAGTTGAAGTACTAAAGGTTTTGTAGACTTGTGAAATCTGTCAACAGCTGTATCCCTAAAACACCTTTTGTTTTTCAAGTTTCCTCCAAAGCTGATAGTTTTAGAATTACACAGTTAAGTTTTGAAAAGTATACCCTTTCTGTTTCAACCTGTAAATGTCTATAGCTCCTTTCATTCATTTCATTCTAAAAATGTACCAAAGCTGCTACTTTTAGATTTATAACAAAAATATTGTATAAACTTTGCCGTTTCACCCTGGATAAGTTTGAAAAATGATGACAATAGCTGTTATCGCATTTTGATAAAGGCTTATTTTAAATAATAGATGGTAACTTGGCTGGTATAGCCACCGCCTAAAACATATTATAACTCCAAACATTAAACTCCGATAAAAAAAGAATCGCCAATGTCAATCAAAACAACCTAACAAGCTTATATGGGTCACTAGGGATATACAAACTTATGTTGCAAATTTATACAACCTTGTGATGAGATGGATAAGTTCTAAAATTGAATGTTCTCACTCTAGAAGTAAAGTTTGCATTCCAGCATCTGAGATACTGCCTGAATATGCTTATAGTAATAATAATAAGGTTTACTTTCACGGTCGCGCAGTATACGTAAGTTTGCCAGATTCAGCATCCGAAGGTTATCCAGCGAAGATGCGATGTTTCGATCCAGAACATAATGTTTTAAGTTTGAGCGACAATTTCTATTGGTTGGATAATATACGCTTTTACAGGGAGGTGGTAAGTGTTGCTATGTGAGAAAAAAACCACACAGTTAAAGATATCTGGAGAAAAATATTTTTTGAATATTGTCTTATAATGAAAGTCTTTTTTAATGCTTTGTGCCTACAAGAATTGATTAGAACGAAATGCCATTATTAGGATAACAAGGAAGACAAAAAACAAGCACTTACATACTTGTAAGATGTACATTGATGTACATTAAACATTGAAACTCCTAAATAAATAGAGCCAAATAAAATAACAAAAATAGGTGTATTTTTAATTTGTAACACTGGCAGCCCTGTACAAACTGTTGCTGGGCGGGCGGCGAGCAATCCCGCCCGCCCACCGTTACCGCTCACACGTTCAAGAGAACTGCATAGAGTTGTTAAAACCCTCTCATTTTATCCTAGACTCAGAATATTTTTTGATCATAACATTTGTCCCAAACTAACTCCAGCAGTGCTCTAACTAAAAGCTCACTTTCGCCTTTTTTGACGCGATGTCGTGATACTTATTATATTACTCACGCGTAATGCGGTATCAGATCAAATCTAAAAATATTTATTTTGTTTAGGCCTACGGGGTCACTTACAAATCGACATTTTTACACTTTTTCCTTAAGTCTACAACCGGATAGGAACGCGATCTCGTCTGAGAAGATCCGGTTGCTTGTATTTTATAGGTACAACCTCTCAACAGCTTTATCATTGCGAATTAACAGCTCTATATAGATCTAAACCACCCTAGCTTCACCAACAGGCGGCAGTATGCCCCGGACAGTGCCAGTGTAAATACCTATTCGACGTGCCCGCTTCGGTACCGCGCGGGAGATGCAAAGGTAGGTCATTGATTACCTCTCAATAACATTTTTATAATTCTAAAGTACCAGGGGGACAGTAATCGGAAGGAAGTTTATTGTATTGATGGCAAAAATAATTTGGGTCTTCTTAAAACCGCTTAAGCGTCTCGTTAAGATGAATTGAGTTGACATATGCGCTCTACCCAATTCCGATTCGTATAGAAAACGAAAAATAATCACCGAGATTATTTTTCGTTTTGTGTAGGAATTGGGTTTCGGCGGAGGGTGGAAAAATATGGGGTGGCTCAGTTATCATTTATTGGTCAAAAGTTTAGACGAAAATATTAAAATAACCCTCATTTAGCTATGCTATAGTTGAGTAAAAAGACTCTAAAAAGACTCGGTTGGAGACTTAAAATCATAGTGCCTAGTATACATGCTTGTAACCATTTCTTAATATAAGTAAATCCGTTCAAGTTCTATGATAAAATCAGTTATTACGTCCGTTTCTACGTTAACATTTTCAGGATTTCATTGGTTTGTTTATGTTCTAAGCATTATCTGATATTAATCGTCGATGCAGGTATTTATGTGTATAGAGGCAAACTTCTACTGAGCCCAAATATATAAATATTGAAAGTTGCTTGATGGTTCTTAACCATGATTTTTATTAAACGTTAATAAGTTCTACTAATGGGATGCATATAATAAAATACAAAAATGAAGGTCGTGTAATAATAAAACAAATAATCTAAGTAAGTATGTTAACATCTATCGATATGTGTACGTAAGTTATTTCGGATGACAACTTAGAATGTCATTTATAACAGATAATACACTTATTGTTTTCTTATATTTACGCGAATACTACACATTGAAATAAAACTATTTTACGGATTTTATCGCGTTTATTTAGTATGTTATTTTCCCGACGTTTCGCCCGCTTTACAGCAACCAATAAACGCGATAAAATCCGTAAAATAGTTTTATTTCAATAGATAATAAATACACTTGATTTCCAAAGTGGACGGTTATGTTTTTGAATTGTATCGGTTTTAAATGTCATTTTTATTGTTATTAGTTGTTACTTGACACTGGCAAAGTACCTACTTATAAAAATAGGTGGGCCATTTAAAAAAAAAGAATACCAACAGCTAATACAATTGAAATAAAACTAATTTACGGATTCTATCGCGTTATTTAACTTTTTTATGTTTCGGCTGCTTTACAGAAACTATGGTCACGGGGGGACTGAGGTGTTAGACGTCCTAATATCATAGTTAATAACTGGGTACCGTCAAATTTTGATGTTGCGATTTAGATGTTAAACGCGATTGAATCCGTAAAATAGTTTTATTTCAATGTGTAGTATTCGCGTAAATATAAGAAAACAATAAGCTAATACAATTTTAAGAAATATTACGTATTAGACACATGAAACTTCAGCCTACATTCTAACTAAGGGGATATACTGCTCCAATATTTTACTCTTCAACTTAAGGCCTGTGCACACCACAGGTGCACACAGGTGGTTTTAAGTTTACTCTTATCTTACTAAAGTCTACAGTCTAAAGTTTAAAGTCGTCAGGCTGCGTCTGACTCGCGTGCGTATCGCGACTGTATCGCTACAAACACGCGTCGACGGCGCGTTTAAAAAACATGGTGTGCACAGGTACTAAATAACATTACCCGCATTTCTTGCTCGCGACACTCCCAGTGAGTGGTGTCCCTATAGTCCCATTAACCATTGCACTGGTGGACGAACGTCGAGCAATAATAACATAGCTATAACATTTCGCCTAATGTGCGCACTAAAATGTTTTTCAGAGCGTCTGGTGAATCATAAAATAAATATATAATATTTTATTTGGCTCATGATTTTTTGTACGTACTAAACTAAGTTCTGAATTGCTGGTAATCGTAAATCGTCCATATCTCTTAAACTACTGAACCGATTTTGATTTTGATTGATTCTATGGGACCACCTGAAGAGTATACGCTCTCAAAAAAAAAACGAAATTGGTTCACAATTGACGGAGAAATCGGTGAACATACATAAAAAAGGTAAAATACTTACAGACGAACATTGAACCTCCTCAACAGAACTACTACAATGGACTGGGGAAAGACTGGGGGCGATTCCAGTGACACCTAGATTAGGGAAAAATTTAAACAAAATATTAAAATTTTCAAAAATACAAAATATTAAGGTCGTTTCCGAAATTTCACTCGACGGAAACTGAACCCGCAACGGCCTACGCTCCAGCCACTACGCCAAGCTGTCCTCACCATTATTCCGAACATACTTACCCTCTGGCACAGTGTGGGTTGACAGGCTCAACATTACCTTTCGATAGGCGTGCAGGAAGGTCACGAAATAACAATGAAATACAAAACTCCTTTTTCCAGACCCTCCTAATGTATTTTTGCACTAGCTGTAGCCGTGGCTCCACCCGCGTCTTATTTCGATAAAATAAAAGTAGCCCAAGTGACTATTTTATGTATATAATACCAGTTATCTGCTAGTGAAAGTCCCGTCAAAATCAGTCCAGCCGTTTCGGAGATTAGCTGGACCAAACATATCGTTGGACAGATAGACTGACACAAACTTGGTGATGCATTACGGCCTAAATCCCCCTCGAATTGAAGGGAGGCCCGTGCTCAAGAGTGGAACGTTAAAAGGGCTAAATTGTTCATACCACTTCAAATTATTTACCAGTGTATCTTATAAAGGGTTTTATTGCAAAGCTAGTATATCTTTGCCCTATCTGCTGTGGATCGACGCTTGTTTGCAAACTCAGGCATAAAACATTCCATAAAACTTTGCAAAAAGTTGTGCTCAAAGCGTCGCTCGCTAATCATCGCTCTGTGGTATTTGGTCCGGGTCCTTTGTAGTCCTTGTGGCCATCTGTTGTGTCGCTTTATTTAAGGGTGGAGTTCAAATACTTGCGTTTATTTAATCTCATAAAACGCGAGCACCTAAAATATATTAGATGTGACAAATAATAACAAAAGCCGCCCCTAATACGATACACGTTATAATAGTGTTGATAACTTGTCGATTCTAATGGTAAACAAAATAAACTAGACTAACATAAATGTTTTACTTTTTATCCCAGTGTTGTGATGTTGAGTAAGATGGAAATGCTTTTAGATGTGTCAAATTTATTTTAGCCGTGAATTGGAGACAACAAAATTGGCGTACATATGTTTATATCAGTTGATATTTACATAAATAACTATAGGAAGTGCATGTTTTCAGGTGATTCCCTGACCTGCCACAGTCGTGGTGTGCATGTGTTAAAGTGCTTTTCTTTCACCAATACTTGTTTAACATTATTTCTGACCAAGTGTCGTTCAGTTTCATGTTTCCTTGGTAATAAGAGCTACGTACGTAGCCTTAGCCTTGACACGCATGCTAGCTTTATTATAGTTTTTTTTTATTTGTTGCCATGCCAAGACTTGTCGGAAGGGTAAGCTTAGTATGCTGCATTGTCTATGCATCATTTTACGAGCAACCGGACACAATGAAGATTTATCTCCAGTATGACCCCAAAAGTCGGGTTACTGCCAATTTAATATATTATTCTGCCCCTTCCCCGAAACTCAGAGAGTGAATGGATTGTCTTATTAACCTTTTGTAAGGTGTAGAAGCGAGAAGTGAGGAGTGAGAAAGGATGAGATTGGAAAATATTTGGGTTAAAGAAGGATAGAGCATCAAAGTTACTAAAAAGGATTTATATTATTTACGAGCAACACACAAAATAATATACCAACCAACTTCAAGTACCAAGTTTTCAGTCATCTACTAGGTGAAACAAAAAGGGTATACTATTTTATTTGCAACTTTACTTTGTAAATCTAAAACTATCAGCTTTGTGGGTCAGTTGAAGTACTAAAGGTTTTGTAAACTTATGAAATCTGTCAACAGCTGTATCCCTGTAACACCTTTTGTTTTTCCTCCAAAGGTGATAGTTTTAGAATGACAAAGTTAAGTTTTGAAAAAAAGTATACCCTTTATGTTTCAACCTGTATAAGAGTAAAAGTGTCTGGCACTCGAAAGGAGCGGAAGATTCTTGCCTCAACAGCTTCTAGATGGACTTACGAAGATTTTCTCTTATTTGGACTGACCATTAAAAGTACATTTTTCTTCAAAGGAACAAGCTCTCTAATTAATAAGTATCTAATATTTTATTGATTCTCTTATCCTAAGATAAGGGAGACGGCTTATGGTGGAGGCGCCTGTCTAGCCCGCGAAATTCGAAATATTCGAGTATTTTTATAGTTTATCCAAAATATGAAAACATTTAAACACGTTTCATCACTTTTCTTTTTAGCCTAATAAAAATAGCATATCAAATTCAACGAACCAAAATATTCGTTTATAAGCCTGAAACCCCATGGCAAGTAAAATATGGATATTATTGGAAACCTTGAAAGCGACCGGAAGCTCAGGAACCGACCGGCCCGCCGTCGGCAGGAAGATACCTCCCATTTTCGAACTAATACATAACAACCTTTATCGGGCAAGTTCGCAAAATTACATCTCCCACAACTTTATACTTTCCTGGTAACTTCGAAGCTAGTTGTACCGCGACTTGCGTCAGCTCTTTTGAAGGGAATATTCAGTATGAGCTGAGAGCAACTTGCGTGATCTAAGTGACTTTTGCTTGCTGCTATGGTGATAATTATTTTCTGAAAATATTACTATTATATTGTGAATTTACAATTAAATTGTTACTGTACTGTTAATTGTACTTACTCAAATTATTTTATGTTAAATTTAATTGTTAAAAGTATGTTATTATTATTAATACTCTATTATTATTAAGACTCTATTCTTCAAATGGGGGTAGGTAGAGATACACTGAAGTGTATAAATTTCGCCGGAACCGAGGGTATTTTAACTTATTGTAATAGGAGTTTAGGAACTTTGAGAACAAACAATGTCCTAATACTTTTCAGAAAGTGGATTACATTTTTTCTATTCACAATAAATATACTTTGGTGTAAAACTAGCAATAACTTCCAGAGTCCAGAGAATTAATCAATATCTTGTAGAGAAAAACTAACGGTAGGTTCTTACCTACGTAGTCGGACGAACTGTGAATTATTGACAATCCTTGACCTCAATCGCGTAGTTCCCTTGGAAAGGATATGTGTGATAAAACAATGCCCCAGATTTGTGGTGGATAGGAATCTGGCTGATGACAATAAAATGAATTCAGGCTGTTTCGAGAGTGTAGAATTTTCGTTATTGCAAAACATTTGATAATTTAATATACACTGTTCTATATCGATCCAACCCTAATCATGATTAGACAATTAATAATAATAAATATGATAATTTAAACCAATCGGCTATCACGGCATAATAGACAATTCATTATTTATTTATTTTTCGTCTTGCTAGACATTGTGACCATGAAAGAGATAATAATATTATCTATAGCTACATTACCCATCGTATTGTTCAATTTGAAAATAATAGTTCACAACACAGCCACGCTTTTTTGTTAGGACCACGCTCGCAGTGGAGTAATTACTACAGTATCATTGTATGTGTACTATTTATGAAAATACATTATTATGAATACACATCTCGCGATGAGAACAAAGTATGCTCGCAGCAGTAGCGCCCCGCGTCTCGGCGGCTGATTAAGAACTTTTCATATTACGGGCGAAGGCATAGCTTCCATACAGCTTCTGTTCAGTCTACCACAGATTACCTATACAGTGAAATAACCGAATTACCACAGATTCATGCAAGACTGTCGCACTCATACCTATCTGAAACCGAGACAGTTCTCTTTTCCTCTCAGCGTCGAAACGAATGATCTGTAAAGAGAAATATATCACTTTGCGGGTAACGACTAGTTGATTAGTGGAAGACCTCTGTTATAGGGCCCTCTAAATAATTAAACCTAATTGGCTGGGAAGCTAGACCCTCCGCCCGGCAGGCGCCTAAGAATAGCTATCGATACATAACCTTTTCAGACTTTTGTAAATTTGATTGAGCATGACGAAATAATGGCTGAACATATTTTAATGAAATCTGGTACAGAGGTAGGTTCTGCCCTGAAGTAACATGCAGGCTACTTTTTATTTTCAAAATCCACGCGTCGGCAGCCGCGGTTCAACAACTAAAAGGTATTAACATTTTGCGTTTATCCCGTTCGGTTGGATACTAATGGAGTTTTATTTTTGAAATAGGCATCCATTCCTCCAGAATTAGACTACTGACCGTGCCTGTATCGTGCAGAGATCTTGATATATACTCGACAGCTATTGTTACGGTGATGGACGGAGCCACATGAGGCCCGAGATGAATGTCGCTGGTGTTTCGGGGAGGTTACGTAATACATCCTGCAATCTTGTACGTTGCCTGAGTGATATTAATTGGGATTTGGGAGTTACCTACTTGACACTTTTTGAACTTAGGTGTGCTTCTGCTAATACCTACAGAAGGTGGTGGGGGAGAGAATCGAAGACTGAATAGGGTAGCATATTCCTATAAGAGTGGAAAAAATAAAAAATATTAATAATAAGGCTTCCGTTTTTTCCTTTTAAGGCCTGGAACCTTAAAAAATAATAAATAATTTTAGATAAAAATAAATCCTTTCCCAAACTTTGAAGAAATTGGGGCCAAAATACACTAGGAAAATGATAAGAGGTATCTTATTCAAAAATTTCTTACCCCAAACACAGCCGACTCAGGAAAATGAAAGTCAAACTATTGATGCATCTCTTCCACTGGGATGCAATCCTGGTATACACACGTGTACCATTGTATCAATGATGTGGTAAAGCGGAGCTCTTTTTACTGGATAGGGGAGGCGATAGGGTGATAGGGGTGGGGTGAAGATTGCTCTAGATTGTATAATAACTTGAGAACACCTAACCTACATGAGAGGGAGCTGAGAGTACGAGGCCCTATGAGACGATGGTGCGCCAATCTTGACTCTGAGATGGGGCTAGATCGATAAAGATTCATGGAACCTTAGACCTTTGCAGCATTAGAAATGGCTTCTTAAATGAATTAAGCCTGTGAAAATTAAAGTAATATTTGATGAAAATCTACAAAAAATACATTTATTAAATAGGTGGGAGACGTCTACAAAGAAAAATGAATCCATGGCACCGAGCATGAGAGTAATTTAATTTGTAATGAGACACGTATTTGGGCGACAGACCAATTTACTTGATATAATAGCGAAGAGTAGGTATTTTCATATAGGTAGGGAGCTATAAAACAGGCGTAATGTAGCCGCGGTGCTATTGAGGGCTATGAAAGATTGTTGATTGACGTTTTTGAATAACAAAACGATTCATCCTATGTTTTTAACTGTAATGTTGGACACAGACATTTATGTTTTGACAACGAATATTCGGAAATTTTCGTAGATTTTTTGGCAGTGAAAATTTATTGTTTTTTTCGCGGTTCAGCTAAGGACTATCGCTTTCTTGCTCTTGTCAATCCTTGAGACCTTGATTGACTTGACAGTGCAGTGATTCTTACCCTTCTAAACAAGTAAATTGCAATTACCAGGGAACTATAAATTGCTAAAGTTACAACGCAAGCAACCTTTGCAGATTTATTGGCAGTGTCATGAAACCAACCGTGTCAAATAAATAAGACCATGAATTTTATTTAATAGGTCTCTCTATTGCCCATTTAGGTATCTGTGATGTAGGATATGTAATAATACAATTTATCGACTATACGAAGATTCACATCTATTTATTTTAACCACATTTGACATTTTTATTACAGTTCAGGGTGGTAGAAACACCAGGGACCCATTGAGTTCTAGGAGGTGGTGTAATAATGTATATTTTTGTGCCAGTTACGAGAGAAATGCATGTTTATTATATTATGAAGAATATCTGAAATGGTGTTAACCAAACGTTTAAAAAAAATACCAGGAATGTATAAATTGTAAAAGGTGTCATATTGACTGTCAGAGATTATCCCAACACGTACTATGAAATCCGCTTTAACGGATAAATTGTAATTCGACGTGAATCAGGGCAGGATTGAGTTTTATACCTACTTCATTGGTACTTATCTGCTTACATAACTCTCAGGGTCGTGTCTCGTATGGATTGGGAAGCCAAAAACTTAATTAATGGAAAACATGCCTGTTTGATGTAAGTTTAAGTTAACACAACTTGAGTTGATCAAACGACTACAGGTGTAAGTAATGTGTGTCTGCCCGTGTTGTTTAATTTCAATGTATGTTTGTCAATATATAAACTAAACTACCATCGAAATACTTCGCAATATTGCTTTACGGACACTTTCTTAAAGCAATAACCATAAATGCTTTCGAAATAAACCTGGCTATCCTTTCATGTCCCGTTTTATTACGAAATCCCGTCCTTATCTATTATTTGCCAAAACAACTATGTTCAGATTGTGCCAACAATGTGACTAGGTACTAGGGTAGGTAGTAGGTAGGAAAATCGTCTTGGAAGATTAGGGTTGACGCTTATGTGTTTTTACCCCTTAGTTACACTCTGAAGAAGGGATTGACTACCTACAAAAATAATGTTTACCCCTGATTTTACTTGCATTTATTTGGTCTTCAAATTAAAACATCTTAAATATTAAAAGAAGGTAACCAATTGAGTTTATTATCAGAATGAGAGCTTTTCCCTGACTGATTGTATCCAGTAGGTATATACTTTCATAATTTAGTCCTAAAAGTTCAACTACGATCCCATAGAAATTCGTTTCGTTCGTTTCTGTGAACGCACGAAATACGCACAAGAAAAATTAGGCTTTACCAGGAATTTATGAAATTATAGAGAGTGTCACTGCGTCTTCAAAATTAAACTCAGCATTCTCAGTGTGGGATTATTTTCGTGGAAGCGTAGACACCCTTGCGCAGTGATTCTCTCCCACGCTTTATAATCCATTACAGTCGGGGTTATTAGCCAAACTCACAAATTGTTACTTCTCACATAAAAAATACGTGACGTATCAGTGTTCCACCGCAATGTTTCGTTATTACTTACTGAAAGGAAAGGCAGCCAATAACGATGTCTGTTATGTATGAGATGTAATTTGGGAATATTCCCTTGATATTTTCTGGTGTCCTAGTAACTTTTTACAACACTTAGGTTGAAGTCACCTTTTCTATACGATTTTTCGTTATGTACAGGGTTTATGTAAAGGAACAAGACACAGAGTTGGGTTGACATTTTGTCCAATGGACAGGCGACTCGGACAGGATTAAGTTCTCATCTCTCAGTTAAACGATTAACTGACGCACCGAAACACATTTGTTTCAATATAATTAACAGGATGACATATTGCCTACTTAATGCAAATTTTTACGCGATTCCGCGTAACTTTGTGGCGGTATGAGACGTGATCTCGCACACAGAATGCTGTTTAGCCTCATAATATTCTATTCATCGATAATTATCTATAAAGAACATGATATTATTTCCTAATAAAATACTCTCAGGCAGAATCAGTAAGGACTACTTTAATTTGACGACCGCTTGGCGCGGTGGTTCGAGCGTAGGCCGCTCGGCTCACTGCACATGGTGGTTGCGGGTTCGATTCCCTCTAGCGTAAATTTCGGAAAGGGCTTTTCCGTAATTGCCTCGGTCTGGGTGTCACTGGGATCGCCCCCAGTCCATTGTACGGTACCCATAGTACAAGCGTTGCTTAGTTTGGGACCATACAGTTGGTGTGTTCGTCTGGCGATAATTATTTATTCAATTTTGCTACATTATCATCTCTTTTATGTCATCCTAGTCATCTGGTATTGAGTGTGTGATAAATCTCAATATCTTTGAGATGGATATTAAAATACTGAGGAGTGGTGATTGACTTATGAGGTTTACTATTTTACTAAAATCCCTCACATTGGTGCTAATACCATAGATTACCTACAAATTACGTCAAAACTATGGACACAAGAAAAAACCTATTTTGCTTGTACATTACGATCATTATAAGAGCGGTAATACACTTAGTTTGGTTTGTGTACGTAAAAAAAAAAAATATGCGCCTCTCTTAGAAAATTAACAAATGACCAATGTCGTTAACTAAATTAAAAGCTCGTGTTTGACATAGCGCGTCGTATATTAAGGTAAGTATTTAATTAGTAGGACGCACTCTTTGGTATTAAAACTATGGAGTTGAACCAAATTGGATTATTTGTTTACGAATGAATTTTAGCGAAACTATGATAGGTTACGTGAATAGCGGTAACTTTCAACGGGCGTGCTACAACTTTTACCACTTTTACAACTAATTTAGATTCTGAACTTAATAACAGGACCACAGTTCTTAATGATAACTTAATAAAATCAAAATTATAGTGCAAGCCAACTTATTCTGACATTAATTTGTGTATTACCGCCAACGTTAATAAGACATTTGTTCGATAGCGACACTATCAAATACGAAAATGATCATGCTACGTACCTATCTAATTTACGTTAGAAAAGCCTTGTATTTACAATAAAACGTCACAGCACATTGCCTAGATATATATCTTGATATAAGAAAACTAATTATGAGAAAAAAAAAACTTTCTTGGTCCGTTTCCATAATTACTATTAATTTCCGCGCACTTAACCTTTATGTTTTCCTGGTAACAATATATATTTCAACACGCCTCCTGGAATTGTTATACATACAATAACATTACGACTGTAAGTACCTAATTACAAAAGTGGTGCTCAGAGACATTCCAGCCAGGCAACTCATAAATTCACCTACTTTTCAAAACAATTATATAACAGCTGCATTCATACAATCTGACTCCATGGGAAGGAATTTGGCTACTCTACTGTTTCTGATTGCAATAATTTGGACGGATTCCATAAAAACATTCACGATTTCCCTTCGAATACCTGATTTAGCTAATATTATAATTGAGACGCTGTGATAAATCATATTCGCGTCGTCATCCATCAATCGAGTTCTGGACAAAATCGTTAGAAAAATCTCTAAATGATTAGGTATGTATATGATACATTCATAAAAAGTGTTACTTCCTCGAAATTATTGCTTTTCTACCTTATGGGAAGGAACATAATAACATCTCCTTTCATTATATAAGTTCCTGGTAGTTTTTGGGATTCGTTTTTCTTCCTTTATACCTATCAGTATTAGTTAGTGAGACGAAAAGTGAACCATATTTCTTCGCTAGCCAACCCTTCTAGTTTCAAGTTAGGACTTTTTACTAATTTTAATGCATACAATTAAAAATAAATATGTTGTCTTTCTTTATCTTCTTCTTCTTTCTTTAAAAATATGGCCCACCCAAGTTAATAGGTATTTCGCCAGTGTCAAGTAACAAATAGCAATAACAAACAATTAATAACAATACAATACAAAAATGTGACCGTCCACTTTGGAAAACCCGTCTTTCTTTATATTTTACAATGAACTCGACATTCTTACATTGTAGAAAAGCCAGTCCTTGACGTTGACTGCCTATTGTTGGAATTTTAAACTTTTTCGTACGACACTTTCGTTTTATATTCTTACACCGTCAATTCACAATCGAAAATAGGGTATCCAGATTTAATTTGGGAGCTTTCACACTGTTATTATAAGTAACAGCCCTCTAGGTCAATTTAATTTTCCCAACGTAGCGAGACGATTTACCTCGGCGCGAAAACGGATATTGAATGTTGAGTATTTCCGCTCACATTTGCGTAGTATAGCTACTGATTTATTTGAATCGCGAACACCTCTTCGAATTCGTGATTGCTTGGTACGTGAGCTGGAAGTTACTTCTACCTTTGAATATCTTCACCTATCATCAGACAGAATTCCCAAGTAAGCATATGACGTATGTCCTATTTAGCCTCAGCAACTATTAGATAAATTTTATTTCAGATTTTGCCTATATGTAAGTCAAGTTGTTCAAAATTCATCTCCCTCCAGTAGACCAGTTCACACAGGGAAAATCTAAAATTACTTCACACATCACTTCCCCCTTGAATCATGATAATTATGTGGACATTTCACAAGGCATTAAGGTAGTCTCACACAGTATCGATCGGCCGCTTACCCTTGTATTATTTATTCAGAACAGGTGACCCTTAGATACATGAGGCTCAGTGTTTAAAAAATGGCTGTAATATTTTGTCCCGAAGGACTATTTTTAAAAGGGAACCTCTTCTAGTCGGTCTGTAATAAGCAACTATACAAAATACTGTAATGTTATACCAAGTTCTAAAGTTTCCAATTTATAAACATAAATAAAAAAACACTGCTCTGGTCGACACTACAAAAGTCAATAAAATAATAAGATAAGGGATGCGCTGTAGATAGGTTCCTAGATATATAATAATGTAGATGGTTATTCACATAGATAGCTATATAGGTAGAGAATTATATAGATAGATTTATTTATGGAACGAAACTACTCACTTATACTTTCCTATGTGAGGAGCTGACAGCTGTATCAACATGAAATCTAGAGCTAATAAATCACTTGGAACGCGAACGGACTGAGTCAGCTCTTGCTTGACATGTACACTCCATGCATGCATGTCGTGTGCATGCATGATGCGCCCATGCACGAGAATGCCACGCAATATGTAATGAATTAAAACCGTACGAACAGATTGATTCCGACACAAAAATGTGAATATAAATAATTGTCAAGCTTGTTGGTAAGTCTATTTTAGAAAATTTATGAATTGTGCATAAGTTTTTGAATATTTTTAAATAGCTCAATGTAATATAATTACTTAGATCGAGTTTACACACCCCTATAATCTTTGTTCTAAAGGAGAATTTACATCAGACATTTACGAGTAAGTCAATTGTATTTCTTTATATAATGGAGTATTAAGTAAGGTAAGTTACCCGTATGAATAAGTTGGGGGAGCATGGGGCAAAGGGAGCGCTTGAGTAGCCGCAAGCATCACGATAAACCACACAAGTTATTCGCAAGCAATATTTAAACTACCAGGCGATCATGATAACGCAGAAGGTCCATACATAAACTCTGCAGAATTATCGACCTTCATCTTGGGAGGATTAGGAGACCCTGAGTTATTTGCTACTTTTTATCAGTTTATGAAATATAATGTGTGGGAACTTGGGAAGGTAATGTAGTCAATAGTTCATAAGTAGTAGAGAATTAATAGTTTTTGGACTGAGATCAAAGCTACTTACTACATAACTCTACATTGAAAATTTTAAAACCCCCGATGCGACGACCTATTCATCAAATGTATAATTTACCTAGTTCTTCCAAATAATGAAGTTAGCGCCATTTGCGTAGCTCCCGTAGCTCAGTATCCATAACTCATCTCGCAAATTCATCTGGTACAACTAGTTTCGATGCCAGATTATGAAAGCGCCATTTATATATTTTGTTTTGGCTTCCTCATTTATAATCTGTTGTACAATAACCAACAGAAAATCTGTGTAAAAGTATGAGACATTATTTTGTTATGACATTAGAATAGACAACAAATCTAAATATTGATGCCACGGAGGTTTAATTCCTAGTAAAATAATATTATCAATTATGATTCAATTTGATGTAATAACTCTGGTTGAGGCGGACGGGAGCAGCCCAGGGGAAGAATTTTCAATAACGCTAAAATTATTTTAAATTAGATTTGTTTTTTTTTTTATTTTTTCTCAATGGCGGAGCAGCGCCCTCTAGAATTATTATAGCGTAATATTCCATGACCATTAACAAAACAAACAAAATTTTACGCATGCGCGTATACATCATTTGAAACGTGACTTATGGAACGTCTTTAGTTCATACACAAATCTCATATAAAAATTGATAAAATATACATTTTACCAGAATCAGAGAAACTTTTCAAATTTATAATATTGTAAAAAGCCAGTTCAGACTATTACGATCATTTAAAAATATAATAAAATGAAATCCAATAATCACAAATTTCGAATGGATTCGAGCCGTGGGAATTGGTTTTGGCCGTGAATGTGGCTTTTTTAACCTACAAAAGAGCTGATGATCTTCAAACGGCTGAACCGATTTTCATGAAACATAGCTAAGAACACTCTCGATCAGAATACCTATCTAACAAAAGAAACAAAATTGAAATCGGTTCATCAGCTTGGGCGCTACGTGGCTACAGACAGACACACAGATACACAGATACACATGTTAAACTTATAACACCCCTCGTTTTTCGTCGTGGGTTAAAAATAGTCTTGGTCTGTTCGTTGTCACATCACCTCTTGCATTTTTATAATTTCCTAGTATTTTCACATTTATCAGGCATATGACGAGCCCCGAATGGTCCGTTCTTTATTTAAATTTTCTGTAAGCAAAGTGCTCCACTAGGCTATATCGTAATTTGCGAATTTAGCTACTTTTATCAAAGTCCCAAAGCTTTTAAGATAATTGAGCATTTATTTTCTTGGGCAGATATTTTCAGTATCTCTCCTGGACGTAATCATCTCATTCATTAACTATTGATCAGAACCCCAATTCTTTTCAATCTAGGTCGCCAGTAATTGGCATCCTCCAACAAACGGTGATCCCGTTCCCTTTCAACCGACAGATTTCATCGATCAATGTACCCGAACCATTCCCCTGAGGATAATTGTTTTGTGAATAGTAGATACCAGGAAAACTGGGTTTAAGTTCTTAATAAGACATCAGGGTTTTATGGTCATACAATGTCGGAATAAGGTTATAGCAACATATTGTAGCTATGCTGTCTGTATTATTCAAATTAAAATATTTTTAAGACATTATCAATTTTTAAGGAGGAGATTATGTTTGATTGCAGATGTACCTGTGTATTTTTTTATGTATGTTCACCAATTACTCCGTCAATTTTGGATCATTTTTTCAAAGGGTAAGTAAGTATACCCTCCAGGTCGTCCCAGAAAAAAAAAACATCAAAATCGGTTCAGTATGTTTTATGGATATTAAAGGTCTAGATATTATATATTTACGGTTACCAGCCCTTTAATACGTAGTTTACCACTAAAAATCATGAAAAAATCTAAAAATGAAAGAAATTAAGAGGTCCCTATTTATTTTTACTTTTCAGTACTTTGTTTTTGGAAATCGGTTTAATTTTATTTATTAAAATATTTTAGTTGGTTAATTTTATAGTTTCCAAATTACCCTCGGACTCCGATTGAATGTTCATGCGTGCCAATGGGTCCAAGTCCCGGGTAGATGCGTAAATTAATACCAGGCTACGATAAAATATAAGGAGGTCAATTATTTCGAACCCCTTCCTGAAATGTAAGGGGACCAGGCGGGTGGCCTCCCCCAAAAGGATTCTTTACCTACCGAAAAATAATTGATTCAATGATATCAATTTAACTACAGGATGCTATATAAATAAATACAGCGCCCGGCCATCTGCCACAGATATTTGGACGGATAAAGTTGAAATTTAGAACAGTTGTTGTACAACTACGAACTGTAGCCTGCTATAATAAAGTTGAATTTAAATGTTCAAGTACTTCCCTGAAACAATTTTAAAGGTTAAACTTTCTTGGTTGTCCCTATAAATTAATATTTTATGGTAATAACAACAATCGCACCATGAATAAATTATATGCAAAGAACAGGTATCTGACCTGTGTATGGGAATGTATCCACCTGTTCAATTATCCTATCGATGATATTAATACCATTGTTATAAATATACAGTGGTATCGTTTATTCATAGCCCATGCGCCTCTTCCTTATTTGGTATCGGCCTGATTATCTGATGTTTGTATGGTTCGGTAATCATTCGCGATTATTGCCTGTCTACCCTCTGACACTTCGGCCCGTATAATAATCATATATCTGGGATCACGTTAGGATATCATTTCCAAGATCGCTCTCAGCCTTGTGATCGAGTTATTAATACGGACCCTAGCTAATGAGACCGGTAACCTGGGTTTACAAAATAGCCTAGAGGCTTGTTAGAATGTTAGTGAAGGCTTCCTAGTGGTACTGTTCTCTCTCATCTCATCTTGCAATTCATACATACCAGGGTCACATGAGTTCGTCATAGTAAAATCAACTATAGGTAGGCTTCATTTCTCTGGTATATTCTCATCTAATACTAGTATTCATCAAATTCCTACACATCGCTAAGTAAATTAAAAAGAAAAGCCCCATAACAAAAACTTTTAAGTAAATACTCAACAATTTAATATTGTCTTGTTTTGATATTAACCTACGTTGCCTAGGCAGCTTATCTACTTATTTATACTTAAAGACCCAAAACATATTATTATTTTTCTTGTGTCAGAGAGTTTTTAAATACATTATCACACTACGCGAGTATTCTAAGCAAAGTTATGAGTCTTGTAAGCTTTGACGTCAATGAAGACCTAAATTCGTGAAACCTAAAGCCGAAGTAAACATGGCACTCGCGTGCCGCGTGCATTATTTATTAACTTTTACACGGCATAAGTGCGGTGTAACGTTTATTGTAGCGTTAAAGTTATTTAGGTATCAGTTATTACAAGAATATCCTGGTAATTATGAATAAAAGGTCTTACGAACCTTTTTATCTGTTGAGGGTTAGCATAGAAACAATTCATAGTGGCGTCGTGTTTAAATTTAGACTTTAGTAATTATTTTCTTACGTTCTTATGGTTTCCTAGTAAGTATCTGCTAAACGATTTTTTTTTTAATCTGCTTCTGAAACTTATTGAAAATTCTGAATATTCATTAAAAATTACTTTCACAAAAACGGTTTGAACACGTTTACAAAACTTACAACTTTCACTAAGATAAAGTGGATGCGTGGGTTGCAAGCACTTAATTTTAAGAGACATCGTGTAATATATTCATAGTTGAACGAAATCGTCCCCGGGAGGCAGCGGCGTAAATTAGGACGAAAGTTCATGACCCTGGACGCCACAGACACGAACAAGTTGAACAAAATGTTGGTAGGGTAATCTATTGAAATTTAATAGTAACATGCCAGAACTTTTTGCGCGAACCACAAAACATACCGCAAGGTTTTGTTTGCATAACGTATCTCCTTTACATGAGTCATACATTTAAATGCATGGTACCAGGGCACGATAAAATGTAAGAGCCTTATCTATCAGAAGTCCCGAAAGTGCCACAAATAGCTTGTATAACAGCTAAACTTCCGAAGCTGGCACTCACGAACATTTGTATTAGACATGAGCCGGTATCGATACTTGATATCGATTTCCCTCGGGAAATACTTGGATAGATAATAGAATTCCTATCCAGTTCGGTAAAATATGATGTTTATTGGAAACATTGTTACATATACGAGTATTCAATAGAAATATAAGAGCGTTTAGGTGGTTTCGATTATTTGTGATTATTGTGTTTCCCTATTAAATTAATCCTACTATTTACGAAATAATTTGTTATGATCGCGTAGGAATCTTTGTGACCCAGGCTCGTGAATAAAAAACTTCCATTATCGATGCCGGTATTTATAATATCACCCCACCACGAACCACTGCAAGGCAAGGTAGCCTGCAATAAACTTAAATTTAGCTCTGACCTATAGACCTATAGCCGGCATCTTTGAGACTTTATTTCAAGACTACATTTATTCCAAACGATACTACTCCTAGCTAATATTTTGTGTTCAAAGTTAAATAAAGTTTTGTAGTAAGTATATTAAAGTTTTAGTTTTGCGTTAGAGGAAGGATCATTTAACATAGGTAGGTAGTAAGGTACCTACGTCGTTAAAATAGAGATGTTATCCTATGACTCCTTTAGTAAGTAAATGTTTTTGTACACGAGAATATAAGCCAACTACCCTACAAGATAAACCATTTTACAATTTACGATAAAATCTGCACAAAAAATATAAAAATAAGTTCCATAACTTACGACAGTGGTTTGAGCGTAAGCCGCTTGGCTCAATGTACCGGGTAGTTGCAGGTTTGAGCCCAGCCGGGCCATATTACGAAAATGCATGTGCAAATTAAAAAGGACTGGGGGTGATCCGACGGCCAGTCGGATCACCCCCAGTCCATTGTACAAGCGTCGCTTAGTTTGGGACCATACACAAGGTGTGTCAGTCTGATGATATATATGTATTAATTTATATTAACCGCATGCTACTAAGAGAAGATAATAATAAAATTGTGTAATGTTATTAATGATTATGTAAATATGTTTATTTGTGTGTTGTGTTTGTTCCAGAAACCGCATCGAGAGGACCGCTTCGAAACGATGGCGGGGCTCTTTGCGGAGAATTGTGTCCGCGACTATTTGTTAGTATTGCAAAAATAGTTTAATATTTGTGGTGTATTGCTCGTTTGTACAATCATTGCTAAAAACGGATTAGGGGGAAAATAAACAATAGAGCTATGGAGAAAGATATACATATTAAGGGATAGTGAGCAAAGGGGAAGAAGATAAGGAGGGAGTAAATAAGGGAATGAGAAATATACCGAGAGAAAGATACTCACAAAAGAAAAGAGAAATAGGCGAAGAAGGAGAGATAGATGATTGACTCAGGCGTTACTTTGCGGAAATCCATTGCATAACGTCTCGAATTTTACTTTTAATTCGCGTTGTTCCGCGGAAAATTGCACATTATTAGGGTCCCTGACACTCATGACTGACAAACTCGACCGACAGAGTTAGATTTTGTTGACCTCCTCCATTATCGATCAACCTATTTGTTTTATATTTTTGGAGGTTAACAAGCCAAGGGTGAGTGGTGGGTCCTTCTCCTAAATTGTTTTTTGAAGAAGGGGAGAGAGATAACGATTAGGTTTCTTTCTCTTTCCAGTTAACCTTTCTTGTTTTACACACGGCTGCAGCACGGGCTGGGTGTCTGGGGTACTAGGGAACGAGGCGCTGACAGGAGGTGCGTGGCTAGCTGCTCTGCCATGTTTGGTCGCGTTACCTGCTGCACCGTTCTTCGCAGTTCTCGCCGACGCCAGGGGGCGTAAGGCTGGTGCCTTTTGTATCTGTATTAGTTTTATTGTAAGTAGGTACCTACTCACATAGCTTTATTTATTTTATGTTATCTATCGACCCAATAACTTGTGTTATATTATGATGTTGGGTCTGAATAGGACCATAAAATTTATTATTTGGACCAGGACAGCAGCTAGTATAAAAAGTTACATGGAAAATTTCCCTAGATTTCCCTATCTGTCGTTAAAAAGGGACAGAGCTATACGAAAAAACAAACGACTAACCTACCTACCATATTTCTTTGTATAGACATATTATTCTCCTATCTCACGGGTGGGCTGTCCCAGTGACGCACCTCACTTCTGAATTCCAGTTAAGCTGGTCACTAGCAGCATGGTGTGGTCCTCGAGGAATATGGGCTGCTAGGGTAGCAGCCGGTGCAGGAGGTGCAGGCGCGCTGGCCCTGGCTCCACTGTACTGCGCTGAAATTGCTCCGAGGACGAGAGGACTCGCAGCCATGCCAGCGTTGGCTTGTAGGTGAGACTGCTTACTTCTGCTTAGCACTTATGGGCCCCGTATACAGAAGCAGTCTATCTACTTACCGTTATAGAGCTTAGCTTTCTTCTACTTACTACTTTAGCTTGCTTCCCGCCAATTCTTGGTTCTTAAACCTAAGACAGGACATGCTTGGGATCCGAACTTAAGATAAAGTAGTCCTAAGCACATTATTCTGAAGTGCAAT
Source organism: Notodonta dromedarius (assembly GCA_905147325.1). Taxonomy (NCBI): domain Eukaryota; kingdom Metazoa; phylum Arthropoda; class Insecta; order Lepidoptera; family Notodontidae; genus Notodonta; species Notodonta dromedarius. Next base: position 714,516 of record LR990183.1, on the reverse strand, counting down.
ATTGTTTTCGAGAACGCATTGTCCCTGTCAATCTTATTCATAAAATCTGTGGCGTGAGCGGGACGGAACGCGCTTAGGTCGACGTAACGGTACGTTTAGATAATTGTATTCAAGTTATGGTGTTTACGCCCAAGGCGATAAAATCCCTTTTCCTTAAACTTTCCAGTAGCGGCATCCTATTCGCATACGCCGCAGGAGGAATCCTATCTGCACATGCGCTGTCATTGTCAATGGCTGTTCCACCAGCTGTACTCCTGGTATCGCTGCTCTGGCTACCGGAGACACCATCGTTCCTCATCAGTGTCGGAAAGATACAGGTACTTGCAACGAAGAAACTGGCCGTTACACAGCAAATGTATGCATTGCAAAATAAATAAATTACCTAATTTCCTATGATGTTAGGATGCCGCGAAAATAATCTGCTGGTTTGACGGGTCCGACTTTCAAGAGGACTTGACCGATGTGATTGAACAGCAAGAGGTGCGCATACGCACGTCCGATGGCTACGCCAGCAGGAGGGATGCGATGCGACGGCAGGACTCTGACACCTTCCAACCGATGCTGAAGAGAACAAGTGGCTTAGATTCTAACTCTGATAAGAAGAAAGAACAGTCTGTTTGTAGGGAGCTGTGTAAGATATTTACTACTTTGTTACTGTTCAGAAAAAAACCTGACCCCACAATTTTATAGGTAATTTTAGAGATATAGGAAATATTTAAGTTAAACCAGATTTAATTAACTTTACATGATGTGCTAAAAATCACAAAATATTGGATCATCAAATGTAATTATTAAAATTAAATGAAACCGTATGGTACATGAAGGTGAAGGCGCCTGTCTAGCCCGCGAAGTTCTAATTTTTTGAGTTCTTTTAGAAATTTTTCAAAATCTGACAATAATAAAAGACAAATTTTGTAATTCGCGAAAAAGACCGTGTGCAGTGCATTTATTAATACATTTATTTTACTTTAAATATTATCACGGTGGATATGATACTAGTAAATCACTAAATATACAAAAATTGCCAGATTATCTGGATAGCTGTCGTTCTTGAAATGTTTTAGAGTAAGTTGGATATATTCATAAATGCACTGCACACGGTCTTTTTCACGAATTACAAAATTTGTCTTTTAGTATTGTCAGATTTTGAAAAATTTCTAAAAGAACTCAAAAAATTTGAACTTCGCGGGCTAGGTGAGCGCTTTAGCCTTAAGAAAACAAAGTTTTGTTCCAAATGCATCTGCATAGAGACGAGACCCAACGACTTGATATTGGAAAAATCGCGATGTTACTCGTAGTTCAAATTTAAGCAGCATTCCCTTGGTTTATATCCTGAATGCCGTCTTAAAATTATCATAGTTTGGATACTTAGTCCCGTATTAATAAATCGATCTCAAGTCTGAGAGCGGTCTTGAGTACGCTTTTCATATATAATTTTGTATTGGTATAACAATATAATGAATTTCCAAGTTCGCTCTGTTACTTGAGATCGATTTATTGATATAGTGCCTTATGAAAAATGAAAAATATTTATTTTACTCTAAGTCTACATGTTTGCATGTTAATTTGTTTACAAATGATGTCCGTAGACTTGAGGAACAGAAAAATAAATTATGTAAGAGTGCTTAGCTTGTGACCCTTAAACTAGGCATTGCCTGTATCTTATACCCCCCAGTCCGTCATCGGCGCTCGCGGCGCGCACTGGTCTCCTGCTGCATAGTGCTGACGGCAGCGGCCGGCAGCGGCGCTGGCGCAGTCAACAGCTTCGCGGCGGCCGTCCTCAGGCACTCCGCGCACACCGTGCCTCATCTCAACCTTACAGCTTACAACTATACCATTTATAATGGGTAAGATATGGAAAAGACATAATAATCCAACTACTTAGTAGAATTTTTAGGTCAGATAAGTATCAGACCTGGTGTCAGCAGGGCTGTGAAAAAGCCTGGACACTGTTTTTGGAATTTCTTATGCTTATAGTCGTTTCAACAATGCTTCTGACAGCCCTAGGTCATCATAGATATTACACCACTTTATATTTCATAAATCTTTGATTACAGTAGTAACAGTGGTGGGTTTGTGTCGGGTCTATCCCTTAAAAAAATTCGCTAGCTCCATTCGGCAATCCATCATAGAGATCAAGATAATATAATATCTTAACGCTTAACTATTGAAATGTTACCTACTCAAATGAATATGCTTGCAGAACTGCACCTCGTCCGTTGTTCGAACCATCTGAAGCAGGCTCGATATTGTGTGGCACCGCATTGGTTCTCGGAGCTGCGGTCGCCACAGTGACAGTCGACAAACTTGGCAGAAAGGTAAACATCTTGGCTATTTCTTTAGCAATCTTGGCAGCTAGCCATTAATTTTAAACATACCTAGCCACGATAGTTTCATTCTCACATAATGACAAACAAAACACTTGGCTTCTTCTTAGTTTGGTAAGAAAAGAGAAGATTTAAATTTGAATTCCTAGGGCCTCAGTACTTCCTACAGGTGAGTAAATTCCTGTTTCTTGTTACAGATGCTCCTACTCTGGTCCTGTTCAGGCATAACCTGCTGCCTCGCGATACTAGGAGTCTATTGCGATCCGAACCTTCACATGCATACCTGGTACTCTCACAGATTATGGCCTTACAAAAGAGTCCACAATTATAAAGAAAAGAGCGTGCAGGTGCCACAAAATTTCCAATTAGCAGATAACTTCACAGATATTATAGGGGACTGGAATAATTATACAGATGATATGATTAAACCGTTGTACAGGTTGAGTTTAGGAAATGAGAGTATAGAAAGCCCACAGGAATGGTCGAAAGTACAGAATGTAACGCCAGAGATGGAAGGTTCAGAGACACTGTGGGCTCCAGTGGTATTGCTATCAATAGTGCTATTTTTGTACAATATTGGATTGGGATCCGTGCCTTATGTGCTGATTTCTGAGCTGTTTTCGATAAATGTAAGTATATAATAGTACTAGGCACACTTCCTATGTATAACTTTCTCACCAAAAAATTATTATTATTACCTAATTGTCGGTAGTTAGAAATTTGTGAGTTAGGCGGAGAGATAGTATGGCACCTATGTATGGCAAATATAACAAAAAAAACATGAATTATAAATAATACCGTTTTACAAACAACGTGGAAAAAATCCCTTTAGAAATTAAGTCACCCAATTTACAAATAGGTAAATTCTTATGCTTTTGATAAATTACCAACGCTTTTTGCGTTGCCTTTTAAGATCTTTCCGTTCCATTTCAGGTGCGAAGTTTAGCATCAAGTTTCTTAATATCCTGGATGTGGCTGAGCAGTTTTCTCCTTCTACGTTACTACGGAACGCTCGCGGTCACCGTCGGCCTCCACGGCACGTACTACATTTGCGCCTCCGTCACACTCCTGGGCTCCTTGTACATATTATGCGCAATACCAGAGACTAGAGGCAAGTCTCAAGAGCAAATCAACGAGGCCCTCGATGGTCCGCTATTGGTATTACGTAAGAGACGGAAGACTCGTAATCAACGATGACAGAGGTTCTCCAAGGTATTTATGGTGTTCTTGATGATATAATATGTTTAAACATATGATACCCTGGTATATTCGACGCCAAATAGAAGATAGCGCTCAAATCGTAGGGTGGTTAACATATCTTTGGGACCTGAGAAGTGAATTGAGTAGCTACACAGTTCAATCAGGGTTCTCAGCTAAGGTCCCGTCAGTAAGTGTTGAATTGTCAAAAGTAATGTAAGAGTTTGGTAAGATTTTATTAGATAGATTAAGAAAGCGAGAATTGTTCGAAACTTTATTTTGTGCAAAAGATTAAGGAATGTGATCGAATATGAATGACACTAGTTTGTGAATTTGTGCTAAAACAAGACCACGCAAGCCAAAATCTTGTAAATAACTAGGTATATTTGTGTGCGAGTGCGCTAGTCTCACCACACCTTACTTTTTATATTATACATGAAAACACATCATTTACACTCAATCACATACAGCCATTGTATTATATTTTTATGTACTTACAAAATAATAGACTATTTTGTGATAGATTTGTAAAATCGATGTCATATTAAATATTGGAATTGAAATTATACGCAACAAAAAAAATATTAATGTAGGTACTATGGTACTGCCAAATACGTTGTGTTCTATATTGCGGCTAGGTACAGGCAGCGACAAAGTTTAATGAATAATTCATAACGGATACATTATTATTATACTTATCTGCTTACATAACTCTCAGGGTCGTGTCTCGTATGGATTGGGAAGCCAAAAACTTAATTAATGGAAAACATGCCTGTTTGATGTAAGTTTAAGTTAACACAACTTGAGTTGATCAAACGACTACAGGTGTAAGTAATGTGTGTCTGCCCGTGTTGTTTAATTTCAATGTATGTTTGTCAATATATAAACTAAACTACCATCGAAATACTTCGCAATATTGCTTTACGGACACTTTCTTAAAGCAATAACCATAAATGCTTTCGAAATAAACCTGGCTATCCTTTCATGTCCCGTTTTATTACGAAATCCCGTCCTTATCTATTATTTGCCAAAACAACTATGTTCAGATTGTGCCAACAATGTGACTAGGTACTAGGGTAGGTAGTAGGTAGGAAAATCGTCTTGGAAGATTAGGGTTGACGCTTATGTGTTTTTACCCCTTAGTTACACTCTGAAGAAGGGATTGACTACCTACAAAAATAATGTTTACCCCTGATTTTACTTGCATTTATTTGGTCTTCAAATTAAAACATCTTAAATATTAAAAGAAGGTAACCAATTGAGTTTATTATCAGAATGAGAGCTTTTCCCTGACTGATTGTATCCAGTAGGTATATACTTTCATAATTTAGTCCTAAAAGTTCAACTACGATCCCATAGAAATTCGTTTCGTTCGTTTCTGTGAACGCACGAAATACGCACAAGAAAAATTAGGCTTTACCAGGAATTTATGAAATTATAGAGAGTGTCACTGCGTCTTCAAAATTAAACTCAGCATTCTCAGTGTGGGATTATTTTCGTGGAAGCGTAGACACCCTTGCGCAGTGATTCTCTCCCACGCTTTATAATCCATTACAGTCGGGGTTATTAGCCAAACTCACAAATTGTTACTTCTCACATAAAAAATACGTGACGTATCAGTGTTCCACCGCAATGTTTCGTTATTACTTACTGAAAGGAAAGGCAGCCAATAACGATGTCTGTTATGTATGAGATGTAATTTGGGAATATTCCCTTGATATTTTCTGGTGTCCTAGTAACTTTTTACAACACTTAGGTTGAAGTCACCTTTTCTATACGATTTTTCGTTATGTACAGGGTTTATGTAAAGGAACAAGACACAGAGTTGGGTTGACATTTTGTCCAATGGACAGGCGACTCGGACAGGATTAAGTTCTCATCTCTCAGTTAAACGATTAACTGACGCACCGAAACACATTTGTTTCAATATAATTAACAGGATGACATATTGCCTACTTAATGCAAATTTTTACGCGATTCCGCGTAACTTTGTGGCGGTATGAGACGTGATCTCGCACACAGAATGCTGTTTAGCCTCATAATATTCTATTCATCGATAATTATCTATAAAGAACATGATATTATTTCCTAATAAAATACTCTCAGGCAGAATCAGTAAGGACTACTTTAATTTGACGACCGCTTGGCGCGGTGGTTCGAGCGTAGGCCGCTCGGCTCACTGCACATGGTGGTTGCGGGTTCGATTCCCTCTAGCGTAAATTTCGGAAAGGGCTTTTCCGTAATTGCCTCGGTCTGGGTGTCACTGGGATCGCCCCCAGTCCATTGTACGGTACCCATAGTACAAGCGTTGCTTAGTTTGGGACCATACAGTTGGTGTGTTCGTCTGGCGATAATTATTTATTCAATTTTGCTACATTATCATCTCTTTTATGTCATCCTAGTCATCTGGTATTGAGTGTGTGATAAATCTCAATATCTTTGAGATGGATATTAAAATACTGAGGAGTGGTGATTGACTTATGAGGTTTACTATTTTACTAAAATCCCTCACATTGGTGCTAATACCATAGATTACCTACAAATTACGTCAAAACTATGGACACAAGAAAAAACCTATTTTGCTTGTACATTACGATCATTATAAGAGCGGTAATACACTTAGTTTGGTTTGTGTACGTAAAAAAAAAAAATATGCGCCTCTCTTAGAAAATTAACAAATGACCAATGTCGTTAACTAAATTAAAAGCTCGTGTTTGACATAGCGCGTCGTATATTAAGGTAAGTATTTAATTAGTAGGACGCACTCTTTGGTATTAAAACTATGGAGTTGAACCAAATTGGATTATTTGTTTACGAATGAATTTTAGCGAAACTATGATAGGTTACGTGAATAGCGGTAACTTTCAACGGGCGTGCTACAACTTTTACCACTTTTACAACTAATTTAGATTCTGAACTTAATAACAGGACCACAGTTCTTAATGATAACTTAATAAAATCAAAATTATAGTGCAAGCCAACTTATTCTGACATTAATTTGTGTATTACCGCCAACGTTAATAAGACATTTGTTCGATAGCGACACTATCAAATACGAAAATGATCATGCTACGTACCTATCTAATTTACGTTAGAAAAGCCTTGTATTTACAATAAAACGTCACAGCACATTGCCTAGATATATATCTTGATATAAGAAAACTAATTATGAGAAAAAAAAAACTTTCTTGGTCCGTTTCCATAATTACTATTAATTTCCGCGCACTTAACCTTTATGTTTTCCTGGTAACAATATATATTTCAACACGCCTCCTGGAATTGTTATACATACAATAACATTACGACTGTAAGTACCTAATTACAAAAGTGGTGCTCAGAGACATTCCAGCCAGGCAACTCATAAATTCACCTACTTTTCAAAACAATTATATAACAGCTGCATTCATACAATCTGACTCCATGGGAAGGAATTTGGCTACTCTACTGTTTCTGATTGCAATAATTTGGACGGATTCCATAAAAACATTCACGATTTCCCTTCGAATACCTGATTTAGCTAATATTATAATTGAGACGCTGTGATAAATCATATTCGCGTCGTCATCCATCAATCGAGTTCTGGACAAAATCGTTAGAAAAATCTCTAAATGATTAGGTATGTATATGATACATTCATAAAAAGTGTTACTTCCTCGAAATTATTGCTTTTCTACCTTATGGGAAGGAACATAATAACATCTCCTTTCATTATATAAGTTCCTGGTAGTTTTTGGGATTCGTTTTTCTTCCTTTATACCTATCAGTATTAGTTAGTGAGACGAAAAGTGAACCATATTTCTTCGCTAGCCAACCCTTCTAGTTTCAAGTTAGGACTTTTTACTAATTTTAATGCATACAATTAAAAATAAATATGTTGTCTTTCTTTATCTTCTTCTTCTTTCTTTAAAAATATGGCCCACCCAAGTTAATAGGTATTTCGCCAGTGTCAAGTAACAAATAGCAATAACAAACAATTAATAACAATACAATACAAAAATGTGACCGTCCACTTTGGAAAACCCGTCTTTCTTTATATTTTACAATGAACTCGACATTCTTACATTGTAGAAAAGCCAGTCCTTGACGTTGACTGCCTATTGTTGGAATTTTAAACTTTTTCGTACGACACTTTCGTTTTATATTCTTACACCGTCAATTCACAATCGAAAATAGGGTATCCAGATTTAATTTGGGAGCTTTCACACTGTTATTATAAGTAACAGCCCTCTAGGTCAATTTAATTTTCCCAACGTAGCGAGACGATTTACCTCGGCGCGAAAACGGATATTGAATGTTGAGTATTTCCGCTCACATTTGCGTAGTATAGCTACTGATTTATTTGAATCGCGAACACCTCTTCGAATTCGTGATTGCTTGGTACGTGAGCTGGAAGTTACTTCTACCTTTGAATATCTTCACCTATCATCAGACAGAATTCCCAAGTAAGCATATGACGTATGTCCTATTTAGCCTCAGCAACTATTAGATAAATTTTATTTCAGATTTTGCCTATATGTAAGTCAAGTTGTTCAAAATTCATCTCCCTCCAGTAGACCAGTTCACACAGGGAAAATCTAAAATTACTTCACACATCACTTCCCCCTTGAATCATGATAATTATGTGGACATTTCACAAGGCATTAAGGTAGTCTCACACAGTATCGATCGGCCGCTTACCCTTGTATTATTTATTCAGAACAGGTGACCCTTAGATACATGAGGCTCAGTGTTTAAAAAATGGCTGTAATATTTTGTCCCGAAGGACTATTTTTAAAAGGGAACCTCTTCTAGTCGGTCTGTAATAAGCAACTATACAAAATACTGTAATGTTATACCAAGTTCTAAAGTTTCCAATTTATAAACATAAATAAAAAAACACTGCTCTGGTCGACACTACAAAAGTCAATAAAATAATAAGATAAGGGATGCGCTGTAGATAGGTTCCTAGATATATAATAATGTAGATGGTTATTCACATAGATAGCTATATAGGTAGAGAATTATATAGATAGATTTATTTATGGAACGAAACTACTCACTTATACTTTCCTATGTGAGGAGCTGACAGCTGTATCAACATGAAATCTAGAGCTAATAAATCACTTGGAACGCGAACGGACTGAGTCAGCTCTTGCTTGACATGTACACTCCATGCATGCATGTCGTGTGCATGCATGATGCGCCCATGCACGAGAATGCCACGCAATATGTAATGAATTAAAACCGTACGAACAGATTGATTCCGACACAAAAATGTGAATATAAATAATTGTCAAGCTTGTTGGTAAGTCTATTTTAGAAAATTTATGAATTGTGCATAAGTTTTTGAATATTTTTAAATAGCTCAATGTAATATAATTACTTAGATCGAGTTTACACACCCCTATAATCTTTGTTCTAAAGGAGAATTTACATCAGACATTTACGAGTAAGTCAATTGTATTTCTTTATATAATGGAGTATTAAGTAAGGTAAGTTACCCGTATGAATAAGTTGGGGGAGCATGGGGCAAAGGGAGCGCTTGAGTAGCCGCAAGCATCACGATAAACCACACAAGTTATTCGCAAGCAATATTTAAACTACCAGGCGATCATGATAACGCAGAAGGTCCATACATAAACTCTGCAGAATTATCGACCTTCATCTTGGGAGGATTAGGAGACCCTGAGTTATTTGCTACTTTTTATCAGTTTATGAAATATAATGTGTGGGAACTTGGGAAGGTAATGTAGTCAATAGTTCATAAGTAGTAGAGAATTAATAGTTTTTGGACTGAGATCAAAGCTACTTACTACATAACTCTACATTGAAAATTTTAAAACCCCCGATGCGACGACCTATTCATCAAATGTATAATTTACCTAGTTCTTCCAAATAATGAAGTTAGCGCCATTTGCGTAGCTCCCGTAGCTCAGTATCCATAACTCATCTCGCAAATTCATCTGGTACAACTAGTTTCGATGCCAGATTATGAAAGCGCCATTTATATATTTTGTTTTGGCTTCCTCATTTATAATCTGTTGTACAATAACCAACAGAAAATCTGTGTAAAAGTATGAGACATTATTTTGTTATGACATTAGAATAGACAACAAATCTAAATATTGATGCCACGGAGGTTTAATTCCTAGTAAAATAATATTATCAATTATGATTCAATTTGATGTAATAACTCTGGTTGAGGCGGACGGGAGCAGCCCAGGGGAAGAATTTTCAATAACGCTAAAATTATTTTAAATTAGATTTGTTTTTTTTTTTATTTTTTCTCAATGGCGGAGCAGCGCCCTCTAGAATTATTATAGCGTAATATTCCATGACCATTAACAAAACAAACAAAATTTTACGCATGCGCGTATACATCATTTGAAACGTGACTTATGGAACGTCTTTAGTTCATACACAAATCTCATATAAAAATTGATAAAATATACATTTTACCAGAATCAGAGAAACTTTTCAAATTTATAATATTGTAAAAAGCCAGTTCAGACTATTACGATCATTTAAAAATATAATAAAATGAAATCCAATAATCACAAATTTCGAATGGATTCGAGCCGTGGGAATTGGTTTTGGCCGTGAATGTGGCTTTTTTAACCTACAAAAGAGCTGATGATCTTCAAACGGCTGAACCGATTTTCATGAAACATAGCTAAGAACACTCTCGATCAGAATACCTATCTAACAAAAGAAACAAAATTGAAATCGGTTCATCAGCTTGGGCGCTACGTGGCTACAGACAGACACACAGATACACAGATACACATGTTAAACTTATAACACCCCTCGTTTTTCGTCGTGGGTTAAAAATAGTCTTGGTCTGTTCGTTGTCACATCACCTCTTGCATTTTTATAATTTCCTAGTATTTTCACATTTATCAGGCATATGACGAGCCCCGAATGGTCCGTTCTTTATTTAAATTTTCTGTAAGCAAAGTGCTCCACTAGGCTATATCGTAATTTGCGAATTTAGCTACTTTTATCAAAGTCCCAAAGCTTTTAAGATAATTGAGCATTTATTTTCTTGGGCAGATATTTTCAGTATCTCTCCTGGACGTAATCATCTCATTCATTAACTATTGATCAGAACCCCAATTCTTTTCAATCTAGGTCGCCAGTAATTGGCATCCTCCAACAAACGGTGATCCCGTTCCCTTTCAACCGACAGATTTCATCGATCAATGTACCCGAACCATTCCCCTGAGGATAATTGTTTTGTGAATAGTAGATACCAGGAAAACTGGGTTTAAGTTCTTAATAAGACATCAGGGTTTTATGGTCATACAATGTCGGAATAAGGTTATAGCAACATATTGTAGCTATGCTGTCTGTATTATTCAAATTAAAATATTTTTAAGACATTATCAATTTTTAAGGAGGAGATTATGTTTGATTGCAGATGTACCTGTGTATTTTTTTATGTATGTTCACCAATTACTCCGTCAATTTTGGATCATTTTTTCAAAGGGTAAGTAAGTATACCCTCCAGGTCGTCCCAGAAAAAAAAAACATCAAAATCGGTTCAGTATGTTTTATGGATATTAAAGGTCTAGATATTATATATTTACGGTTACCAGCCCTTTAATACGTAGTTTACCACTAAAAATCATGAAAAAATCTAAAAATGAAAGAAATTAAGAGGTCCCTATTTATTTTTACTTTTCAGTACTTTGTTTTTGGAAATCGGTTTAATTTTATTTATTAAAATATTTTAGTTGGTTAATTTTATAGTTTCCAAATTACCCTCGGACTCCGATTGAATGTTCATGCGTGCCAATGGGTCCAAGTCCCGGGTAGATGCGTAAATTAATACCAGGCTACGATAAAATATAAGGAGGTCAATTATTTCGAACCCCTTCCTGAAATGTAAGGGGACCAGGCGGGTGGCCTCCCCCAAAAGGATTCTTTACCTACCGAAAAATAATTGATTCAATGATATCAATTTAACTACAGGATGCTATATAAATAAATACAGCGCCCGGCCATCTGCCACAGATATTTGGACGGATAAAGTTGAAATTTAGAACAGTTGTTGTACAACTACGAACTGTAGCCTGCTATAATAAAGTTGAATTTAAATGTTCAAGTACTTCCCTGAAACAATTTTAAAGGTTAAACTTTCTTGGTTGTCCCTATAAATTAATATTTTATGGTAATAACAACAATCGCACCATGAATAAATTATATGCAAAGAACAGGTATCTGACCTGTGTATGGGAATGTATCCACCTGTTCAATTATCCTATCGATGATATTAATACCATTGTTATAAATATACAGTGGTATCGTTTATTCATAGCCCATGCGCCTCTTCCTTATTTGGTATCGGCCTGATTATCTGATGTTTGTATGGTTCGGTAATCATTCGCGATTATTGCCTGTCTACCCTCTGACACTTCGGCCCGTATAATAATCATATATCTGGGATCACGTTAGGATATCATTTCCAAGATCGCTCTCAGCCTTGTGATCGAGTTATTAATACGGACCCTAGCTAATGAGACCGGTAACCTGGGTTTACAAAATAGCCTAGAGGCTTGTTAGAATGTTAGTGAAGGCTTCCTAGTGGTACTGTTCTCTCTCATCTCATCTTGCAATTCATACATACCAGGGTCACATGAGTTCGTCATAGTAAAATCAACTATAGGTAGGCTTCATTTCTCTGGTATATTCTCATCTAATACTAGTATTCATCAAATTCCTACACATCGCTAAGTAAATTAAAAAGAAAAGCCCCATAACAAAAACTTTTAAGTAAATACTCAACAATTTAATATTGTCTTGTTTTGATATTAACCTACGTTGCCTAGGCAGCTTATCTACTTATTTATACTTAAAGACCCAAAACATATTATTATTTTTCTTGTGTCAGAGAGTTTTTAAATACATTATCACACTACGCGAGTATTCTAAGCAAAGTTATGAGTCTTGTAAGCTTTGACGTCAATGAAGACCTAAATTCGTGAAACCTAAAGCCGAAGTAAACATGGCACTCGCGTGCCGCGTGCATTATTTATTAACTTTTACACGGCATAAGTGCGGTGTAACGTTTATTGTAGCGTTAAAGTTATTTAGGTATCAGTTATTACAAGAATATCCTGGTAATTATGAATAAAAGGTCTTACGAACCTTTTTATCTGTTGAGGGTTAGCATAGAAACAATTCATAGTGGCGTCGTGTTTAAATTTAGACTTTAGTAATTATTTTCTTACGTTCTTATGGTTTCCTAGTAAGTATCTGCTAAACGATTTTTTTTTTAATCTGCTTCTGAAACTTATTGAAAATTCTGAATATTCATTAAAAATTACTTTCACAAAAACGGTTTGAACACGTTTACAAAACTTACAACTTTCACTAAGATAAAGTGGATGCGTGGGTTGCAAGCACTTAATTTTAAGAGACATCGTGTAATATATTCATAGTTGAACGAAATCGTCCCCGGGAGGCAGCGGCGTAAATTAGGACGAAAGTTCATGACCCTGGACGCCACAGACACGAACAAGTTGAACAAAATGTTGGTAGGGTAATCTATTGAAATTTAATAGTAACATGCCAGAACTTTTTGCGCGAACCACAAAACATACCGCAAGGTTTTGTTTGCATAACGTATCTCCTTTACATGAGTCATACATTTAAATGCATGGTACCAGGGCACGATAAAATGTAAGAGCCTTATCTATCAGAAGTCCCGAAAGTGCCACAAATAGCTTGTATAACAGCTAAACTTCCGAAGCTGGCACTCACGAACATTTGTATTAGACATGAGCCGGTATCGATACTTGATATCGATTTCCCTCGGGAAATACTTGGATAGATAATAGAATTCCTATCCAGTTCGGTAAAATATGATGTTTATTGGAAACATTGTTACATATACGAGTATTCAATAGAAATATAAGAGCGTTTAGGTGGTTTCGATTATTTGTGATTATTGTGTTTCCCTATTAAATTAATCCTACTATTTACGAAATAATTTGTTATGATCGCGTAGGAATCTTTGTGACCCAGGCTCGTGAATAAAAAACTTCCATTATCGATGCCGGTATTTATAATATCACCCCACCACGAACCACTGCAAGGCAAGGTAGCCTGCAATAAACTTAAATTTAGCTCTGACCTATAGACCTATAGCCGGCATCTTTGAGACTTTATTTCAAGACTACATTTATTCCAAACGATACTACTCCTAGCTAATATTTTGTGTTCAAAGTTAAATAAAGTTTTGTAGTAAGTATATTAAAGTTTTAGTTTTGCGTTAGAGGAAGGATCATTTAACATAGGTAGGTAGTAAGGTACCTACGTCGTTAAAATAGAGATGTTATCCTATGACTCCTTTAGTAAGTAAATGTTTTTGTACACGAGAATATAAGCCAACTACCCTACAAGATAAACCATTTTACAATTTACGATAAAATCTGCACAAAAAATATAAAAATAAGTTCCATAACTTACGACAGTGGTTTGAGCGTAAGCCGCTTGGCTCAATGTACCGGGTAGTTGCAGGTTTGAGCCCAGCCGGGCCATATTACGAAAATGCATGTGCAAATTAAAAAGGACTGGGGGTGATCCGACGGCCAGTCGGATCACCCCCAGTCCATTGTACAAGCGTCGCTTAGTTTGGGACCATACACAAGGTGTGTCAGTCTGATGATATATATGTATTAATTTATATTAACCGCATGCTACTAAGAGAAGATAATAATAAAATTGTGTAATGTTATTAATGATTATGTAAATATGTTTATTTGTGTGTTGTGTTTGTTCCAGAAACCGCATCGAGAGGACCGCTTCGAAACGATGGCGGGGCTCTTTGCGGAGAATTGTGTCCGCGACTATTTGTTAGTATTGCAAAAATAGTTTAATATTTGTGGTGTATTGCTCGTTTGTACAATCATTGCTAAAAACGGATTAGGGGGAAAATAAACAATAGAGCTATGGAGAAAGATATACATATTAAGGGATAGTGAGCAAAGGGGAAGAAGATAAGGAGGGAGTAAATAAGGGAATGAGAAATATACCGAGAGAAAGATACTCACAAAAGAAAAGAGAAATAGGCGAAGAAGGAGAGATAGATGATTGACTCAGGCGTTACTTTGCGGAAATCCATTGCATAACGTCTCGAATTTTACTTTTAATTCGCGTTGTTCCGCGGAAAATTGCACATTATTAGGGTCCCTGACACTCATGACTGACAAACTCGACCGACAGAGTTAGATTTTGTTGACCTCCTCCATTATCGATCAACCTATTTGTTTTATATTTTTGGAGGTTAACAAGCCAAGGGTGAGTGGTGGGTCCTTCTCCTAAATTGTTTTTTGAAGAAGGGGAGAGAGATAACGATTAGGTTTCTTTCTCTTTCCAGTTAACCTTTCTTGTTTTACACACGGCTGCAGCACGGGCTGGGTGTCTGGGGTACTAGGGAACGAGGCGCTGACAGGAGGTGCGTGGCTAGCTGCTCTGCCATGTTTGGTCGCGTTACCTGCTGCACCGTTCTTCGCAGTTCTCGCCGACGCCAGGGGGCGTAAGGCTGGTGCCTTTTGTATCTGTATTAGTTTTATTGTAAGTAGGTACCTACTCACATAGCTTTATTTATTTTATGTTATCTATCGACCCAATAACTTGTGTTATATTATGATGTTGGGTCTGAATAGGACCATAAAATTTATTATTTGGACCAGGACAGCAGCTAGTATAAAAAGTTACATGGAAAATTTCCCTAGATTTCCCTATCTGTCGTTAAAAAGGGACAGAGCTATACGAAAAAACAAACGACTAACCTACCTACCATATTTCTTTGTATAGACATATTATTCTCCTATCTCACGGGTGGGCTGTCCCAGTGACGCACCTCACTTCTGAATTCCAGTTAAGCTGGTCACTAGCAGCATGGTGTGGTCCTCGAGGAATATGGGCTGCTAGGGTAGCAGCCGGTGCAGGAGGTGCAGGCGCGCTGGCCCTGGCTCCACTGTACTGCGCTGAAATTGCTCCGAGGACGAGAGGACTCGCAGCCATGCCAGCGTTGGCTTGTAGGTGAGACTGCTTACTTCTGCTTAGCACTTATGGGCCCCGTATACAGAAGCAGTCTATCTACTTACCGTTATAGAGCTTAGCTTTCTTCTACTTACTACTTTAGCTTGCTTCCCGCCAATTCTTGGTTCTTAAACCTAAGACAGGACATGCTTGGGATCCGAACTTAAGATAAAGTAGTCCTAAGCACATTATTCTGAAGTGCAATATTGTTTTCGAGAACGCATTGTCCCTGTCAATCTTATTCATAAAATCTGTGGCGTGAGCGGGACGGAACGCGCTTAGGTCGACGTAACGGTACGTTTAGATAATTGTATTCAAGTTATGGTGTTTACGCCCAAGGCGATAAAATCCCTTTTCCTTAAACTTTCCAGTAGCGGCATCCTATTCGCATACGCCGCAGGAGGAATCCTATCTGCACATGCGCTGTCATTGTCAATGGCTGTTCCACCAGCTGTACTCCTGGTATCGCTGCTCTGGCTACCGGAGACACCATCGTTCCTCATCAGTGTCGGAAAGATACAGGTACTTGCAACGAAGAAACTGGCCGTTACACAGCAAATGTATGCATTGCAAAATAAATAAATTACCTAATTTCCTATGATGTTAGGATGCCGCGAAAATAATCTGCTGGTTTGACGGGTCCGACTTTCAAGAGGACTTGACCGATGTGATTGAACAGCAAGAGGTGCGCATACGCACGTCCGATGGCTACGCCAGCAGGAGGGATGCGATGCGACGGCAGGACTCTGACACCTTCCAACCGATGCTGAAGAGAACAAGTGGCTTAGATTCTAACTCTGATAAGAAGAAAGAACAGTCTGTTTGTAGGGAGCTGTGTAAGATATTTACTACTTTGTTACTGTTCAGAAAAAAACCTGACCCCACAATTTTATAGGTAATTTTAGAGATATAGGAAATATTTAAGTTAAACCAGATTTAATTAACTTTACATGATGTGCTAAAAATCACAAAATATTGGATCATCAAATGTAATTATTAAAATTAAATGAAACCGTATGGTACATGAAGGTGAAGGCGCCTGTCTAGCCCGCGAAGTTCTAATTTTTTGAGTTCTTTTAGAAATTTTTCAAAATCTGACAATAATAAAAGACAAATTTTGTAATTCGCGAAAAAGACCGTGTGCAGTGCATTTATTAATACATTTATTTTACTTTAAATATTATCACGGTGGATATGATACTAGTAAATCACTAAATATACAAAAATTGCCAGATTATCTGGATAGCTGTCGTTCTTGAAATGTTTTAGAGTAAGTTGGATATATTCATAAATGCACTGCACACGGTCTTTTTCACGAATTACAAAATTTGTCTTTTAGTATTGTCAGATTTTGAAAAATTTCTAAAAGAACTCAAAAAATTTGAACTTCGCGGGCTAGGTGAGCGCTTTAGCCTTAAGAAAACAAAGTTTTGTTCCAAATGCATCTGCATAGAGACGAGACCCAACGACTTGATATTGGAAAAATCGCGATGTTACTCGTAGTTCAAATTTAAGCAGCATTCCCTTGGTTTATATCCTGAATGCCGTCTTAAAATTATCATAGTTTGGATACTTAGTCCCGTATTAATAAATCGATCTCAAGTCTGAGAGCGGTCTTGAGTACGCTTTTCATATATAATTTTGTATTGGTATAACAATATAATGAATTTCCAAGTTCGCTCTGTTACTTGAGATCGATTTATTGATATAGTGCCTTATGAAAAATGAAAAATATTTATTTTACTCTAAGTCTACATGTTTGCATGTTAATTTGTTTACAAATGATGTCCGTAGACTTGAGGAACAGAAAAATAAATTATGTAAGAGTGCTTAGCTTGTGACCCTTAAACTAGGCATTGCCTGTATCTTATACCCCCCAGTCCGTCATCGGCGCTCGCGGCGCGCACTGGTCTCCTGCTGCATAGTGCTGACGGCAGCGGCCGGCAGCGGCGCTGGCGCAGTCAACAGCTTCGCGGCGGCCGTCCTCAGGCACTCCGCGCACACCGTGCCTCATCTCAACCTTACAGCTTACAACTATACCATTTATAATGGGTAAGATATGGAAAAGACATAATAATCCAACTACTTAGTAGAATTTTTAGGTCAGATAAGTATCAGACCTGGTGTCAGCAGGGCTGTGAAAAAGCCTGGACACTGTTTTTGGAATTTCTTATGCTTATAGTCGTTTCAACAATGCTTCTGACAGCCCTAGGTCATCATAGATATTACACCACTTTATATTTCATAAATCTTTGATTACAGTAGTAACAGTGGTGGGTTTGTGTCGGGTCTATCCCTTAAAAAAATTCGCTAGCTCCATTCGGCAATCCATCATAGAGATCAAGATAATATAATATCTTAACGCTTAACTATTGAAATGTTACCTACTCAAATGAATATGCTTGCAGAACTGCACCTCGTCCGTTGTTCGAACCATCTGAAGCAGGCTCGATATTGTGTGGCACCGCATTGGTTCTCGGAGCTGCGGTCGCCACAGTGACAGTCGACAAACTTGGCAGAAAGGTAAACATCTTGGCTATTTCTTTAGCAATCTTGGCAGCTAGCCATTAATTTTAAACATACCTAGCCACGATAGTTTCATTCTCACATAATGACAAACAAAACACTTGGCTTCTTCTTAGTTTGGTAAGAAAAGAGAAGATTTAAATTTGAATTCCTAGGGCCTCAGTACTTCCTACAGGTGAGTAAATTCCTGTTTCTTGTTACAGATGCTCCTACTCTGGTCCTGTTCAGGCATAACCTGCTGCCTCGCGATACTAGGAGTCTATTGCGATCCGAACCTTCACATGCATACCTGGTACTCTCACAGATTATGGCCTTACAAAAGAGTCCACAATTATAAAGAAAAGAGCGTGCAGGTGCCACAAAATTTCCAATTAGCAGATAACTTCACAGATATTATAGGGGACTGGAATAATTATACAGATGATATGATTAAACCGTTGTACAGGTTGAGTTTAGGAAATGAGAGTATAGAAAGCCCACAGGAATGGTCGAAAGTACAGAATGTAACGCCAGAGATGGAAGGTTCAGAGACACTGTGGGCTCCAGTGGTATTGCTATCAATAGTGCTATTTTTGTACAATATTGGATTGGGATCCGTGCCTTATGTGCTGATTTCTGAGCTGTTTTCGATAAATGTAAGTATATAATAGTACTAGGCACACTTCCTATGTATAACTTTCTCACCAAAAAATTATTATTATTACCTAATTGTCGGTAGTTAGAAATTTGTGAGTTAGGCGGAGAGATAGTATGGCACCTATGTATGGCAAATATAACAAAAAAAACATGAATTATAAATAATACCGTTTTACAAACAACGTGGAAAAAATCCCTTTAGAAATTAAGTCACCCAATTTACAAATAGGTAAATTCTTATGCTTTTGATAAATTACCAACGCTTTTTGCGTTGCCTTTTAAGATCTTTCCGTTCCATTTCAGGTGCGAAGTTTAGCATCAAGTTTCTTAATATCCTGGATGTGGCTGAGCAGTTTTCTCCTTCTACGTTACTACGGAACGCTCGCGGTCACCGTCGGCCTCCACGGCACGTACTACATTTGCGCCTCCGTCACACTCCTGGGCTCCTTGTACATATTATGCGCAATACCAGAGACTAGAGGCAAGTCTCAAGAGCAAATCAACGAGGCCCTCGATGGTCCGCTATTGGTATTACGTAAGAGACGGAAGACTCGTAATCAACGATGACAGAGGTTCTCCAAGGTATTTATGGTGTTCTTGATGATATAATATGTTTAAACATATGATACCCTGGTATATTCGACGCCAAATAGAAGATAGCGCTCAAATCGTAGGGTGGTTAACATATCTTTGGGACCTGAGAAGTGAATTGAGTAGCTACACAGTTCAATCAGGGTTCTCAGCTAAGGTCCCGTCAGTAAGTGTTGAATTGTCAAAAGTAATGTAAGAGTTTGGTAAGATTTTATTAGATAGATTAAGAAAGCGAGAATTGTTCGAAACTTTATTTTGTGCAAAAGATTAAGGAATGTGATCGAATATGAATGACACTAGTTTGTGAATTTGTGCTAAAACAAGACCACGCAAGCCAAAATCTTGTAAATAACTAGGTATATTTGTGTGCGAGTGCGCTAGTCTCACCACACCTTACTTTTTATATTATACATGAAAACACATCATTTACACTCAATCACATACAGCCATTGTATTATATTTTTATGTACTTACAAAATAATAGACTATTTTGTGATAGATTTGTAAAATCGATGTCATATTAAATATTGGAATTGAAATTATACGCAACAAAAAAAATATTAATGTAGGTACTATGGTACTGCCAAATACGTTGTGTTCTATATTGCGGCTAGGTACAGGCAGCGACAAAGTTTAATGAATAATTCATAACGGATACATTATTATTATACTTAAGTTATATTACCACACTTTAGTTTCTGACTTGTATAGTTGTACTGTCGTAAAGAAAGTTATTTTATTGAGATAATAATTAGGTAAGAACATGACACATTCCTATTTTGAACACCAATTTAGAAGGTACCTATGACAATGAACACCTAATAGCAGTTACTTTTTGCGTTATACAAAATGAGCTAAATACACGCAAATGTAGCGGATAAAATAGATACACCAACTTAGTCGGGGCTAGCGGCCTGATAGAAAGAGACAGCTACAAGAAGCGGCTACCATGGGCCAGTATTTTTGTTATAGCTTTGTCCCGGTCAGACGGGAAAACAACCAAATCAGAGCGTCTGTTATTTGTTCTGCTCTGCTAGGGTCTTTGTCTCACAGGCATCTGGCACGTGACAATTGACAATGAGATGGATACAGTACAGTCTATTTCATATATTTCATTTATGAAGTCCCACAGAAAAATACAGAACTAAATTGCACATAATCTAAATTATTTTGCCGATACGCGACTACAGCGCCGCGTTGTGACATAGACTGTACAAGATGTTTTCTCTCTGTGAACCCGATGGTGGATGGAGTGCGTGTCTAGTGTGGTTAATTCAATTAGAACTAGTATTACTGAATAATGTACCAAAGTAGATGTTGCTCACACAGTCAATAAATTAATCATTGTATAAATAAGGTAATCGTATAGGTAATAATATTTTTTGAAAGATTAGTCGTGTTTAAAATCTAAAATTAAGTATATTATAACCAACGTTTGCAGATATTGTAATGAGTGTGATATTAACATAACATACAAATAGTACATAATATTTATATTACCTACCCACATTACCTATATATGTATATCTCTTGTCTTGAAATGTAACCAGGAACACAGGAACAATAGAGGGTAGTTTACGTTAATGTAGAGACTCGTATCCAGGCTATCACAGCATCGATATTTCCACACAGACTCATAATGATGAGAGAAAACGCTATACGAAGAAATGAGATACAACTAACTGTATTTTTTATTCCTGTGGCATAATAACTTATCTCTTTATAAATCGAGCGTCAGATCAGGGAGCTCAGTACAATTGTTGTCCGATTGAATCTTTCCATCTCCATACATTTCATTTCACCGCCTCTAGCAGAAACTCGGAGACATTCCTCGCTAGTCGTATAAATTCATGTGTTACTAGTACATTTAAGATCACCCCAACTGTTCGATCTCTTAAGATATCAATTCGCACAAACAGATTGTTCAAATAGTTCATAGATATAGCAGAAGATAGGCGAAAGATACATTTTAGCCAAATTTTAAATAAGAAGAAAATATTTGTCGAAATGTGTGTTGTTACGATGTATTTACGTTTTGTATGGATGATTAAATGGCTTTAAATGTGTGTGTTTGTTTTAACGTGTATAATATTATACATATATAGATATGTACTGGAAGCCTGCAGATATGGGTTTACCACCTGTTATAAAATGCCGTGCTCCTGGGTAAGTAAAAAGTATCTAAGTATTTATTGGTACCAAGACTTTATTTTCAATACCTACCGTGTGACAAAATGATTTATACCTACCCAATATACACAAATCTTTATGCCATTTGAGATTCTAAACAAAGCCAAAGACTTAATTATGATTAATTTTACATACAAGTGGAAAATTAATTTTAAACACTTTATAATGTTTTCGTTATAACTGTGAGCTCACCACATATTTCTAATAAAATTTAAATAGTTTATCTATCCTATTTTTGGCATAAATTTGCATTGAGCTATGCGACTTACTAGGTTATCATAAATATACAGATACATTAATCTAGCCACGTATAAATACAACAATTTAATAACTATTTCTATCACCAATGCGCTATCATACTAATATTATACAGAGGAAAACTTTGTTTGTTTGATTGTAATGAATAGGCTCCGAAACTACTGAACCGATTTGAAAAATTCTTTCACTGTTGGGAAGCTACACTATCCCCGGGTGACATAGGCTATAATATATTTTAAAAAAAATTAGGGATCCTTACTAAATCTCGAATAATGTAACCGCAATGTACCCGTGCGAAGCGGGGGCGGGCCGCTATTTAGTTATAAATACGTATATTTAGCAACTAGGAAACTGAACATTTATTCTTATACAGGTAGCGAACCTTGTTATTTATATATACGGCTTCCTCTCTAGTATTCAGGCACCGTTTCATCACTGCCTCACCTTGAAGCCACACCTGTCCAAATTATACTAACTAACAATAGGTAATCAAGACGACTAAACGAAATCTAAGAAAAAATCAAAAGGTATTTAATTTCGTCCGGAATTTTCTTATTGTTTGTGCAACCTTCCTGCCACACACTTTCTCTGTAAGAGAGAATATGCAATAGAATCCAACAAGGACCTCAGCGAGATCCAGGTGAAAGTTAAATTGTCTTCGAACCCGCAACGATTTAAATCGAAAGAAAAACAAGTGAGTTGAAGAAACTTATGCACTTCCCTCCATTGTAAATTAGGCGACAATAAATGACTCAAGGCCACAGAAATAGGCTACTTACGAACAAGACGAAGCTCATTATTTGTGTCAGTAACTTGTCTTCAATTGCTACAATTTTTATTAGAGAGGAACCAAGCATAAAACCTAAAAATCTACAAATCACAGTCTAACATTTCCCTGTAATATATCATCATACAACTTTTGAGTCAGCGTCACAAACTCTGCCGATTTTGGGTCCAAGAAATACATAGGGTCTTTATGACTCAAGGTGAAACCATCTTCCATTAGCTCTTTCTTCTTGAGTTTAAATGTGGCTGTCAGAGGCGGTTCGGGCAGGATGCGTATGAAGAGTGGTCTTGCGTAGATGGGTAGAGATGAACGCAAGCCTTTAGCAAACGATGATAAGTCTAATGTTTTTTCTGGATCCGCGATGGCGGCCATACCGGCTTTGCCCTCGAAGTTTGGTATCTAAAAAGAATAAGATTGACTCAATCCACTCTGCTCCGCGAAAAGTTGCTCGTTACAATCTAGAGTTGGGTCTTCTTTTATCGATATCTTTATATCTTATGGATAACTAGTTTTTGTCTTTTTATACGAGTATACTCGGGTTTATCGATTTGAGCTTAAGTGAATTTATAATTAAATACATATGTTATCATCTACGCACCTTAACTCCATAAACGATGGCATCCTTCAGCCCTATGATAGTACTGATCACACCTTCAACTTCAGCTGTGGAGACATTCTCACCACGCCACCTGTGAACGGTAGATAGGTTTTAATAGGTTCCCCCCGCCCCGTGAGACACTATTGATGAAAGTTGATTCTGTACAAACTTGATTTGGCGAAATTATATTGGCTTTCTTCTTATGGTCGTAATGCATGAGCAAGACAGAACGTGAGTCGGGATTAGAAGGCAACATTAAAATCGCATACTTACTGATGCAAAACTACATAAGCTACCTGGATGTGATAAACCTAAGGGCTTACCTGAATGTATCTCCCGTTCTATCCTTGAAGTAAAAGTAACCATAGTGATCCATCACCAGTACATCGCCGGTGTTGAAATAACAGTCTCCTTCAGCCCTCACGTTGCGTACCATCTTTTTCTCCGATGCAGTCTTGTCGGCATAACCCGCGAAGGTTAGGATCGCTTTCTTAGGATCGATTTTGCCAAGGAAAAGACCTAAAAGGTATAAATAAAATGCAGTAATTAAGTTAGTCACATGACGTTTAATCAAAAAGGATTTATTCAGGTGCCATGCTCTGAAAAATACCATTGGATCCATCAGGCAATTACGATTCGTCCCTGTCATTGACCTAAAGAATTCTCAGAAAATAACTACTGCGAGTTATGCTAACCTGGTTCATGTGGCCCACAAGCGATACATCTTCCATTACTATCTCTCAATATTTCTCCAGTAATTTCATCACATCTGAAAAATAAATGCAGATTCAAACTTGTTGCTGAAATTTATCAATAATTTGCATTATTTTTAAAGTTGTAACTTACTTGACAAGTGATAAAGGATATATCGTAGAAAATATCCGACTTAGGAAGCCAATGGCGCCGACTTTGGAATCCAAGTTTACTGAAATTTAAAGTTTATTTAAGAGAAAAGGATACCTTAGGAGAGTTTATAGAATCCAGTGTAGTATACTAACCAAGATTGCTATTCCCCTCGGTAGCTCCATAGAACTCCATAACCCTAGTGATTCCAAATCTCTTGACGAACTCCGGCCATATCTGCGGCCTTAGTCCATTTCCGAAGATCACTTTCACTTTATGGGCACGATCGCCCGGACCAGGTGGTGTTGCTAGCAAGTAGCGGCAAATTTCTCCAATATATTGAGTAGCCTAGAATTTAACATCTCTTGTAACTTTATTTTGCTGTGGTACTTCATTTTTTATTATCATTAAAACTAGAAACAAAACGGTATTAAAGGTGCTTCAAAAATAATACATGTAAGCACTTACTGTGCATCCATGCTTGGCTGCATCTAACCAGTAATTGGACGCAGAGAACTTCTTCCTCAGCACAACCGTACATCCTATGACTACGGCTAGCCCAGCGCCAAGCACTCCGCCTGCCGTATGATGTAGAGGCAGGGGATCGTAGACTACGTCGTTGGGCGCCAACTGCGCTGACCTCGACACGCCTAGAGGGATGAGGAGGTACCTGTTGGCGAGTTATGGGTTCCTAGTACTTTTAAAGAAAGTGATAGCCACAACATACCAGATCACCATCTAACGCTGGACAGAGGGAGCAAACGCTATAAGTAGATATACACACTATGTTCAGCAACCTGATTTTTCGTATAGCTCCATACCTCTCTATTTTAGAACAGTGTCTGTTAAGGCTATAGCGCCCATCTAGCCCGCGAAGTTCAAATTTTTTGAGTTCTTTTAGAAATTTTTCAAAATCTGACAATAATAAAAGACAAATTTTGTAATTCGCGAAAAAGACAGTGTGCAGTGCATTTATTAATATATCCAACTTACTCTAAAATATTTCAAGAACGACAGCTATCCAGATAATCTGGAAATTTTTGTATATTTAGTGATTTACTAGTATCATATCCACCGTGATAATATTTAGAGTAAAATAAATGGATTAATAAATGCACTGCACACGGTCTTTTTCGCGAATTACAAAATTTGTCTTTTACTATTGTCAGATTTTGAAAAATTTCTAAAAGAACTCAAAAAATTTGAACTTCGCGGGCTAGACAGGCGCCTTCACCTCAAATATAAAATAACTAAATGTTTGATGACTACGACGAAAATTTAATCATCAGGCAATCAAAAACAAAAAGCAAACAGTATAAACAAAAATTCCAACGACATACTCACCTAATATTAGTAATAATAGCAGCCTTAGGAAATCCGGTAGTGCCACTAGTATAGATATACAACAAAGTATCTCTCGGCTTTGCCTGCCCCGCGTCAGGCACCGGTTCTGCCGACATCTCCTTCAGCTCTGAAGCCAGGGGTGCGGTGTCCTGAAGTATGGGCGCGGTCGGCCTTTCAGGAGAGTTGTACTGGAAGAGCGGCATTTCACGGATTTCGTTTTGGATTTCTTTTATAGCTGAAAAAGAAAGTAAAAATAATATAACATAATTATTATTTATAAGTAGATCTTATTTCCTAGCTTTTGTCTTCTAGGAATTATTTTCTTAAAATAAATGATTACTCATGTTTGAAGCACCAATATACCAGCGATTAAAGGTGCCTATCGGCATTCGAGTCTCACCACCAAAACAAAGTATATTCAACGTTAATATTAACTACGACTTAACATTACGTTATTTATGTGAGCCAATGATCAGCACAAAGTAAATCTCTCTTCAATCTCAAACGAATATAATTTGCTTTGCATGGGTAGACGACATTTTTTATAATCGCGCTATGGGACCCATATAAAAGAATTTAATATCCGTAGTAACACGATTTTCGGGAATAAAATAAAAAATATTTCAAAAAGATAGTGGCGATATTGTACTGTTATGCGATAAGGTACAACTGTACAATGTGATGCTAAAATGATCACTTAGCAAGTAAAATGTCGTAAGCGAACAAAAAACCTCGAGGACTTACGAAAGGCTATTATGAACTCTACCAACAACAAACCGACACCTACGCATTCCCCTCACGTTGAGGGGGGGGCGTACTGGGAAGTAGATCCCAGGGCGCCCCTATATCTACTAGGATCTCATAATACCGAACGGGTTACTTACCATTAGTCATTTCATCGCCGAACACGACCGCTTTGCAGCTAGCAATTTTCAGACAGTGTGTCAACTGCGCTCCCCTCAAATTTGTATTTATGAGTGCAGTAGTGACTCTTATTTTAGCTAATCCCAGCCACAGGAACACGTACTCTGGCTGGGTCTCCATGAACAGGGCTATGACCTCGCCAGGCTTGAACCCTTGACGTTTGAAGTACCATGCGATGCGGTTGCTAAATTCGTCGCCCTAGAGAAAAAAACCATAATAATTCCGTTTAAAAAAAAATTGCCCCACCATTCTCAGATTCTCCCCGATGCAATTCAAATCGTAATACCCCTGATAACTACTAAGATATCATGAAACAGTGTCAGTATTTACCTCACGGAAAGTCAGCGCCCTGTCGTCCATGATGAACGCTTTTTTATCGGGCTGCATCTTTGCAACTTCTGCCCACCTGGTAACGACACTTTTACCCTGTTTTTCCCACAACCATATCCTGATTATTGTGTATAATAGGACTTTGAGACCACTGGAATTATAATGCAAAACATGTTTTAATAAAAACAAAATAACTGCGAGATAACTGCTTTGTTATTTACAGGGTATCTTGTCATTGTGCTATCTACTGGGTACCAAGTTAAGACAAAGTAATTCCTTTGGTTCTATAATTATGTTCATTCTGGACTAAGTTTTTTTATGAAACATGGCTATTATATCTTAAAAGGCAACACACTAGAGCTATTATATTTATTATTAATATCAACGTTGTAATTATTAACTATATAAGCAACTGGCGATAAAAAAAAGAAATTTAACAAAATGTAAAAAGACAAGCACGCTGAGTTTCTTGTCGGATCTTCTCAGTCGAGGTCGCGTTCCGATCCGGTTATAGATTTATAAGAAACAAATGTAAAATTGACAATTTGTAAGTGCCCCCGTAGGCCCAACCAAAATAAACTATTTGAATTTGAAAATATTACGCAAATTAACGAATGTGGGTACATGAGAATTATAATATACCAAACTAATATAATTATACCGAATGAAATTAACTAAATTAAGATTACAGTGATCACATAAATCGAATAGAAAGAAGTCAGATGAAGTTGTAATTGAACTGAGAAAAGGAATAAGCAGGTTTATTGCAAAACAATAGGATATTCTTCATAGTGACGAGGCAATCATGGTCCCCAAAGAGGTTACGCCATATTTTAACACGACCACATACGTGCTCAGACCAATCATTCAATCATTGAAAGTAACGACGACACCTCTTACCCATACGCATTACATGCACTGGATTCTCCATCTAATAGCCACCATCCGGCTATAGCTATTGATTTATTAGCAATTTTTATTTGATGATCAGTACTTATTTTGGTGCTCTAATGCCGTAATGACATGATATGAACTGTTGAGTTATTGAAAAAATCTTGATACAATAAATTATAATAGAAACATGATTATACTATTCAAAATTACGAAATTATGATACCTAACAAATGTTCAAATCATTTTGAAATCGAGTGACGAGATACTTCCCGAGAATTACCAGACCGTGCTCACTTCCCTGGTAAACAAATTACATGCACTAGGAGAGCAGGATTGGCCAAGGTCCGACGGGCAATTGCTGCAGACACCTTGTACCAGCTGCACAATAGAGACCGATCAGGCGCGTCCGGTGTTTGATCATGGTTGAGATTAGTCGTATAACGCTTATGTATTTATAGGTACCGTATCTAGATGGTTACCGATGGAGAACGAAATAGAGAAGAAATAATAAAGCCTATTTTGTTTTACTCTACCCACTTCATGATCCACGGCTTTTACAGGTTATTTTGTGTTATAGCTCATAGTAGGATTATGATAACAGCCGCCCCGACGTCATAGCAAAGTTTATTATCATCAAGTGTTAGAACATTGTTTGTACATACGACAAAACCCATCCATTGTTGGGAAAGTGCAAGAATGTCGGACTTCGTACAGTTTACAAGTACCAGGGCATAATGAATGGATGATGTGTGCGTCGGACACGCGACACCGCGCTGACCCTTGGACCATTGATAACAAAGGTAACAAGACCGTTGATCTACATTGATGGAAACGGGGCGTCTTCCTCTCCAATTTAGTAGGTATGTACAAAAATTGAGTTATATAAATACATACATAAAATAAATAAATCTTATAGTCACATGATGGAACATCGATGATTTCAACAAGAAAGAAGATCTCTTTACACCATTATAGGTAGGTACCAACAATAAATCAATTTTGTGTTAAAGGAATGCTAATATCCATTTAGCACGCTTTAGGAAATGATCGCTTTCCGCTGCTGTTCCTGTAGCCTCCCCCCCCTGCTACAAGAGGAGTCTATGATGTAAGAACATTATACGAAAAATACTAGGCTAACATCTAAGTAGGAAGTAGGGTCGGGTTACATTAAATAAGCTATACTTACCCTCTGCATAGACACGCATTTTCTTTTCATTTGGTATAAATTTACTTTGCACTATCTACCAAAATTGCAATCTAATCAATATTACATATTTGTGATAATTCGTAATTATCTATTGCAATAAGTAAACAAAAGTATAAGTTATATGGCCACGAGCAAACAAGTTCAAGGCCAGATGATTAATCATGGGACAAGTAGATAATCATGGAATTTTACTTTGACCTGAAATTATTCAGTTGCATTTCTTTTTCGTTATGAATCCAGTTTCATGAATGATAATCCTAGTTTTTGTGTTAAAACGTCTGCTCGCGCACAGCATCTTTTATCACCTATTCTGACGCGATTAAAAGAAAAAATACAACAATCATGTGAATTTATCATATTACAAAGTAGTCCTGTCAGTACCTCCAACTAAGCGAACTAACTGACCAACAGTAATAGTCGGTGGTGAGATTAGATCCCGCGACCTAGAGGTGAACATGAACTCTTAGCGCGCTAAATTGTGATAATAGGTAGGTGGGTTTTGTCTAGAGTTGATAAACATCGAACTGGTTGTGAAAACGATTTCAATATGCGACATATGGCCTTTACATATAACCAAGAAGCTGCATATAACCATACAACTACTGTTTTGAAATTAAATTCGTAATGATGGCCATCGGCTTTGGATATAGTACCTATAAGAACTACAGACACGGACTTAAAGAAACCCTACAAATGACACTTGACAGATGACAAGACGCGTAGTATTGAAACGAGACCCGCTAAACACTACCACCGTTACTACTCTTATAAGCCAGGGTCAATAGTGGTGTCCAACGAAGACACCTAGGCCTGACCTGGTGAAAAACTAAACCGTCTTGGAACCCGTACGAATTTACTCAAAACAGAGTGTAGGAGTTGAAATAAAAAGAAATCAGACTAGCTGTAGGTTTTTGTAATACCTCTGTCCTTTTCTAAAAGCTTGCCTACACGCTCAATCCTGCATAAATTACGGCAAAACGTTGCACCGCGTAAATTCAGCAACAGCGCCTACCATATTTTTTTAAACTCTTCCACATCAACGGCTGCGTGTAGCTGGGCCTTAAAAGAGGTTTAAGAAGAAGGAAGAGTACTTACAGATAATCCCTATAATGGGTCTTCTTCCATATATAAATCCATTGGTATCGATCTCCTGTTAAGAAGTACGTCGCAAATAACGCAACTGCACCCATCATAGTCGGGGACCCGCGCGTCAGCCATCCCAATCCGGCACTGACCACGGCCACCGACGTCAGAATAATCCCCTTATTCTTCTCAGCATCCTCGAATCGAACTCCAGCCTTTTCTGACATCCTGGTACTTTCGCTATTTCTGTTGCATAGTTCTGTAATACAATATATTCCTTCTGAATAAGAATTAACTTTATCTATTAGGATAGTCACATCCCATGCACATTATGAGAACCTACCTGTCTTGTTCGTAATACTCTAATTTATGTCAGTGGGTAGGGAGCTATTGTGTTCTGCAGTGTCTTATTTCCTAGAATAGCACTGTCCCCCTTTGACAGACGTGAGATTTTTGCTAGATGATGTTGACAATGTACTAGGACAACATAAACTCCCGGGCTACCGGGATTTATCAGGATAACCCCCTACTATCTACCCCCATGGACTAATTCCCGATATGAACTTTAATTAAGTAATTAACATTCCCGATTAGATATCAGTAAAGGTGGGTACTGACAGTACTGCTAATATTGTAAGTATTGTATCGTGCTGCATTGGAATAACAATAATGTCAGCACCAAGGAATTAAGAATTACTAGCAAGGACAGGGGCGGATTTACAAATTTCCAAGTTATAGGCTGTAAAGTTTTTTGCCGCCATAGATTGTCATGTCATAGATTATATTTACAATCCAAAAATTTCGTTGAAATTGCACGTAGTATAATTTTTGGGTTTATTTTTGACCTAATCAAAGCTCATTCATGTACGATTAATGTATGCTGCTTACACGATAATGAACATTCGGTAAACGTTAATAAATAATCTTTATTGCGCTTGATTTCAATGACGTAGCAAAAACAAAAAGTTGGTCCCCAAATTTGCCGCCCCAAAAATCTGCCGCCCTAGGCTCCAGCCTACACAGCCTGCTAGTAAATCCGCCACTGAGCAAGGATATGTGGCGGCGACCGACGACCTTCGTGCGAGCAGCAGACGGAAAATCATGTCGCCTATTAATTGCACGTAGATCGAAGTCAAGTAAGCATCTATACAAATAAATAAAATTGGAGTGTCTGTTTGTAATATCAAAATAACACCTTTTCACTAAATGCATATGAAAGTACATACGACACCTATGGCAAAAACGCGATTAAAAAAATTTTTGTCTGTCTGTCTGTCTGTGTGTTTGTTCCGGGTAATCTCCGAAACGGCTGGACCGATTTTGACGGGACTGTCACTGGTAGATAGCTGATTTATAAGCAATAACTGAGGCTACTTTGATTTTAGAAAAACAAAATTTAAAAAAATAAAAAAATGGGTTCTGTCGTGCGGGCTCAGAACGCGGGAGCGGGCTTTTTTGTTAAGTTAAATTCCACGTGGACGAAGTCGCGGGCTCAGCTAGTTATAAATACGAAAACAGGCGATACCGGTTTTGGAAAGGTCCATTGCTACCTACGCTTAATATTTTTTTTTCTGTGGCGGCAACCTAATTGTTACGTTACGGTTATTGATCCCCGCCTTTATAAACACATGATATCTTCTTAGTTCCTATCTTATCATGAGAATGTGATGATTGTTATTACATAAAAGATTTTATACCTGTAGGTACTTATCTTAATAGATAAACAATTACTATGATGTAACTATTATAATAAATAAAAGAACTCTGCTCTAGTCTGTTTATTTAATTGTTACACGCCTAAATAGGTGATATTCCTCTAGAATTGTGGGGAGTGGTCCCGGCAATGGGCTCGCTCCCGATGGGATTCGGACCAAAATACAATTAGCCAAATGTTAATGCACTATGTATACCTCAGCTTACCCCTTCGGAGACAACTGGCGTCATGGTATGTACGCTTGAATGGCTAAACAGATTATAATGCAACTTTGCGGAAGTCGCATTAAACAATGGAAACATAAATCCAGATTAGGCTTAACTTATGTCGGTATGTTACAACTTCACGACTAAACTGACGAATTAATTTAAAATGTTTTATATAAAAAAAGGTGGTGTCAGCCTAGGTGTCAGCGAATCAAAAGAATGAGGCTGAACTCAGAAGACAGGGCTAACCCAATGCCGAGAAGCCGAGTGCAAGGCTCCTGGTGGGGTTGTGTCCCTTTCTACTAGGGTGTCCATGGGGGACGGTGCAGCCGGGGATAGTACGAGAATTTAAGTAAGGTAAGAGTAATCGCAACTTGGAGTGCGAGGGACATAGTCCCACAGGAGCCACTCACTTGGCAAGTTTACCTATCTACAGAACTTTTAAAGAATATTGGACTTTGACGTTGGTAATTAAGTATATTATCATTTTAACCAAAAATAATCAAGTCCATTATAATAGGTACTCCGAGACGAGATCATAATCTGAATTTTAAATACAATTCAGAGCTGAACAACTAAACTAAGAGCAGATCACATATTAACATATTTCTGTCTTATTTATTTGTTACAACCATGATAAGGTCAGCGATAATAGCTGCTTTATTATTCAAGAATTATTTTTCTCGTGTTCGTTACCATTAATTTATCATACCTATTTAATAAATAATGAGTTCATAGATACCTACTAGGAGTAAATAAATTAATAGAGGGCGAATAGAAATATGCAAAAATTACATGACGTCACCACGATAGCATCCGCTCACAAGGTGCGCAGAAATATTCAAAACAGAATACGACCAAATTTGGAACATAAATTTAACAAAAAAAAACTGTTGACTCCTACAGAGCTGGGCAATCAAACATTTACTGTAGGTAAAGGTAAATAGGACTTAAGTATGAGTTCTGAGAAAATTACCTATGGGACGCTGCTCTCCTAACCCCCCAAATCCAGGTTAGACACAGAGGTTAGTCCCCCCCATTAGTGTAAAAAATATTAATATGTAGTGCTCCAAGGGATTAGATATGAACTTGTTACCCGTTTACACCGCAAGGGAATTCACGTGACAATAGCTAAACAAAACAACATTACATTTATGTACTCCCGCTACCCTAGATACTAAATAAATGCCAAGCATAATAATAAAACTACTTATAACAAAAACAATTAATATCTTAAGATAATACTTACCGAAAAAAATGTTAATTAAAATATAACAGAAATATAACTTATTAACGGGAAATAAACAATAACAGTGAATATCAGTTATATGCGACTGCGGTGCGGTCTCCACGATGTATCATAAGAGACTGGCGAAGCGAGTGTGGATGACAATCGCTAGTGCTTGGCTATTCATAGATTCTGTAACGTTATTTTGACTACCTAACAGCTACAGATATACTGGCAAGTGTAACTTGTTCATGAAGGTTAACGTTTTCAAAAAACTAATTAAAGT
This sequence comes from Notodonta dromedarius, assembly GCA_905147325.1. Classification (NCBI taxonomy): domain Eukaryota; kingdom Metazoa; phylum Arthropoda; class Insecta; order Lepidoptera; family Notodontidae; genus Notodonta; species Notodonta dromedarius. The sequence goes on along the minus strand of LR990183.1, from coordinate 681,317 downwards.
ATTTCAAAATAGGTACCTACACGCATTCGATGTCCTGCTATGTTTGCCGTGTTAGTCCCCTTGCAATGGTAGGGCAACTTATTGCCATCACTTAGGTCTGTATTAATAAATCGATCTCAAATCTGAGAGCGATCTTGAAAATGTCATTCCTATGTCATCCCAGTACAAAATGTCAGGTCAAATGCGTACTCAAGACCGCTCTCAGACTTGAGATCGATTTATTAATACGGGCCTTAGAAATATATCCTTAATAGGTTTTAAGCACCAACATACATTTCTAGAACATCATAAAGATATACAGAATGTGAACTTTTAGAATAGACTTTAAAAAATCGTGTAACCGTCAACATCTACTTACCTACTGATAAAAAGTAACAGTTATAACAAATAACAGATATCTTCACACATCACTACACAATACAGATCGCGGATCGCATACACGTGATAAAAATAATCGCAAAATGTATTGTCAGTTACGACTATCTTATACATAGATCCGATATTACTATAACGCGCGTAGATACATAAAAGTCACAAGCGACATATGCTTTAGGGCTAGAGCGCTTCATGTTTGTAATTATGTACTAGGTACGCATTATTGTATCAACCAGTTAATCTATATTCGAAAGTGGTAATAGGTACACTGAAAGAGTTTCAGAGTTCAATGACCATGGACTAACAGGTTTTGATAGGGACATTGGACGAAAGGGTGCATTGATAAAGACTGAGTTTCCAGGTTCGCCACACCACACACGTCACAAAGTCACAATCAGTAGTTGGCAGTGGCGAAATTTGGAACTAATATTGAAATGTAAAATTTTCGGCATCGCTCCAAACTCGATACGGAAATATGAATATAGGTATCAATAAAACCACAACAAACTTGTTTCATGTACTAAGTTTATTTCTTACAAAATAGGCATTTTTGACGTTTTGATACAATAAGTAGTTACTGAATCTGTAACTTAAAAAATACTTAAATAAAGCCTAAATAATTACTCACTTCAATCTCTACCCACACTCAGTGTATCATAAGGTTTAATATTAATAAACTGCAAGTCAATTGATAGCCCACGCCGTCGGTCCATTGCCACACTAGAATATATACTATATAAGCCACGATTTAAAGTTCACCTTTGTTTGATGAGGTTACTGTTTTATGTTTACTGCGTCGTTAGTATGCAGACCTTTATATCGGGTCCTTTGTAGTATATAACGGTTCCCAATGTTATAGTAGGTGTCCTAACGAAAAACCAACCAGGTACCAAATACTTATCGATTAATATTTAACACGATGGGGGAAATAATAGATATAAGTAGGTAAGTACTTAAGTATCTTCTTAAGTACCTTATTTTGATGGGGGTAGAGCCCTGTTGTATAATTAATTACTTATACCTACCAATTTTGCTCGACGATGATGGTTTCTCGTCCGCAAATACGTATGGTACATACTAGTGATGTAACGAATATTCGCATTCGCATTCGCATTCGCGAATATTCGCATATTTTTTCACATTCGCATTCGCATTCGCATTCGCAAGAATCTATGCGAATGTTTGGCGAATGTTTTTGAAAAACAAAAAGGAAATTATCAATAGACGGATATGGAATGTTAACAACTAGTAAGAATTATATATTATTTAAACAAACTTGCTTACAGGGTGGCCCTTATTGCACCGTTTTTAGGTTCATAAATCAGCTTATTACGCACTAATGCTATTGACTTAACATTTTTAAATCTTGGTAAAGAGTTATCATAAAAATAGTAAACACTTAAAACAATAAATAAACGATGTTTATTAAAATATTATACATAAATACATTCACTATTTAAATAAATTTCTTTCACATTCAATTTCATTGCAAATAAATATATTATAAACATTCGATTTATTACATTTTAAATAATATAATAATTGTTTCCAGCTTTGCCAGACCCATAGATAAATATAACCAGCCAAATGCATGTCGGACTACGCATATTCTAGAGTTCCGTAGACATCCCGCCACTATTCGATACTACGGAACTCATAAAATAAAAGTGATGTTTTTTTATTGCTATGAAACATCGAATACGGCGGCAAACGTAACCTATTAATTTCGCAAATACATTCTGTAATTAAATTTATTAAACCGGCATCATAGACATCTTTAGCAAAAGTGATATCACCTTTTATTTTCTTTTTGGACTTATGAAAATTCTTATAAAGATTTTTAATTCAAATAATTAAGTTGTGATTAGACTAGGTGCACAATCAGTGGTGCGTGGTTTGAGACTCAATTTAGATTTTTTTAAATTACTTATATTGATTTTGAATAGTAAATAACTATTTATTTCCTATAATATACCATTTATAATGTGGTTTTAATTTAAAGGATGAATCTTGCTACTTAAGTAAAAAAGGCCACAATGAAGCTCAATATTTCGTAAACGGAAAATAATATTGAAAAACTGTCAAAGAAGCCTTCAAATCATTTTAAAATACTTACTGAACAATACCTCAATCGAGGGGGCGTGTAAACATTATTTTTTTACACCCCTTTCTTAAGTACGGCAGGTACAGTGGAATAACTTTGCTATTAAAATTTAAAACAATTTTAGCGTACATAAACTCATTTTATGGCTAGTTTGCAGTATTGTAGCCCTTATAGTCTCTGTATAAAATTACTGTTATTGCAGACGGACGTGCCGAAACTATAAGGGTTCCTGCAATTCTCTAGGTCTAAAAAAATCGTGTATTGTGATTTTCTTTCAATTAAGATTGTAATATTCTAAGTATTTTTTATTCGCAAGAAAGTTGTAAAATTTCATATGAAATGCGTGAGCATTGTTAATTACACACCTTGGCTCCATCACAGCTCAGCCCTCGTGTTAGTCTCTGGCTGCAAACCAGCCTCGATCGTAACTTAGCTCACTTGCACATAATGCACTTATTTACTTATATTTAATAAAAAAAAATACTGTCTTGAGGTAGGCAACAAAATTATAAATAGGATATTTCTCTATTGCTCTTGTTAGTCTAAATAAAATATTAACTCAATAAAATTTGAATATAAAATAAATTAGATTAATGAAATAATACTAAATTACCCTCAAATCAAAACAAATCTCTTCGAATTATCTTTATGTGACTAACTTCGTTCTTTCAACCTATGGGTTCGGCTATGTTCGGCCGACACGAAATGTCAATCCAGTCTAACATTTTGCGCGCTCTTTATTGACCTCCGAGAAACAGGAGTGTTATAAGTTGAACATGTGTATTTGTGTATCTGTCTGTGGCATCGTAGCGCCCAAACAAATGATCCGATCTTAATTTTGTTTCAATTTTAGAAAGGTGTTCTGATCGAGAGTGTTCTTAGCTATGTTTCACGAAAATCGATTCAACCGTTCGAAAATTATCAGCTCTCTTGTAAATTAAAAAGTAGTTTTTTTGGTTTTTTTTTGTATTAAAAAGTTTTTTAATTTTCAATTTAGGGTTTCTTATTTGAAAGTCAACATTCGCATTCGCATTCGCATTCGCGAATGTTGAAGCCAAATATTCGCATTCGCATTCGCATTCGCGAATGTCAAAAATCCAACATTCGTTACATCACTTGTACATACTGGAGTGTCATTTCCAGTATTTACAGTTATTTATGTTTATATGCCTTGACAAAGAAGGACAATATACAATGTACTCGTAAGAAATAAAGACTTAGTTAGTTGTTCCTTCCTGAAAAACACTATGGAATAGGTTCTTACCTTCTAAATGTTCACTAATTTATTTTCGCTGCGACGGAAGTACTTACTCAAGCATTTAAATAAATAAAACGCGGTTAGATACAGCTAACTTACTAATTTACATAAGTGATAGCAATTACTTAGATCATAGCTTCGTATTTTCAAGATCTCTTTTAAAAATGCTCGATATTTCTCATGTTCAATCACCTGCTTGGTACCAACTGGCTGTACCAACTAACAGAAAATATTTACCTATTTACACCATCAGATTATTATTTTTTGTCGTAGGTACATCATATTAAGCACTGAGGTAAGTACTAAAGCGACATGCAAAATAGCCAAAATATCGTGCATTAAAACTAAGAAATTGTATTATTTACACATTTTAAAAAAGCTCGGTACCTATGTGGACTTGCCCGAGTTTTAAGTAAGTATGTGTAGGTACTTATGTTTGAGTCACGTTGTAGACGCACTTAAGTCAGCAACTGACGGCTTTCATCAGCAATTAAATAGGACAGGTCTGAAGACAGGTGTGGTGAAGACCTATGAAAATTAGATAGAGGTAGGCAGAAAACAAAATCTTTAAAAATAAATGTTATTCGTTTTAACCCAACCCGCACTGGGCCAGCGTGGTGGATTTATGGCCTGAATGCCCCTCGTGTTGAGGGGAGGCCCGTGCCCAGGAGTGGGACGTCAAAAGGGCTAAATTATAGTTATTCGATTTTAGATTTTTTTTACTGAACGACGCATCTATTTTCTTCCTAAATACCTCTTGAATATCATCCAAAGGCAGTCCTTTAGTTTCGGGTAGTTGGAAATGGCAGAACACTGAAGTTGAGAAACATATGACTGCGAAGAAGAAGAACACAGGGGGCAGACCCACCGCAGACACCAAGGGATGGAAGATGAACAGGATCGTGGAATTCCAGACCCAAGTCCATTCAACTATTATCATTGATATTACGCTTTTCACCTGAAAATAAAACATACTAAACTATGGTTCATCTCTCCGACTGAGAAAGACGCATGGAAACGGCTCCATTTATCTCTCTCTGTTGGGCGGTTGGGTCCACCATCATATTTAATTCATACAAAAAAATACATAAAGTACTAGGTCTGCATAAATCTTTAGAAGCTTACCTCAGGCATAAACACTTCTGATCGGACCGCTGTGGGAACAGTTCCAGCGCCGATTGAGTAGAAAGCCGTGTAGAGGTAAATGAAGAGTGGTACGATATAAGATGGTCCCCAGTCTTTTAATAGCTGTGTTCCTAGTACAACACAACACAGTCCAGCGATAATGGACGCGAAGAATATGAGGGGCTGTAAAAACAATGGTAGGTATGTATCGTTTTAATGTAAAACCTTTTTGTACTACCAACATCGACTAGGTACCGTAGGACTACAATGCACTATAAGATTGCAAGGAGATGTAGATAATGAGATTAACGTTGCCACTTACTCGTCTGCCAACAACTTCAGTGAAAAAGGAACCAAGGAAACCGCTAAACAGTGCCACCACGCCTAACAATATACTGCAGTTGCTAGCAGACATAACTTCGCTCGGTATAGCTCGGGCGAATAAAGGTGTCGCATACACTTGAACTAAAGGCAAACCCTGGAGTACCCAAGCAGCTTTGAGGACCAGGACTACACAGAATGCCTTCTGCGTCGACGTTAATTTTTCTGCGAATGCAAAACGTTTGCATCGTTAAATTTTAAACTTTAACAACGAAATGATAAAGTTGCAATTTCAAAATACTGACTGTAATAGCTTCACTAATCCATGTTATTCCGGAATAAGTACTTACTAAAGAACTGCCAACGAGACATTTTCTTAGCTTGACATTCTGGTTCCGTGCCTTCATCTGTTTCTGTTAACGACTGTGTAACTGAAATGTACGATGAAAATATACTAGTTTGAAAAGGATAGCAACGCGATAAACCCTCTAGCTTGGACGACGACTCTAGTACAAGAGATTTCCTTCAACAAATATTGCCCAATAATTAAGTTAAAATTAAAAGAGACATAATAATAGGTATCCAATACCCACGTCCTTGGTCCGAATGTAAAATGCGGCGGATCTTGTCCACTTCCCTCATCACTTCCTTAGACTTGCACCCCTCTCTTCTATAATATGCAATGGATTGTGCTGCCTCCTGAAATATACATAGCGTTACATAGGTAACAAAAAAGCGAACACCTTTTATTTTAGCTTTTAACAATATATCGGCACTGACAACTGATTATATTCACAGATAAAATAGGTAGCCTGGATCTGAAAATCCATATAATATCTCTTTACCAACATGCAGGTTTCTTCACTATGTTTACTTCCTTTATCAGAGCCTTCAGCAAATTATAATGTTATTTATTCATAGCTTAAAATAAGACGAAATCCTAAAGGTGCACGGCGTCGTTACACATTACAACCTGCACGCCTTGTGTTCAAAAATTTGCGTTCGGACACCGAGCTATCACTGCTATACCTTTTATCAAATCTGCTATAATATTAACCGCACAAACCTCATCTTTCCCTTTAGCCATTAAAGTGATCGGAGTTTCCTTCATCATCGTAGCTACCAGGACACCAGCTACAGCCATAGATAGACACGCATACGCCATCGTACTGTACTCCAAATAGCCCCCCATCACATAGGAGATCAGAATTCCTATGTTGTAGAACTGTATCGGCGCAGCGGTCATCGGACCCCTGATTGAGTCTTCGCATATCTCGCTAATGTAGACTGTGCTTATCTGGAACACGGCGCTCCCAAGACCTCCTATAAATACTGCTAGCAGGACCACTTCCACTTGGGTAATTGCGGCTACGATGGACCAAGTCACCTGCAGATAATATAAACACCTTAAGTATCTATGTATATACATATAACATATCTATAAATAAATATATATATAAATAGAATTATAACGCAACCAGTTCTAAATAATATTCGATAGTTATAATAAATAAAGATTTAGACAAAAAGGGTAAATAACAGATAGGAATAAAATATAAAGAGCATAAAACGCCACAAAATAATGGCGAGAAACAAATAAATCCATTAAAAAAAAAATATAAACACCTTGGTTTTACACATCCATGAAATGACTCATTATACATGCAAAAAAACCTTGAGTGAATGGCTCCTTCAATTATCTTATGAATATACAGAAAATTTACTTCACCCATTAATATAAGACAAAATTTCTTATAATATAAAACCTGTACTATATCTTGATGGAAGCCAGCACTCATAGCACAGGTTAATACTATTATGAGTGCTGGCTGCAACCTTTAGAGACGGCTTATTGTTTGAAAAGTAAATAAATATTATTATTATTACCTACACACTTTATTTCCAATGCGATGGTACCTTTCCACTATGTACAACGTAGGTAGGTACTTACCTATATTATTTAGGGGGCCACCGAATAATTGATTTAGGTTTAGAAGGGCACGTCGGGAGTAAGCTGTTAATGCTGGATTGTACTGGTTATAAATTACCTATACCTATATACTAATTTATACCAAATCAATCGAAATCATTTGTAATAGTGGTAGATAATAACTACATAAGTTATCATACCTAATTATTAAAATATAAGGCCAAGGTATGGCCATTCTTGTAAAGTCACCACAATTCTACCAAGATAGCAGAACTTACAGGGAGTAGGTATCAGTCTTTACCAGTCAACACGATGCCTTACCACAAACATCATCGAAGCGAGAATAGACGTCCGTTTTCTGCCTAGTTTATCCAAGATGAAGTCAGCGATGGGATTTCCTACCAGACAGCCGATGGCAGGCAAGCTTCCGAGTAAAGAGATCTCGGTCTCCTCCATGGGCCTGTTGAGGGTGGTGTTAGCTGACTTGAACAGCAGCACCGTGGAGGAAGGCCAAGCGTTTATTATGCCCATGTTCAAGCATAAGTAGGCGACTGAAACATGGTAGGTACCTACACTAAAATAAAAATCCTTAGCAGCACGTATTAAAATAACGTACGTAGATACCTAAACAGAATAATCTAGGAGTAGAGAATATTAAATAGCTGGGTACCTAACCTACTAATTACATAATTTTTCATAGAAGCCTTATTAAATGCTAAATATGTATTACTAGCTGTGCCCCGCGACTTCATCCGCGTAGTATTGGATTATTGGGTTAAAAAGTATCCTATATGTTAATCCCGGTTATAATCTATCTGTGTTCCAAATTTCATCCAAATCCGTTCAGTAGTTTTTGCGTGAAGGAGTAACAAACATACATACATACATTCATACATACATACATACATACATCCACACTCACAAACTTTCGCATTTATAATATTAGTAGGATGTAACTAGGTAATCTATTACAAAAAAATATGTAATATTTTGACGGGACTTTCACTGGCAGATAGCTGATGTTTTAAGGAGTAACTCAGGCTACTTTAATTTCAGAAACAAAATTAGGGTTCCGCGTAAAAAAATAAAAACACATGAAATCAAAGAGTATCTCCGAAACGGCTTGACCGATTTTGACGGGACTTTCACGGGTAGATAGCTGATGTTATAAGCAGTAACTAAGGCTACTTTTATTTTAGAAGAACAAAATTTAAAAAAATGGGACCAGTCGCGCGGGCTCAGAACGCGGGAGCGGGCTTTTTTGTTAAGTTAAATTCCACGCGGACGAAGTCACGGGCTCAGCTAGTTATAAATAAGTGTCAACTGACCAAGATAAAGTAGAAAAATACTTACTTCCAGCAGTGCAGACGACTTGAAAATATTTTGCCATGCTGGGCGATACTTGCGTTGATATGAATTTTACCAAATCGTTAGCACAATACTAATTTTATACATAGGTACCGAGATTCTATCCAAGTACTTATAATAGTTTTCTATTTTAATTCATTCGTTCACGTTAGAAAACAGAGAATGGTACTCCAGTAGCTCACGATATTATAAATGCGCCCGTTGTTGGTAGGTAGGTAACCTATCTAGCAAGGAATAGACGGTTTACTTACATTTGCATTAAGATAAACCTTCCTTCTTTATAAAAAAATAAGATTAGAAGAACTTGTTTAAATGTAAACGCTAAACACAACTGTATAAATTATTTCAATGAAATCAAAAATATCTCTATATACTCAAGTAATACTACTTATGTAGGTACCTACTAAATTTAATAAATAAATAAAACAAATATCGCCGCGCCAGTCTGACACGCCAACTGTATGGTCCCAAACTAAGCAACGCTTGTACTATGGGCACCGTACAATGGACTGGGGGCGATCCCAGTGACACCCAGACCAGGGCAAATTACGCCATTTTCGAACCCGCTACCACCCTGTGTGTATTATCTTTCGTTTGCTATCTCTATTTTTTGCTGTCATAAAATATGACAATAATTTGTAATGTTTCTTGAAGTGTAAACATGCTACGCGCATATACCTTTGCGTTAGTGTGAATGGGATGCATAGAACATCTTTTGTTTTGCTCAGCGCATCGGTTTTTAGATTTAGTTAATTTGGCACCGATTTTTGGTGCCAATCAAAATTAGTTTCAGTGGTAAGGGCAGATTATTTGTATTTATAATACCTAATTGGTATTTATATGCGCTTTACGGGTCTTCGCATTTCCAATTTATGGAGGTATACAAAATTCCAGTAGAAGATAATGATGGAACTGATGTCATTTGCGTCAAAAATATGGAGCTTTCTATTTTATAGACCAAGTAAGATAATTTAATAAGAATATTTTATTTGATTATCATGTGCGTCCCGTGATTATCAGTGAAACATTTATAATGGGATATCTTAGTAAATTATAAGGCATTCCACCTTATGTGCCACCAATAAAACCAAAATGTAGGTAATTATTTATTATTTTTTCTTCAAGTATGGAATACAATACAGATTATATGATAATGTTAATGTCCAATGGTTATCCGGTAGAATGAGAGCGTATGAAATGGGGCCCAAGTTACTTGTCCCGTAAATACCTTAATTATTAAATTAATTAAATACGTTAAATAACTACTTCTCAGGTGCATCTACTTTAGTGCACAGTATTTGCCAGAATATGATCCAAGTTGGCAATATGGCCGCCGTCACTAAATTGAACAGCCAGTTGCCGTAGATCTGAAACGAAATAATGAGTATTTAATAAACTTTTGATAGCGTTCTAGTATTGCGGCCACGAGTCTAGGTGAGGCCTATGTCCAGCAGTGGACATCTTGCGACTAGAAATTGAAACGTAAACAATCACTGTTATGGAAGGAAATATGTAGGTAGGTACCAGGTTCACATAAATCAACAAATATAAAATTTTTATTTTAAATGATATCCCACACATTTAATCTGATGCTTGATAATGAGGGACGGAGCTATACGCAAAAACGAGACAGCTGATAGCGCGTCGTCTCATTTCGTTGTATAGCTCCATCCCGCTTTGCAGGATTCGTTTATCTATATTGCATTAGTCCAGACTAACGTCGACAGAGTACCAGGATCGCATAGATCTAAAAAGCTTACCATAGAATCAACTATAGAGAACATCGTCCCTTGCATGGCCGCGTCTCGCCCGCGGCTCAATACATCCAGGAATGATTCTTCAGGGAACAATATTCGGCTGCATACCATCATTCCTAGGGTCATAGCTACCAGAGGATGTACTAGGATGCAGATTAATCGCTTTATGAAAAGATAGAATGCACTGAAAATAGAAAAATAATGAGTCATTCACAAAAAACAGGTGTATAGATTCTACACTTGTCACCAAAAGTTCAATATACCTAAGTAGAGCAACGTATGAGGTTTTTTCGTATAAAATAATAATTAACTTTATAAATTTTCAATTCTTGTCCCCCCCCTCCAATGCGAGGGGATGTTAAAGACCCAGTTCAGAATCACACGTTTTCGAAGACCTTTTTCAAGAACGTTTTACATTGTCCGTAGGTGTGTACCTACCAATAAGGGGAAACCTGTGTAGGTTTCCCCTTATTGCATTGACCGTTCAGCAATTGCAATTAATTGCCTTTATATCCCAAACGAGCGTCCAACTAACATTATAGCTAACTGGCAAAAACTGAGTAAAATACTTACGTCCCTTTCCCACCCCCTCTAACGACGACGCTAGTCATGAGTGCGAGTGGGGTATACACAACAGCTATAGCCAGTCCCAAAGCGAAGTTATGCATCCCCACGCTCAAGCACACCGTCGCTAGCTCTATAAGCAGTAGTATATTGACAAGAGACAACTCCTCGTAGGTTATGCGACCCGTGCGCACCAGGCGCGGGAGGAACGGTGTTACTACAGTTAAAAGTACAGATGTTGCTATTAAACCGTAGTATACTGATATCTCGGATGGTTGGTCGTAGTATTTTACTCCTGAAATTTTAAAAAAATATATAAATCTAGGTCCCAGGTATCATAACGCTTATATTCCCGGAAGGTAAAAAGAGGCTACTCACCGATTTGACTGAACACTATGGGGGAATTCATAACACCATATCCAATCAAATGCACCAGCAAATAATTCGCTCCAATATTCACGACGCTCATACTGGATTCTTCTGTTTTCTTTTTAAGCGCTTTGCGTTTCTTCGGCGTGATATCTTTGGTTTCATTATCTCCTGGTAGCTCGGAGTCGGAATCTTTCTCTTCTTTTTTTCCTGGTTTCTTTGACTCTTCATTTGTTTGTTTGTCAGTTTCTTCGTCACCATCTTGTTGTAAGGATACCCATAAAGATAAAGCTCGGATGAGCATCGCTACGCATAGGAGGCATAACGATGGCATGTATTGACCTGAAAATAAATGTCATGAATTTAAAAAGATTAATATGTAATATATTTTTTACTTCTCTGTCAAGATATTAAATAATAATAATAAATAATAATATCGACAGACTGACACACCAACTGTATGGCCCCGAACTAAGCAACGCTTGTACTATGGGTACCGTACAATGGATTGGGGGCGATCCCAGTGAAATCCAGACCTGGGAAAATTACGAAAAGGCCATTTCCGAAATTTGCTCCGGCGAGAATCGAACTCGCAACCACCATGTGCAGTGACCCGAGCGGCCTACGCTCGAACTACTGCGCCAAGCGCTTGTCAACAGTAACACACAAACAGGAACAGTAAGTATAATTTCATAGTTACCTACCAATAGAAATAAATCTGTTAGTAGCTGCCAGCAAATAAAAGAAATAACTCTGATGGAATCTCTCCAGCAGATTGTTCAGTGATCTCAGAATGCTTTCCAGCGCGATACCAAGGCGGTAGAAGTTGGCTGTAGATAGCGCGTTCACTTTGGGCGGAATCCCGGCGGGGTCGTTCGCATCCCGGCCTTCCAGTGTGACCGCCTCGATGCCGAAGCGATGAAAGAGGCCGTGGTTGCCGTTTGGCACCTTGAAAATAAAGACTCTTTTATGTTATGTTATCGTGGTACGCCACTATGGCTTGTTATACTCGTATATATTGGCCGAAGCGAAGAAACTAATGAAGAACGCGAACGGGCCTCGCGTCTCTACTTGTCCTAATCTAATAATAATAATTTAGCCCTTTTTGACGTTCCACTCCTGGGCACGGGCCTCCCCTCAACATGAGGGGGATTCAGGCCATAATCCACCACGCTGGCCCAGTGCTGGTTGGCGGATATCACATGTCTTTCGAAAATTAATTAGATCTTCTAAGACATGCAGGTTTCCTCACGATGTTTTCCTTCACCGTAAGCAAGTGATAATCATATAGAAATTATGATTCGCACATAGATTTCGAAAAATCCAGAGGTTCATCCAAGACCTGGTGCCCGCAAGACGCGTGCTTTAACCAATCGGCTATCACTGTCCTAATCTAACTGATCCGAATTTAAGATTAACAATCATGGATGCTATATTATAAAACGCAGCCGATAGGTAACTTCTTCATACATTTTTAATTACAAGAATGGTCAATAAAAGCAGGTTTGAAAATAATTTAAACAAATATCTTACCCCCTCTAGCTGAGTCAGGACCATATTAAACATTGTCCAGAAACCATTTGTCCAATCATCCATCTTATTGCGATTACGCATCCACGAGTAACTGGAAGCATTAGCACATTACCACACAATGGACTGAAGGATTCAGAACAAACTGAAATAGTTATACCTGTTTCTATAGGAATGGTGGATTCCAGACTTGACACACAACTTGTGAACCAAATTGACGAGATCCAAGTTAGGTAATTGCCCATTAAGCCCTTCTATTTTCACTTCTATGTACTCTGAAATTATATAAAACTATTTAAATATGTAGTAGATATTTTTCTAAATTTAGTAGGTATTCAAATTGTATAACTTTTTTTTTAAAATGATATTATTGATTATAAAGAGTTTTCTCACTTATTTTAGGTGTATGAAACTCCAAATTAATGGCAGCCTGGATCGAGCCAGATCTCCCCTTCAATATCCCAGGGTTTAGACACTTCTGATGATCTTCATCCCATTTCAACCAAGGCAATAAACTACCAAAGTCCATGTTGGGGCTACCAGGCTTCCAGAAGCTGCCGAGACTAGTGTGGAACGTCACTGCGTCGCTTTGCAAGCCGTGGTAAGCTTCTAGCCACGCCTGCATTCCTAGTTGCTCATGCTCTGTGATGAGGAATATTATGTCTTTCGCCCAGTACTTTTGAGCTGTAAAGAAATTATATGGACATTTGGAACATATATTTTCCACTTGTTTTAGATAACGAGTAAATATGTGGCAGTCTTCGACATGCCAGACTGATATACAATTATAGGCCAGTCGCCAGCGTGAATGTGATTTATCTACAATTTGTTAGCCGGTCGGTTTAGACTGTGGTGTATCTGACTTAAAGCAATGAAGTGAGAGAATAGACATCACCAACGGTAATGACAGCAAGCATGTGGGGCAACTGTAGCAAACAGGGTGCTTAATGTCATAATGGACATTGGCCTGTGTTCAACCCCCAGACATTTGCATGGTTCGGCCAGCCTGGCCAACATTTGGATACACCATGACCGATGGCAAGCATATTGTTTGTTTGAATTCAATTCAATATCCCTGGAAAAACTGGAAACGAGAGTGGTATCACAGTATTAGGTAATTCCTGATGCAACTCACGTCGTGCGAACTGTGCGAATGCCAACATGAGGGCGATGCCGGCGGCGGTGCCCTTCTGGTGGGAGGACAGGGGTCTGTATGGCGCAGATACCACTATGGCTTCGAGGGATGACGTGCGCGGCGCGCGCAGTATGCCGTACACATTGGTACCGTGAAACACCTGGAATTATAAAAAATATCAGTTTTATTTATTTTGTTATTTGGTGCCAGACTGGATCTAAATTCGTTTTAAAATTACCACCTACCACTTCAACACTGCAAAACTCTAACATATGCCCCTAATAGAGAAAGATCCTCGAAATAGAGTGATTCCTAATTAATTTATTACTTCATAATATCTTTAGATAAATTAATTTACATCACAGAATACCTAATATCGGCTACGTACCTGCCCGTGTCCTAATGGGTAATTCAATGTGTAGTTGTGTGTGTACACCTCAAGATGCAGCTGGGACATCTTGGCCACCAGCCATGGCACCGGCATCTCGTCACTGTCATCATACTTATCCTGGAATCATATGCACATGGAGTACATAAACTCACTTGTAATTAGAACTTTTTAAAACAGGTATTAATCAGATCAGATTGTTCATGGTTGCTATGTGTTAAGGCTGAAGCGCCCATCTAGCCCGCGAAGTTCAAATTTTTTGAGGTTTTTTAATTTTTTTTCAAAATCTGACAATAATTAAAGGCACATTTTGCTATTCGCGAGATATACCATGTGCAGTGCATTTATTAATATATCCAACTTACTCTAAAACATTTCAAGAATGACAGCTATCCAGATAATCTGGCAATTTTTGTATATATAGTGATTTACTAGTATCATATCCACCGTGATAATATTTAGAGTAAAATAAATGTATTAATAAACGCACTGCATACTGTGTTTGTCGTAAATCACAAAATGTTGTCTTAAATGTTTTCAGATTTTGGATAAACTATAAAAATACTCGAAAATTTTGAATTTTGCGGGCTAGACAGGCGCCATCACCTTAATCAGCAAAAACTGTGTATATTAGAAGCAATCTCATGGTCATTTGTCTAAAATAATGATATTTTTGTATAATTACCTCTAACTCCTGCACAAATTCACTGTAAAACTGTTTAGCAGAGTGTTCGCCATTGAATTCGTTTGTTACCAAACCGGGAAGGAGCGCATTTTCAGAGAAATATGTCTCGTTATTGAACTCCCGGTGGCCGAGCATCGCGAACCACACCAGGGCACCAGCATAGCAGAGGAAGCAGAGCGGTCCGTGGATTCTCTTCAGCACCCTCACCCATTTCACTGAACCATACTCCGGGTCTGATAGAAGACCCATAGTGAATGATATAGTCCTATATTATACACCAAATGTTTTTAGCATAATTAGGATAAGAGATTTTCATTCAGAAATGCGAAAAAATTAGGTAAAATAAAACGCCGCTTTCCAATGTTTATCAGAAAATTTTGATTCTGACGTTTATTTTGATAGACTAACTACTGACAGCAACTTTTTTATCATCTTACGTGGGCAACAACTGCATTATGCCAGTAAAAATATAAAACATTATAATTTTCTAAATAATCCCCACATTATGCTATGGAAATCTGGAAACTTCTAAAAGAAAATAATTAAAGAAGAGTTGGCTGTCCAACAGCGGACAGCGACAGGCTGATGAAGTCTTCTTTTATCAAAGGATGAAGTATAAGGATTATTTTCTAAAAATAAAACGAATATTTAATGTTAGGAGGTATAATTTAAAGTAGGTAATCAGAAAAACAGCACTGCCTAACTCGTCGAGAAAAACAGGCGTGATTATTATTATAATTAATTATATTATGTATAACACACAATTCTAACAGGACACAAACAATAAATTGGACGTCATATTCCAGTCATTGTTTATACATATACCTACTTACCCATACCTACAAATAAGCATTTTCAATAAATACACATCACACATATCAATAGTCTATCATTATAAGTTACGCAAACTAATAGTACCATATATACAACATACCATATTCGTAAATTAAATCTCAATGGTCTATTCTCCATTGTCCATAGTATAAACTATTAATCATACATAAAATATATAATATGAAGCTGCTAGCATAACTACTATGATTGACAATATTGGTATCCAATACTTCTTCAAGAAGCCCCTGTCATCTTTGCTGACAACCATCTTCTTCTCTTTATACTTCTTCTTTTTCCCACTCAATTTCCACTCATAATCAGCTAGTTCCCTCTTATTCTTCTCCTCTTCTAATTCCTTTAATCTCTGCCTTTCTTTTTCATTTTCTATCTTTGCAGCTATCTTTTTAGCTTCACAGGACTCATCACAGTTTATCTTAACTTCTCCACTTCTTACAATGTTGCATGGAGCGTCTTTCTTCAAGTTTCCACATGAGCAGTGTATTTTAGTCTTCTTAGTACACACTTGGTTTCCACACAAGCCCGAATGACAGTTGTTCCGGCATCTATGCCCACATTCTAAGTTCTTGGGACATTGCTGTTTGCAAGACAGAATCTCTTCTGTAGCAGTACTAATCTCTCTGCAACGAAGGTATACTTCTGTTAACCCACAATGGCAGGATAATCGTTCCAGTATTTCACAGGGAGGGCACGAGCCAGGATGGCAAGCCCTTATTTTGCACTTATGTATACATTTCACTGGTCTGGGTACTAAGCAATCCCTTTCACATTGCTTACAACTAGAAGGCACATTTGGATGGTCAGGGTCTTTTTGATGTAAGTGACAGAGCAAAGAGCAGTCATGATTGCCACAGTTTAAAGGTCGCCCACATTTCCTCCCACAAGGTCTTCTTGCTGCAGAATGGCAAGGTTGCTGGTCAGTCTCATGCTCACCAAAGCAAATCACTGGGATAGGAGTATCACATGGTGGACAGTCCAATGTCATTATTTTAGTCTTTGGAGTTTGAATTTCCCATGGAGTTGCAGGTTTCTCGACTTGCTTGAAAACCACGGCTACATATTCATGGCATATAGCTTTACATTGATGGGTGCACTTCTTGTAGTTCTTATAGCATACTGCTTTACATGGGGGACAATCTCCAAAGTGGCAGGAATGTTTGTTCTCTTCAATATGCCCACATTTGTATTTAATTTTACATTGTAAGTTACATTTTGGGGGTTTTGTGTGCCTCTCTCTACCACATGGCACAGTGATGTATGTTTCCTTGCATCTACAAGTAACCTTTGATTCCAGAGGACAAGGGTAGCATGGGCCACGGTGGCAGATATTAGTGCATTTATGTCTTCCACACTGAAGAGGTTTGTCACATATTTTCTCACAAGGGGGACAGTGGCCATCACAGCACTTTCTTGCACAACCATGCTTCCCACATGGTCTTGTTCCTCTGCATTTAGTTTCACATTTGAAATCCTTACTGCATGGTAAAGACCTGGTATGCGTTGAACAATGACATTTCTTCTGTATCAAGACTTGGCATGGTGGGCAAGGACCTTTGTGGCATTTCTCTGGGCAACTGTGCTCACAATCTTCATGCTTCTTGTTGCAAGTGCCCAAACAAGTTTCCATAACATCCGGGCATTGCACAAAACGTTGGTTAGCTCCACATGGGCAAGACTTTGTTCCGGAATAAGGACAAGAGCCGCAGCTGCCAGAATGACAGAACTTATCACATTTATGGAAGCCACATGAAAACTTTTTGTTACATGGTTTCTGACATTGCCAGAATGGGTCATTGCAAGGCCTATTAGCTTTTTCAGTACCACATTGACAAGGCTGGACACTTGTGTAGCTGCATGGAAGGCAGTCACCGTCATGACATAAGTTTTCACATTTATGGGTTTTACATAATAAAGTTCTCCTACACTGCTGCCCACATGACCATTTAGCAGCACTGCATCTCACTCTCTTATGCTCTTTCTCACAATAACATACTCCATTAACTGTCTGAGGGCATGGTGGGCAAGGACCAGGGTGGCATAGGAGCAAGCATCTATGTTTACAATTTTCACTAGTTGACAATCTTTTTCCACATACCTCTCCACATGTATGAGGTATTAACCATGGGTGGTACGGTGGATCGTCGGTCTTACCGCAGAAACAGCGATATTTTCGCGGTATCTCCTCTTTAGAATACGAATTCCGACATTTTGGACAACACCATTCTATTTTTTGAGGTTTATACACTGATATAGGGGCTTGGGTTTCCTCACTACGTAAGCTGATGCTGTCATTCGACCATTTTCGAATGCAGGTTAGGTGGAAATAGGAGTAACAGTGGTCGCAAGTCCAGATAGCATCAGTTCTTTTGATGGAACCTATGCAAATAAGACAGGTTACCGCACGGCCGCTTATCGCTTCTTCCAGAAGGTTCTTGGTTCTGTTTAGCAGCTTGCTGTCCCCGCCGCCACGGCAGTAGCTCTGGAAGACTCCCTCTAAGACACTGGACTCATAAGGTTCTTCATCTTCTGATGAAGAAAGTTGATTCATTTCCTTCAAATGTTTCTGCACATTTTGCTGCAATTTCGCTGCGGCGTCTCTATACCGGCGAGCCATAGTATAAACGAAGATTTTAATTCAGATAAATTAACATTGAAATTTTCAGTTTCTTATTTTTAGAATAAAATAAATGCATAAAAATCCTTTCCCGAGTAATGCGGGGAGTTCTATTGATAAATTGACGTTTAGTCAAGACGTTGACGTCGTTGAAGTTTTCCAAACATGTGTCAAAACGTTTAGTACACGTCACTGAGATTTGAGACACGTAATGGCAGATACTTAATTATTATTAATTTTATCGAAAAATAATGTTTAGTTCATAAATATTGTCATACATTATAATTATATTTTAAAAAATACAACCTTGAATTCCCGATTAACCTAGTAAGTGAAACTCAATTAGAAAAATAAAATCGTTACACTACTAGACACTAGATGGCCGGCTTCAGCAGTTACGCGATATATAACATAATATTTTATAAATAGTTAATCAATAGGTAGCGCGATTAATTCTGATTGAACTACAAAAAATATGGTAGACACAGAGATTTATAGAAGAAATAATAAGGTTTTATTGTTTAAGAAAATAGTTTCACAAAACTTACTAGATGGCGCTGTAACCGCAGAAATTGATCTATCAAATTGAAATGGTTGTAAGCAGTACGTCGATGGGTCCCAACCACCATATTATGGTAAGTACCACATAGGTACCACCAGTATTTATAAGTCTGTGCTAATTTTGTTCTGAGTTCTGGGTTTAACCCCTTTGGAACCTCTCAGTTTTACTTATAGCTACACACACTATTCCTGAGTGACATACGGCTATGTTTTTAATTTCCAAGCGGGTTAGATTCAGTCATCGCTTTATGCTCGTTGCTTGCATTGGTTGTTGTTTGAGGTCGGCAGAAGGCAGTAGGTATATCTACCAAATAAAACAATCATTAAAATTAGACAGTTTATTTATAGATCACCTTAATTATAAGTAATTTATTGTTATTTTTATCTCCGTTTTAGGATAAATCGGCAATATTAGATTTCCATCTTAATGTCTAATAACAAACAAAAGTAATCGACTTTCAAACGATTCGTTTAGAAATTCTTATTTCGTATTTCATCACACACCTACTCCAATATTACTTGAAAAGGCATTAGGATTTACTTACAATAGATACTTTTACAAGCAATTACAATTATTATTGTAGTATGTATGCACAGATATTTTCAATATCTTATTAGTAATAAAAGCATTTATGACTAAACAAATGAAAAAATGGTAACGTTACGGAATATTAGTGGCTCTTGCATGGCACTCGACGGGAAACCATTAGCTACTGTGCAAAGGAATAGCGCCGTTTAACCACGGGGCGAGTACCGGAAACATAATTATATTATTATTCATAATATTAAAATTAATTAGGTATGTAAGTACTGAGGGATAGTTACTAATAGCTTTACAAAATAAAATAATGACAGCATAATTTTCGGATATGGCAATATCTTCTTCACTATGAAACATATCATGCAAGAAGCTTAGAAATCATGGTACCTTTATGGTCCTTTTACATTTTTATTTTGAATTTTACGTTCTTTTGAGTACCAATTTTGTTGCACAAAATATTGTGTTATCCTTGCCTTATTTAAACATTTTGGAAAGGACGACCAACAAAACTGGCGCCGTCTATTCACAATAAAAATATAATTATTATGCTGGATAATGTAATATTTTTGTTTTTATAATATAGTTATCACCTTTATTGTAAGAGTATGGCACTCACAATTCGTTTAATAATTTGAAAATGAAAAGAAACGAATTATATTCACCACTTTTGGTGACTGCTTTGATTAAAAGACGTTAGTCAAATCTGGTAAGTTCTGTGAAGAGTTAGTTCATAGTTGAAATCAGCGCACTCTAGTATTGATTTCGGGCTTCTTGCTTTTACTTGACAACTTGAACCACCCAGCTTTCTTATTGTTATCCTTAGGCATCGATATCGATCGAGAAACTCGTTCTCGGTCGCTATCACGACTGATCACCTCACTCGATTGACTTTTCTTGCCATCACGCACTACAGATTTCCGCAGCGAAGTGTTGGTACTCTCATTAATTCTTTTCTCAGGTTTTTTGTATAGTGTCGTGCTTGAACTGGTTAGTCGATTACTTTGTGGGCGTCGAGTGAGTGTTGTTTGGCTGTAGGATTTATTTTTTTGTAGTGTCGGGGGCCTGTCGTCA
This sequence comes from Notodonta dromedarius, assembly GCA_905147325.1. Classification (NCBI taxonomy): domain Eukaryota; kingdom Metazoa; phylum Arthropoda; class Insecta; order Lepidoptera; family Notodontidae; genus Notodonta; species Notodonta dromedarius. Next base: position 660,769 of record LR990183.1, on the reverse strand, counting down.
ACTAGAGTTTTTGTTGAGGCTGCTTTTTTCACTGTTTCCTTGGGCTTGGGCTTCCTCGGTCGCTGTGCGTAGTGCACGTCATGTTGTTCGTTGTAATTCTTCGGCGTCCACGGGGCGAAGATGGAGAAGCTCTTGGTGGTGCTCCGGACCTGGAGGTTCGATGAATTGACGGAGGACACGTCGTCTCTGGAGCGGTTGCGGGTAATACGTCCTGGATCGGGGATGTCACCAACTGCAATTATGAAATAATTGACTAGTTAATTCATATTAATACTTAGTTAATAGCATCCTTATAATCGAAAGTGTCTCAGGTAGAACTTAGTCTTATGTCAGTACTGGCATATAAGTAAGCAGATAGATAATTACCAGTAGTAGCATGAAGGTATACCACGCTGCGTTGTGACTGATGGCTGGAATCACCTTCAGTGCTGCTCTCTCCGGAATTTGTGAGCGGAGTTCTACGCCTGAGCCTGGACAAAGTAATTTTAAACATTATTGCAAATAACAACAGAGTGGGATTTTAAACGCAGATTCCCGACTAATTCTACGGTTTAAGAAGGTTAAATGACTCACTTCATATCCCTGCTAAGTTCCTGCTTACTGCCTCTCAACTCCGACGAACTACCTCGCTCCTCATGCCGTCTCCTCTGGTCACTTTTTGACCCTTTCAAAGTCTTTGAACTGCTATGACTTCTAGACCTCTCATAAGGGCTGATGGGCGGCTTACTACTGTTAACCTTTCTATCAAACTGACTCTCCGTTTCAGAATTGCTTTGGATTTCAGAAATATTCTGAAGATTCCTCTTATACTGCTTCGTGTGAGGGGATTCACTCTTGCCTTCTCGATGCAAATTTGATAGAGAATAGCTTTTGTTTGATAGTTCGCTGTGGTCTACCTCGTCGAGGCCCGTGCTGGAGGTCGAAATGGTCTTCCGTAAGGTGCCGTGGTTTTTGTGCATTTTTGGTTTAGGCACTGTTTTGACATTGGAATCAGAGTCGGGGTCGGTATCTCCAAAGAAGCGTAGGTTCTTGGCGGGGGAGTTGAGGGGTTTGGTCGGCTTTGTGTAGCTCTTTCTCGTTGATTCGTCTTCTGTTGTTATTATGCTCTCCTTTTCCACCTGCAACAGAATATAATGTTAAAATATTAATACCTACATAATATCGGGTTGGTTTACTCTGAATTATTGGTCAAAGCTTGGCCCAATTTGATACACTTCTACTTTTGATTTGAATAAGGAGAATCGCATACGTTACAGGAGACGATGGCAGCAAAAAACAGTTCATTTAACTCCTTTAATCGTTTCATGACACCCAAGTTAACACTAACAGTGTTGCATATAGTTAACTAAACAATACCCGAGAGACTGTACCTACCTAATTTAGTAACAATAATAAATATTGTGCGGTCGAACTTTGCAACTTTCCGAATTGAAAAGTTATTTCGAGCTCTTAAAATCTGGAAAAATGATTGAAGTGATAACTTTTTATGGGAGGGTAACGTAACGCGTTACGCTGTCAGTTTAAGTAATCACTTCTGTCGAGCGTCCCGAGACACACACGTTTTTGTTTTTAAACCTGAACGAAAAAAATATTATTCTTTATTGCGTATTTTGGACTTCATGACGTCTACTGTTACTAGAAGCTATTCAAAGATGGCGCTTTACATTTTAAAATTTGCTCTACCTATCCAAAAGATGGCGTTACCTTTCCATTCTTCCCTTTCTTCCTGGTAAGTCGGTCGAGGGATTTAAACCAGTTGCCAGTAGGGGTTGGGGTTGGGGCGGGCTGCCGGCGCGGGGGGGACGGCGTCGGGCTCGGGGTTGCCAGCCGGCGCCTCTCGCGATATCTCTCAGCCTAGAAATATTAATTATATAGTTTTATTATTCTCGTAATGGTCAAATTGCTTCACCTTTAAGAATTACATTACTGAGGTCAGCCCGCTCCTAGCACAAATATTTAGATTTATAAAAGGAGCTAATAGGTTTACTAATATTTTGACACCATCGTGCCTGACTCCCGAAAGAGGAGAAGGTGAAGGAGTAGGTAGACGTTATCATGCACTTTAGGTACACAGAAACAAGACGAATGGATCTGAAAATTGCACTGGTATTCCTGATTCTCGACTCTCGGGTTAGAAAACCCAGTGACTATCCACTAGACATCGCATGTAACCTCTCCTGGGCCAAGTCTGTGACATTAGGACACTCAATGCCTACCGTAATGCCAAGACCGTATCCTACACTCGTTGCTCGGATGTGTCGGTGAGCAAGGTGAACAGCTCACCATATGGTGCGCGACCTCATAGCGCATTCGACATTTATTTATAAGTATGTCGTTTGAGGTCATCAATTATTAATTCGCAATGAGGTTGTAATTAGTTCCTCGTCAATTTTACTTAACTAGCCATGACCGCGCGTACTTGGCTTTATAATTTAAATTTATACTAAATGATTATTAATTAATTACTTAAACAGATATCACGACAAACAAGCCAATTAGTTTCGCAACGTTGCTTGCATCGCTTCTAGACGCGATCTCCAGCAAATTACGGAAATATCTTTTCAGAAATTTGAACCCGTAACTAGAGGTGGAAATCAGTGTTTGTCATTTGCTAGTCGCTATTATCACCCAACGTAATTCATGCGAACTAAGTACTTCAAATGTATGGTCTGTCACAAAAAATTATAACATTTATGTTTTTTGTAAGTGTCTACAATGTTTTGTTTACATAGAGGCACAATAAGTATTGACTATCCCTCCCAAAGAATTTGTCATAATAAGACATTATTACAAATTATTTGATTCCTCCACAGGCACAAGGAGTTCAGGACTCAGATGAAGACTCAAATTCAATATGTTAGTAAGTCTAGTTGCTAGTTGCGGGTTGCGTTTGTTTTGATACGGTCATGCAGGTTTGAACTTCATAGCGATGAAAATTGGGGAGTAATGATGATAGGTCATCCGGTCTGGTTCAGATTTACGGTCTGGTTCCTGAACAGTGGGTCACTTGCTGAATATGAGCTGTATACTGTTATTTATTCGACTTCCACCATCTCTTACATGACCATGACCTCGTCCACAGATGGGTACAGGATTTAGATTTATACAGAGAGAGACTAAGAGATTTGCAACATATTGCACATAAGTAGAAGTGACGTAAACACATTGAAAGCGCCGATATAGCGTAAAGGACTGCAAGGTTGAAGTGTCAGAACCGTTGACCATTAAGGCAGTTCCCGATGTCGAGTCGGAAGACGTATTGTGAAATGCAGCATGGTGGTCCGATAACATCACAGGCGTCGAAGGTGGCGGTGGAAGCCAGTGACTGAAGACCGTGATGTGTGGAAGTCAGTCAGCCTAAAAGTGGTTGGTCAAACTTACGACTTTTCTAGGAATTATTATATTCAATGTACTGTGTACATAATGTACATAGATAAAAGCAGATGGACAGTATGTGTCTGTACGCCCAAACGCGATAGGTTCGTTGTCCCCTGAGGTCAATGTCATCGGTTTGACACTGGGGTGACGTCACTGCTTTGCACGTCTGAGATCATTCGCGCAAAATAATGGCACCATTTAATTGAACATTAGCTGAAGAGATTTTGGATTTTCGTTTTAAATATTTATGTATTTGGATTTCAATTTGATGAGCTCGTAAGGCCGCAATACCGAAGTCGTTATGGGTAGTCAGTACCCTAAAGGCCGCACCCGTAAGGCAATTACGATGCGACTGCGATTTTGTTAAAAAAAAACCCCTATAAACAAACACATAAGCGGCGGTCGCCGTAACACATAAGCGGTTGGTCCAGAAGAGGGGAGGGGCAGTTGCCCCCAGCCTCCCGCTCGTTAAGATCTTTATATTTTGCACTGCTTTAAAAACATTAGCCGAAACGAAACCTTGTTTTATGATGTCGGTTAAAAATAATTACTCAGTTTGAAAAATCATTACTATTTGTTATTTAATTGCATAACTTAGTAAGTTTCAAAGAACTTGTAACGATGTGTTATTATTACAATTTCTTTGGTAAGTCTACATTTGGGTAAGCAAAATGTTTCTTGTAGGTACCTTGAAAATCATGTCAAAACCTCCATTCTAATTCCATAACATAAACAATGCTGTTTAATGACGAGTGAAGTAATCCTTGGGTTTGAACCTCCAGACCTTAAATTCGTGGGATCAATCAATGGGCGCTTGAAAGCGATGGTCGGTGCATTGGTATTACTGGCTAGTTGTGTAATGACGACCGCTACTCAGGGTACTCGATTATACCTATTAGCTTACATTTACATGCGAGTTTGGAGTCGAATACATGTTCGAATTAAATTAGTGGTCTTCATAATAAATGACTACCTCATCCAGTCTTTTCGGGAATATCGTAAAAAGCGACTAAAGAAATCGGCTAATAGCTCACCAGCTGTCACGTATGCGATGCCCCTATTTAATTGTTTGGAATAAGTATTCCTCTGATCTTCGAGGGATCACCTCACAATGTTGATGCTAACATTAATAGAGACTTCTGCCATGCTAGTACTTTATAACTGACAAGAAAATAAGGACTGCACTAAATTATCGACATAAATATTCATGGATTTAGTGCATTAACGACATTAAGTAAAATCGCACGAAACTCGCGCAATACTCGATTCAACGACATTCGCCAAGGGGTGCCAATAGTAGCGACCCGTATTGAACCTGCGACCTTTAGCTACGATAGGTCACCGCGGGGTGAGAGTAATTGTTCAGAAGTTTGTGAATGACGAACTGTTGTCTGTTCCGCATTGTTGAGAGTTCTGTATGTGTTTCATTTGGACAACATTTACCTTAGTGCCGTTTAAAAGTAGGATTCATAAAATATTATGAAACTAGGAACTCATCAACAGCAGTCTCAGCCATCAGCTTACCTAGCACACTACTGAGTCGCCAGTCTAAGCATCTAGTTTACTCGACCCGACAACAGGTACTAGGAACACAGACAATTAAAGTGGTGAGTGACTTAAAATGTCTTACCAAAGCAGGTGAATCCAGTGGTCTCGAAGTCCTGGTTCTGGATTTCCTCAGATCGCTCTCTCCATCAGAAGGCCGCGACTGTCGGTCGCTCTCCCTGTCCGAGGAGTTGTATCTTCTCTTTTCTTCTATACGCTCCTTGTATCTCCTGTCATCTCTTCTATCCTCTCTTCTATCATCTCTTCTGACATCTCTTCTATCTTCTTTTAGAGTTCTGTCATACCTGTATTGATTTGAGTTTTTTTTTAAGTATACACCTATTGAGACTGACGGTTATCAAACTAAAAAAAAGTATATGGGGCTAACCTTCCATCATAATTGTCTCTGTACCGCTCCCTGGATCTCTCCACCTCTCTGATTCTCTCCACATCGCTGTCCCGAGGATCTGGGGTCCGATACCGGTCCAGCTCCTCCCTGGAGCCTCGAAGCCTCCGCTCGTCAGCTTTGCACTCATATTCAACCTTCCTCACGATGATATCGCTCGGTTCAGGATCTGTGTACCTTTGGGAGTGGATATTAAGTCAGTAATTATTGTAGGTACTAGTACATAAAAAAATATTTGAAGACATCTGATCAGGCTGTGTGAGAAGACATTACTTCTTCACTTGAAGGTACCCGGAGGTTAATGAATCTAGTTAACGTGATTTATTGTTCTAAATGCCACTAACCTTCTATATTCGGAGTCGTCTCTGGCAAGATGTTCAGGGCTCTTGAGCACCCGTGTGCGAGTCTTTGGCTGGACTACTTCCTTCTCTTTTTTGCTCTTCTTCGAAGAGTCGCGAGAGAACAGCTGTTTCATCTAGAAATTTAAACGCATAAGTTCTGACAAATTGATATATAAACTATCATAATAATTATGTAATTTAAAATTTGAATATCGTTAGTATCTAAAATATTAATTTGTTACTTACTTTTTCAAGTCCAGATAATTTCTTCGCCTTAGGCGGTTTCGCACTGACTTTGTCATCAAGTCTACTTGGACTTTTTTCATATCTGTCAATTTTAGGCTCAATATGTGACCCGTCATCAGCACTCCTCTCCCTTGCCACGTACTCCTTCCTACAACCTTCGTCGCTATAGTCTTTGAACCTTGTTAAATAGTCACCGTTAGCGTATATCTGTTCGCTTGGATAGTTGTCTTCCGTATGCCTTCTTTCGCTATCTAGAAATAAAGACGTATCCCTAACATCGTCTTCACTCTCATGTCTTCTATGTCTTGTTCTATGGATCTCTCCGCTGGAGTCTTTACGAAAATCATTCTCGATCCCTGAATCAACTAATCGATTGTCGATATCATATCGACGTGGAGATCTTTCATCGCGGTAATACTCCCGACTATCACCAGAATCGTGGCGTCTTATACCAAAATCTTCTTTGTGCCTGTCTTTGTTCTTGACTCTACGTAGTGAATGGTAGGAATCAGCGTATTTCGGAAGATTAGCGTATTCTTCTTCACGTTCTTGAGCTATTTCTGGGTTAGAAGCGTAATGGCCTTTTCTCTTACCAAAGTACTCGTCTTTTCCTTTATATTTTTGTCCGCTTTGCAGTATATCATGACTCGAAGTGAGATGCTTCTTTGCTTTGTATTTCTTTTCTTTGAATTCTTCTTGTGCTATCATGGGCTTGGGAATGTTAGATTCAAGACTGGGAGGTTCATATTCAGGCTCCGGGGGGAAAACTTTTCTATCATTTTTAAACCTCGGCTCCAATCGGTCAATAAATTCACGCCTATCGACTTCACCTTTCGGAACTTTCTGAAAACTCCTTGTCTCAGTGTTATATTTGACTTTGTGATTATCTGAGTCGTATTTACTGTAGTCTTCTGTAACACTGCTTTCAGTAAATCCATCCCTTTCTAACGTATTACGATAGTAACGTACAGTTTCATTGACAAACCGTTCCGTGGCTTTCATACGTTTTTCAGCTTCGTAAATGGGATCTTCATCTATGTATCTCGTTACCGGTTCTTCCACAGGTCTTTCTCGTTCGATTCTTCGCGCATTCAAACGTGATTCTAGAAGCTGTCGTCTATGGCTCAGCTCATTGAAATTTAAATCAACTTTTGCGGGTTCTGGTTCATAATGCTTCTTCTTTGTATCCATACCATCACCTCGACCTCTAAATTTGTCAATCAAATCTGGAGATTTTTCTTTAGTAGCATACTCGTTAGTATAAATCGGTTCGAATTCTTCGAAACTTGTGAGTTTATACTCTCTAAACCTCGGCCTTATAGGCGAATCTGTTGCCTTGTAACCTTCAATTTTGGTGAAGACATCGTTCTCGTTATTTTTGTAATCATAGTCGTACATGCGAGTGTTAGGATATTTATTTCTCTCTTCATAACCTAAGCCTTCGTCTTCATCTGAAAAGTTTCCGTACTTGTCTCTAGATGGGGAATAAGTTTTATGTACCGTTTGTTTATGAAGTCTGTTAACATTCGTATCATGGTCTCTAACAACGTGTGCATACACCACTCCCTTATCCATTTTGTTAACTGGAGAAGGTGCTTGTTCAGGACTCGTTGTCCTTACAAATATATTAGCGTCAGGACTGACACTCGGTTTGATGTATGAGAATGGTTGATTAGTATTAGTACCGTTAGAAGGCGCAATTAAGTGCGATTTCGGAGGAGCAGATTGATCTTTTTTAAGTTTTTTTACCATATGACCGACTGTGTGCCCTCTGGTCAATGGAGGCTTATCAGGCGGCTGTTGGCTGCTATGTATCATGTCTTTATCAGCATAAACGTTCTCTTCTATTTTCCTTATGCTTTCTTTTATCCTGTCTTTTACCTCAACAGTATTGGTATCTTTATTTTTGGGGGAATCAATTTCATCAACTGACACGGTTTTATTGACGTCTGTTTTGCGCTTAGGCGTTTCAGTAATTTGTGGAGATTTTTCTTTCTCCTTTTCTGAAGATTTCCCTCTCTTAGTCCGAGTCGGCGGTTTAGGATCAGCAGTTTTACACCTAGGAGGCTTTTCTACTGGATTTACTTTTTTGCTGTCCGTCTTTTGCGTTTCTTTCTCTTTTTGAGCTTTTTGCTTTTGAAAAACCTCAAGTGGTGGCGTGTTTTTAAAGTAATCTTCTCTTGGTGAACTTTCTATTATAGGAGAAAGCTGAGTTTTCTTATTTCTCAGCGATTTAAGAAATTCCTCCGTCTCACTACCGGATCGTTTCCGCACTGGCTTGGGCTGAGTGTTCAGATTTGTATTGGACTTTAAATCAGACACGTCACTTTTGCTTCTCTTGACGACTGTTACCTGCTTAGTATTGACGGCAACTGGTGCATCAGGACTTTTATTCCTCTGAGCTCTTCTAAATATAGTGGAGAGAGATGTTCGTTCTTTCCGCTTTTTAGCGCTCACATCGCTCGTAGACCTCCCAAGTGGTATTTTTTCGGTGCCGTCGTCACTGTTCCTCCTTCCTACCCTATCGTCCTTTTTCCTTCTATGAGGGAGGGAGAAGAACTTCTCTGGTGGGTTGTCAGCTGTGCAGGAAATGCCTTGGGCCTGTGCTCTGACTTTGTTCGCTTCTTCTATTAGTTCCTTCTCTGACAGATGAGTGAAGGGCTCCTTTCTTATTGATTTTTGTTGTTCGGATGACGCGCCCCGCGTTGTGCGCGGCTTATCTGAAATAAAAATATTATTCAAGTTTATTTGAAGGTAATGTTTTATGAATTCGATGTCCTCGGACATGGCATTGTATGCTTATTGAAATTGAGGAGGTTTTGATTTAAATACAATCGATTTTTACAAGTGACAGTATGTAAGGGGGTATTTTTAATTTTCCTTGTTACGAATTGGACATACATCAATCAACCTTTACAATAAGGATAATATTAAGTTTGTATGGATAAAATGGCCCAATGACTTTGTAGAAACATAAAGATGTACATACATTTTCTCTAATAATTAACAAAGTTAACATACCAAGTATTGAATTGCAAGACCAATATGTTAGCCTAATTTATAAGCAAATTAAACCTAAGTTTACTATCGGATGCTACACAGTAACAGGCTTTAAAACAATAAAGAGATTGGGCAATTATTTAAGAAGATAATAAAATTATAATTACCAACATAAAAGCAAATGCCAAGAACAAAGTTTTCTTTAATTACAAACGTGAGCTACTACCAACATCAATTAAGCTGTTGTTTTTGTGAAACCAAATTATTATGCATATATATTAATAGATAGTTAATATAATTTCTTATATTAGTGCGTTGGTAAGTATCCTTCAGAAAATAAAAATATCTGAAACATTTGATTAACAAACAATGCATTGTAAGAGTTCTTGTGTTTTTGTGTCGTGTTTTGAATTATGCGATTCGTTCCAAAACGGAAAATAAAACCCATGACATTCAATAAAGGACATTCAAAGTCATGACATTACTATGAAGGATTACCTTGCGTTATACTAGCATTTACCCGTTGCCTCGCTCCCGTAGACTTTAAAGATAAAAAGTAATGTTATATATGTATGGTATATACTATATATTATATACTTTTATACCTTTTAATGTATGCCGTTTTTACGCAATCTGCAAGTCAAGCTTAGAAACAAACACACTTTTGTCTTTATGAAAAGTAGTAGTGACGGGGAGGATATCAGAACATACTGTGTAAAGGATACGCTGCTATAGATATTATATTATAAATAATCTGAGTCTATTTAATGTTTTTACAGGTTTCAGTTAGGCTTTATCCCACCCGTGGGTGGTTGTGCTTTGTCTCCAGTGTCGTTTAAACCTTATCGTGACGTCACACTGCCCCGCGGTCACGCCTATTTTTAGCGCAGACTTTCGGCGTAAACAACTTTTCGCCGACAATTTTTTTTTCGTCTTTTTGGGGTTCCTCGGCCGACGACTTCAGTTGAAATCGGGAACGATAAAATTTGTGATATAACGACTAAAAATAGCCGCAGCACTGCGCATTAGCAAAATTTGCAAAGTTTCGGAACAATAACCAATGTAAATGGTTAATTTTCGCATTCACCACACATCAATGACGTTATTGGCTCGTTCGTACATACAACAAAATAGTGTTTTTGTTTTTCACGAAAAAAATCTTTATAGAAACTTTTTTGAAATAGAAATTACGGAACCGTAATTTATTCAAGGACTCGATCTTAATAAACGTGAGTATCCTACTAATATTATAAATGCGAAAGTTTGTGAGTGTGGATGCATGTATGTATGTATGTTTGTTACTCCTTCACGCAAAAACTACTGAACGGATTTGGATGAAATTTGGAACACAGATAGATTATAACCGGGATTAACATATAGGATACTTTTTAACCCAATAATCCAATACTACGCGGATGAAGTCGCGGGGCACAGCTAATTACTTATATTGTAATAACTATCCTCATAATATAAACGCCTTTTTCGCTTGTGCAAACAGTTGTTTACAAAAAACGTCTACATTCTGCTCATATTAGTGGTGTAAGTTTTGTCCGAAACTCCTCCATGTCTCTTCGTATGAGAGCATGAGACAGATTCATGTGTGTTCCTTCCTGTGTAAATAATAGTTTATCATGACAGTTCATACAATTTGCTTAACTCATTGTTACTTTTTTGCTTATCCGCAAAGAGTATTGACTTCTAAGGTGAGTAACATGCGTAGGAGTCGCGAAATAAGCTCTGAACGGGTAATAGGCCCCGTTACGTATGATGCCATCTTGTGGTCGACAGGAGTTATATGACGATGTACCAGGATGGCATGACTGATGAGGAAGTCGAAGGACGACCTGCCTACTAAGAACACAATTTTCTTCATACCCATTACAAAGCAGATTAAGAGGTTTTAGCATCCAGGAAAGTACTGTTCCATCATTATTAAATGAGTAGAGCTTAAAATAATCTCCAAGTACTTATTTGCGTAAGACCCATCGCGCAATTCCACTATTTACTAATTCGTATCGAAAACCAGGGCATACGGGAAACGCTTGCGACATTACTCCGTAAGGACCTGTCCCTGCGTAATCGTCGAAGAGCCTGCGCGGGCAAAGTGACGGAATAGTATCTGTGAAGCTGTTGTTTAAGATTCTTGTCTTGCACCATATGTACCAGGATAGCACAGCTTTCAAAGAGTATACAGAAACATTGACATCTGCAAAATGCTAGAAGTTAGGGCCTTGACATGTTTTAGTGAACTCTGACTACTATAGGATATCATAACATTTAAAGAGACAGCTGCTCCTGTAGCCAACCCTGACCTGTCACACATCCAGATAATGTTAAAGGTTAAGAAGATAGACTACTATCTGTATAGCTTTCTCATATCAGAAATCTGTTACCCACGAACTGACACATGATATTTTGATGGAGTCAGCGATAGCCTTTTACAAACAATCTTTTATAATTCAGCTAGACTGGTAACGGTTTCGCACACAAAGTATTAGATATCATTGGTTCATGGAATCCTTAATAATGATGTGGATAAAAAACGACGACGGCCATTTGACAAAGCTAGTTTGATCGCAGTATGATGTTACTAAGGAAGCAGGATTATGAATAAGGTCACTCATCTGTACTTTAGCGTACATAATGGCGGTGGCAGACACAAGCCGAATCACGAAAATATTTTTTTTTTCAAAATTAAGTCTGCAAACAAGTATACAACCCGCATAATGTTAAGCGAACTTGAAGGCGAGGAGATGGAATAAGGGTTGTGCTTTCGGCTCTCTATTAGGGTGGTACTAGCTGGTCAAATGAGTCCTTATATGAGCTGTAATCATTGACTACAGTTTGGCGCTGCCACCAAAATAACGAATAGTATTATTATTCTTTTCTGATTTTCAGTTGTTTATCAGGTATATAGTTCAGGACTGGACTGACTTCTGATCTTCATCTGAGTTCGATTAACGTTAGAGAAAATGTCAGAAATTACATTTTCATAATTTACTTTGGTCACTGGGATCATCTCTCCCAATATCATGTACATATTAAAGTAGTTGGGGACCATACAGTTGGTGTGTTATTTATGTTAAATGTACTGTGTAATACCCTAACTCGTGTCGTGTGCTTTAATGGATCTCAGATCAGTCCGTCAACCTTAAATTATCACTGATTCTACATTGAGATATATTTATTTACCTTTGACATTAGAATAGTCATAATAATATATGGTCTGCGACCGCGACCATGACGTTAGCCGTTGTCCAAACAAGGTCCCTCCCAGCTTAACTGTTCATACTGGTTCTACAAGGACAACTCGAATTTATATTAATTTTATTCAATTTTTTATCATTCCATTTAATACTTCTGAGAATGAAGTTTCTAATAAAATAAATAATGTTGAAAGCAATTCTATGTATTAGGTTCAATGATGCTGAGTAAATGAAGAGAGCACTTAGAATACTTTAAGACAACAGACACACGGGCGGCGCTATGATTGCTATTGAGGGACTGAGGATCATCATTCATCCAGTATACTACGCATCTCGGGAATGAGAGTCGAATCGGAAAGGTCGTCAACGAACAGAGTTCAAAATCCAATACTAATTTAGTTTCTCACAAAGTTCTATAAATGATTGCATATTAAGATTGGAAAACTACTGTCCTATAAATCAAAAAAATATCACAAGCTTCTGTTTGGAGACGGATATCCTACAAAATAAATGAAGGAAGAATCACGGTACAAATTCCATTTGTAAAGTTGGATAGGTATAGTTATGCGGAATGGATCCAACGACCCAAACCTCTGGAAAATAATGTACAACTACACACTTGCACTATGGTTGTTTTTGGTTTACAGAAGTATATTTGAGTGGACCCTTTCTGCATAAAGATATCCAATTGATGGTTCATTTTTGCAGACTTTATGCATATTTTGTACTAAATTGTAGCTATATTTTTCTTTGTGACGCCATGTTCACAACTCTGAGTCTGTGTTTACGCAGGTGTGATCGCTACAGCAAGGCCTTTAACTCCAGTACTGAAACTGTAACGAAATAATAAGTATGTATTTTGAAATAACTATTGCAAACAGTTCCGGTTCAACCAATTTACGATAAGGTGTGAAATATATTGTATATATTTCCTAGATTTCCTGAAATGTAGCTGTATCACTGTAAACAAGTAATATCTGCCTACCTATAGTAGAGCGTTTGTCGCTTTGTCAAGGCATCAACTACAACTTTCGGAATTATAGTTACTTACACCAAAGTATTTTAAAAACTAAACGAACGCGAAACCAACCTTTGCAGGCCGACAATTTAAGGAGCTATATTTATAGAGACTGCTTCTCTAGACGGGGTCTTACTAACTCAGAACTTTTCAAACATTACCATCGCTAGTTTTTTTTTTTGTTAAATAACCGAGTCGGCAAACAAGCGTAAGATCCGCCGGATGTTAAGCAGCTATCGTAGCCTTTAAATTCAAAAAGTACTATCCCGGTCGAGTCAGCCCTTATATTAGTTCTACACTATCGGCTACAGCTTAGCTCTCCCACCAAACCAAGGTTTGCTGTTTGCAATATTCGATAATGATTGTAGTTTTCCATGCTATTATAACTCTAAATTGAAAATTTAAAAATCTCCCGATGCTACGACTTTTTAAACTATAAAAGAGCTGATATGTTTCAAATGGCTCAACCGATTTTCATGAAACCCTCGCTAGCTAAGAACACTCTCGATCAGAATACCATTCTAACAAAAAAAAAACATAAATAAAATCGGATCATCTGCTTGGGCACTACGATGCCACAGACAGACACACAGATACACATGTTAAACATATACACAGATACAGATACACATGTTAAACTTATAACACCCTCTTTTCGTCGGGGCTTAAAACTTATACTAAGGCTACTGGTATTATTCCGGTGGTTAGCGCCATCATCACACACCGACCCGTTGACTCTACTACGGAACTGTTTGACAAGGCAAGGAACTTGAAGACGTTAACTTTATTACTCATCACGGCACCACATCCGTAAATTCGATTTTATACAAAGAACTAGCTGTGCCCCGCGACTCCGTCCGCGTTCTGTTGAAATTTTTCCTGAATTTTCTTTGCTATAAACCTCACGGAGCCCGAGACCTTTCCAACGAATGCAAAACCGTGGAAATCGGTTCGTGTGTTCTGGAGTTATATCGTCAGGAAGGAAAACCCGACTTATTTTTATATAGTAGATTGGAAAACCTTGAAAACGGATCATCCTTTTCTTTCGCACTTACGTGTATGCTAAACATTTGTGTTTGTACTTGGGAAACGATAAATGGGCATTTAAACGACTATGAGGGAAGTGTTAAACACCTTGTAATGTACGCATGCTATTAATAATCATGACTAACTTGAGGTTTCATATGTCTTTTGCTGAATCTAGTGACTCTCTCAGTATTTCTAGATTATGTTTTTCCAATGCATGTAAGGCTCGGTTAACCTTATTTCGATGATCACCGACTGCCATGCTGTCGTCGAGCTAGGACCAAATCTAGTGAAAACATCAGGCACGATTTGTTTTTTTAATTTTCCAACGTACTGTCCGCACCCAAATAAAATGCTTGACGCGATGGATCAAAATTCCGCTTGCGAAATTGTATCACGATTTTTCGGACTTGTCTCAGAGTCAGTTGTGAAGTCGGGTCATATCAGCGGAATAACTGCACAGTTTTTATACCCATTTCTTTCATACGCCGACTTCCTTTACATTGATCGAGTACATGATATGAATAAATTTATTTACCACGAGGTGTCAAGTATCATTACGATGTTTGCCTCGCCGGATGTCGGAATAATTCGCACATTAATAATAAATTGAGAGCGACAGGGTGGCGGGCCGGTAATCGAATCCACGCCCCCCGATTACAAGATAAGAGATTTGATTTGGACCGAAGGTTGACTAACCTATTCGTATACTAATCCATATTAAATCAATGGTTTTATATGTACATGTAAAGGTAATAATTTATAGTTGAAAATAGTTGGTACATGGACTTATTACCAAAATTAGACTAGGAGAACAGAATAATATAGCAGGTGGGTGCAGATCCTATCAGGTGATCCACAAATTAAATTAATTTACTCGCTGCACAACATTGGTAGTGACAGCCGACACTTAGGTAGATATTACAAACATTCCCTTTCCCATATCTTTTTGTATTAGGGTTATCAGTTGTCCCTAGGTCGATAACCTAAAGGATACAACAATTTCTGTCAGAATTACTTTTTCAGGCCTCAAACTGTAACGACTATTTTAATATGAAATCTAGGGAGAAGAGACAACGTGCCATCAGAAACACTGAATTCACGTGAGATCACATGCATCCTGTGCTTTGAACGGCTTCTATAACTGCAAAACTGGATCCATTAGAAGTTTAATAGTTTTTTTTTCACAATAACTTGCCCACACAAAACGGAAGCGCCCAAGGTTCGCTGCCCACAGCGGGTGTCAGTCTTTGTGTATCACCGAAACACGGACGTCAGCACTTGTGTTTGATGAAACAAGGATATTTACTTGAATATGAGAATGAACATTCAAGGGTGAGGCAATTAGTAGGTGTTGAAGATGTAAGTGACGTCGATAAGGCTTATTATGATGGGTAACATTATCTTAAAGTTCTGTTGCTCTAGTAGACGCTATCTGCTATGAAGAAAGTGTATATAATTGATTCATTTCAAAAACACACTTTAACTAGTTTTTTATACATTTCAAAATCGTAAGCCCACATCTGCCACCTTATTAATAAACGTGGTTAGCGGGCGAATAGTTACATACCGAACTATCATGACAAAGTATGGTGTGACTACTAAGGTAAGATATTAAAATTATTACCCCTTGTTTGCCAAAACATTTAAACATATTTGTGTTCTTGTCCTTATTATGTGCTGTTAAAAATATATTATAGGCAATAATATAAATTGGTATTTAACCGGTGTACATGATTCGCCAGTGCGAGCTCACGGTTAGAAAAACATCCTGATAGAAGCAACTTTTATATATATCTTCCTAACTTTTCAAGTACCAACTTAGATCAGTATTGTAGTTAACTTTGATTGTTAATTAGTCTATGTTCAAATTAGCTTTTTTCATTGTCTTCGAAAACCTCCAAAATAATAAACTCGCTCGATGTCAATCAGCATTACATTACTAAATGCGTTGCCAATGCCACACTTGCAACATAAAAATATTTACAGTTAAATCAAGTACACGTAGGAATGAAAACAATGTGCATTGTGTAGTGATCGATAATTTCGAACCAGTTGTAAGGTCAGGCGGTTCTAATGGGATGATCGGTACAGTTAGCTATTGTTCTGCTCACATCCTTGCCCGCGATGCCGTAATGATATGTCGTGCCCACGTGTAGGAAATGAGTTTGCTGGCATGCTTGTGCCAATTTGGCGGTAGGTGGTAATTAATAAGTCATATCATAGTCATGTAGAATGTGCAATCCTTTCAGATTTTATGTGAGATTAATTCAGACAGTCTTCAAACTGTAGACTAATAATTTGGTGGTTTTTATTTAGAGATTAATCAAGGTTTTTTTACATTAAGACTTAGTTTTTCACATTTAGCCAGTGTCAAGCGAAATGATATTTTCAAGTATGATTTATTATTCATCGAGTACATGAAGGCTGCCCCCGACGATTATGGCCTGAACATCTAATATGCCTGCACATAAAAAATATATAATAATAATTGTTATTAAGTGCAAATAAATATGTAACAAAATAAGTACTGGCATACTTGAATGTGCTAATATACATTACAAGGTACTAAATAATATGTAGGAAGGGGGAATTAATAAAGAATAAATTATAAATACATGTATTTCGTGTCTAAGTTACATATATTTATTATTAAGGAAGTACTAACAGTTCATAATAACATTAGCATGTCTCCTTCAAAATATAATTTCGTGCTAAGCCAGACAGATCGAATTTTAACAGTTACTAAAAACTTCTAACGCAAATCCATGAATGTCACTTCATTACGTATACCGCATAATAGACGACAGTTAGTAACTAATTTGTCAATTCGAAAAACTAACAAGCAACATCAATTGCTCATTTACAACGAAATCATTCGCAATACATACATCGTAATGATTAATTATATCAAAAATCGCAACTGCATTAACATACTCGGACCCGTCCGAGGCTTTCGAAACGGTTCACCACAAAAGGCATCCCAGATCAGGTCAATGCCAATACAGAAACTGTCTTTAAACGAGTTGTATAGTCATCTGTAACCTTTTTAGGCTCGTCTGGGTACCGCCAGATTTGATACAGTCCGCCCCCTACGCACCGCGCTAATGACTGCCGCAGGGAGGTGTTATGGGCCCACTTTTATTGAAACTTGACTATATGGTAGTTTTATGATTTAGAAATGACTTTTAAGTGGATGTAGGTGATTTTGTAGGATTTCAAAATGTAATAAATAAGTGTAAACTATTGGATGGTTCTATTTGGGTGTCTTTAAGTTATTGTTGATGGATTCTATCTCTTATAAAGACACTCGTTTAGAGACTTGTTCCTTCGATGTGAAATTTATCGACTTATCATTTTAGCAGCTATAAATTTCCAGTTAAACAATTTACTGACGTTATTAGTATTCAAATTGAGTTTAATATCATAAGACAACTAATGCATTAATCCAAACATGTACTAGGATAGCATACTAACTAGGCAGTAACCTTTTAAAAATAACAAATGGATGTAAGACATGCAATTAAGATCAGGATCAATTAAAAGACGCAACGACTCGCGTTACGACTGCTGATGAGTGGTAATTTACGATTTGTTATGTCGGAGCCACACCTCGATTATGTAAAGACCATTTGTTGTAATATTGATTGGCTTATAACTGGTTTGAAAATGGCGGTTATGAGATATTGTGACTTAATTTCCCGCAATCTAGATTAATTAATCATACACTCGAAAAGTTAAATTGAACAATCATTTGAGAAAACCTAATGCTAGTTAAAATCATTTGATATTATGTAGCAAATAATTTTATTTCCCAATTTTAAAACTGTTAATAGGTATTGTTTTACCATTTTATTATATCTATTTTATTGTAGAAGATATCCTTTAGCATTAATTCACACGAAGAGGCCACCATTGTGTTTATACATTTTTGACAGACATATGACATCTGAATACAGTAAAATTAATATAAATTATCGGTGCTGGTTAACCGTGTGAATGACCACTTATGCTGTAAAATTATCAAATTATTGTTCAAACAGGACTAACCGTAACCCTTTCAAATCGCTGCTATACGAAGTGACTACAGATAAAATAACATCAATAACCGTCGAGACGTGTGCTCTCATAAACAATGACATAAAACAACACCTAACCAATCAGATTTCGTATCGGCATTAATTTCGCAAAGTCCTTATCGGCACTTAGCATACAAGTAAGAATGTTATGCCGTAACATATTATAAGTATTGCGTAACAACCGGTCTGCCCCTGCGGCGGGTACTTTTACTATTGTAAGGAAGCTGGGAAGAAATTATTGACGTTTCGGTTGCCCAACGATTGTGTAAATGATTAAGAGCTCGCCAAGTTAAACTTGAAGCGCTGTAATTATTTAAAAACAAAGCCCATGCGCGTTAAGTATTTCATCTAAATAGTATTTATTTATGTTTGATGTCATCATGGTTTATCTGTGGATAGTGATAAGTCATGGATGATGAGTCTACCGTAGCTAGCTGAAATGTGTGATGATTCCTTTATGGAGAGCACAGAAAATGAAATATTTGGTTTTCATCAATTATTAGTCAAGTGAATCACGACTCTCGAGTCCATCCTTTAGTTTTTATTGCATTGCATACAAAATTATTCTCAAAATCATGTATTCCAAAAGGACCACCCAGGAGATATTTATTACAGTAACACAAATCACTTAAAAATCGACGGATCGCAATCAGCCGTATCGATTGATTGATCGGGAATCAAATAAAACTACACTCGGCTACTGTTTTGCGTTTACATACCAATTTTTTCATTGAACGCGGTTCATATCGAAACAAACCAGTTTAAGGCGGTTGGAAGCAGTTAATGAGACGTTATTTTGACTATCAGTGAGTATCGTTTTCATCGTGGCCAGTTTACTGTAATGGCAAAAAATTGTGCGTCGATTTGATTCGTTGATCTTTGATGAAATTTGGTAACAAAAAAGCTATCAAACTTTTTTTACCTTAGAACATATTAATCATTGATTAGCGTTCAGAAATAATACATACAGAGTCACGACAGCGAATAAGAAGAAAATAATAACAGTAATATCCAATTTATAGGATTAACACATTTGGCGATGTCAATTTATTCTTAACATAATCGAATTGTCGTTTGTTCCTAATACTGGTAGGGATCGGTGGAATTAAATCGTACACTGCTAAGGATAATTAAGTGAAATTGAATTGTGCACTAATCCTTACTGGTAGGGTTAAGTGGAACTGAATTGTGCACTTATCCCTTGTGGTAGGGATAGGTCGAATTGAATTGTGCACTTGTCCCTTCTGGTGGGGATACTTTGGTAAGGATAAGTGCTCCACCCGAAATAATCTCGCGATGCCAGTATAAGATAGAGGCTACCCTGAAAATGTTCATACACACCAATATCTATAATATTATGGTTTTATTAATTCTACCGCAGTACACTAAAAATGACAGATTACACGGTGGAAAAAAACACGATGATGCATGTATACAGCGATTGAATTAACGATGTTCTATCTGGGCTGTCTTGTTTTGACAAAGCGGGGATTTCGTGGTGACGTAATTATCAGAGCCATTTAGCCAATAAATTATTTTTGCACAAAAAGTTACATACACAGTCTAACGAAATTGAGGCTTCAAATATAATATTTCCTATATGTTTTTATTCGAGAAGTCAAAAGTACTTGTTTATTCGCAAGTTCCCAAATCTTATACTTAAAAAAATTATGTAAATGCTGCTAATTCTTTTAACGACAAGATTAATGACTAATCGAAATTGAACACAACAAAAAACATCGTTGTCTTACTATACATTACGATCACGGGAAGGTAGGCAATACACTTGGTTAAGCTAAGTTTTGTTTGTGTCACGAAACCCTACGTTTGCTATGGACCAAACATAGCCAAAGACATGTTGTTGTCTCTATTTTTGATTAGAGATAACATCATAAATCAGTGTATAACTTTCGTCAGTGCAAACCCATACATCTACGGACCATTTCAATAAAGTTTGTCAGGTATATGTTTAGTATTTTACCGTATTTTCTCATCCATTCTTCAAAAATAAACTAGTCCAAGTGTAGTTTTGCCAAAGATGTTATCACGGCAGTGGCAAAAACTCGTTAAAACGCTCCCCGTCGGACGAGATGGTATCGCACCGTTTAACAATGGACTTTTTGCGACGGGACAAACATTGTGAGGTTTTTCTGCGCCATAATTAGATATATTCTGTTTGTTGATATGTTAATGTATAATGTCATGGTGAGTGTACTGAAATGCCAGCTTTACATTTGGAGCTTAGATGAAATGTAGCATCGAGCAAACGTACTAAGACATGCCAAACTTTGTAGCACAAACGTGTTTCAAAGTGGCGAAGTGAACCCAAGAAATATTGAGCGGAAGTCTAGATAATGTTGAAGCTACGGACCTCACTTACTCTTGGTCGATCATGAAGTCCTGGTACAACGACGACTGTCGACAAAATGGTGTGAATCTTTAAGTAATACCTATACTCAGAGAACAGGCGGCAATCTCTACGTCTGATTACCCATAGTTAGCCGCATCGTTCGATAACACTACAGATCCTTTCATTATGAAATGTGAGGAAATCCTCAGAGATCCCCGAGAGGGTTATATCGGACTCCTGGCGGCCTCCCAACTAAAACCACACAGCGATGGTGGGGTTATAGGAACATTTTCGCACTCATCCGCGATCCTGGCTTCCGGAAAACAGTGGTGAAAGTGGGTGTGATTCAAGGCACATATTCTCCTAAACACGGGCTTAAAGTCAACAATAGTTCTCCTTACCAGTTCTCTAACATTACACACCAGCATGTGAACAAGTTCCCAACGAGATGGCATCAGAGGTCAAGGCTTGCGTGCCTGACTTGTCACTTGATCGTTGATGCGAAACGTTCGTCATACGGCAGGAATGCCGCTCCAAATAGTCAGTGTTACAAGGGTATTGTCAGGTTGTGATTGATGTTTGGGGGCTGCTTAACATCTTGCACAAGAAAAATTTTTGGTAGTAAGGACACGTCTTTTCCACACGAACCTAAACGCAAATTGACCGAATATCAAAAATATCGTCCTAGTAATTTATTTCTAACTCAGAGCATCCAGCCTTTGCTCTCAAAGGACAAAATCAATTACGTAACAGATCCAAGACAAATCGACCATTTGCCATTTATGAAACAGAACACTCTTTATATTTATGTATTCCTAGTACATTCGTTTGGGTTGGATGACATTAATGAATATATGGATTTCCATAAGTAGTCATTATAGCCGTTTTCTTTCCCCAAATAGTTTGTGACTTGTGAGATGTATCTAGTTCACAAAATCGGCGTCCTGGCCGGCCGGTCTGCTGACTAGTCGAATGTTTCAATTCATATTAGCATCAAAACGACATCGAGTTAGCATTCATGAGTTTTATTGAGCATTCATATTATGCTTTCATGCATATATTCATAATGGCTTCTTCATTGACACGTATGTGATTTGAATACTTATTAGAATTTATTTTAATAATACTTAGTTAATATACCGTAATCCTTTAACATCTACCACCTGTGTGCACTAAGAGAATTATATTTTATCGTATTTTCTGAAATGTTTAACTATCTAATATAGGGTGGTCTTTGTCACCATATCTTTGATATATTCAAATATGAAACTCATGTAGACATTCAAATTAAAATCGTTAGGTATATATACCGAACTTGAAACCAAAAATACAAATGCCAAAGTAAATTGTGACTATCAAACAAACATTTGTTTATAGTGTTCAAAATATTTGAATACACAGTCATTTCAAAACAGTTAAAAGCCGCCAATTAGTGTATTTCACTGGTTCCTTTCTCAACACTTTCATTCATCGATTTCACGTTAATAATATTTACAATCGATTTGTTTGTTTGTCGTAATACCCCACTGATTGACTGAGACCGATCGATAAACAAAGAACCGAATTCCGATTCGCCACGTACGATTGTTGCCAATTATAATCACACTAGCCTTTGCCCGCAACTTTGCTAGCATTGATTTTATTTCAACGCCACCTACTAAAGCTATGAACCATCCAAGTGAACCCGTAAGTACAATGAAAACATCACAATGGGTCAAGCAATTTAGAGAGACAAGAATTACCAACACCGCACATCGGAATTTTCTATGTAAAGACTAGAAATAAATATGGCCTAAAATTTCCAGATATTATTCGTTGATTTTACTCATTATAGAGTTATTTAGATGAAAATGAAACATACATTCTTGATTTATTTATAATTTAAATATAGTAGTAGCCCAAGACATTCGTAACAATATACTCATTTTGTAGCACAATGAAATCATTTTAAGTATTGACCGGGTCAATGTTTGACAGAAAATTCATAAACCATTCGCTGGATCTTAATACCTTGTGGCACAATAGATAGCGACCTCAATTAAATATAGGTAAATCTATAAAAGAGACTTAAAATTTTGAACTGGGTATAATAATATTAATATTATGTTAATGATCAAAATATAGTATACAAACAGACGGCCAAAGACATCGTTATACTACCTATACTATGACTTTTTAGTTTAAAGCCACACACTAAAATTTTACGACTATACAACGGATTGTTTCAATATTTCTGCCACGTCATCTGTGTGGTCATGATCATCCTGACCTTGTTTCTTATCAGATTCGTTATTTCGTTCATTTGTATGTGCATCTTTCATAATTATCTATTGTATAATAGTTTTTGTGTTTATGAATGAAACGATGCGCTTCCAAATGTAAGTGTTCAAGGCATTTTGTTTTAAAAAAAAACATAACATAGCTTTTTTCTCTATCACAATGTCGTCAAACAAACGGCATTGCTCGCACGATGTTGATCTCAAGGGGAAGGGAAGGGGTGGTGAGTTGGGTTTCCGACTCTCTACCTAATTGTACTGTAAGGAGGTCCATGTCGGCGCACTGGTCACTGGCGATAAGCGTTCCTGGCCGTCAAGTTTGAAATAAGAAAAATATTTCTTTTTGAAATTGAAAGCTCTGCGGTGCGCTGGCAGTGACAATGGGGGAACTATTGAGTTAAGACGTGTGTTTATGTAAATTAATATTTAAATAATATAATAATAATGAAAATTAATAAATATTATAAAATGCTACGAGTTATTAATTGAAACCCCCATGTTACACTGGTGGAGGCGCCGGGTATAAGAAGTACCTCTCGCAAAAGCGCAAATATGAAGATATTACAAAGCAGGGAGTATGAGTGGTATCCGTGCTTATTAATAGGACCCATGCAGTCGCAGAAATTTTCAACCACGGCAGCAGTGAGGAGGGCCTAATGTGGTTATGGCGTGTTGGAGGCTGAGTCAGGCCTACTACAAACGCATTCGTCGTACAAACATGTACAGGCACAGAAAATCCGTTTTTTCAATCGAACATTCCAGAAAGATGCGGACGTCACGTCAAACATTTGTTGATTTTATTGATTATATTTTATTTTATTGATGTAAAGGGAAGGTGGATATGATAAATTAGTTTTAAGTCATGTATGTTGTTATTATAATTTATTAATATATGTCTTTATTTTTCATAATGAACGAGAGAAAAATTGAATATGTCGCAGAGCGACGTAAGAAATATGAGAAATCGTTCAACACATAGGCGATGGGCGAAAAGAAATCGTTCAACACATAGGCGATGGGCGAAAAGAAATCGTTCAGCACATAGGCGATGGGCGAAAAGAAATCGTTCAGCACATAGGCGATGGGCGGAAATTAAAATAAGTTATGTTATTTAATTTTATATGATAAATGTTTTGTTGAAAAACGTGAGATAGGTATATTAACATGTTAGTAATGGTTATATGATTACAGGGGGAGTGTAGTTTCAGTAATGGTAAAGGTTAGAGTTTAGTGATTATTGAGTTGTAATGTTTGGATAGAATTAGATGGATAGATCTATTCGGCTAGTTCTATTTCTTGATGTAACATGATAAAGCAATAAGCTATTGATCATGGATGCCTGATTTAGGTTTCACGCATTTAAGGGATGGAATATGGACGATATAGTATCTGGATTGTAAATGGTATGTTATTATTATGGTTAGAAGTTGGTAGTGGATAAAGTATAGTTAAAGTATATGGAGAGGTATTATGGGTTATTGTAGAAGGAGTAGTAGATTATTGGACACATAGTGGTTGTGTAGAAATTAGTATAGGATGGCTTTATAGTAGGTGGGTTTAATGTATTTAATAGTAGGTTAATAAATTTCTCTCACGATAAGCAATTTCTGATGTGGAATAGAGCGCCTATTCTCATAAACATTCGGAATTTCTTGGTAGAAATCTTACCTAAATAATTTGCTGGGATGCTGAGAATCGTCTTTATTTTCCAAAATTAGTCGATGAATCTCTAATTCTATGGATTATGCGGGAATATTGTATCTGTGGGCATCAAGTCGTAAAGTGGACTTTGACCTATTTTTGGGATTATATTTTTGACCTTATATTTGAGCCTCTTGAATACTTGAGAGCTTTAATTATGATGGTGTTGAATATTTCTCCTATTAATAAAGTTGAAATTATCTTCTTTGAGTCTTGTAGTCATATTTCATTTTAAGGATGACGGTCACACCTTTCTATAGTTTGAAAAGTTACTTATATTAATTTAAATAAGATTTTGATGGATAATGTTAATAATGATGAAGGGTGGTGTTTACTGGTCATGTGTAGTTAATGGTTTTTCGTATGGCTTGAATTAGGTACGTGATTTTCGGTTGGTTTTACACTTATCAAGTTATTCGAAGTATGTATAACTCTTCCAATAACTAAATCCTAGCAGGATTTAATTTGAGCCATGCTTGATTGTATATGCATCGTCCAACCATAGGTAGGGTGTGCATAAATTGTATGGTTTGAAAAAAAAATTTTTTTTGCCTTAAATTTTTTTTTTCCCCAGGTTGTGAGGAATGTAAGGAGGTCCATGTCGGCGCACTGGTCACTGGCGATAAGCGTTCCTGGCCGTCAAGTTTGAAATAAGAAAAATATTTATTTTTGAAATTGAAAGCTCTGCGGTGCGCTGGCAGTGACAATGGGGGAACTATTGAGTTAAGACGTGTGTTTATGTAAATTAATATTTAAATTATATAATAATAATGAAAATTAATAAATATTATAAAATGCTACGAGTTACCCGAGTACCCGGCGCCTCCACCAGTGTAACATGGGGGTTTCAATTAATAACTCGTAGCATTTTATAATATTTATTAATTTTCATTATTATTATATAATTTAAATATTAATTTACATAAACACACGTCTTAACTCAATAGTTCCCCCATTGTCACTGCCAGCGCACCGCAGAGCTTTCAATTTCAAAAATAAATATTTTTCTTATTTCAAACTTGACGGCCAGGAACGCTTATCGCCAGTGACCAGTGCGCCGACATGGACCTCCTTACAGTACCAAACGCAGCTATGATAGCTATTTTACGCCGATCTTCTGTGAGAAGGTCGTACTACCCCGGTCGAGCCAGCCCGTAGATGAGCTTTAGTAAATTGGCTACAGATTGAAATAAAACTATTTTGCGGATTCTATCGCGTTTATTTAATTATCTATGTTCCCGACGTTTCGGCTGCTTTTTACAGCAAGCATGGTCACGGGGGGACCGAGGTGTTAGACGTCCTGATGTCATAGTTAATAACTGGGTACCCTCATATTTAGGTGATGTTTGCGGTCCGATTCACGCAGAAAGTGCTCACAGTGTCTCGAGGTCTTGACGCGCGATATAATCCGCAAAATAGTTTTATTTAAATGTGTAGTATTCGCGTAAATATAAGAAAACAATATGGCTACAGATTGTTGTAAATTTGCTCTGTTCAGAAACTACTTCGTTGTGAATTTCATCCGGTCACAAGTACCTATAGGTACTATTAACGTAAGCAAATTTTTACCTTAACAGTATGGTTTCTCGATTAGGATACGATTACGTTTGAAGATGATACTTTAGGCTTTGATTGGTTTATCTTAGCAATTTATTTTAGAAGCGTTTCGATTTATTTGTTGCATAAAATTAGACCGTATTGATTATTAAATTAGCTGGTAATCCTGGCTTACAGGAGTCAGTGTGGGAGTATGTTGAGTGTCCCGTAAAACAACCAAAAATAAGCCATAGATAATATATATACAAACAAGATGGAAGATGCTCTTTATATTAGTTATATTATTATTATATTGTGTTCCAGTTATTTTGTTATTGACTTTTAATATAAACCCGACGGCACAACAGTTATATGAAAATTAGTGTGTTAAACAAACCCCGTTATCTCCCTCACTCCTAGTTATTTCGGTTAGACATTCGTGAAACGGAAAAGTTCTGTGCTGCACGAGAACGGAGTTGGAACATGTAGCGTACTATTGAGGGCACTGAATGTTGCTGGACTGAAAAAAGTATTATTTTCTTTTGTATTTTCTTGCTATGGCTCAGTCCTTGCCGGGGTTTTTAATTAAACTGTCACTTTTACTAACAATGTCACTGCCAATTTAAATGTAAAAGTAATCACTAATAATCTCTGACCAATTTAAAACAAATTTGATAATATTTATTTAAAAATTGCTCCATAGAAGTTAGGTCATCTCGTGCCAATCACATCTAGTGCATTCAATGGTACTTAATATTGCAGCTACGTTCTGTTACAGCTGACAGCTCTAATCCATTTCATATTCGATTTGGACTCACCGAATCGTTTCACGTGTACGTCCCTATTAAACGATACAGATCTTGTTTTGGTCTCTTTCGGTTCCTTCGTTTCTGTATCTCTCGTCTCGTTATTTACCTTAACGCCATCTTCGGCAGTTTCCGACTTGATACCAATTTCATCGGTCATTGGGTAGCGAGGTACCCGGCTTATGGTACCTCGGTTAAGTGTTCGGTTTTTGTCAACTCGGAAGTTTGCGTTTTCGTACCATCGGTAAGTTTATCTGGAAAAAGTTGTGCCGATAAACCCCAGGCTTAAATCGAAGCTGTATCTATTAGCTCAAATTATTTTTTAAATCTTCTACGCTTTGCTTAACCTTCAGAAAACATGGTTAGATAATTGACCGAGGGGGACAGAGATAGATAAATGAGACACGTCATTAGTAGCTGCTGTCAGGCGGCTGGAAAGGGTTAAATGTGAAGAAATCAAAGGCTTTTCTTGTAAGTGGAGTTGACAAATAATAAATAACATTTATGTGTCGAGACGTTGACCTAATTGTTGTAAATTGAAGCATCACGTATTGTAAGATCGTAGTACTAACATAAGCTTAGAAAGCTGTATTGTTAGAGCGCACCTATTTATTGTAGAGCCGCAAACGTTCAGTGCAATATAATGTCAATGTAATTACCTCTGTGTTTTCACGTGCATGAGACCCGACTTCCCTCCGGCTTTTAGAGTAAACTTGCTTTGAACCGCATCTTGTGCCGCTGCATCCTGTAACAAGCGAATTACAAAAAGGTTATTTATGTTTGGACTCATTAGTTTAAACTTCTGTGTTTTTTCACTGTAATCTGTAAGTATTTTCATGGAGCGAAGCGAGAATTTCTAAGGTATTTGGGAGACACCGTCGTTTGAACGTTTTATAACAAGCATACCAACAAAACAAATTTGGGTAACAATTGGTTTTACTGCTGTGTTTTTCCATGTGTGCTTGACTTGCGGATATGTCTGCATTCGTTTGTGATCTGAATTAAGATGTTTATGTTTTTAAACTATAATCAGAAATCTCGGTCGGCCAACACCTTATGTGTCATTTTTGCAACAATCCTCCAAGATGCAACTGTACTTACACAGAAAACGAGAAGTGATACAAAATGATACATAATGTTTGAGTTCAAGTCGGTCATCGCTGGGCTCGTCGACACTCGAGTGGCTATTTTATTAATTTATAGTAAATTCTGACTCGGAAGTCAAGTGGAAAAAAATAATTTTCGTGTCGCTGCTCGTTGGTCGCGGTATAGACTCCTGCTCACACCACAATCCAAAGCGCGGTATTTGAATGGTGTTTTGACCGCGTACTCACACCGCCCCACATTCCCGCGAAGGTGGTTACTTGGCCACTGGACCGATTATGAAACTGATTGGTCATTGGTAAGTAAACTCACTTAGCGTTCATGTGGCGTGAGTTACCGGCGGCAGCGGTAGTGTTACGTAAGTGAATTTAGAACCAGAATCTTCTTCATATTGTAAGAGTCATTGGCCAACTCTGGTATCGGAGTTTTCTGGCCGCCCGAAGGCCTCTGAAAGAACCGAAATGAAGACCAGTGATAGCCAGGTCCCGCCCGATCCAGGCTTCATACCCCGGCCCGCATCTGTGGGTGTTTTGAAATCTATGTGCGAAAGATAATTTCAATATGATTGCCACTTACTCACGGCGAAGGAAAACATCGTGAGGAAACCTGCAGAAAATCGAACCAATTTTCGACAGACAAGTGAAATTCACTAAACTGCAATGGGCTAGCGTGGTGAATTATGGTCTGATTCCCGGAGTAGGATATTAGATTGCTAATGGACTAATTTGTTATTATTATCCTTGTAAAAACCACTGTACACCTCAAGCCAGACCAGTTAGATGTTTTATACGACACACATGGCGTAATCGATCTTCATTATTTATCGCAGTATATTGTTTTCAAACGAAGTTGATTTTATTTTAAATATCGATATGAGAGAAAGGATTGTTTTTGACCAGTCACTAGAGCAGTAAAAAAATCTGTGGTAGCTATGTTAGGGATGTTAGCCCTTATACTCCTAAATCGCTGCTAGTCCCTCGCTTGGACCAATCCCGCCTTTTGCCCAACACACCGGCTCGCAGTGTCATTATGATACATCGAAGTAATGGCCTCATTATGTTTTTATTTACGTTATTCCACTGAGAGTTTAATTAGTTATATTATAAGCTCTATTATAGGATATTATTTGTGTGAAAGAGCTTTTGTGATGAGCAATCTTGAGATGTAGAGTCGTCATTCTGAGGTATGATGGTTTAATGTTATTATACCATTCGTTATTTAATTTCGTTATTTATGTTAATATAATGGGCTTTAATACATTTTGCACTCGTCGTAGTAAAAACTGCAATTTAGAGATTTTATTGATTGATGTTGAGACGGGTTTCGATTAATATTTTCCTTGGTATCAGTAATAACTTTTCTGACGGAATTCAATAACTAATAACACAACACATATACCACACACACACAACACACACAACACACATGCATACAGGATTGGAATGCTCTTGTATAGTTAGTTTAGGACATAGTGTAGGAGATACAGTCACCTATTATCTCTAAGGGAACATTTCCAGCATAAGCGGAGCACTCTTTGTCACGTGTGTCAATAATAAAGAGAGTTCCGCTTATGCTGGATTGTTTTCTGAGTTGTGCAGCCGACCCTTAAATATGCAGTCGGAATTATGTTCAGTCTAAAATCAAACAAAATGTTTATATCTGGTATATATTAGTTAGACAAAGGTAGAGAGGGATCTCTACCTTCTAAGCAAACATGCTGAATCACTCGTTAATATGAGACGTACAGAGTTCAAATTTGGAACACAGCTTCTTCTAATTAAAACTAAACTCAGTGCAAAGGGTTATTACAAAATCTCGGATTATTTGGATGATAAATCAGCTTGGGACTGAGCAGCTCAAATCTCGACAGTCAATAATAATGTCAAAGCGTAGCGTGTCTTGCCCTACTAGTCCGAATTATTTGTGTAATTCTTAGTAATATCAGAAGGCAACACACTGGAGCTATTATAATATTTATATTAATATCTACTACCCTTTGTAATTATTGAATATAAGCAACTGGCGATAAAAAAAAATAAAAAAATGACATGTAAAAAGACAAGCCCGCTGAGTTTCTTGCCGGATCTTCTCAGTCGAGGTCGCGTTCCGATCCGGTTGTAGATATAAGAAGAAAAATATGTAAAATTGACAATTTGTAAGTGCCCCCGTAGGCCTAAACAAAATATACGCTTTGAATTTGAATTTGAATCTAAGACTCTAGTAACTATCCGCAGCTTGTTTATTTATAAAATTCAAACAACTTTATCACCTCATCACAGTAGCAGTGCCGCATGTATTCTGTCGCAAGCGCACAAAGTAAAAGCTGTGTAAAGCCAATATGACAATGACCAGAGCCATAAAAAGCCAGAACCTAATTGTTTTAAACACGCATTGAAAGTTGTTCGTATATCATATTTGGTATCATACATTTGCGAAACTGTAAATTAACTAGTATTAATAATTATACGGACAACTTACACAGACAGGGCTCTACTATGAGGTCATGAGCTCTAGAATGAGTTTTGCTCGCTGGTTGCTACAGACTAATTAAAATTTTCACATGGAAAATTGTCGGTCATCGGCACACTAAACAATTTTGTCATAAAAAATATTTCATGTAGACAGCTAGTACTAGTGAACGAGTTGATGGTAGAGCTACTGCGGAACATAACACATTTGTTTCTAAAATTTACATATGCGTGACTTTCATCTGATATTAACATTCAGGTATCTAGATAACCCCGCGGTCGAGTGTGTAATTCCGTTGTCAAATAAGGACAAAACTAAACTTAATCTTAAACTGCTTATGTCATGTTCAAGCGTTACGACAAGGATAATGGCAATACAGTTAATTTACTTATATTTAGATCAACACTATAGTTAATCAACACTTGGTAATATATTTCTAAAAGGAAAAAAAACAGCAACCTTATATAGAACCTCCACCGTTTTTTGAAGTCGATTAAAATTATATCTATCTGTGCCCCCCGACTTCGTCCGCGTAGTATTTAAGGTAACACAAATTTCGAGATTATCGGGATAAAAAGTATCCTATATGTTAATCCCGGTTATAAACTATCTGTGTTCCAAATTTCATCCAAATCCGTTCAGTAGTTTTTGCGTGAAGGAGTAACAAACATACATACATCCACACTCACAAACTTTCACATTTATAATATTAGTAGGATTAATAAACTGCTACCCAATAGTACTTTCAGAATCCAACTAGAATAGTTATCTCAACACACTGGGCTTGAAATTTGCAACATAAAATAATAATTTTAGCCCTTTTGACGTTCCACTCCTGGGCACGGGCCTCCCCTCAACACGAGGGGGATTTAGGCCATAATCCACCACGCTGGCCCAGTGCGGGTTGGCGGATTTCACATGTCTTTCGAAAATTGGTTAAATCTTCTAAGACATGCAGGTTTCATCACGATGTTTTCCTTCACCGTAAGCAAGTGATAATCATATAGAAATTATGATTCGCACATAGATTTCGAAAAATCCAGAGGTTCGAGCCAGGGTTTGAACCCGAGACCTGGTGCCCGCAAGACGCGTGCTTAACCAATCGGCTATCACTGCTATAAATATTTTGTAATTATTATTGAAATAGAGCGATATTATGAGCCCAACCAGTATCTGTTCCTACACTTCACGGCTTAATTTGCATATAATTTTTGCAAAGCCTGTTTACACAATAATATAAACCAAACGGCAATAGGTCCGGCCGTTTCGAAGCTTGTCGCAACAGTAAACAAACGAAATATATCAAACAATGAGATGTTTATCTTACGCTACCTGATGCAAAAGTTTTTTATGGAAAAATATAGGCAATCAAACAAGGGATTGGGACACTGATGGAAAGTGATCATATAGCCTTTGATACAGTGCCACTTAAAGGCATACTATATCGAAGTTATAAAATCGATAATTATGACCTTAGCTACGCGACTCCCAAAAACTCCAAATTGCGGCTTTAAAATCTGATTTAAGTTCTAACTAAAAGGCACGGAGATATGGGAAGAAAATGTCAGCGAACTATTTTCATTTATCCCCTCTCTCAGTTGGAAATCAGCGGGGTTATTCGGCTAGTGTTTTAAATCATTTGGATAGATTATTTTACCGAAATTAGTAACCATTAACTTTCTTACCTACGGGAATTAAATTATTTTGTATTTTAATTGTATTTGATATCAAAAATGGATTAGATTATAAAAAAGAAATATTTCTCTAACTAAAATTAAAATTGGAAGAGCACTGTCGTTTAATGTTTTGAAATCTTAGTTTACGATATAATATTCTTTCGAACTATTTATATTGAGGTGTTTGCGCTGGTATCGGGTGTTCGTCTCGTCGTGTAGAAAATAAAAATTCTTGGATTCTCCTTATGATTACGTATAATATTTAAAATAAACGTTACAGAGATGCGATGGTTTGTAGCGAAGAAAAGGAAGTGTAGTGTGACAGTGAATGTCAAAGCAGTAGACGTCAATTCTGACGTTTTAAGTTGGTTCGGATACGCAACATGCCCCCGGCCTTGGAAGCTCCAGCTTCAAAGATTGTACATACTAATCCTCTTCTTGCTGCTTGGCTTCTTCTTCCCGGAACAAGGGACATATTTTTGCGAAGCTGCGCCGTATTGTGCCGGATGCCGTCCGGATGTCCGCCACTCGCGATACGCCGTCCTTGCCGCTGACAGTGTTGATAATTCGACCAAGAGACCACTTTAATGGAGGAAGCTTGTCATCTTTGATCACAACTAGCGTGTTTGGCTCAAGACCGTCGACGTTCTCTCTCCATTTACATCTGGTCTGCAGCTCTGAGACGTATTCTTTCGACCAGCGTGCCCAAAAATTGTGTCGGATCTGCTCCACTCGTTGATACCGGTTGAGTAATCGTTCAGGTTCGCCTCGCATGTCCTGATACACCGGTGCTGTGAGCGTACGACCAACTAGGAAATGGCCGGGGCTGAGAGGAAGCAAGTCATGGGGATCAGATGATAATGGGGATAAAGGACGGGAGTTTAGGATGGCTTCTACTTGGGTTAAGACCGTGGTAAACTCCTCGAACGTTAAATGTGTGTCACCAATCACACGAGCGAGGTGCAACTTGCATGATTTTATACCCGCCTCCCAAAGACCTCCAAAATGAGCACTATATAAGGGAATGAATCTTAGCTTAATAGCTTGGCTAAGAGCGTACTCGGCTATATCAGATGAACAATTAGTCAAAAATCTAGATAACTCGCTTTTAGCACCGACAAAGTTTTTACCGTTATCCGAAAAAATTTCGGCTGGCTTTGCGCGACGCGAAATAAACCGTTTTAACGCTAAAATGTATGCCTCAGTGGATAGATCGCTAACTAGTTCCAAGTGTATGGCGCGCGTAACGAAACAAACAAACAAACAGATATACGATTTTTCAGTTTTAGCACCCCTGCCTTTGCGATTAAGAGTGAGAATTGGTCCCGCATAATCCACCCCAGTATATAAGAATGGGTAGGTAGGGCTCAATCGTTCCTTTGGCAGAGTGCCCATTATAGGATTCAAAGTTTTACCTTTCAATCGCTTGCACGTAACGCAATCGTTCACAATCTTCCGTGCAAGATTTCTCCCCCCAATAGGCCACCATCGCTGACGAATGTCGTACAGCAACGCTTGAGGAGCGGCATGAAGCAGACGTTGGTGCTCGTGTCGCATGAGCAAAACTGAAAACGGATGTTTTGAACATAATAGAATTGGATGCCTTTTGTCATAATCAAAGTTTTCGGCGTAGTTTATTCGGCCGCCGACTCGCATCATTTTGTTGGAGTCGATAAATAAATTTAATTTATGTAGACTCGGCGTCCCCTTTAACGATTGATTTTTAGAAATCAAATCGTACGCTTCGATAAAAGATTCTGCTTGCGAAAGTCTTGCTAGCTCTAACTCAGATCTTCTCAACTCGTCCAAAGTAAGTGCGCCTGATTGACGATTTGTTTTGTTGCGCGTGTTATTAATAAATCGTAGAACATACGCAAAAGAACGTCTCATTCGTTCGAACTGAGAAAACCTGGCAAACGAGAATGATTCTACCTTTGGTTTAGTGAGTAGAACATTTAATGCGCTGGTCTTAACCTCGGGAAGCTCGTCATCCCGCATTATAGATGGACCCGAATCCGAAGCTAAGCTGGAGCAATTGAAGTCACCGTCGCGGAGGAAAGGCGGCCCTTCCCACCAAAGCGTAGAAGATGTAAGATCAGGTAAGGAGCACCCTCGTGACACCAAGTCAGCTGGGTTGTCTTTCCCACTTACATGTCTCCATGGTAAGTCTTTCGTGAGCTCGTTAATTTCAACTACTCGATTTTGTACGAAAGTTTTGAGCTGGCTAGGTGCCATGCGCAACCACCCTAGCACAATAGTGGAGTCAGTCCAAAACATTGCACTTCTAAACTCACAATTCAATGATTCACGTATTTTAGCATACAGCTGTGCGCCTAGCAATGCTCCACATAGTTCGAGTCTAGGTACACTCACTGGTTTTAACGGCGCGACTTTGCCCTTGGAGCAGAGCAGCCTGACTGATGCGCTGCCTGTCTTATCGTTGACCGTGCGAATATACGCGCAGGAACCATAAGCCGTTTGCGACGCGTCGGTAAAAATGTGAAGCTCGATATAACTAGCCTCAGTACCTATAACGTGGCGCGGTACTCGGACATTGTCGAGCGCTGATAAGCTAGTAGCAAACCGGTTCCAAGCCTCTGTGACGTCATGTGGCAGCGTGTCGTCCCAGTCTAATTTTATTAACCACAGTTTCTGCAATAAAACTTTCGCAATCATGATAGTGGGACTAAGTAAACCATACGGGTCAAAGATTTGAGACACATGTGACAATATAGAACGCTTCGTGATTTTTGTGTCGTCCTTAAATTGCGTGTTATAACGAAACTCATCGGTTACGTTATTCCAGCCAATACCTAACGTCTTACAATGGCTAGATTCGTCTAAATTTAACGATTTAATGCCGTCGAACATTTTTGATGATGCCCGATCACCAGAATCAAAATTAAATACCCATTTACGTAATGGAAAGCACCCTGATAGTAAAACTTCGTATATTTTTTCGCATAAATCAAGCAACTTGTCCTTGTCGTCTAGTGTGGTGATCATGTCATCTACGAAGAAGTCTTCATTAATGACCCTTTTGACCTCGAGGTCATTACAATCAACTGCAGTTTGCTTCAGACATCGACATGCCATAAAAGCCGCTGCCGCCATGCCGTATACAATGCGGTTATGACGATAGATACCTATTTCCTGCGTTGGATCGTCGCGCCATATGATCAATTGTAAATCACGCTGGTTTTCACATATTTCAGCTTGCCTGTACATTTTTTCAATATCTGCGCAAGCAACATATTTATGTATACGTAGGCGCAATAGTATAGCTAACAAGTCACCCTGTATGGGCGGGCCTACGAGCTGAAGATCGTTTAGCGAAACTCCAGTGCTCGAAGCAGCGCTTGCGTTGAATACCACCCGCAGCTTAGTTGTGGAGCTATGCTCGCGTAATACACCGTGATGCGGTAGGAAAAAGTTAGGTACTCCGTGTGAGCCTACTCGCGTCATATGACCTAAGGATACATACTCGTGGATAAAGTCAGTGTACAACCGTTTGTATTCAGGATCGCGTTGCAATCGCTTCTCTAACGATAAAAATCGGTTGAGCGCTTGAGGATACGTTTCTCCTAAGCATTCTGTTGAGGACTTGAGTGGAATGTTGACACAAAACCTTCCGTCACTATTGCGCGTTGTAGTTTTGACGAAATGGTCTTCGCACTGCTTCTCTTCCTCTGAACGCGTATCAGAAAGCTTAGGAAGTTCCTCAAGCTCCCAAAACTTGCGCAATTGAGCTTCTACCGTCTGAGAGAAATTACAACGAATGTAATTTTGATTTCGCTTTATATTTATGGGACCTGAAACTATCCATCCTAATAGCGTATTTTGTAGGAATGGACCTTTAGGTAAACGCATTTTTCCCTCGCTTAATAAATCCCAAAACTTATCCGCGCCTATTAGGATATCGACGCTTTGAGACTCATGAAAATTGGGATCGGCTAACTGTAAGTTTTCAGGGATCCCAAACTGCGCGTGTTGTTCGGGTATCGCTGGCAACGTCGACGTAATGTTTGGTAAAACAATACATTGTATTCGCATTATAAATGGGTTGGTGCGCGATTTGACCTCAATATCACATATTTGCGTTGACTGTGATACGGAATTACCAACCCCGCGTATTTCGTGAGTGGACTGTATACATTGTGCGCCTAGTTTTTCGCATAATGATCGCGTTATGATACACCGCTCGCTTCCCGAATCAAGGAGCGCGCGCGCTGTTTGATAATTATTGTACCTATTTTTTACCTCCACTAATGCCGTCGATAACAGGACTGGTTGCGCACACGGATAATTAGCGCATAGAATGTTAGTGTGCGTGCCTGTCGTATGCATAGGAGGCGCGGTGAGGGACGGCTGCGTTGCCGAAACCGGTTTGTTGTTTTCACTAGAAGTGGGAGAAGCTACGTCACGACTCACTGCACTATCTTTATGGATTAACGAGTTATGTTTTTGTTCGCATTTCCTGCACGGACCGAATCTGCATTCATTTACGGTATGCCCCGCGCGTAAACAGTTCTCGCATAGCCTATGATCTTTTACGAACTTTAATTTAGCATCTAAACTATAATCAAGAAACTTTTGACATGCATATAGTGGATGGTTGTATTGTTTGCAAATCAAACATGACTTCTTCGCCTGACTGTGCGGATTATCGGTGGAGACATTGCAGTGAATTTTGTGATTCGTTTGTGCGTTCGTGAATTGCCTTTTGTTATTATAAGTGCTCGCGTGTGATACTTGCAATGTTTCCAACATATCCGCCCTATCTTTGAGGAACGTCAATAAAACATCCACCTTCAGGATCGACTTGGAGTCACCAGATTGTTTTAGTATCGTGTTTTTATATTGCTCCCATTCGCGCTCTGTGATTTTATCTAATTTTGTGACGATAATATAAATAATCAAAGTGTCCCAGCTGTCTACCGGTTCACCTAACAATTTCAAAGCGCGTGAATTCTTTAAAACCGTGTCTACTAAATGACGTAAAAGATCTGGTGCCTCTTTTGTCAAAGCCTGGATGGTAAATAATGACTTCACGTGATTGTGTACAAGTAACCTGCTATTGTCATACCTACTGAGCAGCAGTTCCCACGCTATGGGGTAGTTAACAGCGGAAAGCTCAAGCGAATCGATCACCAACGCTGCGCTGCCCTTTAATGAGGACTTGAGGTAGTGGAACTTTTGGATGCTAGTAATTTGATCGGAATTGTGAATAAGCGACTGAAATGTATCTCTAAATTCCAACCAGTGCTCACAAGAACCGTCAAAGGTAGGTATCGCTATCGTAGGTAATTTTACTGACTTCATGCCGCTACTGGGTGCTTTCTTGGAGCTAGAATCGTCCTCCTCACTACCGAGCATACATTTAGCCCTAGCTATAGTGTCGTAGTAGCTGTCTTCAAACAAATCGCGTTGGCTAAGTTGCTCATCGAGATCTACTTCTAAAACCGATTGTTCTAGCTGCGTTTGAAGGTTATTAAACTCCGTAAACAGGCTGGAAGCTCCTTGAATGCGTAGCTTTAGATCTATACGCGTTTGTACAGGTAAATCTAATTTTACCTCTAACTTTAATTTATGTAGGTAGTTAGAAAAGCGAGTAAGACGACCTTTAACAATAGCTCGCTTTTTAATTAGCTCACGTATGAGTGTATTTGTATCTTCGTCATCTGTAACCGTCAATTTGTACGGGGATTTAGACCTAGCCCTAGGTTCTGTGCTCATCTTGGAAGTCTAGTAAAAGGTGGAGTACTCACGATTGGCAAGTGGCAGCGATGCTGGCTGTGGCTAACGCTGCTAGACACTGTGCTAATTGATAGTAGCTCACTGCGCCTCAATTACTGAAACATTTTACCGCGAAATTAACACAAGAAAGGACAGGCGTTTGGAAAGGATGGATCGTTGGTCGTACCGTTTCTCTCAATAGATAGGTGTGCGTGCTTCTGGACAGCGATCCTGGTTGAATCCTTTGGAGAATCCTTGTTCAGTCTTCGAAATTAACCGTTGACACCTTGCGACCGTTAGGTCATGTGAAGGTAGTGCTTGCGTGGGTCCGTTGTATATTCGGCTTTGAAGGTCCAAATTATGTTTGCGCTGGTATCGGGTGTTCGTCTCGTCGTGTAGAAAATAAAAATTCTTGGATTCTCCTTATGATTACGTATAATATTTAAAATAAACGTTACAGAGATGCGATGGTTTGTAGCGAAGAAAAGGAAGTGTAGTGTGACAGTGAATGTCAAAGCAGTAGACGTCAATTCTGACGTTTTAAGTTGGTTCGGATACGCAACATGAGGTTATATTTCACATGCTACAAATATTTTCGAAGTACCAGGAAAACATATTTAAAGAGGAAGATTTTGCGCCAGTTGAGGTCGGGTGCACCTTGAGCCCACGTGCGTTTAGCAATAGTTTATTTAACACCTACATGTAAAATTCTCAGGTTTAATGGTGTCGTATCATGTGGTTATTAAAATAGTGACCTCATGCGCCTATTTATGGATTGCGAGAAACGCAACTGAAATTGAGATTAACTAAATGTTAACGCCTCGTTGGTTTAGTAAACGATTACGGAGGTGAAATGTTTGGCTTTGCGTGAAGATTTAATTGATATTTTATGGGCTTACTTACCAGTTACTTATTCTTCCGAGCATTATAGAATAATATCGAAATCGCCTACATTTTCATAATTCAAACGTTTCTTTTTTTGTGGGGTACCAGGAAATCAGAAGTTGTAATAAGTCACCAGTTGGTACCTACTAAAGAATTTATTTTCATCAAATAAAAAAGTGATTATATGCATCGACTTTTTGTTTGCAATGTGCGAAATACCGAGAATAATTGCAATCAGACACGGTTCAATTCAACATCGCTTATCTAATACTTCGCGTTTAACTACAGTTAGCTGGAACGTGCAATTCATCTTTTATTTTTTAAGATGTGAAAATGACATTCCATTGCTTGTCTTCATCCTATAGTAAGGTTATCCACTGCCAGTGGTCCCCATCTCGAGATATGGCCTTATTTTGACAAGAACATTTTTTGGTGGATTGCAATTACCCACCAAAAATATAATTATAAGAAATTGTTTGGTGTGAACATGCATCCACGAGTGTGCGGCAAAAACTCGTATTAGGTACTTCAAATCTCAGGACGGATGGTGTTTTTTGTATGACTATATTAAAAGTAATTTAGAACATATTGTGATACATACAGCCTGAACATAATTTATTTGAGTCTGCTACTTTGACTGTTTTTTTTGTAATTCCCACGGGGATCAGATAAAAAGTGGCTCTAATTTTTCTTATGGTATGAGTTTGTTGCCAACTTTAGTGTCGAAGTTTTCATGCCGCCCGAAGGCTTGGCTTAACGACTGTGATAACCGGGACCTTCAGCTTAACGTGTCCTTCGAAAACTTCGGAAACGGAAAGTGGTCACCCCTACGTTACCACCTTGAGCGATTCAATTCTGTTTCGGTAACTTAGTTGGCGCAAATATATTTTTAGTGAGAAAAAAACCTTTGGTGTATATTTGGTCTTAACTGACCAGTACCAGTACAGTAGGATAAACAATCAAATGAATGTTGTCATAATTGTGTGTTGCGTGTTCAGACAACGACACGACATTCCGAAAAGTTAAACAGAAAACATCCTCTTTTCACTAATCGCTGCATGCCAATTAGTCACTTCGTGGAGTATTGACTTGAGTGATATAGGGTAATGGTTGACATCACAAATATAATTACTATAAATTATCCTCACTACCAAAATAACTTACCACTTACCAGGGTAGCATAAGTGCGACAGAAATCTTAAGAATTTTTTACTTAAAAGTTAAAATCAACTTCAAAGAGATCGAGATTGTTGCTTTGCGAGCGCCGCGTATGGCTGAAGGACACCGCATTTCGGTCAAACGAGCTACGTTTACGGCATACGGTCCGAGTTTAGCTTTTGCAAGGCTTTTAAGTATTTTAATGTGCGACAGAGAACGTTAGTTTGAGTCCACTCAATCCGGTGCTCAACATCTCATGTAAACTATTGCAGTACCTAGTTATTTAAGTGCCTAAATACTAGTTCGGCTTAGTCATCGAAAGGTTCCGGGTATAATCTCCATCTTAACAATTCAACTATTCAATTAAACTACCTATCTCGAGCACAAGATAACTTAAGATTGTTAGTAATCTTGTTAGAAATAGAAATCAATTACATAATTAATTCTTACAAATGTCACAAAAGGATTTTATATGACTACCACCTATTCTGAATGAAACACCTATGGATAATAATACGCAATAAACTCCATAGTCTATCTTTTAAAAAGATTAATAATAAGTACTTAAGGATGGAAGTTAAGGATATTAAGAAAATACTTCGACTCACTCGATTCAATGTTAATTAAACACACGATGACGCAGCTTCCCAAAACAAAACAGAGTAGTATTCCTAAATTGGGCAAAACGTTGCAAAACAATGGCCCGATCGGCCGATGCCCGGTGTCGTCGGCCGGACGCCCGCTGCATCCTAATGCATCACGCTGTTCGCCCCACAATTCATGAGATACGGCCTCCCGAATACTAAAACAACACTTTTTGTAACATTATTAAAGTTTATAAGATCGTTTCGCAGATGCGATTTGGAAAGAAATTGTGTATTGTAACCGAAAAGACCTGGCAGTGTTTTTTTACATGTTCTTAATCAAAGTTAAAGCCACATTTGTTCCCCCTCCCTAAAGCTACTCAGCAGGTCTAAATCACCTTAGTCTCCTGGGCTCTCTTAGTATTACGGATGCCGCACTCCGGCTTGCGCCTAGTTTGAGGACCTTTAAGAACTTCCTACCTATATGTGTGACTCTATGATAAATATTTTGCTATGTCTTATGATTAGGTTCCTGAACATATTTTGCCCAATTTTCGACTTTGGAAGCTGATTCCACACGGAACGTTTTCACTTAGCGAGTACCTCTGAGTACTAAAGTGTAAACCTCTAGGAGTTGAGTATTTTGGTCTGCACTAGATTGTGCAATTAAATAATAAATCTCGCCAGACAGACACACCAACTGTACAGTCCCAAACTAAGCAAAGCTTGTACTATGGGTACCGTACAATGGACTGGGGGCGATCCCAGTGACACCCAGACCTGGGAAAATTACGAAAAGGCCATTTCCGAAATTTGCCCCGGCGGGAATCGAACCCGCAACCACCATGTGCAGTGAGCCGAGCGGCCTACGCTCGAACCACTGCGCCAATTGGGGAGGTATTTAAAATCAACGGAGAGTTTCCGTCTTGAAAACGATTTTTTCTAATTCATTTGTAAAAGAAGGATGGAAGCTGTCGTTTCCGACATCGGAAACTTTCCGTCAATTGTGAATGCCCGATGATCTTACAAGAATAAGGACATAGATATGCCTTGGAACATCCGTAAAGTGCAATACCTGATAATAGAGCGGTGTTCAATGTCCTCTTATCTAAGGAAAACCTAGCCTTTATAAATTCCAGCAAGGTAGACTGATGACATCACTTTTGGCCGCAGGATTGCAAGAGGAAAACTTTTCCAGCAGTGGACGTCTCCCGGCTGACAGATGATAAAAATCTGGATTCCTATTGGCGTTTGTTTCTTTAGTTGCCCTTAAGAATTTGATATTCCAATCCCAGCCACTCATCAATTTAACCAGCTGTATTTTTCAAAATATTTAATTTCAGCCAATTATTATACAATTTTGTGCTACTCTGTGCAACTTTAATAAAACCTCCAGGTCCAAATATGGGCCCAGGTCCAACGACCCATCGTCCGCGTGTCACCTTCCTTCGCCCGCGGTGCGTACGCGAAAGCCAAAGAAAGTAAGGGTGGAACCTTTTTGTTAGCCCACCGGTTCGGAGCACCTCGTAATGGATTGTACTTTTTTTTTGTAAGATGGCTGATGTATTGATTTTACAAGAAATTTAGAGTATTTTCGATGTGATGATGATCTTTTTGAAGCTGTGATTACTTTTGTAGCGTGCTAGATAAATTGAAAGGCATTTGAAATTGAACTTTTTGTCTAAAGCGCAAATTATACCAGCGCTTGCAAAATTGTCAGAATTGAACAAAACAAACTAAAATCTATACTAGTACTAGCTGTGCCCCGCGACTCCGTCCGCGTTCTGTTGAAATTTTTCCTGAATTTTCTTTGCTATAAACCTCACGGAGCCCGAGACCTTTCCAACGAATGCAAAACCGTGGAAATCGGTTCGTGCGTTCTGGAGTTATAGCGTCAGGAAGGAAAACCCGACTTATTTTTATATAGTAAAAAGATGGATTGTACTTTTTTTTTGTATGACGGCTGATGTATTGATTTTACAAGAAATTTAGAGTATTTTCGATGTGATGATGATCTTTTTGAAGCTGTGATTACTTTTGTAGCGTGCTAGATAAATTGAAAGGCATTTGAAATTGAACTTTTTGTCTAAAGCGCAAATTATACCAGCGCTTGCAAAATTGTCAGAATTGAACAAAACAAACTAAAATCTATACTAGTACTAGCTGTGCCCCGCGACTCCGTCCGCGTTCTGTTGAAATTTTTCCTGAATTTTCTTTGCTATAAACCTCACGGAGCCCGAGACCTTTCCAACGAATGCAAAACCGTGGAAATCGGTTCGTGCGTTCTGGAGTTATAGCGTCAGGAAGGAAAACCCGACTTATTTTTATATAGTAGATTTTAGAGAGGAAAGATTTGATTGTTTGTTTGCATTGAATAGGCTCCGAAACTACTGAACCGATTTGAAAAATTATTTCACTGTTGGGAAGCTACAGTATCCCCGGGTGAAAAAGGCTATTTATATTTTCAAAAAATTTGGGATCCATACTAAATATCCAATAATGTAACCGTAATGTACCCATGCGAAGCCGGGGCGGGCCGCTAGTATAATATAAGAGCATATGCTCTGGTTTTAAAAGCAATATCACATACATTTCATACTTAATTTTATACGATATCCGAAATAATTATTAATTAAATTATATTTCATTACACACCGAAAATTGACAGTCTTATAGGTTAACCAAGACTCATCTGTGAACCAATCATAGAACGAGATGATCAGACGTCGGATGCATTCTAAAACAAAGGTTTAGTTCGCGTTCTCGTGCAAAAATATTATTATAATTTTCCAATTTAACCACCCAAGTAGAGAAGCATAATTTGTTCGTCATAAACAATAACATTATGTCAATTTCACATCAATTATTCCACCGACGAGTGGTTGGTAATACAATATTTCTCGGTAAACGGTAAACATGTATTGCGGAGATTCAATAATTAGGGGTTCTGCAGAAGGGCGACTTGTCGTGGCGACTTTTTCAAGTAATTTAATAGTTTCTGTGTACAACTGGTGTATCTGGGAGATTGCAGTTTATGTTTCAATAATTATAATAAATTAATTTGAAATTAGGTAGGATCTTCGCAGTGGAAGCAGCATTCCGAACCGGGGGTAAATTCTGACTACCTATTTATATTGAATTAAAACTATTTTTACGGATTGATTATATCGCGTTTATTCACTTTTTATGTTCCCTGGGGAACGCGTTTGATGAATCATCACCCGTAGTAACTTTTTACTCGCCTGGTTTAGGATCTTAACGCTTCCTCGTATGTCCTTCTTTGCAGATATCTTGGCACAC
The DNA here is from genome assembly GCA_905147325.1 of Notodonta dromedarius. NCBI lineage: Eukaryota > Metazoa > Arthropoda > Insecta > Lepidoptera > Notodontidae > Notodonta > Notodonta dromedarius. The sequence continues at coordinate 616,943 of LR990183.1, read as the reverse complement.
GTAGGAATGAGATTGTGGTCTCGGCATCTCTTCAAGAAATTTTAAGATGTTGTAAATCTTGCGCGTTTAGTCTTGAGATCTTCCAACCGGCGTATTTTGTTTGCGATCTCCAGTCCGTACTGGTTCACATATTGTTTTCTTACTTTGTTGATTATTGTTTCCCGTCATACTGGGGAACATAAAAAGTGAATAATCGCGATATAATCCGTAAAAATAGTTTTATTTCAATGTGTAGTATTCGCGTAAATATAAGAAAACAATATACCTATTTATAAATGCTTTATTGGCTTACATGAATAAAAACACTTTAGAGTTTGAGTTTTGAATGTTTAAAAATCTCTTTTGCTTAACTAACTGATTTAAATGATTAATTGACTAACTAAATGATTAATCCATGGTTTAACTTACTAATATACATAACACAAGGCTATAAATAAATTTAATATGGTGGATTTTAAAGTTTTAATCCACGATGAAATGGTTTGAATCATTAAACCCCTGGTCATATTTTTGTCGTGCGTATTTTTAGACGCACGTATACAGACGCCCTTATTAAATTACTGAATGGAAAATACTATTATTACTTTGCCGTCTTGTTTGTTTGTCTATCCTGTTTGTAATTTACCACTTCAGTTAAATTCCACCGGATACCAGGATCCAATCAAGGCGAAAGGGTTTACATGTAAAATAGCTTTTTGCTCAATTTTATCAACAAGTACTTGCAGAAGGTTTAGGTGACGGCGAGTCGTCGCTGTCGTCTTCCAATATACCACCTACATTCGTTGGCACTGATCTTTGTATGATAATCAATATGTATGTAGCTTTATCTATCCTAACGTGAACAGCATAATAATAATTATTCCTTAGAAACCTATCAGATGATCAAACACGTCAAACCTTTTTACGACCCGCTAATTACCCATTGAAACATAATCATTTGATTCAATCAATTCATTCCATTCAATCGTTCACTCGTTCAGTGACACGTGACAGACGGTTTTTTAATCGCACTTAATAATAGCAGTAGTCAGCCTTGACCATAGTAATTTATTAGCGATAAATAGTGACCGTTTTGAGATTTATGTTAGCCTGGTACTTTGAACTAAAATATCAGAAGGAGATCCAAGAAAATATTCCACAAACGACAGAGAAAGAAAGGGTCTCATAGAAATAAACACAAAGTATAAATTTGTATAATGGACTTCTCTTTTTGCCAAATTATATTGTTATGAATATTATTATCCCATAGTACACTACGCTAGCCTATACAATTTATGTTATCGAAGTCCTTATTTTCAAATTTGCTATTATTTGTTTCAAATTAACAACGCACGTGCAAATATGGGTAAGAATAATTAAAATAATTCGCAACGGCTTTAAACATACAAATTATGGAGATAACTATGTCCACGGTTAATTCAAGGTTACGAGGCGACCGGTTTAGTACGTTGTGTCAATAATACCAATAATGGAGGATGCTCTCTGTCCTTATAGATATTTCATGTTCTCCTAGTAATTAAAAATTTAATTTTGGTCACCATTTCCAACCCCCTAATGCAAAAGGAGTGGTTACGAGTTTTCAACCATGCGTGTCTGTGGCATTTAAACGGATGAGCTGATTTTGATGTGTTTTTTTAAGTTTTTTATATTCCTCTTTCTAAATTACTAACACAGTCGTCTAGATAACAAATATATATATCAGCATTTATGTGAATATTAGGTTAGGTTGGGTACCTATGAAAAACATCTAAAAATAACTTATCAATTATTAAATTATTCGTGTATGCTATTGTCGTCATGTGGCAAAGAGCCAAACACTGCATTTCCTTGCTTCAATATTCTAATGTATCGCGAATGCGTGGGCAATATATTAATTAAAGTCACAACAGAACATCTACCAATGACTACAACCTCTGAATACCTAAAATTGTAACTCAATGTACAAATTTTATGGGTCAAGTGTTTCCAAAACCGAATTTAGTTTCATTGACAGCGAATTTAGTTTCATTGACAGTAAATTTAGTTTCATTTGCAGCGAATTTAGTTTAATTGACAGTGAATTTAGTTTCATTGACAGCGAATTTAGTTTCATTGACAGTAAATTTAGTTTCATTTGCAGCGAATTTAGTTTAATTGACAGTGAATTTAGTTTCATTGACAGCGAATTTAGTTTCATTGACAGTAAATTTAGTTTCATTTGCAGCGAATTTAGTTTAATTGACAGTGAATTTAGTTTCATTGACAACGAATTTAGTTTCATTGACAGTAAATTTAGTTTCATTTGCAGCGAATTTAGTTTAATTGACAGTGAATTTAGTTTCATTGACAGCGAATTTTTCTTCTAATGTTCAGAAACCTAACACAAAAATCCATCCAAGGCCTTGGGTTCACTAGCACTGTTTTTATCTCAATAATTACGCTGTTTACATGGCTTGCAGTGGTTTACTCTGCCTTTTTACTCATTATACGTGTCTACACGATGGCAAACAAAAAACACGTATTTAGATCCCCGAGCCAGATTGTTTTAAAACAGTCTCGCGGAGAGATGAAATATTACCTTTTGAGATATTTAGTCATGCCTTAAAATGCGAGCTTAGAAATTACAATGTGTATCACATTGCGGAAAAAAATATATTTTTCAATGATATTTCGTGCCGTGCTCATAACCGTGCATTGATATGCGAGGGGGATTGAGGCCATAATCCACCATGCCGACCCTGGGAAAGGCGATAGAATTTACATGATTCTTGAAAAAAAAATAGTACGATGTTTTCTTTCACCTTTAGCAAGTGATAATCATTATAGACATTATAATTCAACCATAGATTTCGAGGAACCCAGAAGTGTGAACCAGAACTTGAACCCATTACTTTGTGCACGTAAGACACGTGCTTAAAAATAGATGATTAATTAGGTTTACAGCTTTCGCTTTATATGAAAAACCATATCGACTGAGTGCGATGCCGAATACATCCCAAACGGATTGAGTAATAAAAAATAAAATAATTTTAATAAATATACATCATCATCAAAGGCCCGACCTCGGCGCCGCGGCCTGTGACCTATATAACCAATCACCCGATAGGTAACACGATATCGGAACCTGCTTGTCCTTCTCACTTCCTGATTGGCTGATGCCGAGCATTATGCGGAGTGATAAAACGTTAATAACTTTGCAATATTCAAGTGTCTTTTTTTAGCTGAGAAATATTTTTAAGTAGCTCTTAATTATGAATGCCAAATGTTTGGTATCTATACAAATAAATAAAATTGGAGTGTCTGTTTGTAATATCAAAATAACACCTTTTCACTAAATGCATATGAAAGTACATGCGATACCTATAACAAAAACGCGATTTAAAAAAAAATTGTCTGTCTGTCTGTGTGTTTGTTCCGGGTAATCTCCGAAACGGCTGGAACGATTTTGACCGGACTTTCACTGGCAGATAGCTGATGTTATAAGGAGTAACTTAGGCTACTTTAATTTTAGAAAAACAATTAGGGGTCCGCGTAAAAAAATAAAAACACATGAAATCAAAGAGTATCTCCGAAACGGCTGGACCGATTTTGACGGGGCTTTCACTGGTAGATAGCTGATGTTATAAGCAGTAACTTACGCTACTTTTATTTTAGAAAAACAAAATTTTAAAAAATGGGTCCTGTCGCGCGGGCTCAGAACGCGGGAGCGGGCTTTTTTTAATAGGTTAAATTCCACGCGGACGAAGTCGCGGGCTCAGCTAGTTCAAAATAAAACAGAAACTAGTCATAGGAGCCGATTTATATACCTACAGAGTGGTTTCCGAGATCGTAAGGTACATTTAATAGGTAAACAAGCTGAGTAAAGTATGTAAACATAATATGGAATACCGGAATATGCTTAGAATATCGCATCCTATTTATCGTTTAACGTATGTTTAACTTCCTGGAATCACAACAATACCCACCCAACACTGGGATAAATGTAATATTAAATATGTATGAACAAATTGTAGAACAATCCTACCACTATTAATATACATTAGTGATGTTGTGTGAATAACTACTAAAGAATTCAAAATTGTATTGCAGATGCTGGAAACTAGACGTTGGCGATAAACCTTTTAACAATACCAAAGCCTGGTTTTAAAAATGAAATCAATTTAAATTTAGTTAATCTTAATACGTTTCCTAAATAAGAAAATCTTTTGACTAGCTACACCAACTTTTGTACAAAAAATTTAGTCTAATTTGTAACTTGACAATCGGAACTATTTTGCGCTTATAACCTTGCATTTGGGGCCCAAAAAGGCTAATTAATTACTACAGAATATATCTGCACGTATTTAAGAGATCAAATCGAATAAATCGATGCAAACGGGGCAGTAAGAGGCGAGGCACAGCGCGCGACCTTGTGCGGGGCGGCCGCCGGTCGCTGCTCTAAATAATAACATTTATCTCTAATATCTTTATTTAAAAAACTTAAGCTAAATGTATCCGGGAAAAAATACTGGTTTTGATAACTTTACAATTGTTAAGTACTAATATTATTAGAGCGATAGTGTATTTGTTACACGCACAAATACACTTTGCTTTACTTAAGCAACACGCAAAAACGACTGGATGAAGTTTAATGTTTGGTTCAGAGGCTAGTGATGCAACATTTGTTTTTTATCTTTGTGGACACAGGCAGGACCGCAGGTGACTGCTAGTAATGTATAATTGTACTAGCAACTCTAATCTGTATAGTTGACAATGGTCGTGTGTTTTGAACGCAGGCTGCAAGCCTCACTGCACTGTTGGTTGCGGATTCGGTTCCTTTCGGGGCAAATAAAGCAAATATAGTTATTAGTTATTGGCCATCACTTGTTACGTCTGGCGCTGCCCAACTTAGTGACGTGACCGTGATCTAACTGATGATTTCGTAACATGAAACAGGCAAAGGAAATAAGCATAGGTATGGAGGAAGAGGTATAGGGCTGTATCTGAGAGCAATCTTGGAAATGCCATTCTTATGCCTTACAGTACAAAATTACATGTCAAAAACGTACTCAAGATCACTTTCATACTTGAGATAGATTTATTAATACGGGCCTATGTTTTCGAATACATAGGGCATACTAAAAGTTTATGTAACTGGCAACTTGCAATAAAAAAAGCAATTACGGAATTCGAAAATATAACTCTCTGGGATCATATTATTATTACTTTATAATTTAAGAGATTGTCACTTGTTTTTTTCGTTGTGGCTAAGAAAATTGTGTGTCGCTATCACAATTAATTTAACTCGTGAAAATTGTCGCTCAATGATTCCTTCTTCGTTCTGTTTGAAGCAACTCCTTAGAGTTATGGTCGTATCTTTATTATTTTTTTCATTAGGTACTTAACATGAATATAGTCATCGTAAACGAGCTTATCGGTCAAAAGAACATTTCACAATGATAGCGAGTCGCGAGTCGTAACAGGTGTTTTTCTGCTTTGTAATTCAAATTGTAATTGTCTGCCATAACCTTGGGCTCCGGACAATTGCGGTGTCTAGGCGAGTAATGGCGAATATTTAGAGTCTGTTACTAGATTATGGCGATGAACGAGTACCTTATGTATCTACTTGGGTAACTTTGTTTTCCTAATATGATAATGTTCACAATGTCGGCAAATAAACGTTCAACCCGCCTAATGTTAAGCAGTTATCGTAACGTATTGATGCTGACAATACCAAAGGCATTGCTTGCACGTCGCTCATCTGAAGGGGAGTGAGGCAGAGGGAGGGGAGGAGACCCCTTGGGCTTCCAGCTTCCTCTAGGCAGCTATAATAGCTACGTAATGAAATAAACTTTAGTAGTAGATCACAGTATTCACAGTAAAGTAATAACAATGTTACCCAATTTTTATATATAGACGTTTATTTATTTTGCGATATAATTACTTATAAAAGTTATAGGTAGGTACCCTTCTAGATATAAAATAATTATGGAGTTGGGATTTTTATCACAATTATACCGAGTTATACATAATATCATATACTTTATATAATACTAGCTGAGCCCGCGACTTCGTCCGCGTGGAATTTAACTTAACAAAAAAGCCCGCTCCCGCGTTCTGAGCCCGCGTGACAGGACCCATTTTTTAAAATTTTGTTTTTCTAAAATAAAAGTAGCCTAAGTTACTGCTTCTAACATCAGCTATCTACCAGTGAAAGTCCCGTCAAAATCGGTCCAGCCGTTTCGGAGATACTCTTTGATTTCATGTGTTTTTATTTTTTACGCGGAACCCTAATTGTTTTTCTAAAATTAAAGTAGCCTTAGTTACTCCTTAAAACGCCAACTATCTGCCAGTGAAAGTCCCGTCAAAATCGGTCCAGCCGTTTCGGAGATTACCCGGAACAAACACACAGACAGACAGACAGACAGACACACAGACAGACAGACAAAAATTTTATAAATCGCAGATTTGTTATAGGTGTCGTATGTACTTTCATATGCATTTATTGAAAAGGTGTTAATTTGATATTACAAACAGACACTCCAATTTTATTTATTTGTATATACTTCTTCTTATAAATTTCATGCTACATACCTAATTAAAATAAATAAGTAACTGATCTCACTAACCTAACTGTCATAGATGTCGGAATGACAACGGGGTCTTTGAACCGAATCCATTGAAACCCTCTTTAAGCTTTCAGTACATCAACTTGACAATCCGTTTGTACATTAGCTGTCCACCAGGCTGTCCAACTATCTTAGAGCTCAATCACCACTCGGTTTAACAAATAACATCACGTTCCGACAACTGAAACTGATTATAAGTGTATCAGTGAATGTCCAGCAAGGCTGCGACACTTGCGACATGCAAATTATTCATTTTATACACTACCTACCAGGCTGTCTCAGAAGTTCGAAATAGTACTCAAGGGTATGTTTCAGTATCGGTATAGTAATAAATATAGATAGAACTAGCTGTGCCTGCGAATTCTTCCGCGTGGAATTTAAATTGTTAATTAATATTTAAGTGCAAATCCCACAACCCCATAATGTTAAGTAAGTACAAATCCCGTCAAAATCGGTCCAGCCGTTTCGGAGATACTCTTGGATTTCATGTGTTTTTATTTTTGTTACGCGGAACCTAATTGTTTTCTAAAATTAAAGTAGCCTAAGTTACTCCTTATAATATCAGCTATCTGCCAGTGAAGCTTCCGTCGAAATCTGTCCAGCCGTTTCGGAGATTACGCGGAACAAACATACGGACGGACAAAATATTTTTAAATCGCGTTTTTGTTATAAGTACCTTATGTACTTTCATATGCATTTAGTGAAAAGGCGTTATTTTGATATTATAAACTGAGACTCCAATTTTATTTATTCGTATAGATGTATAGATTAAAACACTTTGAAATATAAATAATTCCCACCGATATTCAGAAATTGCAGTATCTCGAATGCTATGCATGTCGGTTCCTTTCGGTTCTCGAATGTTGGCGGCTGCTCCTAGCAAATGCAGTTTACATTGTTTTCTAGACAATTGGATGTGATTTAAGTCCGTAACATGAAAATTGTGGACAAATATTCAATGGCCTTTAACACAAAATATTACCTAGCTATATACATATTATCCGTCTTCACAAGGGCGTCATAAACGAGCGAATTTTTTTTTACGACCTATTGGCGCAGTGGTACAAGCGTAGACCGCTCGGCCCACTGCACATGGTGGTTGCGGGTTCGATACCCACTGGGACAAATTTTGCGGAAATGGCCTTTTTGCAATTTGCCCTGGGTGTCACTGGGATAGCCCCCAGTCTATTGTACGGTGCCCATAGTACAAGCATTGCTTAGTTTGGGACCATACAGTTGGTGTGTCAGTCGGGCGATATATATATTTTTTATTAAAATTAAAAAAATAAAAGGAAAACACGTGCAATGCTTCGCTGCGTGAAGGCCTAGCTTGTAAGTAGTTTAAAAAGGTACTTTGGTGTTTGGCTCCAATACGCGGTTGGCTCAAAAGGGCATATACCGCTTTCACAACGATGTGAGTCAAGGCATGACGTCAGCGGTCATCTCTAAGAAAAGCAAGTTCTGTAGTAACTTCCCGGCCTGTTTACAAATAACCAAACGGATGACTAATCTGTTCACGTGACGTAAAATTCTACTCTACCATACAAGGTTCCTCACATTTGATAATTCGATTACTTTGTCTTTATGCTATCCTAGTACTTATATTACGCTTGGCAAGGTCAGTCAGAGATGGGTGACCATTAATAGTACGTAAAGTTGTCGGTCTACCGCCTGACCTCTCTCCGGTTGTGTCAGATTGCTGTCCCATCGGACTGTAAGAGCGAGGGAAAATGAAGAGCACCAGTGCACTATATAATATCTCCTAAGGAGTTCGATAATTTGTGTTGATGTTTCCAGCCATTCCTCGCTTCCACTCCATCTGTTCCACTCCTCCTGGGGTCAGCAACGTACGAGCAATGCCTTTGGTATTGCAAGCATCTGTAGGCTACAGTAACCACTTATTCTATAAAAAAAGATAGGACACCGTGACCGACATTGAGGCCAGGAGAACTATTAATTTACTCAGTAAAGCATGGCTTATGTTTGCCAAACATCCACCTACAGGGTACTGTATCACGTCGGCGGTAGTAGGCACCCGCTGCGGTAATTCACACAGACATAATTATGAAATAGACGCGGCGTATTTATCAAACACCGGCTCGTCCCACGGAACTTCTCAGCCAATAAATTATCGCCTACTTCGCCTTATCTAGCGCCCCGGAACTAAGTATGTTAAAACACACGCTAATGTTCAATACAAAATTGTTTGTCTGCTTGTTGTCAGCTTTTGCCCAGCGATCCTTATTATTAGCATTATGATAATGTACTCACCATATTGTATTTCCCATGAAAACCAGATCCTAACTTCCTGATTGATACTTGAACAAACAGACAAGAATAACAAAAAAATATTTGTAAAATGTATTTGGAGGATTGACGTGTGGCCAAATTGGCGACTTTACCAAAATAATAGATAACGAATTAAATGTAATTGTAGAAAACCTAATGTGGTGGCCATCGCAAAGTGTAGAACAACGAATATGTAACCATTTCTTCAGATTTTCAGATGTTTTGCAATGGATATTCGGTGTTTTCCTATTGGTTCGGCAAAAGTCTGTAACAGCCATTATTACCATGACCTATAAACCGCGTTTTAGTTTACATCACACCACACTGTTCACAAAACACCCTTCACGACATAATTTATTCAGCCACATAATGCTGCAGTTTAAAATTATTTAAAGAATTTTCCCAATAAAGCAACAGTTCCGTGTTAAACCTGTTTGAATTTTAAACAAGGTTTTGTGTGACATTTAACAAAGAACGGTTAAACGATAAAGAAAAACCCAAAAATAACTAGTTGTGACCTCTTTTAGTAAAATCTGCAAAAAAGGGCTTCAAATAACAAATAGTAAACTCTACGCTGAGATTAACTCTGAGTGGTTCAAAACATTGTCGCACCATATGACTTTGTAAAACTTTTCTAACCTTTACAAATTGTTATATAATCCGACCTTTATGACGTCACACGACTATAAATGGCAGTACTGACCGGTGACCGCAAGGCGCAACCACGCCGCTACAAGGTCACATATTGAACACTGTCAATATTGTCATATTTTATGTCATTCTCAGCAATGACAGACCATTTACAAACTTAAGTCTTTGTGATACGGTTCTATTGCTAAACCAAAGCTCGTTGTTGATTTTGAACATGGAACCTCAATGTATAGCTTTAAGTCGGCACAATAAGGTTTTAATTACAAAATGCGTGGGCCCACCACAATAGGTGTTGAATTTGAAGACCAAACGCACTGACCTTGTCGGGTGGTATCAAAATTAATACTTTTTAATTATTGAATCGTGACACGTCTGTCGCTTGACCCGCTATTGGTGCAGCGAGTGTCATGGTCACATCAACAACACATTTAATCGTTTGATTTTCTGAAGTTCTTCCTTATTGGAGGTGTTTTTTTTATAAAAAAGTGAGTGATTGTTATTTCCGATTAATAAGTATTTCACCACTAATTGAATGATTGTGGATTTCCTGATGATGGGACGTGTGCAATTTACATCCAGATTTCCAACAATCTCTTTTGTATATCTGTAGTATATCGTATTGTATATCTATAGCCCTAATACAAAATCTATTTTATATACAGCTCTATATAACGCCTAACGCCTTTACAACAGCCTTACAAAGCATTTTTATGACAAAGTTGCTTTGTATTACCATTGTAAATTGATTATCCTACTAATATTATAAATGCGAAAGTTTGTGAGTGTGGATGTATGTATGTATGTATGTATGTTTGTTACTCCTTCACGCAAAAACTACTGAACGGATTTGGATGAAATTTGGAACACAGATAGATTATAACCGGGATTAACATATAGGATACTTTTTAACCCAATAATCCAATACTGCGCGGATGAAGTCGCGGGGCACAGCTAGTAATTCTATAAAGGGGGTAAATTTACGTTTACATATCATCGTTAAAAAAAGTGAAGTATAGGAAAGATTTACTTAATGATAATCTCGTACATAGGTAAGTATGTACTAGGTACTTACCTTATATATATATGTATATGCCATCTTATGAATATTCCACAAACAACGGAGCAGTAAGATGGATCTAATTGTGATTCAGACAATGTAAACCAGACTTTCAGATCATCCGATACGATAGATATCGTGAAGATTGTTTTATTTTATTTTATGTTATTTATTTGGGAAAACAAACAATTGTACATTATGGCAGTTGTAACACAGTTTTAGTTAAGTACAGGATACACAAATGCACAATCAACTACATTTTTCTCAGATAGCACACAAAGTCGTGTTAGGCACTCTTTGCGAGAATAAAGGTAAAAAAATTAAGGAACGAGTAATAGATTTGAGAGCATATAGATAGTCAAAGCGCATGTTAAATTTGCAGCAAGAAATACAAATTTATGACGTAAAACATTAGTTAGTATAAATAGAATGGTTTTGGTGTCACAATTGAACCAAACAACGAATATTCAATAATTTTTTTGGGTTTGCATTATTTTTCTCTGAGTTTTCGTTGTTTTTTTGGTCGTGGTTTGACAATGGCACCGAGGGTGTTTGGAAGGGGGTAGAGTGAGCCCTTCCGCTTCCCTCACTCATCGTACGAAACACATCTCTAATAGCTACTTTATATATAATAGCTTCTGTGAGAGGGTGGTACTACCTCGGTGAGCCAGCCCTTATATAAGCTGTAGTCAATTGGCTACAGATCGGCTCTATAGATAATTCTTTGATAAAGGTTGCATTAAAAGTTTATCATAAAGTATAGACTACCATGACCTTTCCGATATCGTGTCGGAGGATCTAAAACCGCTCTGGTTTAAACCGCCCGACCATATGCATGCATGCATATGCGTGAACCACTACACCGTGTACGGATTGTGCGGACGTGTGTCACAACTTAACATATGACTGATCGCTGATGAATGAACTTGGACCGTCACGCAGTGGACCGGTCAATTATAAACCTTGATCATAATATACACACGAACACATATGGAAACAATGGAAGTAAACATTTCGACGACTTCTTGGCGCAGAGGTTCGAGCGTAGGCCGCTCGGCTCGGCCTTTTAGTAATTCGCCCTGGTCTGGGTGTCACTGGGATCGCCCCTAGTCCATTATACGTTACCCATAGTATAAGCGACGCGTTACTTAGATTAGGACCTTACAGTCGGTGTGTCAGTCTCGCGATATTTATTTATATTTAACGGTTGGGGGCGAACCATTACCCGTTGATCATCTGGTTACTGGTACTGCGGTTCCAGTGGGTTTGATGGTGGTAGGGCTAGGTTGTAGCCACTGACTACAGCTCATATACGGGAGGCACCACCCTCTCACAGAAGATCGGCGTAAATTAGATAACTGCGTTTTGTCCGATAAGTGAGGAGGCCTACCTTTCCCCATTCCCTCTGTCCCATTCAGGTAGGCAACGTGCAGCGTGCAGCGAGCAATGCCTTCAGTATTTGCAAGCATCTATAGTTAGGTTACAATAACAGCTTAACATCAGGCGGTTCGTACGCTTGTTACTATTCATAAATAGTACTTAATTTTCATAAATGTTACTAGTTGCTATTCATAAATGCTTTGTTGTCTTACATTTTGAGTTTGTGTTTGACTTTGTTGTATAAAAAAGTACACCCACATTTCACCAATGATATTTAGATTAATATTTGCAGTGGGCTATTGTCATTTTACCACCGGACACATTCCTTCTCTCCTCCACTCGAGAGGGATTCAAGCCATAGACCATCGCAGTAGTCTAGTACAGATTGGTACACTCCACTTTTATACCCATAAATGTGCAGCTTTCATCACAATGTCACCTTCACCGTTCAGCCAGTGATAATCTTTGTCGGGAATAAGATACGCAAATGAAATCCGCCAAATCCCAGAGGTGCGGTTGGAACCTGCACTGTTGCCTGTTATTCTAAAACACTTATGACAATAATTATATTGCCATATAAATATATGCTAACATATAGCTAAGACAAGCTAAGCAATTACTGTGATGTTTGTCTCCCATTTAGGTATTCTTCCTCATTTGTTTGTTTCATGACACTGACTCATACATATTCATATATCATAAATATTTAATAAGTCACCATCGAGTTGTTTCTCGTTGATGGTATAATCATACTTAAAAATAGCTCAATATGCCCATCTAAGCAATCTTCTAAGATAATAATAATGGTTCTACGAATAGATGACGCTCTACGTTTAGAAAATTAAATAAATAGCGGTTTCACAACGTAATAAAGTGCAATTCAGCTCGCACATTGGTACATGCACTAAATTCTATGTACCTACTCTAGTTTCTCTTTCTTTCGCGTGACTTGTATCGTTTCTAACACGCTGCAACGTATTCAGTGAGTCCACCAAGGCGAAGCCGCCAATGTAGATGCAGCTTCTTATCCTTTTACCTAAATTTCAGAGTGCAGCCAGGCCTGTCCTTCTTTGTACCCTAATTCCCAATTTTATTTAGCATCGCCTTCGCGTCTACTTTCCGTCGATATATACCTACACCCCAGGTGTTCATAATTCCTACAATTTTATCATTTTTCTCATTCATTCATCGTTATTCGTTAGAAGTGTATTGATTTAGAAATAACAAAGACCAGCAAATACGATTTATTAATTAAAATAACGTTTTTCTTGTAAACAACATTGAAGAAACAGTACTAAAGTCGTGCGCCCGCGCAGGTTGCTGGGTAACGTCATCGTGTCACCTTGCTTCGCCCACGCTCTACTGCAAAAATTATTTATAAACACGACAAACTTACATTCACAGCTAAACCAATCAACTTTCGACCTTAATATCTAGTAATAAATATTAATAGATATTTCCAATAATTATTTATTACTCAATAATTTCGCGTATACATCTAAGTTACACCAAATTACACTTTAATGCCTCATATTAAGGTTGAATGGGGACGAAAAATACTTTATTGTAGAGTGCTTGTAGGTGGACAATCTATGAGGCATCTTCAGAGTTAGAAACTGTATAAGGCAAAAAGCTTGACCGACGATTTTATACAAAGTCTAAAATAACCGCCTAGCCTTCATCGGGAATGTGCAGAGTTCACAGTTAAGAAAAATCTGACTTTTACTTGAGACCATGATCTAACTTCCTTGCGAACTTTAAGGCGAAGATTCTTCTTAAAACTATCACTTCGCTCGCAGTTTTGAATGAAAATGTACCTATCAAGTAACATTAAACAGCAGAAAAAATCTGTACTACGCGTGGGCACTCACGCGCCAAGGTGACGACTTTAGACCAATCAAAATCCGCAATTCTCGTGACGTCATAGTGTCCTGCGCCCGCGCACAGCACGTTTGAAAATCGAACGATTCACGTTTATGGGTATGAATGAAGTACTTTGTCGTTACAAATATGGACGCATGTTTATTAATGAGTGGATTAATGAGAAATTGTTTGTGATTTATCTAGGATGAATAGGTTTTTTCTGATGAGGTAGTCCTTTAACTGGCACACGGCCATATTTAGAATTTTATCTCAGAAATACATTACACGGATACAGTTGGACAAATTGTAATAACTCTGATGACGGAATTTCAGGCCTCCTGAGGGTAGAGTTCCCATGCAACACGATCGGAAACCATTACCTGCAGATGCGACAAGGGGCTTATTCACAGTCCACGGAAAGTTTCCGATATCGGAAATGACAACTTCCATCCTTCTTTTACAAATGAATTAGAAGAAGGATGAAAGCTGTTGTTTCTGAAGCGGAAACTTTCCGACAATTGTTAATATACCCCCTGATACCCATCCCGATGTTTACCAGTATACCTCATGTTCTACAGGTATATATATAAACTAGCGGCCCGCCCCGGCTTCGCACGGGTACATTACGGTTACATTATTGGAGTTTTAGTAAGGATCCCTAATTTTTTTAAAAATATAATATAGCCTATGTCACCCGGGGATAGTGTAGCTTCCCAACAGTGAAAGAATTTTTCAAATCGGTTCAGTAGTTTCGGAGCCTATACATTACAATCAAACAAACAAAGTTTTCCTCTTTATAATATTAGTATGATAAATAGTTCTTCGGTAGGTACGTATGCTATATATGCCGATTTTAATCATTTGCTTTTGGTGTTTGAGTGGATCCCTTGGTGGCTTAGATTTACAAATGGACCCGGTTGGTGACGTTATTACGTTGCAAGTGGGTTCTAGGTAGGACACGACAACGTCTTGCGGACAGCTAGTATCTTATATAATTGCTAAACAAAATAAACTTTTATTCTGAAAATTTAACATAGTTCAAAATTAAAAAGCAATTGCGATAACAGTATACACCTGTAACTTGTACTAGAGACTGTATGTAAACTGTCACCAAGGCCGTTCCTCGGTAAAAACAGTTGGAATGTATGTGGGACTGATAACGCTAATACAGCCTGCTTAATATTCAACTAACATTACTATTCAGACATTAGAACAGGTTGGAGAACGGCGCGCGAATGGTAAACGTGACTTGAAATAGATTTTACGAGTTTTTGGCAAAAAAACACATTGTTCTGATTGCATAATACTAACAAGGATCACTTCACAGTGTTCGTTATAATATAACACCGCCCCTGATATCCAAGGGGTAGGTAAAAGTATCTACAGTTCGCCGATGTTGTTTTGTCCCAATGTAATCGCCGTAAAATAGCTATGATAGCTTCACTTCACAACTACCAAGGTGTTCTCAGACATGCATGTATAAGAAATAACTTATCTATAATTGTAATCATATGAAACTACATTCAAATAACATTATACCGACTAAACGTGACCGAAACACAACATATGCACATTAGAGTCTGAATAAACAAAAACTGGATCAAATTGGTGCTCTAAGGATTGCGCAAACGCAACAAAACGGCTCAGCAGGGCTGCGGCCGGCGTTCACCTGAATTGCGAATATCTTAGCATTTATGTTACCCTAGTACTCATAGGTATGACAGTTTAAAATTGGATGTAATAAACATTTTGCACGAAAAAGCTTCATAGGTAGGGGTTGCCACGTTTTTTTAAAAAAAATTAACTTAGTTAATCGTAGTTAGTTAGTGGACACATCAGTAATAAGTAGCATAAACGCATATTGCTGGTCATTTTCTTGCAAAAGGGATGAGTTGCAAATCTAGAAGACTGTTTTGGCATCGCTTTGTATTTATGTGACCTTGGTACTTTAAAGGAAATTCTAATCAAGTTGGTTACCATGCGATTTAAGAATAGTCAAGATAAAGTAAATAAATGGTCAATAACAGTCTCTTTCTGTCTAACCCCTATCCTGCCAGGTAGAGAGAGATAGAAAATCTGAAAATGGCAAAAGAAATCGGAACACAACCTTTGGTATAGCAAGCATCTATAGGCTACATTAACTATTTCGGGTGGGTCGCTGGCTTGTATGCCGAATTTGCTGTATTTTAAAAAAATCCGAGAAAGGATATAATATGTTCGTTCACACGCTTGGACAGTGATAATGTCAGCCCTGATTATCACCGAGGCCGCGAATTGTCACGAACGTACTCAGTAAGGACAGGTCTGTGTTAACACAATACAATTTATGCCACACATACCAGTTTGTATAAAAGATGACATTACCAAAGGTCGTATGTTTTGTTGGTATTGAGACATCAGGATACCTTTTACCCTTTTTCTAGATAAATGTAGGGTTTTTTTTCTATTGATAAAATATTATATAAGAGCTATTCAGTGACTGAATAAACGAGTATATTATATGGGTATACAACATATGTGTTTTTTTATCACAAAACTGACTATCCCACCAAATACTTCTATCAGATTGTACCAGGGTCTCATGACCGGTAGGTGGTACTAAAAGGTACACTGACCTCAGTGTCAAAGATATTATGTTTCAGTAAAACCTAAGACATTCAAATGATTATTTCTTTGATCTAAGAGAGGACTAGTACTACTGTAGTGGTTGGTCATATTCTCTTTGGTAAATGTTGGTTCCTCGGATGGTCGATAGGAGCGCTACACAATTTGCCATAGAAATATTTTGCGTACCTATACATTTTAACGGATTTAGTGATCGTGTGAACTCATACTAGAGCTACAATTACATTGCAAAACTATCCTGTTATGTACTCATAAAATATTTCATACGAACATGTTAAACGTCTACCTTATGAAAGTTGATCGATTATTCAATATCAAAGTTGCAATAACATTTGACACGAAAAAACCTTTAACTGTCGACACTGACGGTTGGTCAAGACTACCGCAAAAACTGTTACATAATTATATCGAACCAAACGTCTTCATTCCGTGTTACATTGATCGATGTAATGTTAAACGCCAATAGTGTTAAAAGTGGGCCGCATTTACAACCGAGAGGACCCGGGTTCGATGCTCATCCTGGTTTTTAAATTACTGACGTGAGCCCACCTTATATCACAGTGAATTTCAGTTCAAGTAACCGGTTTAAAGATATTGCGTTTATTACAAAGTCGTGTCTCAGTTACTATTCCTAATCATCGGTCCTTAACAAACTTAACACTAAAGGATAGAGCTCATAGAGTCATCACGAGCCAGCGCTCGGACGGCTCCGACAGAGCACCTGCATTCGTACATCGAAGGCCGCGTGTCGCAAGCGGACGCGATCTGTTCCACATGCGGATTGGCCAATTTGTCAGTGTTTTAATACCTATTTGCATCTCTTTAGCGGTGGGTGCGGCTGGACTTGATCTGTACCACTGACGGGGGATTCGAACGCACGCGCGGTTGATGGCCGAGTTGTTGCTCTGTCAGAACAACTGGGACCCAATTCTATTAACCGCTGGCATCGCGATCGACTCGCTATACGTAAAAACTGACGTACCGCGTATGTGGATACGTCAGTTTTGATAGAATCTCTCTGATGGGTTAGGGTCAAAGCAGCAGAGTTTGTAAGTAAAACGTATTTATTGAAATATTAAATCATATCAGAACACAACAGTTTGGCAATCGTATACGACATGACAGTTGAGCTTAGACCATTTATCTACACCTCTCTGCAGTTGAGTAATCATAGTCTTCTGGTTTTGTGTTTAGCTATAAAACTTCTTGGTTTTCATTTAGTTACAACATAGAAAATCTGTCAAAACTGACGTATTCAGATATGCGATAAAGTCCGTCTCACGAAAGAAGTCCTCCAGACGCGGCGCCACAGTCATGCGACGAAATGTTGTTAACCTCCATTATTTTAGACTCCCCAAAAACTCAATGTTTTATCACTGTAGGATGAATTCAATTTTATTATTACAGTAGTTTATTGAAATTTATATACATGAAAACAGTTAAATATAATAGATTGACGTCGTAACGAAAATTAGTTCCACTTATTGCCGTAGGTCTTCTTTCGTGAGACAGACTTTACATCAGTTTTGACGTGTTGCGAGTCGATAGAGATTCCAGCGGTTAACAGAGTTGGGCCCCTGACTCTCTGACATGACTCTACAACGGTACGTCAAAGTTCTTCGCTAAATCACGTTTTGTAGAAGAACTATTGATCGGTGATAACTTTCCAGACGAACGGTTCGTCGATTGACAGTTACTTCTCTTCAAAACTTCTGAAACGAAATTTATCTGCTACCTACTAATTGATTGCAAATATCTAAACGTTCTAACTACTTCGTTTAAAATGTAAACGGCTTAGACAGATCTAGAGGAGAGTATCAGAGAGATGAGTATTCAATGAATATAATAAAAAACAAAACATAAGCTAGATAGAGTTCACAAACAGTGACGTGACGACATAGCCTTTGTAGCGGATCAAATGTGGAGTTGGAGAATTGAGGGAGGAGGCTTTTTAACACCAAGAGCGGTTTTTTACAAAAACCTCATTACAGAACACACTTTATCAAAGAAAAAAAGAGTCTTGACAGACGGGACAGATGGACAACAAAGTGATTCTACAAGAGTTCCGCTTTTTTTTCCTTTTGAGGTACGTAAGCGTAACCCGTAAAAATTGAGGATAAAAAACATTTTTTCCAGATTCCCTAAAAAATCTTTTGATTGACACTACTTACGAAAAGCGAGCCAAAACCAAAAAAAGGTACTTTTTGTATTCTGTGCATACTATAAGTCTTACCGTCAATCATTGTGTTATGCTATCCGGAGGCACTTGAAATACGCCTTATATCTTACGTCTTCATCTTAAAATCCTTGCTTTTATGTTGTCTTGGTATTTTTACTGGCCGAAGTTTATTATTTTTATTTATCTTTAAATAAATGTGAAGTACCTACCTATTTGTCTTTTTTTGTAATTTCAGGACTCAGTTTGTGATAAAAATAGACTTTAAATTGCAATAAATGTTTTATCTTACTCGTTAAAATGCAAATATACTGCAATTGTTATCCAATATTGCCATATTTAGCGACCAGTCGTTCCGAAATTCGCTGGCTGATAACAAACATGGAGTGCGCAATAGTGCAATATTTGCAATACGCAATTTTACACAGACAACTGTGAAATGGATTGCTTTGTCGTTATGTATGGTATGTGACATGGCTACTGGTTATTCAAAGGTAATCTAGTTGTTTACTGATGTCGTTAAGACTGACTGCATTTGATTTTGAGACTATTATTATTTTGTTTGTATTGTGCTACTATAAAGTTTGAAGTCATAATATATCTAAGAAATTACGTAGAACCATATATTTTTAAAATATAAGTAAGTAGAGGGACTCATATCAATACAAAATTAAAATTAGATTTGGTTTACACAAACGCCCAAAATAAATTGAAAACATATTTTTAAAAGGTAAGTGGCAGAAAACCTTTTAACATACTTTTGAAGGGAGAACACACCGCACTTATTAAATACTAGCGGCCCGCCCCGGCTTCGCACGGGTACATTGCGGTTATATTATTCGAGTTTTAGTAAGGATCCCTTATTTTTTTGAAAATATATTATAGCCTATGTCACCCGGGGATAGTGTAGCTTCCCAACAGTGAAATAATTTTTCAAATCGGTTCAACTACTCGGAGCCTATTCATTACAATCAAACAAAAAAAGTTTTCCTCTTTATAATATTAGTATGATTTAAACAGAATAAATAAGAAAAAGTACCAGGTCCGCATACAAGAAAGGAGCTTAATCGTTAAATAGCGGGCCCCACCCACACGCACAATGCGAAACGTGTAATATGATTGACGCACTGCGCACGCGCGATGTTAAACTATTATTACAGGTTTTGATATCTCCATCGCGACATGGACATGATCTTTATGAGTGAGAACATTATAGAGGCATTTTAATTATATTTTATTTTAACAAAGTAGTTCTAGTGACTTTATTATGTTCGTTTGAATATAAACTCGGCTAGAGTTCAACCGCACCACGTTTTAATTATCTATTGTTAGAATTTATACTAATACTTTAATTTGTGCTCAACTATGCTTAACGCAAAGAAGGCTAAACAATTTTAAGTTTTTAACAGTGACACAAGTTTTAATAATACTTCTACACCTACATTATTAAATGATGCACAAATACGAGTCTTATTTACATAACACCACATAATACTAGCGACGAATTCATTTAATTGCATCGCTTTGTTTTAATTAGCGTTGATAAAGCGTTTATAATTTGTTTTCGCGTGTTTAGGTCGCCTAAATGGGTGATATAATGCCGTGGGAAGAACAGATAACAAATAAAGTTACTTAGTCAAACAGATGGTGAAACGATTATAAGTAATACTGGTTTATAATAAATGCACCAATTGGAATGTTGGTAAGGACGAAACAATTTCTCCAGGATACATATTGATGATTTTATTTATACCCTTATGTAGATCGTCCAAGTCAAAACCTAGATATGAAATACGATGTAAAAACACCTGCATTATCTCTGGTATTTACATGTAAGTTACTTTCTTTAAAAATGCAACAAATAATGGACCCACCATCCAAAAAAAGCCAGATCCCTCTGTCTCGACAAACAATTTTTTTCAAACCTGACTTTACCCCTATGCTTAGATTTCCTCCAATTTATGGGATCCTGGTACCCAATATAAACTGTCATCACATCGGGAAGTGTTCAATATATATTGGTTTTATATAAAAAAATACCAACCAGCAATGCGCGCACCGACCCAACGCCGGCCTCAAGGCTGTTCACTTTCTCTGCTCAGTGTTTTTGTTTCAGACGCTGGCGGCGCCGGCTCACATCAACCTGAGCTTGCGGCAAGCGGCAAGTGCTTTTCTTGTCTGACGCCAGGTTCATCAAACTTGAGAAATAAAATGGAGCTTGGAAAAAGTTGGGAAAATGGGGTCAAGTACGGTGCATTCATAGGATATGATTCTTCTCAGCGGTCTTGTGAACTTTTGAGTTAAGTTGCAATCCGATTCTTGCTTGCTAAGTTTTAACGCCAGGGGAATTTATCATTACTTAAAAAGTCGTTCCCCATCGACCTTTTAAAAAATATGTAGGCATAATCTAGAATATGTTATATTTGTATTATATTTTTAACTAGATTATTAAACTCTGAAAATTATAAGGTCATGTAAAATATAATTAATTTCAAATATCAAAAACGTTGTCCGTCCTGATTAATAGTCTACGTTGACCTTCCAAATCCTTGACGTGTAATTGCTAAAACGCAATAAATCCAACACAAGTATTACATATATTACTCGACTATCAACATATTATATTATTTAAACAACTTAAAAACCCGTTTTGAATGCACATTTTTAACTTTGCATACATTAGGATTTTGCTTCTCAAAAACACACCTGGAAAGGTCTCGTTGATGTCTTTTATACGTGCCACTGCATGTCCATATCAATGCTTGTAATTTTAGTTTATTCTGAGGCGATGACGTCACCAGGACACGGTTGGCCGCAGCCTCCAGCCCACGTTACGCCTGCGCACATGGATGCTTTTTGCTCGGTCGGGTTATGTTCGTAATGTAGGCTGAAAGCGGGATTGTTTGCTACTCCGTAAAAAATCCTCACATTTGTCATAAGATCATTTCACACAACCCTAACTTAGCGTTCATCTCTACTATTTTATTTTTGTCTCCATCGTCACTGAATTTTAAAACACATAAATAATGCTGAAAAACAATCCTGCAAATTATTCCCAATAAATTTTGTATGCCAATTCCATAAAAAAACATAATGACCGTGACATATAGCCCAGATTATGTCACAATTTATTATGATTTGCACTTTAATATCAAACACTAATTTCACAACAAATGTGGCATTTTAATGGCGCTTATGAAATCGCTGGCGGTGCGACTGATGCCGGAAATTTATGCAAAAACTTTGCTCTAATGAGTCTACGTCTGAATCCTTTTGGCTTCTTGCAGCTCGCGAGGAAAGGTTTAACGATTGACTTACTGAGAGGAACGTTGGTAATTGTATTAACACCAATAAGTAAATAATATACTTTCCAATTTAATTCAATACAGGTGATTGGTGATTTACCCCCAAAAATGGAGACTAAAGGATGTTTTTATGCGAATGTATCGTCAGTGCAAGTTTACGGTACCTCAACATCTACATCAACTATTATCACAGCTCCATTTACACCGAACGTGACATCAGCTGGAAACGATGACTGAACGAGATACCCTTGGAGTACCTTCCGCGTAGTACTGCGAGCCTGGTGACTGTTCATCTAGATGTAGGTAGGTATAATATAGTATCATAATGATGATATTTATAAGACCTTTATGGAATAACCACAATAATACAATTTTGTTAAAAGTTTATATACTGCATCGCTATTCGACACCTGTTCCATTGGGACCAAAATTCATCGGTATAACGGATGACTATTCCATTAACTTGTATCATTCGCTTGGAATCTGACCATAGATACGCATGAAATGAATTCCAGTAGCTGTCTATTCTTATCAGTTTAAAAACAAACCAGTTCTTAATACCAGGAAAATGTGAATGCCAGGAGATCATAATCTTTAATCATGGAATATCCCGGACATGAAGTATATAGAGCACTCTAGCAAAGTGAACGTCGAAATTATAGCCAAGCTTTGTCATCCACATTAATTTAATTCCTGTTGATTATGTTATCCTGGTATTTCTTACCCATATTTTATACATACACCGCTTAAAGTGCCAGTCAACCCACCCCCGAGACTTGTGGGTTTTAATTCTATTATAGGGTGTACGAGCTCTTGGTATTTTTACCACGCAAGGTTCTTTGAGACATTTCCTCCTCAGTACAAAATATATTCCACATAGACATTTAAAATCAGACATTCCTTGTAGGTGTCAAGTTGTGACCGTGTTAAAAATATATACACGTGTTTCCGTCCTTATATATATACTTGCTCACAAAGCCGTCCAATCAAATTAATTGCTTTTATAAAAACACGCTTATAAAATAAACAACCTTCCAGCAGAAATATAAAGTCACATAAAAACATACTTAATCTCTAAATAATTCAAGCAGCCGACAGGGGTTCCCGTAGGTTCCACGGACGAGAAATTTGGATCGAATTGATTTAACCAGTCGCCTCGGGATGATGCCAGTACAACAAAATGTCTACGATAGTAGCCAGCCAAGCATTGGGCTAACGAGCTTGTAAATGATGGTACATATATATCTACGTATCTACATATTATGGTCTCGTTTGATCATAGAATATGACTGATATGTAGAGTCCGACAAGATGCGGCAAGTATAGTTTATCTTTAGTCACATGTGTTCAGCACTTACAAACGCTATTTTTTAGCTCACAAAAGATAAATAACTAGACATTTTACTCCGTCATCACAGAATGCACAGTTTTCCTCAATTATAACAAGTAACGACCTTTACTAAAACTGATGGGACTGATAAAGCCTAAACAAGGCAAATTGTTTTAGGTATAATATGAAAACATATCGCATATGGTATAAACGAGCTAGGGATCAGACTGATACAACTTGGTATCTCGGACGTTAATAATAAAGCAGACGGAGCGCGCATAACTAGTGAATACCTAATAAAAGTAATACCAAATAACATCCATTCTGATTATTTTTTAGACAAGTTCCATGTGTTTTACATTTTTACGAATAAATATGACATAAATACAATAATAGTTTTTAATAAGTGTGTTATACCACAAATCCTTACACCGTTCATAGATCTCTACACTTTTCTATTTTCTTAAGAGAGACTACACTGTATGACAAAACTCTATATAATACCCTCCATATAACACGCAATAATTTAGTAAGTAAGTACCTTTAGAGATCTGGTAAACTACACTGCAGGTACCTATTAATATCGATCGTCAAAGGTTAACGTAGAATGTACAAAAGGTCCGTTGTACTATTAAAATTTTATAACTCAATACATTTATAACGCTAAGTTTGCATTGTAGGTCGGCTACGAAACGTTCAGTTTGCATTGATGAAACATGTGAACCGATTGAAATTGTTGTCCAAATTTTTCGGCAGCTCAAACAGGGATAAGAACATAATTTAATGTAAGGATGTAAGTACATGTGCAAATTTCAAATTACTCAAACGTGTCTTATATATATATATATTCTATATATATATATATATATATATATTAGTAGCCAACCACGCATTGAGTTATCGAGTTATTTATAAAACTATATTAAATATTATAAACCTCAGCGGTCTTAAGTAATTCCTTTTAAGCTTGCCCTTGTATATGTAAATGTTAATACCCACTTACGTTCTTTTTTCTATTAGGCTGATGTTTTTTTTAAATAAATCCAATGTAATTTAACCCTAATTAACTTATCAAAATTTAATTTAAGTATATATTTACATTAAATAAAGAAAAAAAAAAGTTAATATTCTTTGAAAAATCTTATTACATTATTATAAAACCACTTAATTATATTTTAATAAAACAAAATCTAACTCACCGAAAAGTCCTTTCCGGGCACGAACGGTGACAGTTCAAACGGTACTAAGAATAAAACTAAAAAACACACAACACTAATCACAGAATAAAATCTAAGCCAATAACCGTGATAACACCGATTCAATTCCAAAATAATGCACTATATTTTTTATTAATTCTTATCACAATTACACTATTAAAAACATTTTTGTGCTGGCAATCGATGTAACACTCAAAATCGGCGCGAAATTTGACAGTTCCAAAAACAAGATGGCGTACACCTTCTCTCGTCCGTAGCTCGAGGTCGACTGAATGATTTAAATCGAGTGAGAGAACACCTATTACGTAGCGAAAAGGCTTCGCTGCAAGGAAAACAGCTCTGCTTTACCTGGCCAAATGTGTTTGTCATACAGCCAAATTGGTTAATGTAATCATTGGGATTAAAGATTTGTATGATGTCATGGCGACGTTAAGTCACTCGTTAGTGGGCAGCGAGTGCTCGAGGCGCCTCTTGCGGTTAGGTGTTAGTTTAGTTTTTGTAGGTGTGACATATTTTGGATAGTCATGCATAGGGTTGCCACCCCCACAATACAATATAGTGTCCGGAGCGTTTGGGTAAAAGGACTCATTCGCCCAAATGACAAAAAAATTATTTGCAACCTTCCATGCCCATATTTCTAAAATAAGTCCCTTATTTTATCTATAAGAAAGTGTTCTTCATATTTCTCAACACTGTTTTCCTAAATTTAGTTATGATGTTTTTAGACTCTTTTGAACAGATACTCCTTAGTAGAGTACAATATTAAAATTTGGCACTCCCTATATTATTTTCATGGGCATAAACTGAGCTCACAATCTATAGCCAACCCTCTTCAGAATAGGGGGGAAGGCTTAAGCAGTCACGTCGCAATATTTCTGTGTCCAAGCTTGCCATAAAGTATGGACATAATATTATCTATTATATTCGCTGTAGAAAAGGGTAGCAACCCTAGTCTTGACTCTTGAAATTTCTAATGAGTCCCTGGACGCATGACGCATCATCTAGTAGGTACCCAGTGTGATTGCGCGTAGGCTGCTCGAATCACGGCACCAATAGCTGCGGGTTCGATTCTCGTCGCAGAAAATTTTGAAAATGCTGTTTTCGTATATTGACCTGATCTGAGCGAAACTGAGATTTGGTTAATACATTGTAGCCATAGTGAAACAAGCGTAACTCAGTTTTGGGGTCACGAATGTTTTTCAGTTTGGCTATATTTACTATTTATTAAATTAAATTTATAAAGTATGCAAATTAGCTGTAAAATAAACTACAAGGCTAGGTTCAAAATGACTCCTTTTGATACATATTTATGCTCGCAAACTTTCAGTGTTACCAATAAAATATAATTTTCATTGCTTCTAGCGCATACAAAGTAACAGAAGTTAGAACGTCTATTACAGGTTTGAATACAGAGCTCATAATGGAAGTAACACGACTTTCCTATTAAATAATTCCAGCGAAATAACATAGGCAAGTTACAGTGGGATGCGGTGTTTTCGACCGATAAAAAACCACATGAACACTCCAAATTATGGACCCCACTGCCTTACCTAACTACAAAATTATGCTGATTTCGGATGAGAGTCCAGCGAAGCTAATCGCAAATCGAAATAAATGTCATTAGTAGAGATTACATTAAAATTCCACAGCAACATTTTTGAATCTCCCTTGAGCCTTTAATAGAATTGAATGATATAATTTATAAAATTTGGCATCACTCCTTCACTCAAGTGTTCCGCTGGTTACCTCTTCGGGGAATTAAATACATACTTGATAGTGTATTATTATTATTAAGAATAATCACACTACTATAGCCATCTTTTATCGAATAGATAATACACGTCATAAGCGCTCTCTAGTGATGAGTAGCATATCGCAAATTCAATTATAATACCACCAGCGCCTCTATTGTAAAATTTACGGAACAAAAATTTTACTTACGCGGCGCGCATAATGATACTATTTTCACGAGATCTCTCTATTGCTAGGAGCTTTTCGCAACAGAGGACAATATAAATCAGTCGGCTTATACCTTATTATGATCTCTCATTGACGTTCTGAAGATGAAAAAAAAACCTTAGCTTCCGAAATGTGACATCGTTGACCTATTTTTTGTACACTTTAGTCAATTTCTAACGTAACAATACAAAGCAATAATGTGTTGAGAAATAAATACATTAATTCTATTTATTTTTATAAACGTTATCGTGTTGTGAGGACATAAAAATGATTATTGTTATTCCCTTATCAATTCAGATAATTTTATATTGTTAAATAATCCTACCCTACCTTTTAAGTGCAAAGTTATAGATTTTATACTAATCTTCATATTACTGTTATATTTTCTTACGTAGCTACTGTTAAATTTATATTCTATAAAAAATGTCCTTTGTCAAATGTTGTTTTGAAGCTGGAGAGGGCCACGATTTTTTGGAATCTTTTGTCCAAAAATGTACAGATCCAGGATGTAAGTATTTTTTGTCACTAAAAGCTTAAATTAGCGCTTTATTTTTAATTTAATTAGTTACAGATGAACGTTGCTCTGCTCACTATAAGTACATATGTTCTATTGTTATTTTCATTTGCATTATTGATTACCGAGTTGTAATTGCCGCCAAGGGCGCAAAGTTCACTTCCTTCTAACTCGACTTCCGGGTTGCATTGTGAATCGAAAGTAAAAAAATATTTATTATTATTAACAAAATTTATGACTTTATACAAGCTATATTAGGATCTTTTCAGTTCCATGCGTGAGAACCATGATACTTACATAATATAGTCATTTTTATAATTATTTCTCATTTGTTGAGTTGTTATCCTGAGTAATCGAAATAATAAAAGAGGTTTGCTTCGAACATTCGGATTCCGAACGGAACGCAGCATAAAAAAAATCGATTGACTGACTCAGACACTGTCATAATATTTTTGTAGCTAATGGGAAGTGTTATTTAGTGTTTTAACTTATAAAAGTTACAACACAAAGAATATAATGGCTCAAGGTATGTATTGAATTATTGTAATATTAATTTATTGACACTATTTCAAAGAATTTTGTTTACTAGACAGACTTTGACGTATGCTAGACTGTGGCGCCATCTTGATTTTCTGTCATTCATCGATAACAGCGTGTTTTCGTAGCGTTTTCTACTCGCATTAACGTGTTTTTTAACATAAAAAGTCAAGTAAATGGCTACAAAAAGTAATAAATAGTGTTGATGTTATGGTGTAGCATACACATGGAATAAATTTGACTTATAAAACTTGTATGTAAAGTGAAAGTAAAGAATCTTCGAAAATGACTGCTGCCACGGCTCAAAATCAAGCGAAATCCACAACAACTGCACCTGCGAAGCCCCAAAAAAACTATGGGAAGATCATACTCACGCTATACAACTGTCTTTTACCTGAAAATGTGTTCAAGGAGACGCCCTCTCAAGCCGACGGTCTTGACATCGAGACCGAGACGGACCTTAGGATCTTAGGATGTGAATTGATTCAGACCGCCGGAATCCTGCTCAAATTGCCCCAAGTCGCTATGGCTACCGGTCAAATATACCTTCAAAGGTTCTACTACTCGAAATCTTTCGTCCGCTACCCTATGGAGACAATGGCTATGGGTAGCATCTATTTGGCATCAAAAGTCGAAGAAAAGCCTTGTAGAATCAGAGACGTGATCAATGTGATCCACCACATCAAGCAAGTGAGGGCTCAGAAGACAATCAGCCCTCTTATTGTTGACCAAAACTACATTGAACTAAAAAATCAGGTCATTAAAGCAGAACGTCGGATTCTCAAAGAGCTTGGCTTCTGTGTGCATGTCAAACACCCACACAAGCTCATTGTGGTCTATTTACAACTGCTGCAATATGAAAAGCACCGGCAGCTCATGCAGATGGCATGGAATTACATGAATGACGCATTGAGAACTGATGTCTTCATGAGATTCCCACCGGAGACTATAGCATGCGCTTGCATCTATTTGACAGCTCGAAAGATTGGCTTAGCTCTTCCAAACAACCCTCACTGGTTCTTACTATTCAAAGTGAGTGAAGAAGACATCCGTGAAGTCTCATTCCGCATCCTACAGTTATACAAACGAGTCAAAGTCAACCCTGAAGAATTGGAAAGTAAAGTAGACCAGTTACGTAAGATATACCAAGCAAACAAACATATCCAAGCTCAAAAAGACCGCGAGAACTCTAAAGCAGATGAGAAAAAAGCCGAATCTCCAACTGCTTCCACTTCGAAAGAGTCTAGACGGGACTCCAAAAAGGATAAGTCACCTAAGACTCCACCTTTATCTTCAAAATACTACAGCAGTCATAAATCAAAGAAGGAACATAGATCACGGTCTCCATATGAAAGAAAGAGAGAGTATTCTAATAAGAGACACAAGTCCAGGTCCCGGGATAGAGAGTTGGATCGTTCCCGGGAACGAAGACAGGACGACAAGAGAGGACGAGGCACCTCTAGGAAGTATGATGACTATGATAGAGCCAAGTCTAGTAGAGACAATAGGGAAGATAAACGTAAACATTAGATTATAGTACTTAGTTGTGATTTTCTGAATATAATTAATTTTAATTTTATTAAGTGTTTGTTTTGTTATTCCTCTACCTAGTTGCCTTGGAGAAGGCAGGTCTTTTCAAACTTTGCTCTAAAAATTAAAGTAAATTGTTACACTGTTAGTAAAAAGTGACCCTGAAGTGTTTTCCTGTCTGAACTTTGTTCGGCAGTATAGAGTACAGAGACTACAGAGAACCTACCATACCCACACAATAAATGCAATTATTTTCAGGTCACACTCGTAATAGGTAAAAAAGTAGTTAGTGACCTACCTACTTGTTTAATTATTTATTCCCTATTATTGTTAAAATAATAATTACCATACCTAATCATATAAAGTACACCTATTTACCTACCTCTTTTTTATAATTCATATTTTTCATTGTCCGAAAATAGGTGCCTAGGTGCCGTGCCTACTTCAATTTTAATGTCGAGTATGGACTTCCTCTACAGATTTTGTTTGAGACTAATCCGGAATGCGGTGTTCGTCAGAATAGTTTTGAACTATTTTTTACGATTTAAGATTCAACCGCACGGCAGCGGAGCGGCGCGATGACCCGACGCTAACAAAATATAATGTTAACATGAAATCTAATGAAAAGAGTCAATTAATGCTCACACAGACTCTTGTGCCTCACTATGAGAAAAAAGACAACACTTGTAAACATCTGCTCGACTACCGAGAACACACGAGTTCTGGAATAATAATATCGATAACTATAAACGAGTCACCCTCCCATCCCTTCCAGCCTCTGGTTCTATTTTCGGTGGGCCTGTGCCGATTATATATAGTCAGTCAGTTGTCAACCCGCTACTCGTGAGCTCAATCCATAGGTCAAAGTTTAAAACAGTGAAAATGATTGCTTCAGTATTCTTTGAAATTAATTTTGTGATAACTTGATGTGATTTACCTTATTTCTATATTTCTTGTAGCTCGCTGCACTCTTGTAACTTATAAGTATTTGCCTAGTTAGTAGGAAGTAGGAACTTGTCTAGAAAAGGGTTCTAGTATCGATGAATGTGTTTATTACTTTTTATATTAGCCTATACATAGGTTGTTCCACTCTTCAATAAAAGCTCCCCCCTTTTATTTTCCACACTGATCTGCCCAGGTAAAGTTCCGGCCACGTGTTTCCCACGTAGGTATATTACTTGATTGAAAGTAAATTAAATTCTTCTGCCATTGGCTGTTGTGCAGGTTCAAACCACGGAGTTTCGAGTTTCATTTGTCAATCCGCAAAACTTCGTAATGAAATCACACTAGTGACAGAAGCGGACTAGCAGTCTTGGCCGCCCTAGGCCGGGTATAGTACCTACCTATCCGCCGCCAGTACTTACCTACTTTATATGGTTAAGTGTCGTCACATGTGTTGCATTAGTATATTTTTTGCTACGATCAGCCGCCCCTAATATCTGGCCGCCATAGGCCTAGTCGGCCTTATAATTCGCCACTGCTGACTAGGTAATACTTTTTATTTAAAAGATTTATGTAGTACCTCTATGGCAACAATCGCCTGAAGATCGCCTCGCATTGAGAGGAGGCCTTTGTCTAATAGAAAGTGCTATACTACACCCCTCTACTTTTCCCCACCCCTTTGAGTACACACACTGGCGTGATAGTATATAAAAGTTCTCATGAGCTATATAACGTGTTAACCTATTTGTTTCCGTTCCGATAAAGAAGTCCATAATACTTACCTATCTCGTATCCAAGATTAATCACAGACCCTATGACATATTTAAAATAGGTTATATCTACACGCGATAACCCTAAAACTTTGATTGATTACCTTTACCATCTCGTATAGACCACGGAATACATAAGAGTACCTACATACCTAGACGGTAAACCCTAATCCACACAAGTTATGTTAACTCCTGGTTCGCACTGGCGAAACATATGTTTCGTCGGTGTATATGTGTCGAGGATGGGTTGTACAATTAGCGGTTCTACAATACAGCACGACTTTGTAAAACAGCTGTACAACGTTCTGCTGGAATCCCCTCCCTCTGCCGCACTGCGCTTCAGGTCGACAACGTGCGAGCATTATTTTTCGTATTGCAAACATCTATAAGCTACGTTAACTGCTTAACATCAGGCAGGTCGTATGCTAGTTTGCCGACTTTTTTCTGAAGAAAAAAATAGTAGATAGATGAACATTGAACAGTCGTTACTAACATCTTTCTACAATATTTTTCCCAAATCATAACATGAACGCATCATATTTGTTATCTCTTGTGTCACCCCTTATCTACATAGCGTGCTTGTACAGTGGTACACGGGGCGCAGTGGCGGACGGTACTATGTTGTCATTACGCAGGCTTAACAATAATGTTATTTTAATAATAATGTGTTAAATAAAAGGAATATTTAAATTGGAAATCCAATTGAAAATCAACTCAATCTTATTTGTTGAAAAGTGCGTTTCAATGATCTGAAATTCAAAAGTGTTTGATCGTTTTGGTAAATAAATAAAAACGAAATAATTCCGTAAAATCTGAGTGTCTTTGGAAACCTTTAACATGCAGTTTTATTATTTTCCTCATACGCAATTTAAACTATTATGTACCGTATAATTAAACAAAATATAGTTATTATTAATGCTCGAAAATAAAGTTATAAGTGGATATGACAGTTAAATAGGTAACTAGTGATTTGAAACTGCATCAGTTTGTATATTATTATGAAAATAAATCAAATTAACTAGAACAACTTATTCCATATTTACGATAATATACCTCGTCATTGGATTCGATTAGACTACACTTGTTGTGCAATGCAATGCTATTTACAAACAAATCATATAGGTAAAAGAACCTACAGTGCCATATTGGATTAAATATAAGACATTTAAGTGCTATTGTTGCTCCGAAAATATTTGCTAATCAGGATATATAGACTGGAAACTAAGTGTGATACTAATTTGTACCTTAAAATGATCCCCATAAGGAAGATAGCCCACCGAGCATGCTTCATAGTCAGTAGAACAGTATACATGACATGTGAGTATTCCATGCAATAAATACTTAATTGGCGGTATTTGTGTCAAGATTAAACGCTTATCAGTGTACAAACACTTTTACTGAAGATCTCAGGTTTGGTCAGATTTGATCTAAACACAAAAATCGGAATCAGAAAATGTTTTATTCATGTAAACTGTGAAAAAAAGAATGTTTTAATAAATCTGGTTTGATGTAAGTAAAATAAAATTGAACCTACCTTACAGAAACCATTGTGCGTTTAGTTGTCGAATACTCAAAACGCAATTAAAGAGCTGTTTACGTTAAACTCGTTAAAATAAATGCAGCATACCGATATGTACCTATAATCGTTATGTTATCATTAGGGATTGCTCCCGGGAATTCCCGGTACTGGTTTTTCCCGGGAATTCCCGGTGTTTTCCTCCTTCTATCTAGTACCGGTACTGAAAAGAATTCCCAGGAATTTCGGTACTTTCGGTACTTAATAATTTCATAACTAATATTTCCAAATATCCATACCATTTCGACTTTCGTTATAACCGAAGTCACCACAGGCATAGCGAATACGGACTAGGACGTGCAGTTTCGTATATTATCAGTTTCGAAATTTCGAAATTAATACAACATTTTGGTAAATGTGATTTTGACATGAAATATCATTGTACAATCTAAACAAAATATTAAAATAACGTTTTAGGGTAATTTTCATTAAAGCAACATGAATAATATCAATTAAAAAAATATACTATCAAAAAACTACTTTTCCAACAAGCTAGTGGAAAATGTAGATTTTATTCAGCAGCTCGACTCCTAAAGGTAAAAGGGTGAGATTATGTACTCTATGTTTTAAGTTTAACCACTGGCTATCTTAAAGTGAACGCCCCGTTAAATCGGATCAGCCATTTTCCCAAGATGCTCGAACATAAATAAAAGAAAAACATTGATCGGCGCTGACATCGGCATTACTAAGCGTATACATAAGGTGGACCATTGGCCGTTCGAGAGCAAGGCAAATTCAACGATGTCATCAAATGAGTAGCTTGCGTCATATTGCAAAGGGTTGGTCATGTCACTAGAAGGCGGGATCTTACCGCTACTCGAATAGTGCCTGGTGAACATTGGAAAAAAACTGATAGGAGACCTCCAGCACCATTGAAATACGACGACCGCGGGAGCGAACTAAGCGGTGCAAGTCGTAAAAGAGACAGAAGTGGAGGATACTGAAGGGGACCTACGCCAGTTGGTTCAAATCAAAATGGCTAAAGGAGAAGTAAAGCAATCGAAACAATCTCTTAATCAGACATTTGTTTCAGTCCTGACCTGCTAGTCTATTCATCAAATTATTAGCTACCTTCACGATGTCGTCACTTCATCATGTTGGTGGTTTGCTTCCAGCTAGGGTATCTTTACCATTTTGATTATTTTGTCAAATCGCCCACTGCAGACGTACTGCCTAATTTTGCTTTATGATCAGCAAATAGGATCTTCTACTGTACTTCAAAATCAGATATATGAGAAACAGGACCAGGAGAGAGATGCAAAACATTCGTGTCTCGATGATTTTGTTGAGGCGTCTACTTGTGTGTCGAAGTTTCGGCTTCATTCGCAATGATTGATGACTTACATTATCCATCATCAGCCAATTACTTTTTAACGACGCCTCTCGCAATATAACGCACTGAAGTCATTTTCAACTCCCTGCTTCTAGTTCCTGGTGTCCACATCCACTCCAAATGGCCGCTAGGCCGCATCTTAAGTTCGAAATTTCGAAAATAACACGCTGCCAATTGTAAAATGGTCCGAAATTTCGAAATTAATTTCGGATTCGTTCACTAAATAAGTAAAATACTTAATATACATGTAAATAACTACATTTTCATTAAAAGGAGCACTAATTAGACTGTTAAGTATGTTTTTTAAATAACTATTCAACGTTTGTATTGGGCACCGAAATTCCCGGTATTTCCCGGTACTGGCTTATACCTGGTACCGGGAATTGCCTAGCTCTCCTCAGTACCGGTACTGCAATCCCTATTCATGAAAGTGGCCACTAAAATAGTGGCCATAAGTAGGTCTACTTACCATAAACTAATAATGTCTAAAAGCGTCCAACAACGGGACGTGTTCTAAGAGTTTCGCCTCGAACTGTTTCTTATTATTATGGACGACCGCTTGGCGCAGTGGTTCGAGCGTAGGCCGCTCGGCTCACTGCACATGGTGGTTGCGGGTTCGATTCTCGCCGGGGCAAATTTCGGAAATGGCCTTTTCGTAATTTGCGCTGGTCTGGGTGTAACTGGGATCGCCCATTGTACGGTACCCATAGTACAAGCGTTGCTTAGTTTGAAACCATACAGTTGGTGTGTCAGTCTGGCGATATCTATATCTATCTATCTTATTCAGACTTGGCCACACCCACCAATGTTAATCCTGAAAACTTGGCTCTAGCAGTGGTGGCTAACAAAGTCACCGACATTTGATCCTCGGCAAGAATTTAATAAAGCGAAATTGTCTCGGAACCGGCTACGAATTTAATCCACTGTAATTTCCCTCGTTCCCCAGGCTGCTGCGGCTGTTGCTCGGCGCTGCGGCCCCGGTACAAGCGGCTCGTGGACAACATCTTCCCGGCTTCCCCGCAGGAGGGCCTCGTGAAGTCCAACATGGAGAAGCTCACCTTCTACTCGCTCTCCAGCCCGGAGAAACTCGACAGGATCGGAGAATACCTGTTCCAGAAGGCGTCCAGAGATATTTACAGGCGGAGACATGGGTGAGTGTGTAACATTGGAAATGTAAACTGACTGACTGATTCACTCACTCATTCACAAATCTGCAAAATAATAGGGAGTAGGGATCTTCCTATTTGTAGATGTTTGCGGCGAAATTAATTTTACCTAAATTAAATCCCGAAACAATTTACACCAATCATTAGCAATTGTAGAAATATTCTATATCACTGTTAAAAGAAATTACTTTTCTATATATTATGTATGTAGGAAGACGCAGGAATCCAACGCAATTAACCTAAACGCACTGACTGACTAACTCACTCATCAAGAAATCACCGAAATTAAAAGACATACAGATGTGAGCACGCGAGTTCATCTCGACCTCAAGCTGTTCGCTAGGAAAGAACAGCTAGTGCGTAAACCAGTCGTATTGTATCACTATTAAAACCATTGTGTTTCCAGGTTTCTGTCTGTATTTTCATATCAAAATCCCACTTAACTAAAAAGACTGATAAAACATTAGAGTGGTAAGGCCTGAAACTGTGATAAACATGAAGTTGGTAACCTTAACTATTGTTGAGATTATCTTGACAGTTTTGTTTCCGCGTGCGAGTGACTTGACTGTTTCAATGATAACCTTATAATCTGAACACACAAGCCTACAAGTGTTAGGTACAACAGTAAACCCAGACATTCCATACAATATAACTTATTATTTGGAATGAAGAATATATTCCAAAATTAGATATATATATTATGAACTCCCACATATAAACCTTATTCGTGACAGGTGGATCTCTACCCAATTAAAACCGATTTCCAAGGGCTCGCTATATATTGATATAGCGAGCCCTTGGAAATCGTTTTTTTTTAATTTTTGCTTGATGCTCGACTATATTAAAAATTAGTCATATTATCTAAAACTTCTTGCCATGGATTCGGAAGCGGTCACCACACATACAGACACCCCTCCGCTACAGATTCCTAATCCCCTTACACATACAATCTCCTTCTCATCCTACTTAATATAACTCGAGACAGACAATTCAAACCTTAAAAGGTGGGTCTAGCTAGAAGCATGAAATTTTTCACAGGAGTTCCTTAGATGCCGTGGTAGGTAAGCACTGAAGGAAGACTTTTGAAAAGGGGTTAAATAGAGTAATCATGTTGTTCTAGTTTCGTGATAATAGCCATGGAGGCGATGGACCAGCTACTAGTGGCGTGCCACTCACAAACCCTCAATCTGTTCGTGGAGAGCTTCCTCAAGATGGTGCAGAAGCTGCTGGAGTCCACAGATCCACAGCTGCAGACATTGGCGACGCAAAGTGTAAGGAAACGCCTTGTCACAGAGAAGCACACATTTTTTAAGATTCTTTGTCACTTACATCACAGATTGTATTAATAAGAATGAAATTAGCGGCATTCTTTCTCGATGGACATACGATTACGTTTAAAGATTTTGTCTGTCTGTCTGTGTGTTTGTTCCGGGTAATCTCCGAAACGGCTGGACCGATTTTGACGAGACTTTCACTGGCAGATAGCTGATGTTATAACCAGTAACTTAGGCTACGTTTATTTGAGAAAAACAAAATTTTTTAAAATGGGTCCTGTGGCGCGGGCTCAGAACGCGGGAGCGGGCTTTTTTGTTATGTTAATTTCCACGCGGACGAAGTCGCGGGCTCAGCTAGTTTTTACTAAATACAGACAGAGATTGATTTGGTGAAGTGTTACATTTATATTTTTTTCGTCCAGTTCGTGAGGTTCGCGAACATAGAGGAGGACACTCCGTCCTACCACCGGCGTTACGATTTCTTCGTGTCCAAATTCTCGGCGATGTGCCACAGTAACCACGTGGATAAGGTCGCCCGGGACAAGATACGATTGGCAGGGATACAGGGCCTGCAGGTAAAAAGACCTTCATAACGTTCATATAACCACCCCTTGAAAGAAAAAATTCTGAAGAAATTACCAGAAACCTGTTTAAGAGTACCAGGGTGACATGAGCTCTAAACCACTTTTATAATTATAGTGTTAAAGTTTTTTGAGATGTGGTTGTTACTTTGTAGTATGTGCTTATACCTCTTACATACAGAAAGGAATTGTATTATTATATGAAAACAAGGATACAAAGCCATTGTTTCCTATTTTTGTATAGCTCTGTCCCTCTCATACGTTAGCAGCTATCAAGTCCTTTTACTTTGTCATCTGGGGTATTAGTTAAGCTTAAATACCAGGAAGACATGGGTCTTGAAGTTCGCTAGTAAATTAACGTGTAATAAATATCTTTAAGCGATTCCACTGCGTATGTTGCATTTACCAGGGGGTCGTATGCTGCAGTTTTTTTAATGTATTTTTTTGTTTGCAGGGTGTAATAAGGAAAACCGTCTCCGACGATCTAGTCGAGAACATCTGGGAAGCACAACACATGGACAAGATCGTGCCGTCTCTGCTTTATAATATGCAGGTAATAAAACATAATAATGTCTAGTATAGTGGCTGCACTAAATTTCATACATTTTATAACTTAGATAAGGTTTAAAATCCCGTAACTTTGCTGAAACCGCTGTCGTCTTGAAGTGATTGGACTCTATGTTGTACGTACCGACTTGAAAATAAGGCTCATATGTTGCTTTATTCTGAACAGACAGCGGAAAAATATGAAACGGTGTCGTGCTTGGAGACGGACGCGCGCGACGGCGCGGAGGAGGACCCGCCGCGGCTGGCCGAGGCCTGCCTGCGCGAGCTGGTGGGGCGCGCCTCCTTCGGACACATCCGCAGCGTGCTCCGCCCAGTCCTCACGTGAGTGCCAACACGGAACCGCCTCAAATATACCTCAATCTATGTCATGAGGACTCGTTGAGGGTCAAACCTCGACGTCATCATTGATCACCATTGTCGATCCTGGTTTACAGGAGTAACAGTGGTGGGAGTGTGTCGCGGGACTAGCCTCAAGTACCAGGAACTCATAAACATACAAGACTTAATTCTTTCCTGCTACATATTCCGTCTATCAACACTTGGGTCCGTTTTAATAAATCTCTCTCAAGCCCCCTGAACAGCATAGCAACTTCTGTTATAGCTAACAGTGTCTTCTTTTTATATATCTGTCCCTCTTCTGTTGGACGTTATACCAGATCATTTGTAGGTACACAAGATTAGAAGTGAGAAGGCAGAAAGAGAAGTCCGGATAAAGTGAGGTAGTATGTTGACACGTTAACCAAAGTACCAGGATGTCATGAGTATGAGGCAGTTCATGTTAAAGTATATTCCCATTGTTCCAGGCACTTCGATCGACACGAACTTTGGATTCCGAACGATTTCGCCGTGCACGTGTTCAAGATTATAATGTTTTCTATTCAGGTAAGCCTCTATGATATACACGGTTTGAACTGACGACTTTTTGCCTGCTTGATAACTTGAAGTTCATAAGTAATGGTTATATAACAATCACAATATGCCATTGTCTATTCAATAATAAGGTGAAGCCATAACAATACATGCGTAACATTACAGATTCCCTCGTGTAATTTTCTTACAAATCCTCATTTCGTTCACAACTTCTCGAGTCCCACTCACTTTTATTTTGGTGAGATTTTTAAATAACTTATAATTGCATTCGAGACATAGCTTTTTACACGAATGTAATTTGTATTGAAACAAAACATATTTTTTTACATTTTATTTATTTGGATATTTTATTTTACGTATAAATATTACATTGGTTGGCTTTTAATTAGCTCAAATATTTCCTTTCACAAGACTACGCAAGGACACAATACTTAAACGACTCGAGAATGTACCCGAGCATATGTAAGATGGCGTATATTTAAGTACTATGTTAATAAACGTCGGATATTTATGTTGCCTTGTGGAAGGCTGTCGAGTCCTCGTGTCCTCGGTGTCCGTTACTAATGCCCCCCCCCCCCCCCCCCCCCGCGCAGGCGCAGTACTCGTACAGCGTGGTGGAGGCGCTGATGCAGCACCTGGACGCGGGCGGCGCGGACCCGCGCGCCAACACGCGCGTGCGAGCCGCGCGCGCCGCCGTGCTCAGCAACATCGTCGCCTTCGCCGCCGGGGACAGCGTCGGTCGGTACACGCACACGCACACACTCACACACACGCACACTCAGACACACGCACACTCAGACACACTCACACACACACACACACACACACACACATACACACATACATATTGTTCCTTATTCATTCACATTCGACGACCGCTTGGCGCAGTGGTTTCGCCTCACTGCACTGGACGGTTGCGGGTTAAATTCCCAGCGGGTAAATTTCGGAAATGACTTTTACGTAATTTACCCAGGTTGTTTAGTTTGGACCCATGCAGATGGTGTGTCAGTGTGGCGATATTTCTTTATTTATTCACCCTTACAATTCGTGATAATTATCATAAATAAAACATTTATTAACGGGCATTTGAAAATATTGTTTCAGGACCATCCGTATTGGAGATTATCAATAACCTCCTGACCAACTTGAGGGCCTCGGTCGCTAGGGATTCGGAGGTGAGTCTACATAATTTTTCACTATTTTATCTTCATTCAAAAATAGTCTACGCATCTTTATTATCGTAATGTTTGCCAATTTCTATAGTCACCTATATTAGCAGACCATGACTTGCTATCAATTTAATAACCTTAATTATATGGAGACTATAAATTTAAAGAAACAATCACATCAATCGATGTGAATATTTCGCAACAAAAGGGACATAATTCTGGGTGAATGTCAATGCAACCGATCACCCCAGTCTACCTGGTCCACATCCACTATACCAGCAAGGCGGGGGGCCAGACATTGCTGAGTACATCAGAATAAAGAGCAGCGTCTCATTGAGAATCAAGCCGTAGGACTCTAGTTACAACGCTAGTTTCAAGGCGTTTGTGGTTAGGGTCCCCATGTTCAGGCTGTCAACTTTCATGCAGGAGACTACTGGCCGAAGGGTGTGGTGTTCAAGCGCTTTCGGGGGAGATTGCCGCCGGCACCACCAATAATTAACTTTTTATTTGTATTATAATTATGTATGTAGCCTGCGAACCTTTGTTTACAGAAAGAAACGGACGAGAAACTTTACCAAGAGGCGCTGATCAATGCTCTGGGCGAGTTCGCCGACCACCTGCCCGACTTCCAGAAGATAGACATCATGATGTTCATAGTGAACAAGGTGCCGAGCGGGCAGCGCGGCGGCAAGGGCACCAGGCCCGACTCCATGCTGCAGAGCATCCTGCTCAAGTCGCTGCTCAAGGTACTAGCCTGACACTATTGCTGTCTGAGAGCGGTCTTAAGGACCGTTCTGACATGTAATTTTGTACTGGAATAATTTAAGAATGACTTTTACAAAACCGTTCTCAGACTTGAAATCGATTTATTAATACGTACTTAAAATATAGTTACTAATAGCTAAAAGTTTCATGTACATTTTCAACTATGTTTGCATTCGAACGCCGCGTTACTGTAAGATCACTTAACTAAGATGACATTATTATTAAAACTATTTTATATTTTCCCTTCCCTCCTTCCCTTAACCGTAATCCTTCACTGGGAGGTAAACATTAAAAGGTATTTTTTTTAAATATATATGTAAGTACCAGTACCAGGATTACATAACTCTAAATATGCTGTCCTATGTGTAAATAAATATATTTGACTCCCTCTAAATATTCCAGTCTCGTTTGCAAGAGAGAGACAGACCTAAAAAAAGACTATATTATCATTATCCTTTTCTTCGTCTAGCTCTGTCTCTTTCATTCGGTCCTACACACACGAAAACACCAGCACAGACAGTGAAACACCTACCCAAAACGCGACGAGTACCAGGATAGCATGACTTCCCAAGAGGTGACCACGAGGCGTTTCCAGGTGGGCACGACGTACAAGACGACGGAGCTGACGAAGGCGTTCCCGGCCGCGTTCCTGGAGGCGCTGCTGCGGCTGTCCAGCGCCGCCGAGCCCGCCACGCGCCTGCTGCTGCAGCGCATCCTGCACACGCTGCTCGACCGCCGCGGGAACGCGCCGCACCTCGCCACGCCCACGTCAGGATTACGTTTTATCTTACTTGTCAAAGTCAAAGCGTTTATTTTGTTTAGGCCTACAGGGGCACTTACAAACTGACAATTTTAATTTATTTCCTTATATCTACAACCGGATCGGAACGCGACCTCGACAGAGAAGATCCGGCAAGAAACTCAGCGGGCTTATCTTTTTACATTATTTGATTGCCTCTAGCTCTGTTTGTAATAACTTTAGCTCACAGAAGATTGGCGTAAACTGGCTATTATACTTAGCTGCGTAACTTACTATGAGTGAGAGAGCCGGAAGATCATGTTAACTATATGGCATTCTAGTTAGGTACCCTATTGGCCAGTTTAGGTTATTCGCGTAACGAAATTCTAGCTGGATACTAGGAAGACATAAGTGTGATGTGATGTGATTATGTCGCAGCGTGGAGTACGAGGAGCTGGGGCTGGCGGTGGAGAAGTGCTCGCGGCAGGACCTCATCTTCATCAGCAAGCACGGATACGCTATATTCAGCTCTCTGTACGACGGTTAGTGCTTATTCTCTGAGTTCGATTCGTGAATAAATTATTTCGACCTGTCTTCCGCAAAAAAAAAGGTTTTTTAATGAACGGTGGTAAAGCCAATCTGTAGTTAAGCTATATAATTTTTATGTTCCATCGTAGCGCTTAAACTATCCATCCGATTTTGATGAATTAAGTGTCAATCGATTCGTTATTATACTCCAGGTCAAATAGGCTACATTTTGTGTGAAAATAAATTAGTATGACGGGTGTTACATACTAAAAAGTGAGGGTCGCTGATTTTTTTTTCTCTGTCTCGTGGGGGATGTATAATTAATGAAGAGAATATTCTGAGTTTATACATACAAAGATTTTACATATAAAATATACCAAGTGACAGAAATCAATTTCATACTATCTCAGCGTGTATGAATACTTCTAACGCTATCTATCGACAGATCTGAATATATTTCGTGTAGCTTTACTCCAGGGGCTAACAGAAATAGACTAGTAATGTGATAAACTCACATTGCTAGTAATATTTTAAAATAAAAAAATAACAATAAAAGAACGGACTTTTTGGAAGTCGTATCTGATCTGCAAGTGCAGCGGCTTGAGTCCCGAGTTGTCTCCGCAGGGCTGCAGCTGGAGTCCAACACGACGGAGAACATCGTGGCCATCTACACCACCGTGGCGCTGCTCTGCATCGAGCTCGCCTCCGAGGAGACCGTCTGCGACATCCTTCAGCTCATACTGGCGTTAGTATATACTCTGTTTCTCGTTCTTTCTAACCCCCGACGAAAAAAGAGGGGTGTTATAAGTTGAACATGTGTATCTGTCTGTGGCATCGTAGCGCTCAAGCGGATGAACCCATTTGAACTTAGATTTTTTTATTAAAAAGGTAGTGTAATCGAGAGCGTTCTTTCTTAGCTATGTCTCATGGAAATTTGACTATGAGCCATTGGAAATTATCAGCTCTGTTGTAGTATAAAAGATCGTCGCATTGAGAGTTTTTAACATTTTCAACTAGCAAAAATGTTCAAATTAAAAAAATTGCGTTTTTTTTCGTGGTATCGTATGCCATCTTTGTCGGAAAAGTTTATTTTACTGAAGAATAATGGTCCAGGTATCAAATGAAAACGAATTTTATGTCTTATATTGAAAGTTTATTTAACAAGCGAACTCGTAGAAAACTGTGCATAATAATATAATAATATTAATAAAAAAAAACATCGAATAACCTTACTATATAAATAAACTAGCACACTCGATAGCGCGATCTAATTTTGATATACCGCCATCTAGTGACAATTGTCCATAACGATCACTTTAAGCTTCGAGTATGCTTAGCCACTTGTC
This sequence comes from Notodonta dromedarius, assembly GCA_905147325.1. NCBI lineage: Eukaryota > Metazoa > Arthropoda > Insecta > Lepidoptera > Notodontidae > Notodonta > Notodonta dromedarius. The sequence continues at coordinate 574,297 of LR990183.1, read as the reverse complement.
CCCGGTGTACATGTACTGTGAGCGAGTGAGAGTGTATTGTGTGGTGGCAGCATCCAGCAGTCGGGCGTGTCCAACCCGGTGCTGTCGGTGGCGCAGCAGTGCCAGCTGGCGGCGGCCAGCCTGGCGCTGGCGGCGCTGCTGCCGCGCGTGCTGCCGCTGCCGCGCCTCGCCGACTACCTGCGACAGGTGACGCGTCGACGCTTTTTTTTCTATGTCAATTTAACGGCTCTGGGTGCAAGCCCTTTGGAACCTTTCAGTTTAATGTTTATTTTTATTTCACTAACTAGGTACTTCTCTTTTCACAATAACGTTAATTGTATAGTAACTGGCCACAGTGAATAAGTTTATAATTGTCGCGGCACCGCTGCCAAGTATTGCTGCCAACCAGGTTTATACGAAATATGATGAAAGTGCTTTTAGAAAAGCCAAAGATATGCTGTGTTTTTAATATAGTAGCCAAAATGAAATATTACATTAATTTCAAATTTTAATTAAAACTCTTATAAAGTATACAGTACTAGTTTCTGCCCGCGACGACTTAAGTAAAGTATTGTTAATCCAGGTTATAAACTATTTGTGTTCCAAAAATCATCCAAATCCGTTAAGTGGTAGAACATCCGTACTCACAAACTTTCGCATTTATAATATTAGTAGGATGGCTGGACTGTGACCGATACCGTTAGTGATGTGTGTTGTGTGCGGTGTGCAGCTGGTGCAGGCGCGCGCGGAGGAGGCGGCGCACCTGCTGCCGCCGCTGCGCGCCCAGTACCCCGCGCTGTCGCCCGCCGCGCTGCCCGCCAAGCTGCCCTACCTGCTCATGGACCAGGTGCCGACACACCCTTCAGTTTTCATCACTCCTACGTATTCTGTGCTGATAAACTCGTATCTCACATTTGAATTCACGAGAGAAATGAGAAATTTGTATTGATATAGCTGTCCCAGATAAATTAGATTAACCCCAATATTAGTCGAGTATCAAATCTTTGCGACATCATTGGATCTAACTGCCAGTGGGATAGGGCCCTTAAACGGGGCGGGTAAAAAAATATTAAATATTTTTTTTGGATTTTTATGTTTTTTTCCCCAAACCCGTGAGTATTTGTTAGTAGTGTAACACTCCCCCCTTGCAGCTGGCGGTGTGCGAGTGCGTGCGCGCGGGCGGCGTGGAGGCGGCGCGGCTGGCGGCGCCGCCCTACGCCGCGCCGGGCGCCGCGCCGCCGCCGCGACACTCCTGGCTCGAGGCAGGTCAGTGTGCTCCCCCCCGCTCCCCCCCTGCAGCTGGCGGCGTGGAGGCGGCGCGGCTGGCGGCGCCGCCCTACGCCGCGCCGGGCGCCGCGCCGCCGCCGCGACACTCCTGGCTCGAGGCAGGTCAGTGTGCTCCCCCCCGCTCCCCCCCTGCAGCTGGCGGCGTGGAGGCGGCGCGGCTGGCGGCGCCGCCCTACGCCGCGCCGGGCGCCGCGCCGCCGCCGCGACACTCCTGGCTCGAGGCAGGTCAGTGTGCTCCCCCCCGCTCCCCCCCTGCAGCTGGCGGCGTGGAGGCGGCGCGGCTGGCGGCGCCGCCCTACGCCGCGCCGGGCGCCGCGCCGCCGCCGCGACACTCCTGGCTCGAGGCAGGTCAGTGTGCTCCCCCCCGCTCCCCCCCTGCAGCTGGCGGCGTGGAGGCGGCGCGGCTGGCGGCGCCGCCCTACGCCGCGCCGGGCGCCGCGCCGCCGCCGCGACACTCCTGGCTCGAGGCAGGTCAGTGTGCTCCCCCCCGCTCCCCCCCTGCAGCTGGCGGCGTGGAGGCGGCGCGGCTGGCGGCGCCGCCCTACGCCGCGCCGGGCGCCGCGCCGCCGCCGCGACACTCCTGGCTCGAGGCAGGTCAGTGTGCTCCCCCCCGCTCCCCCCCTGCAGCTGGCGGCGTGGAGGCGGCGCGGCTGGCGGCGCCGCCCTACGCCGCGCCGGGCGCCGCGCCGCCGCCGCGACACTCCTGGCTCGAGGCAGGTCAGTGTGCTCCCCCCCGCTCCCCCCCTGCAGCTGGCGGCGTGGAGGCGGCGCGGCTGGCGGCGCCGCCCTACGCCGCGCCGGGCGCCGCGCCGCCGCCGCGACACTCCTGGCTCGAGGCAGGTCAGTGTGCTCCCCCCCGCTCCCCCCCTGCAGCTGGCGGCGTGGAGGCGGCGCGGCTGGCGGCGCCGCCCTACGCCGCGCCGGGCGCCGCGCCGCCGCCGCGACACTCCTGGCTCGAGGCAGGTCAGTGTGCTCCCCCCCGCTCCCCCCCTGCAGCTGGCGGCGTGGAGGCGGCGCGGCTGGCGGCGCCGCCCTACGCCGCGCCGGGCGCCGCGCCGCCGCCGCGACACTCCTGGCTCGAGGCAGGTCAGTGTGCTCCCCCCCGCTCCCCCCCTGCAGCTGGCGGCGTGGAGGCGGCGCCGCCCTACGCCGCGCCGGGCGCCGCGCCGCCGCCGCGACACTCCTGGCTCGAGGCAGGTCAGTGTGCTCCCCCCCGCTCCCCCCCTGCAGCTGGCGGCGTGGAGGCGGCGCGGCTGGCGGCGCCGCCCTACGCCGCGCCGGGCGCCGCGCCGCCGCCGCGACACTCCTGGCTCGAGGCAGGTCAGTGTGCTCCCCCCCGCTCCCCCCCTGCAGCTGGCGGCGTGGAGGCGGCGCGGCTGGCGGCGCCGCCCTACGCCGCGCCGGGCGCCGCGCCGCCGCCGCGACACTCCTGGCTCGAGGCAGGTCAGTGTGCTCCCCCCCGCTCCCCCCCTGCAGCTGGCGGCGCGGCTGGCGGCGCCGCCCTACGCCGCGCCGGGCGCCGCGCCGCCGCCGCGACACTCCTGGCTCGAGGCAGGTCAGTGTGCTCCCCCCCGCTCCCCCCCTGCAGCTGGCGGCGTGGAGGCGGCGCGGCTGGCGGCGCCGCCCTACGCCGCGCCGGGCGCCGCGCCGCCGCCGCGACACTCCTGGCTCGAGGCAGGTCAGTGTGCTCCCCCCCGCTCCCCCCCTGCAGCTGGCGGCGTGGAGGCGGCGCGGCTGGCGGCGCCGCCCTACGCCGCGCCGGGCGCCGCGCCGCCGCCGCGACACTCCTGGCTCGAGGCAGGTCAGTGTGCTCCCCCCCGCTCCCCCCCTGCAGCTGGCGGCGTGGAGGCGGCGCGGCTGGCGGCGCCGCCCTACGCCGCGCCGGGCGCCGCGCCGCCGCCGCGACACTCCTGGCTCGAGGCAGGTCAGTGTGCTCCCCCCCGCTCCCCCCCTGCAGCTGGCGGCGTGGAGGCGGCGCGGCTGGCGGCGCCGCCCTACGCCGCGCCGGGCGCCGCGCCGCCGCCGCGACACTCCTGGCTCGAGGCAGGTCAGTGTGCTCCCCCCCGCTCCCCCCCTGCAGCTGGCGGCGTGGAGGCGGCGCGGCTGGCGGCGCCGCCCTACGCCGCGCCGGGCGCCGCGCCGCCGCCGCGACACTCCTGGCTCGAGGCAGGTCAGTGTGCTCCCCCCCGCTCCCCCCCTGCAGCTGGCGGCGTGGAGGCGGCGCGGCTGGCGGCGCCGCCCTACGCCGCGCCGGGCGCCGCGCCGCCGCCGCGACACTCCTGGCTCGAGGCAGGTCAGTGCTCCCCCCCGCTCCCCCCCTGCAGCTGGCGGCGTGGAGGCGGCGCGGCTGGCGGCGCCGCCCTACGCCGCGCCGGGCGCCGCGCCGCCGCCGCGACACTCCTGGCTCGAGGCAGGTCAGTGCTCCCCCCCGCTCATCTATCATAGCGTCATAATTTCTACATGGAATTTTAAACTAAAATGAATGGAAGTACCATGACATGGTTTTGTGGTAATGACCGGTCATGGGATGCATGTCAGGGTCCAAAAACTAAGTTTTTGAAGCACTGCCCCGGCGAAGAGAGGGCCATGTTGTTGAGCTATGTTGTGTTGTATCGGTGCAGGCGCGGCGCAGGGCCGCGACAGCCTGGCCGACATCACCGCGCCCGGCGCCGAGCTGGACAGCGCCGACAGCTCGCCCGGCGTGCAACGGGTGAGCTCTTTCATATTACTGTTCTCTGTAGCACCTCCCCTCGCCCCCTCCCCTCCCCTTGACACCCCTGTTATATGACCTTTGACCCCCTTGATATATGCTAGAGGTACTCAACAGGGTGCAAGGTATCCCCCCGCTTATGTTAATCAGCCGTGCTATCCCTAAATCCCTTATACGGCTCTTACTTATAAATTCATCTCACGTTCTCTTAGAGTTTATTATAGAGTGTAAGTGAGATGTACATACAACTTTAATTGCATTACGGTGTATAGCAAACGCAATACGACGGGCTGGACGAGGAGTACAGGATGTTCATAGAGAAGTACAATCACAACCACCGGCCCACGATGCAGAACTTCGGCACTTATGTAACATTGATATACGTTCTAGAGTCGTGTGTAGAATACGTTAGACGCATTTAAGATTGGCATACACCCATCGTATTAAATTTGTCGAATAACTGAATACCTATAACATGTATGAATGATTTTAACTTTTTGTGACGTGTTTAATGTACCTAAGTAATTTCGTATCGTTTGATATTCATTAATTATAATTCATAATAATTTACGATCTACTTATACTTATAGACTGAATTAGCTTCTGTTAAAAAAAACCTTATGTCTTCGGAACAAAGGTGTTGTTTGTCGCTAACGCCGTCAATATCATCTATTCCGTGGACATAAAGCTTATTGTGACTTGCCCATTTCGCGTTAATAAATATTTAATTCCTGTCGTGATCCTATATACTTTAGTTTACCAATGATTTCTCCTGTCCTAAACTGACTGCGCGTGAGCGATTCGCCCACACCGACCATGCCAGCCTGCATTGTAGAAATTAAACCATAGCTTAAGAATGTTGGTAAAACAGTGCGATGGGTACCCAACTTCTTTTCTTTAAAAATATGGCCTACCCAGTTCAATGGGTATTAAAATTTTACCAGTGTCAAGTAACAAATAGCATAAGGCTAAAGCGCCCATCTAGCCCGCGAAGTTCAATTTTTTTGAGGTTTTTTAGAAATTATTCAAAATCTGACAATAATAAAAGGCACATTTTGTAATTCGCGAAAAAGACCGTGTGCAGTGCATTTATTAATATATCCAACTTACTCTAAAACATTTCAAGAACGACAGCTATCCAGATAATCTGGCAATTGTTGTATATTTAGTGATTTACTAGTATCATATCCACCGTGACAATATTTAGAGTAAAATAAATGTATTAATAAACGCACTGCATACTGTGTTTGTCGCAAATCACGAAATGTTGTCTTAAATGTTTTCAGATTTTGGATAAACTATAAAATTACTCGAAAATTTTGAATTTCGCGGGCTAGACAGGCGCCTTCACCTTAATAAACACATTTTAAGCGTCAATAGCCCAGTGTTTAGAGGAGCTGCCCTCGTAACTGAGAGGTTCCGGGTTCGATCCCCATCCTGGCCATTAAACTATTGACGTGAGCCCACTCCTAACACAAGCTTTAGGAGCTGGAGGGGCTAAGGGGAATACTAGTAATGTGATGAAAAAAATATTAACGATACAAAACAACGAGATCGTCCACTTTGGAGATCCAAAATGGAGGCCCTCTTTGTATAAAGCTAGGTGCAGGCTGTCATGACAGGTGTCAGTGGAGAGCTGACGTCAGTGTCTCCAATGCTTTCCCCCCCCTAGCGGTCCGACAACGAGTTCTGGCACTGGGGCCACGAGGACCCGCTCGTGTATAGCGAACATGACATGAGGCGAGACAGACGCCAGTCGGTACATACTTACACAATGAATATCTAGGGCCCGTATTAATAAATCGATCTCAAGTCTGAGAGCGATCTTGAGTACGCTTTTGACATGTAATTTTGTACTCGACGACCGCTTGGTGCAGTGGTTCGAGCGTAGGCCGCTCGGCTCACTGCATCGGGTGGTTGCGGGTTCGATTCCCGTCAGGGTAAATCTCGGAAATGGCCTTTTCGTAATTTTCCCTGGTCTGGGTGTCACTGGGATCGCCCCCAGTCCATTGTACGGTACCCATAGTACAAGCGTTGCTTAGTTTGGAACCATACAGTTGGTGTGTCAGTCTGGCGATACTTATTTATTATTTATTTATTTATACTAGTATGACATTTATTTATTTATTTGGACATCCAACAGATTATTAATTACAAGGACATAGAGTGTGCACATACAATATTACTCACATAATCCTACTAATATTATAAATGCGAAAGTTTGTGAGTGTGGATGTATGTATGTATGTATGTATGTATGTATGTTTGTTACTCCTTCACGCAAAAACTACTGAACGGATTCAGATGAAATTTGGAACACAGATAGATTATAACCGGGATTAACATAGGATACTTTTTAACCCAATAATACAATACTACGAGGATGAAGTCGCGGGGCACAGCTAGTGACTATATATTTCCAGGATACGGTCCGTATTGATAAATCGGTCTCAAGTGTGAGAGCGATGTTGCAAATGTCATCCTAACATCATCCCAGTACAAAATGACATGTCAAAAGCGTACTCAAGATGGCTCTCAACCTGAGATATATTTTTTAGATACTTATTTATATATTTAGCCTTAGACAGGCCTACGTATAAATGTATATTAATTAGTATCGGGCAAAAAAGTAATTAGCAAAGTAAAAGTAATACCTACAAAGTCCCATGTCCTTTATTAACTTGTTCCTACTCCTGGCAATAGAATTGAACACAATTATTTCCAATTTATTCCCATCCAGAATGGGCAAGAAAATCCTTTCTAAAGTATGATTCACACCGGAGAGAATGCGCGAAATAAAATTTTAGAGTCTTTGGCAGTAATTTAAGTTAATTTGCCATCGATAAGTTCGCGCCGCGCTACCCTTCACTCGATGTGAATCGTGCTCAAAAAACGATTTACATATTTGGGCAAGTAGTATAGTCAGTTCATTACACGAGAACGCGTGAATTATTGCAAATTGGCCCATATGCCTGTGTCTTAAGTGTCACAGCACGCGTCTTGGTGAAATGCTCCAACGATATACCTATCGGTATAAAGTAGTGACGGTTGTGGTTGTGGTTGTGTGCAGCACCCGCTGCAGGCGGAGAGCGTGAGCCTGGAGGCGCTGCGGCGCGCGGCGGGCGGGCCCAGCGAGGCGGAGCTGCGCGAGGCGGAGCGGCGCCGCGCCACGCTCAACAGCGCCTTCCGCACCGCGCCCTTCGACCATCTGCTGCACATCACGCAGCCCAAGGTACCCGAGACCGACGCCGAGTCGGCCACCGCCGCGCTTTACAACTTCGCCTGATCATTTATTAATTTGTGATTTAATACGGCATTAAACACTTATTTTTTATTGCCTTACTATATTTATACAATTTAATTGGACATATAATGTCTATTTTTTTCTGGGTTTTGGAGAACGACCATCCACTCGAAGTCGACTAAATAACAAAAAAGTGACTTGGTCAAAGTTAAATTTAACCAGGCATTAATGTTGGCGTTCGATCACACACTTAATTTTTTTGTAATAAATAAATATTGCCACTCTAAAACATCAACTGTATGGTCCCAAACCAAACATTATTTGTACTATGGGTACCGTAGAATGGCCCCAGTCCATCCCAGTGACACCCAGACCGGGGCAAATCACTAAAAGGTAATTTCCAAAATTTGCCCCGGCGGGTATCGAACCGCAACCACCTTGTCCGGTGAGCCGAGCGGCCCACACTCGAACTACTGCGCCAAGCGGTCGTCAAACTACTAACACTGATACTCTTAATTTCTAGTACGAAATCAAGGATAAGCTAGAAGAGATTTTCAACTCCATCACCGAGGAGCCTCTCCTGCCGGTGTCCGGCTCGTGCTCGCCCGCCGGGCAGACCAAGTCCTACCAGCAGAACGTGCCGCCGTACACCAAGTACTTCCCCGAGCTGTTCCTGTACTGAACACGTGAGTTACAGCTCTCTCGGCTTATGGACGCCTGGTACTTGCCGAAACAAAATCCGAGGTTATTCACTGTTGACGGAAAGTTCCGATGTCGGAAACCATCTTCGATGGTTCTCTTTTTTGTTTAAGGTGCTGTCTAGCCCGCGAAGTTCAATTTTTTTGAGTTCTTTTAGATTTTTCAAGATCTGACAATAATAAAAGACAAATTTTGTAATTCGCGAAAAAGACCGTGTGCAGTGCATTTATTAATACATTTATTTTACTCTAAATATTATCACACGGTGGATATGATACTAGTAAATCACTAAATATACAAAAATTGCCAGATTATCTGGATAGCTGTCGTTCTTGAAATGATTTAGAGTAAGTTTGATATATTAATAAATGCACTGCACACGGTCTTTTTCGCGAATTACAAAATTTGTCTTTTATTATTGTCAGATTTTGAAAAATTTCTAAAAGAACTCAAAAAATTTGAAATTCGCGGGCTAGATGGGCGCTTTAGCCATAATTAGGACAAGTATGTAAGCTGTCGTTTCCGACATCGGAAACTTTCCGTCAACGGTGAATAGTTACTTTCCCTGATGCCTGACAAGGAAAGACAGTCCTACAAATAAATAAAGCAAACACACTTCAGAACTGCCTATTCTTTCATGTGTACGTGTTTCTTTCCATCAGGCCTCTCTCTGTCTCTGTCATATGTACGGAGGTATCATTGCATTGCATAAACATGGTGAACTTCCTAACAGAAGATATTTTTGTACCGAAGTAGCGAACACGTGAATTGGATCACTGTTGCTTCATGCATGCCTGGTACATTTTGAAATAATCAGTTTGATAATGAAGCCCATATTAAAATATACACGGCTCCCATTGAGTCAGCAGAAAGAGACAGAGCTATACAAATAAATGGGACGAAATTGCAGACCAATGTCTCTCACATTCTTTCTTACAGCTCTGTCTGCTATAAGTGTCAATCAAATCAGTGTTTAAAACGAATTTAAACCCTTGTCCACCAGGATACCATGCACCATGAGGAGATCTTCAAAAGATTATTTAGCTAGTTCCAATTATGGCATTATAACTTTAAAAGCGTAGCCGAAATATATTTATATAACGTCGTTGCGATTACGCCACACAATTTGGCGATTTTATGTCTAACATTTGACCACAACCATATTAACAAGGATTTTGGCCCTCATCTTATCCGTATCCGAACACTTGTTAGAACCTAATGTTGCCCAATCGTTATAGATGGCAGTAGTGTTGTGTGACGTATTTGCGTCGTTATACTTTATAACTGTTAAAATATTTGACACTAACATAAAAGTATTTAACTTAAATTTTAATATGACCGTTGCACTAACTTTTTCTAAAGTTTAACTTAATACATTCCTTGAAATAAAACTATTTTTCGGATTTTATCGCGTTTATTAACTTTATGTTCCCGACGTATCCCGATCCCGATGTAGTTTTATTTCAATGTGTAGTATTCGCGTAAATATAAGAAAACAATATTAATACATTCCTGTTGCTTCAATGGACAAATAATAATGACCAGCCTTACTAAATATATAAACCTCATTGCATTTCACACATATTATTATTATCAGATTTTAATTTAACAAATGCAATAAATTATTCAATCGCAAATTGTTTTGTTTTTTTTTTATGTTTGTATTTTTTTAAAATTTATTACTATTGGATATTTTATATTGTTATATCAAAAATGGAAAATGTGAATATTTCCCAAATGATTGTATTAAATTATTTTATGATTATTTGTCAAATGCTTGTGGCATTGTGATTATTTTCGTTGAAAAATGTATTTATTTTATCGCTGAAATGTATGATATACTGTTTAGTTTAATTGTTATTATTATATACGCATAGGTATCTTAATGTTCAATTAACAAGTACTATACACCGTAGTTATTAATTTTCAAAATGTAATTTAAATCAATTCGATAATAGATACTATTTCCGTATTGCGACATTTCAGAAAATTGTGTTGTCAAACAATGGGGACAAAAACATACGGTGTAAATGTTTCGCCTGTGAAAACATACGGGCATATAAAATAAATATGGTTTCAAGTTAATGGGAAGTCGGTTGGACGGTTCTGGCTGGAGCGCATGTGGCTGGAGCGCACTTCTGGCTGGAGCGCACTTCTGGCTGGAGCGCACTTCTGGCTGGAGCGCATTCTGGCTGGAGCGCACTTCTGGCTGGAGCGCACTTGCGCTCGCCCTCTGTCCGGGTGAAGTTGTTATGGCCACTCTGGCCAACAACATATAGTTATTAAAAAAAAACGGTTGGACGGTGTTATGGTATACGTAGTATATGTATAATGTATACTTATTGTATTTTCTCTGCAGGTACTTACTGTAACTTGATCTGTTCGGTTGTGTACGCTAATTATATGTGTTCCAGTTTACACAGAGTTTCATTGATTTTACAATCGATACAACTAACCTGCTAATATAATGGTCCTACCCGTTTACTAACTAGCAATTACCCGCGGCCCCGCCCGCCAACACTTCTAGAATGAAAAGCAGCATCTATTTTAGAGTAAAGCATACCTCCTGTACCAAATTTTATTCAAATGCAATTAGCCATTTTTGCCTGATGCGCAACCAAACTTCAAACCAACACACTTTCACATGAAATAATAAGTAATTAATGCAGACTGTGCAACTGTGGATTTGGTGGTTGGATTCTAGTAAAAAGCACATATTATAACTGAAACAAACAATATGATATTTACATAGAAATAATATATAACTAATATAGATAGACTTAATGTTTTAAATTAAAATAAACCTTGGCCGCGTGGGATGGTGCCAAGAATGCTGGCTGCATTTCCTCGTTGGATCGATAGGCTGATTTTCTGAACGAGGTAAGAGCCAGCTCTCTTGTCACCCGTGGAGGCAATAATTTTGGGGGTTAAAACATTAATAAGCTTTTTTGCACTGTGGCTCCATGGGCCTAGGGTTTCTACGGCAAATGGCACAAATACGTAATTATTATTTAAAGAAGCGTATTTGCGCCGCTTGCCGAGATCCGCTTTTTCAGCCGCGGCTCCTGCAGCAGCCACTGATTCCTTGAGGTGTGATGGAGCCAGAGTATCCACACAAGTGGCATCCCACACGAGTGGGCGACCTCTCTCCCAAGGAATCAGGGTCATGCCATCGGGTCTCTTGCCGTCGTCCCGAAATATTCCGGATGGTTCTAGAATAGATGGGACGTTGATAGTGGCAAGAGCCCTTTTAATACAGTCGTTTATGGAGCAGTGGCGAGAAAACCTGCCTGCACTTATTTGGCAAGAAAGACCATGGAGACCAGACCGATCTACCTCCACTCCACACGGACATTTATGCTCTATGCAGACTGGTGCCCCTAAGCGAATGCCGACAGCGACTCTGAAACTTTCGTTGTCGAGAAAGGTGCCGAGATTTGGTGAAGGGATCGCCATCCCAATGAAGCCAATAACCGGATTCCTTTTCACGTAACGCTAGAAGACGGGCGTGGTCGCGGTCACTGGTTAGATTTTCAAAGAGGAAATTTTGGGTTATTTGTACCAAAGGCGTATCCCAAAGTATTTGTTGGTGTACTTCCTTCGGGATATCGACATTGGGACAAATGCTCTTCCAAGTTTCTATTGCTTCTGTGGTACCAGATATTAAAAAAGTACTGTCTTTAAGTATTTTGGAGCACAGCCCGCCAGCACTATGCACAGATGCGAGAAAAGCTGGAAGAGCGACATCCGAAATTTTTCTCACGCCGATGCCACCATTTCTAATAGGTAAAGTAGCTTGTATCCAGGAAAAGTGGTTTAAAGATAAATTTAGAATTTTCTCAAGAGTATCTTTAATAATGGCATCCATTTGTTCGAGTTGGGCCGAAAATTTCCAGATTGGGCTGGCGCGGAGTGCGTACGAAAGCTTCGGGACAAAAAGGCAAAATTTGATAATTGTGAACGCTACATGAGAATTTAAAATGCCCAATCTGTCTGAATTATCTGAAAAGTCTTTAATTTTCTTATCCAAAAATGGTTTGACTCCTTCGTCAAGTAAAGGAGCACCCAGAAGGCAAAGCGTCTCCTTATTAAGTGATTTAATATTAGGCATAATCTTGTTGAAACTTTCAAAGATCAGATTAAATCGCGTAGGTTGAACAGTATCAGAAACAAATATTTCACATTTGGAAGGGTTCAGCTCTAATCCAATTGTTTTAAAATCTTTGGTAATTTGAGTTAGGTCACTTAATACGGTATCAGCTTTGCCTCCTAAAGTACCGTCATCTAGGTACCATACATTCAGTTTTGAATTTAGGGATGAAATATAACGATGGATACCTAGACTGAATAGGGCGGGTCCGAATATAAATTTGTCGACATTAAGAAATATATAAAGCGACTGGGACCAGATCTTGTCGCGTTTCGAGCCTTCGGCCAGACTGGCATGACCACGAAATTTAAGTAAAAACAATATTATAAAAAACAGTTTTATTTTTATAATTTAATAAGTAATAACATCGTTTGTCTATCTACATACAATTTAACTTAAGTTAGTTATACTATCTACCTTTGGACGCGTTATAGAGGTTACGCTTGGATCAGTTTCAAGGGTTTACTATAATCATTAACAGATGGCGCTTATCATGTCACACAAATTACATATATCGCTGTCCCTCTCACGAGTGTGACTATGTGTGAACAAAACAGCTATAAATTGTTTAGTTATGTCAAATGAAGATTAGTTTTTATTTGTAGACTACAGATTTAGCACTATCATAATACAGGTTGAACTGAACGGGTATACTTTTTTTTTAAAACTTCACTTTCTAATTCTAAAACTATCAGCTTTTGGAGGCAACTTGAAAAACAAAAGGTGTTACAGGAATACATCTGTTGACAGATTTCATAAGACTACAAAACCTTTAGTACTCCAACTGTCCCACAAAGATGGTTTTAGATTTACAAAGGTTAAGTTGCAAAAAAAAATAGTATACTTGTTTCACCTAGTATAATATAAAAACAAATATATACGTGCAAATAATGCCAGTTCTATTGTCGTCAAATGACGAACTAAACTGCATTTGCATGTCTACTAAAAATATGTCATCATCCAAAAATATTTATTTCTCTCTCACACGTTACGACCGTGACAAGGACGGCAATACAGTTTAATCAAATTTAATTTGTGTATTAACAGAATTAGCACAACTGTATTAAGTATAATCTCGACATTTGTGTGCCAATATAAATATAAAATCGGGCGTTATAAAATTTTGATTAAAATAAATGTCCGCCATATACTAGCGCAGACTTTTTATTATATACTAAGTAGGTACAAAAATTGCGAATAATGCCATCAAGTCATATTGAGAGTAGTCTCAACACGTTGCATGTACAGTCAATCAAACAGAATCGTAGCCACCTACACGATACTCCGATTGAAGCTGAAACTGTAAATAAAATTTGTTATCAAAAGACAAAGCAAGATAAATTCGACCTTATGGTATTAAAATAACTACGCAAAATTAGTGATTATGGTGGGAGACTTCCGATTCCATTTCTTTGACTATACTCTAAAAGAAATGCATATTATCAATATTCTTTGGACCGATTTAATATTTGTAAGTTTTGGTTTATTACATGATCCTGATATAAAATTACATATCATAAATGACATTATAATAATACCCCTTTTTAACGTCCCACTCCTGGGCACGAGCCTCCCCTCAATACGAGGGGGTTGTAGACCATAATGAACCGCACTGGCCCAGTGTGTTGGCAGATTTCACCTGTCTTGAAAAAATTGGTTAATTTTCCAAAACATGCAGGTTTCCTGACGATATTTTCCTTCATCGTCAAATTACAATGAATAATTAATAATTTAATGGCACAATTCCATGCATATATTATATTTATTCTGTATTCACAGCACGAGATATTTCTTATCGAAGTGGCGAGCCATCATGGATGCTGCTAACTCAAAATAGATTAAGGACACGACATATTGTTGTCTTTCTCATAGATTACGGCCATGATATGGACGAGAACACATTTAATTTAGTCAGCTTTTAGTTTGTGTCCCAACATAATTAGTTTCTTAATTTATAATTACAAAGTGTGTTATTCTGTTTCAAATAAATTCTCTTCACAAAGTGTTAATTTATCTATATTTATATACAATTTCAGCACCTAAAAATCCATTTATTTTATTTACACTATTTACAGATCTGTATATAGTATTGTACAGTCTTGTGATTTGTTTACTTATTATTGTGACTTCTAAAGGTGGGAATTATTTCGCTACCAGGTAATAAAATATCAAAATATAATCTGGCTGTGTATACATAGATAGACGCTTACTGTGGGTTAAGATATAGGAACTTCTGATCAACTGAGATTATAAAGCCATACTCTTGTGACAACTTCTATTTAAAAAATTAAACATCTTTTTTCATATTATTTTACCAACCCCTTATTGCAATATGAAAATATTTTTCCTTACTAGGTATTAAAAATCTTAATTTTGCGAATGTTTTGTAGCAGTTTAATATTGTGTATAATTATTATGTACAAATATGGGCATTTTGGCCACTATATGTTCGAAAAATGTGTGTAAACAACTGTATAAACATTTACTTGTAAAGGAATCATTCCGCAGGAACATTACTCCTATATTCACACATTGAGCAATAATCTAATTTAATTTACCTATTCATCAAATATTCAAATGCATGCCGGATTCGATAGGTAATCGAGAAATCATGTTGTCACAGCCATTCTTACATAAAATCTGTCACGTGAGTGGAACAAAAATGTTACCGTCCGTTATGCTGGGTAAAAAAGATTGTGATTCCACACATGACATTATATAAATATTATCTGTTTCTTGTGCTCAGGCCCGAATTAGATGAAAACGGAGGCAAGTAGCAACTGCCTTTGTGGAAACAGCTCGACAAGTAGGCAAATAGACAAATGTCCAGAATAGATTTCGATACAATTACTTTTGCTATTTGGCTACTTTACTCGCCTATTGTCCTCGTGTGACATTATTACCCCATTTTAATTTAAATATCCATAATTTGTCATAGATACTATTATTTTATAGGGTTATGTACCAACTCAATAGAGGCCGACTGTTCGACCAAGGAATACATAGTAGAGCTATAAAATAAGATTAGTTTCTTTATTCTTATAGTTCCGTCGTTCTCTGTCGGCCAGCCGACCGCAAATTGGTGCGTCCGGAGGACATAGGCACCATAAAAGTGTTATTTTAAAGGTTAATTCCCTGTTTCATTATTTAAACTACCAGGCGCCCATGAAGCCTCAGAGCTCTTTTATGATAATACTATATCCGGCATAGCATTTGGTAAGCGTGTTTTGGTGAATACTATGGGAAGCGAATGACTGTGGTCCCGATGGCATCCTCGCTGCACGCGTGCGCTAGAGCGCTTTCGAAGTCTTGTGGAAGGAATACCTGTAGATAAATAATTAAAAACAATATAATTTGAAATATTTGGTGTTGGGGTAGGTTAGCTCTTTCCCACCCACTGTTTAATCGTATGTTATATATTTTCAGAACCTTTAGATTTTAACCCAAACATTTGTAAACATTTGTTCTCATGGCATAGTACAACGCCTCTCCGTCATACGAGCAGCCAACAAATACTTGGATTGTTTTATAATTATGTGGTTACAAATTTCAGTGCTAAGTCGTGACATGAAACGACAAATAAAAATAATGGACAAGTATAATATTTTTTTTGAGTTTGACTTCGCTTTTCGCATTTAGCCAGTATCAAATAAAAAAACTTATTATGCGTTAAGGCTAAAGCGCCCATCTAGCCCGCGAAGTTCAAATGTTTTGAGTTCTTTTAGAAATTTTTCAAAATCTGACAATAATAAAAGACTA
Source organism: Notodonta dromedarius (assembly GCA_905147325.1). Lineage (NCBI taxonomy): Eukaryota > Metazoa > Arthropoda > Insecta > Lepidoptera > Notodontidae > Notodonta > Notodonta dromedarius. Next base: position 558,469 of record LR990183.1, on the reverse strand, counting down.
ATTTTGTAATTCGCGAAAAAGACCGTGTGCAGTGCATTTATTAATATATCCAACTTACTCTAAAACATTTCAAGAACGACAGCTATCCAGATAATCTGGCAATTTTTGTATATTTAGTGATTTACTAGTATCATATCCACCGTGATAATATTTAGAGTAAAATAAATGTATTAATAAACGCACTGCATACTGTGTTTTTCGCAAATCACAAAATGTTGTCTTAAATGTTTTCAGATTTTGGATAAACTATAAAAATACTCGAAAATTTTGAATTTCGCGGGTTAGACAGGCGCCTTCACCTTAAGCACAAAAAGGCCTTTGGCTGGGCCTAATATAGCCTCCAAACCCTTTCAGTAAAGTGGCGAATACATTACTGAAACTTAGCAGGCTTCTTGGGATACCTGTAAAATCATGTTTCACTACTTTTGTTCCAATTGCCTAAACTTATGAACATTACAATGATCCTACTACTTACTTAAATCTAAGAAACACAAATATATTACTGCAGTTCTGTAAATCATTTATACGACTCGGGTAGCAGAAGTAAGCAGGAGGTTACCTTGTCCAGTACGGGCGCCAGGTGGCCCGAGTCCACGAGCGCGGCGAGCGCCTCCAGCCCCGCCCGCAGCCGGTGCCGGTCCTCCAGCCAGTCGGTGTGCGCGCCGCACCCGACTAACCACTGTAGATAAGCACGGATGATGTTGCAAATCCATTATTTAAAGGTTTACTAGCTGTAAGATTATCACATAGCCCCTACAACTAAGCTAATACTTTTACTAGGAGTGGGTTCACACATATAGTTTGTGACCCACCCCCTCTCCTGAGTATGTTCTAGGTTTCTAAGGTCCGTATTAATAAATCGATCTCAAGTCTGAGAGCGATCTTGGAAATGTCATACAAGTACAGAATGGCATGTCAAACGTGTACTCAAGACCCAGACTTGAGATGAATTTATTAATACGGGCCTAAGGCTAAAAATCTACCATTACCAGGGTATAAGGACTCGTAGCAGGTGATATGGTAAGTACTCACCCTGAAAACTCGGTAGGTATAGAACGACGCGGCGAACACGAGGGAAAAGGGCGTGGGCAGTCGGTCCGTCAGCAACGGCTTCGGTCGCATGTCCAGCAGGGCCCTCCGCGGCGCTGTGGACCTGGGGGCAATGACCATTTGACACCGACTTCTAGATGGAAACCTTAGGTACGACCCGTATGATGTAAAGCAGTTTCCGTAGCACTTAGATGCTTGCAATACCAAATGCATTGCTTGCACATTACCAAACTGAAAGGGAGTGGGATAGGGGGAAGGGAAGTGGGGGTTGGTCTTCTGGCTTTCTTATTTATCGTACGGAACAGAAGATTGTTGAAAAGTAGCTATCATAGCTGTATGATAGCTACTTTTCAACAATCTTCTGTGACAGGGTCGTACTACCCCGGTCGAGCCAGTCCGTATATGAGTTGTAGTCAATTGGCTACATACAGCTTGGCTCTAGTGAAAGGTACATAATAATAATTGATTAGTTTAGGACTAATTATACGGAGTTTATCCGGCGATATTAACCTCTGCAGCAATTTCCACGACAGTACCAGGCTATCATAGACATACAGCGCTCTATCTAAATGCGAATGAATAGAGATAGGGATGGCAGGTAAGCCGCTAACTTGAGTAATACAGAGGCGTGTGCGGCGGCGCCGGGCGGGATGTCGGTGCTGCAGCAGGTCAGCACCGCGTCCCACGGGCCCGAGCGCAGCGCGCGGTGCTCCAGCGCCTCCCACGCGGACAGAAAGTGCTCGTTACTCTTGATATCCACAAAGTCTTGCGCTCCTAGTATTACAAAATGAGTTTTATTTTTCGCAAAATGGTTGTTTTTGTGTGTTTTACTGAGACACTAAGTGTCTGACTGTGTCTGAGCGAGATGGAAAGGCGAGGTGTTCGCTTTCCAATTATGTTCTATCGATATCGTTACTACTGCTGTAATTGGGTGACAATACGCGTGATCATTGCGATAGTAATGAATGTTTGACATGGCCTATTCAGAGCGGCCGCTGTGCCACCATTATAAAATAATTTCGCTGAATATTTGGATAATTTTTGGGTCGCTTAATTTTTTTTTTCGATTAAACCTTGACTACTAGTGAGTTTTCAAAAAGACTTTAAATTCCCAGAAACAATCAGTAAGTAGGCAAAACAAAATACTACCTAAGTCCTGCAGCAAGTAGGCGGCGTGCCGGGGCGCCACCACCGTAAGCTGCGCGCCCCACCCGTTCAGCAGCTGCACCAGTACGCAGCCCTCGCCGCTCGCCGCGCCGCATATCGCCACGCTGGACAACTCTTACCGTTTATTATTGCCTGGCACTTTAGGAGCGGGGTCATTGGATTTTAAGCCTTTGAACGTGCGAGAAAGACAAAGCGTCACAAAAAATATAAAGAAAAGGATAGAACGAGAAAGATATATTAGAGGAGAGAGTGAGGGAGAAAGAGAAATGGTTGAGAGAGTTAGAAAGAGAGAGGGAGCGAAAGATAAATTGGGTGAGCGAGATAGAAATGCAGAGCGAGGGAGAAAGATAAATGGGTGAGCAAGATAGAAATGTAGAGCGAGGGAGAAAGATAAATGGGTGAGCGAGATAGAAATGCAGAGCGTGAGAGAAAGATATATATTAGAGAAAGAGATAAAAATAGGGAAAAGAGATAGAAAAAGTGAGGGAGAGAATAAATTGTGGGACAGAGATAGAAAAAGCGAGGGAGAGCGAAATTGAGATGGCAACTGAAAGTAGCAGAGTTAGTGATGGGCCTGAGATTACTGAGATATCCTTATATTAGAGAAGGTGGCACATACCGTTTCCCTTTGCAGTTATCCGCTGTATACGCGAGCGCCTCCAAAGCCGCCAGGGCTCCGCCCCCTACCCATGGGAGGGACGCCGCCGAGTCGGCAGCTAGACTGCGCGGCCGCTTGCTTACGCGGGTACTAGGAACACATGGGGTAAGAGGCAGTTGTTAAGATAAGAAAGTCAAAGAAAAATGACTACAATTTATTTATGATGATATTCACCTCCGTATAGTAAGCAATTCGCTGGCTGCTCCGCCGCTCCATTCACTCACGCAACCCCAAACTTCGTCCCCCATTTCGAGGTCACTGACTCCTGGACCCACGTCCAATACCACACCTGTGGACGGAAGACAGTTTAAAAGTTATCAATCTTGAAATTTTGATATTATTATATAATGAATCATATATTATGAGGAAATAAAGCCAATAAAATGTATGATTATTATTTTTAAATTGATGCATTATCTTGTACATATCGCTATGCTAAAAAGTGTACTGACCAGCGAAGCTGCGGCCGACGGTGACGTGTCCGCGCGCGGTGAGCGCGCGCAGCGCGTGCCCGCGGCCGCGCAGCACGCCGCGGTCCGCGCCCGCCACGCTGAACGCCTGCACGCGCACCAGCACCTCGCCCGCGCCCGCGCCTGCACGACATGCATTACTAGTGTAGATTTGCGGGCACGCATACTTATTGCACTTTCCTTTCTTAGACGAGGCGGGCGGTTTCAAGGAACCCCTGGCCTTCCAGCCCCTACCACTAAAAAATCTTGACCAAAGTAAGTAAGTATTGTACTTGGGACTGATCGTAACCCCGCCTTTGCGGCTTCACCGTTGGGTGGGGAGCGGGACTCACCGGTGGCCACCGCGTCGTCCACCAGTATGACGGTCTGGTCGGCGTGCGAGTGCAGCGCGCGCGCGTGCGGGCCGGGCGGCGCGCGGCGCGCGGCGCGCAGCCCCACCAGCAGCCCGGCGCCGCCGCCCGCCGCCACGCCGCACGCGAATATCAACATGCCGCGATGCCACACTGGACAATTAACATAATGTAGTAAATATTTAAAAAAACATACCCAATCCTAGAATGTAGTTTAAATTAAAACAGATTTAATATTTATACGAATATTTAGGTAGAGTTGATACAGCATGAATTATGGATAATCCATTTACAATGGCTTTACAAAACATTTTTCAAAGGTAAAGGGCTTTGCCTTGCCATTGTTATTCAATATACAACAAGCGTAAGTCTGGTCCATTTAAGTTTCTATCAAGCGCCAACCCTTCATACCAGGATAGCATAGCTCCCTAAGGGCATACCTCGGTTATGGAGCAGTGCGACCAGCTCCTCGTACAGCAGCACGGGCGACAGCGGCGGCGCGCCCGCCTTTATCCGCTCCAGGGTCGCACGCGTCCAGACCAGCGCGCGCGCACGACCCTCCGCGATCAATTCGTTGTGCCACAGCTCGAGGAAGGCTTCCCGGATCTAGGAGATGAAACCAAACTTACTAAAAATATCCAAGAAAATGCACTATCAAGATAACAAACTAATTTATATAAGCAGATAATGGAATATTTGAATACCATGTTGCAAATTGTTGAAAGTTAACATTTACTAAACCTACTGAAGCTATCATGGTTGTTTAACCGAGGTAGGATTTCAGGCTGGTCTTTAAAAAAACCTGTAAACAAAGCTACCAATTTTTTTCTGCTTGAATACAATGTTGTGTTTGTGCGTAATAATTTGTTTGCAATTCAACTCATTGCATTGTATGAGGTGGCCAGGTGCTTCTGTATGTAATTGTACTTTGAAATTCCAATATCAATAGGTTGCCTGTGCAATAGAAATAGCTTACGTTTCTGACAGTCTCCACTGTCTGATGGACAACATCATGCACTCTGGATTTGCTGCTGTCCGCAGCAGTTTTCGCAGCTACCTAAACAAAACATTGACTGTCAAAAATGTTATGAATACTTCTTGAGTCCCACTTGGAAGCTTTGATGAGCTCATTTACAAATAATTTGTTAATGAGTCTTATAAATTTAAACTCCCCAGTTCATAGAAATCTTATATCATTACAAAACACTTTTATTCTGAAAAATGCTTTCTAATTCTGACTATTTTAAAATAATAATAAATTGGAAGGTATATTCTATTCAATTGTTTTTCTACTTGGTGGTTCGTTTTTCATTTTATACAACTAAGTTAAATTAAGTACAATCTTGTCAAAGTTAACAAAACTAATATAGTTTATACTTTTAATAAGTACTCATTGTACAGGTAAAATAAAATTTTAAATGTTACATAATCTCATGGTCATTAGCATCACTAATTAGGGCAATGACATTTCATGGTCATTCATAACAAAAACAAACAGACAAACATATTGAGTATAACGATGTCGTGTATCTGTATGATACGCAAACACTCTCCATTTCTAAATAACAATTTACTCAAAAAAAATGACGTCAATAACCGAAGCACTTTCGCGCGAATGTACCAGGGTAACATAAGTTCGTAGGAGCCACTTACGTGCAATGCTTCGAATTTTTCACCGGCTCTGTGCTTCAATTCGTCCATGTCAGAGTTATCAAAGGCACGGGAGGGTCTGCTCGAACCGTTCACACGTTAAATCACATCCAAAAACCTTAACCTTTGGACAGAATTCGGCCTAAATAACCGCAGTCCTAAAATAGACTGAACGTCATCCACGAACACTTATTTACACACATTGTGTATGGAAATTATGTACTGCAGTTTACTTCCTTTTGAATTTTATGTACTGATGTGCCGAAATATGTGCGGAGTTAGGTAAAACAACAAATTATTAACTTATCCAAACATAACCTCTGTGTATTGTTTGACATTTGTTGACAGTTATCCGATACCAAGAAGCTTAGATTATGTATAAAGTTCTTGTCCGATACCGATACCTATTTGACGTAACATTGAGTACGTTTAATTTTTCCTACAGAATTGCTTTCATAACAACAAAAAATATAAACATAATTTAAGTGGGCGTTCCATTATATTTAGGTAATAAAAGAAAATAAAACTTAAATTTGCTTCAACATAAATTTATAGGTATTTTAATTACAACATAATAGATTAATCTATATCTAAGGGTATAACGTTTTCCCCACTGTCCGCGCTTTCTGCCTGTTCTGGTATTTCCCCTATCACTTTATCAATCCATAACCGACTGTAGGATACCTGAAACGATGAACGGTAACGTTAAACACTGTGAAAAATTTACAAACCACTTAACAAAAAGTCGTCAAAAGAGCGAAAATTCATTGTTTATTCATTTTATACCTTCGCGAACACTCCAGGTTTCGATTTGTAGGCGCATTCCTCAGTACCAGAGAACAATGCTATTCCGAAGAGAGTGCCAGCTCGGTTCGCGCCGCTGAAGTGCACTGCCGGGTCACCTGTGTCGCCCTGGTATCAAAATCATACATTATTAGGCTTTAATACCAGGAAGAGAGGAAATCTGTTATTATTAGAAAACTTCTTTAAAGAGCCATACAATTTAGTCGTATTATGATATAAATTTCAAATTGAGTAATAAGTAGGTACAGCTTGGAAAGTTAATAATTGTATGATGATAACTGTCCTGCGCCATGGATTTACTTAGAGATGTTTTACTAGGTAGCAGCCTAGTAGCTGCGCAGACTGTAGTCATAAATTGAGAGAGTGGTCTACGTTCAGAAGAAGTCCGAAAGCTGATGAAGGAACCAGGGTCACATAGTTAAGTGAATACTAACAGCACACAGTGCGACGCCTTTAACGGTGCTCTGTAGGCACATGTTATCATGTTGCAGATGGTAGTCGTTCCCGTAGATGAGCCGGCACTCGGCCCGCGGAACCTCTCGCACTATCATTCGCCTGAGCTCTTGGTTCTCACCTTCACGGATTTGGCCTGTCACCTGGGAAAACGGCAGCTGTTAAAGATAAAACATTGATTGAGGATATTTTGGTCCCACTCTCAGCGATCGTTGGTTTGTCAATCACACAACGATTAAGGACGTAAAGTTTGCTATAATTTATCAGGCAGGATCTGTCTATCTGTCGGGTTGTGAGTTGAAAGCAATTACTTAGTTGAAACATCGTACTATTCAGTGGCCACTAGTAAATTATGTAAATAACTATAAAATAAAAGGTTAAACTTACATCTACAGTAGAAAATTATTCTAATTAATACTTATAATTAAATAAATATCGCCAGACTAAAACACCAACTGCATGGTCTTAAACTAAGCATATAATTGGTCCTTGCAACATACTGGGGCGATCCCAGTGACCAGAGTAGGTAGGGCAAATTACGAAATGGCCAGATACGAGATTTACCCTGACGGGAATTGAACTCGCAACCACTCGGAACGATGAGACGAGTGGAGCGGTCAACTATCGAACCGCTACGCCAAGCGGTCTTCAGTTAGAGGGCAATGGCGTACTAGGGTCGTAGATGACAATGTTAGTTACCACAGCTCCGTATCCAGTGACGACCGTCTCTCCGAACATGGGCGGCAGGTCCGCGTCCGACACAGCCAGCGCGACCGGCTGCATCCTGCTGTTGGGCGTCACCGGCAGGTTCACCTGGGAACGCCTGGTATTTTATAAACGCAACTAGTGGTAGATTTACAACTTGCTGCTCTAGACATAGGTCTCCTCCGATGATTTGATCTTCCTTCATTCGCATTCTCCTGCAGCAGTTCACCATGTGCCGGGCAGTCCCACGTTTCCCGGCACATGACTGCCATTAACAATCTAGATACTGACCTAAAGAGTCAGTAAAACTGGGTAGGTAAAGACTACTAAGTAGATACCTTAATCATAGCGAGGTTGTGTTCGGGGTAGTACTGGTCCATCTTGTAGTCCGGGTGCCGCCGGATGTCCACGACCGCCAGGAGCCTGCCGCCGAAATCTCGGAACACTGAGCCCACGCGCACGGTCACCTCTTCTTGGGACACACTACCCAGAAAAGTAAATAATGCTTTACATTTTAGTGTAGAGGAAAATATTATGAAACTATCGTAAATTTTTCACATTCCAAAAAATGAGTACTAAACTCTATATTTAATGACTTACTAATCAAAGCATTGCGCTGCCGTGAGCACCCATTGCCTGGCCACCAGGGCGCCGCCACACCAATGTTTTCCATGCAATCTGAAAGTATAATGGCAGTTCTAAGAATTATCTACATTTTTCTTCATAAAGCATCAACACTTTCATTGCTGTCTCCTACCATTGATTGGCAATTAATAGAACTAACTCCAGCTTAGGACTTTGATGACTTCAAGTTAAATATTTTGCTAGTTAAATAATTACCGGACAAACAGACCAATCATGATCCCATAAGCAACGCTCGTATTATGAAGGGGTCGTGCAATGCACTGGGTGATATCTTGATTTAAGTAATACATTTAAATGAGGGTTATACTTATAACGAAAATACAATTTCCGAAAGCCCCAACGATGGAAGCTTTCAATTCTATATCATCAGCAGGTTCCTTGATTAAGTGTAGGTATTGTAATTGCATTCTTCTAAAGATGTTGACTTACCTGACGGACACAGTGTATGGATAGTCTTCTAAGCACACCAGCCCGTTCTCCGTGGTAAGTCTTTTCCTCCGTATGTGCGTCAGATCTTCCTCCATTTTGGGGGGGAACTCGCACTCGAGTTCTGTCTTCGTAGTTGTGGTTGCTATCAATAGCAAAAATATCGTATGTATTTAGTTTGTCTGAGTAATGTACACCAAGTAGTATTTGCCCAAGCTTGAAACAATGCACGAGCCCTCCCTCATTCGAAGGCAGAACTAAGTATGTTAAAAAATTGATAAATCTTACCACTTTCTACAAAATCAAAAACTAAATCTAATTCTAAAACTATAACTAACAATGAAAAACGTATGCACTGCATTATTTGTCCTTTCCTTTGAAATAAAAAGTTACACAATTCTACCGATTCATTTTATGAAACTTTCAGCGTTACTGTACAGGAAGCAGTTAAAGTTCGAAAGGAAACTACCTAGTCGGCACTTGTTCTAATCAGTGGTTTACGAACAGTTGCACAAACAATAACAATTTTCTCTGTTATGATGTAAGCAACTATTGTTCTTAATACAATGGGGTAACAGTACCTATACCTGCACTAATAATCTGAAAGGCTGTTTGTACCTACATTATAACTTCACGCCGGATCCCTTAAGAAATTGTAGAGCAGGACTCATGTCAACATACTTCATGCATTTATCTTCCATCTTCGAATTTCATATTTATCTCATAAATTCTCTTGGGTTTGTAGCATGAAAACACCATGTTTAACTTCCTCCCATCATCGTACGAAATGGATGTCATGAACTCTATTGTAACGAAAGCGTAGAATTCAGTACTATACTCAAATAAATAATACATACTCAATAAATGAGATTTCAGTGGCATGGAGATGAAAAAGGTTACTCCTGGTCTGTCTGAGTTATTGGAGAACTCTTCATCAGCTGCTGCTGCTGATTCAGTCATGATGTCACGATAAAAAATATCAACAATTCATTTTCTCTGGTGTGCAATGTATGGAACAACCCGATCACTATATCGGTATTTGAATACTCGTACATTGCTTACTCATCAAACTAGGGTCTCCGCGTCTTATCTAACAGGTTTTCAACAAAGAGGATAGTTATCCTTCATGGAGGATAGGTTTTCGTCGAGTTTTTTGTATTTATTTACTTTAGTTACGCACGGATATCATAGCATTCAGAAGGTCGACTCCGCAAACAATGATTATTTATGTTGTTTTCTTTTTACCAGCTACGGTCCACACCTGTTTCTATGGAAGAACCGCGATTGTTCCAATTTTATCTTCTATTTTCTGATTTCAATAGACTATTAAAACACCATCTTTTTCTATTCGTTTTATGATCGTACTTAACACCTGCAGCATCGGCAGAAACCTTAGTCTTTTACAAGATCTTATAGTACCACATCTCCGCATTTATGAAATACTAGTTAGAAATAATGAATCCAATAATGAACGTGTTTGTTATACTTAGTATATTTAGTGGAATCAATTGTGAAAAAGTGAACAACAATTTTGTTAGTATAGAGAGTAGGGAAGGGGATCAAGGAATTAACGATATAATGTACTCTCACGAAGAAATAGATGAGTCGATTTATGATAATAGAAATTTAACAAACTATGAGGATAGTTATGAAGACCTTGCGAGTTCGACAGCGCCTACTGGTAAACAAATCATCATTCCTGTCCAGTGTTTTCAGGAACAATTACAATATTAATAATATAATATGAATGCCAGCTCCAAATTTTTAATAAATTATTACCAATTTACAATACTCTCTGTTGCTTTTATCTCACGTTAAAAATAACTAAAATGAAATTGCAGTCAATGATACGACCACCATCGAGGTGGTAACCTGCAAGTACCAGAGCAACATAACCGACGAGGAAAGCGACGAATCGCAAAGCACATTGATCAACTTTCCCTTTTCGGTGTCCATACAAAGAAAGGGAGCGCACTATGCGTCTGGCGCGCTGATAGGTAAACAATGGATATTGACCGTGGCTGGAGAGTTTTATAAGTAAGTTTTTCTTATTTATGTAATCCGGGATTAATTTACGAGTATTTAAGAGTAGTAATAAGTTTAAAAACTGGATAAATAAGTAAGTAACTAGAAGTTGGATGAATAAATAAATACAAATGACTTCACAATAATACAATATGTTTAGAAAACTTGACATGCCCTTATAAAAACTACTTTAATAGATTAGATAATTGAGTAGACGATAGACGCAATAATTAAGTACCTATTACCTGAAACACATTGTGCCTAAGAATGATAAACTGAATTTATTAAGAATACTTACTTATTTAGTACCTATATATTGTTTAGTAACGGATTGTCCAATGAAATACCTAGATGTTACTCTACATTGCATGCAATTAATTTATATTCAATCTGTTAATCAGAGAATAATTAATTAAATTTTGTTGTTTTCAAACAAAGCCGTCGTGTCTGTGGGTCTATCTAATTAACGCATACACATACTTCTTCAACTTAAATTGTTATTGTCTCCGTTAATTACAGTGTACGGGAATCGATAAAGTTATTCAGAGCACGACTAGGGTCGGTGGACTGCAAAAGAGGTGGAACAGTAGTGCCCTTGAAAACCATCACCATCCATCCCTCTTACACATACAGGAAACCAAATTACGACGTAGCTGTGCTAAGAATGGCTGTTCCGGTGCAGTACTCTGATTACATAAAGCCTATAAGCATTTCTAATACGAAAGGCAAGGTGGTCAGCGCGAAATTTATGACTACTTATTGGCCGAGGATAGTCGTAAGTATGCTATTAAATATTTGATATAAGTACCTTCCGTTTTGCATGGCAATATGGGGTTTAGAGATCACACAAAATTACCAGTAAGTACCAGGATCTACAGTGATATCAGAATCGGCGAGGTTAGATCACGCTCAAGGTGGATGCTCGCATACCTCCACAGCACGTGAATCGCCCGAGCACTGTAATTTACATCGCTCACCCAAGAGGATTGCATTTCCCGCGACCCAAGTAATTAGTTCGCTTGGTACTACTTACCTACATACTTTCATTGTGCAGCAGTTGTGCACACTACTTACATCTCAAAACTGACGCTGCCTCGCGCGGTAAGTGTCCCGGCAGCCTCGCAAGTTGGCTAGCTCAGACAGTGACACGTCGGATAAAGCAAATAACAACTTATCTATACAAGTAAATAAAGTTGGAGTGTCTGTTTGTAATATCAAAATAACACCTTTTCACTAAATGCATATGAAATTACATACGACAACTAAAGCAAAAACGCTATTAAAAAAAAATTTGTCTGTCTGTCTGTCTGTCTGTGTGTTTGTTCCGGGTAATCTCCGAAACGGCTGGACCGATTTTGACGGGACTTTCACTGGCAGATAGCTGATGTTATAGGGAGTAACTTAGGCTACTTTAATTTTAGAAAAACAATTAGGGTTCCGCGTAAAAAAATAAAAACACATGAAATCAAAGAGTATCTCCGAAACGGGTGGACCGATTTTGACGGGACTTTCAGTGGTAGATAGCTGATGTTATAAGCAGTAACTTAGGCTACTATTATTTTAACAAAAACAAAAAATAAATAAATAAATAGGTCCTGTCGTGCGAGCTCAGAACGCGGGAGCGGGCTTTTTTGTTAAGTTAAATTCCACGCGGACGAAGTCGCGGGCTCAGCTAGTCTAATAATAACCACGGGTATCAAATAATTGATATCAGCTCCATTAAGTATAACGATATAAATTCTACTATTGTGTCTGAAAATACGAGAGACAAGTTATGATTCCATGTTAATTCCTGCTTTTTTAGGACAGACAAAGACTGGTGCATAGTTTTTCTCGTTCCTCCAATTTAAGGTACCTACTTGTCGGTGAACTTGATAAAGCTCTTGCCATCTCTCTAGTTCCAGGGCCGCTTCACCTTCGATGTGAAACATACTTTTCTCTTTTGTCTGGCGTGCACAACATTTTATATTTAAATCTGAATATCTAAATATATATAACTCAAAGGTGACTGACTGACTGACTGACTGACTGACATAGTGATCTATCAACGCACAGCCCAAACCACTGGACGGATCGGGCTGAAATTTGGCATGCAGGTAAGTAGATGTTATGACGTAGGCATCCGCTAAGAAAGGATTTTTATTAATTCTACCCCCAAGGGGATAAAATAGGGGATGAAAGTTTGTATGAAACTTTGTCAATTAAATTCCACGCGGACGAAGTCGCGGGCACAGCTAGTATAATATAAAGTTACTCACAAGTCACAACAAATCGTTGTTCAAACCGTCTTGGAGCCTAGGGCTCAGATCATTTGATCGAAGCCTTCCTTTTAACAACCAGTATTACACTGTTTTATTATCAGGTGAACAACGTTGTGCTACCGGAGACCGCTAACGAGCGCATCAAGTACAACAGCATGAGGGTGTCCACACAGAAGCTGATCCCTGAGGCGAAGTGTGCCAAGATGATGAAGGGGTTGCACGAGGAGCTAGACCAGTCCAGCCTCTGCCTGAAGCCGGTGGTCACTCACCACAGCGTGTGCATGGTATGACCTTGCTGTTCATAAATTAAACTTAAACTATACTAAGTAATCTATACGAATAAATAAAATTGAAGTGTCTGTTTTTAATGTCAAAATACCTAACAATTTTTTAGTTTTTACTACTACTGACATATTGTAACAGTAACTGTATCCGGAAATTATACCAAAAAAAAAATGTTGTCTGTTTGTTCCGGTTTATCTCCGAAACAGCTGGACGAATTTTGAAGGGATTTTAACATATAATAACATAACACAGCCCTTCTGCTCTGAAAAATGCTCTAGGAACCCATTGTAAATAGTTTTAAACATTTATATGACTCACCACCCATCTTATTAATACTCAGAATATATGCCATGCAGAAATATCTATAATCTATTATGATTTGAATCATGTGATTATGCTGCCCTTAAGACACCGTTGTCTTTGAGGTGAATCAAGTACCTACCGTACCTACTTATTACTTCCTTAGGTAGGTACATAAAAATCCTTAAAAAAAAGTACAACAAACAGGTTATTTCTGACTTTATATAATGATTACATTTGGTTGTAGACAGTTCCCAGTAAGTAACATAATGATTATTGTGCAAAAAAACTCATAATTAATGCGATAATTTTAAGACCGTCTCATAAATTATTTTAAGCTGTAAGTACATACTATCGTTCAGCGCACTGTAAAATAAACTAAATGAATGATGTTTTAAGTAAGTAATTTAAATAGAATTATGAATTACAGACGAAAAATAACTATCTGTAGAATGTTTAAGTTATGTAGGAAAGAACTATCTATGATAATAAATAGTTCTTCAGTTCGTAAAAGATTCCACTCATTATTGCATCATGCCTTGCTCACTTTTAAACTCTGCCATAATTTGTGTTCTCCTAATACCAACAGCCCGACGCCGGGGCGCCAGTGATCGCAGACGATGAGCTGTGGGCCATCACGTCCGGCTGGGTTTCATCTACGTGCCCTCTCAACCCAGGGCCGACGCTCTCCACGCGCGTCTCCTCCTACTTCGTGCGTTCCTGGTTGGACACCCAGCTACTCGATCTTTAGGTTAAGGTCAACGAATATCGCACTCATTCGTTAAGATCAGTATTTTGGGACTAGGAAATTATAGTACTGAGGATTTATGTAAGTAATAGTTAGGTATTCTTGCGTATCTCCTATTGCCTATGTGACCCCAGTAAAATTCACAGCTGATTTCTTCATCTTTGCGAGCTCAATTAAGCTATCTGTTAATCAAAGTTTGAAGAAATCGCTAAGATGATTACAAAATAAATTATTTATCTACTATAAATAATGCACAATATTATTAAGGACCTGCCTAGTTATGTAAGTAAAGAGGAACAGAAATTGCGTTCTCGCCTATCTAATTAGCCTAGTTAATTATGTTAGTAGGTAATCAAAACAAACTAGGTAGGTACTCAGGTACTCAGGTTAATCACACTGCACTCTTAATAAATATATGTGGGGGCAAATTGACTATGATAACGTACCTGGTTTTAGAGTTGATATTGTGGCTAGTGAGTTAAATGGTTAAGTAGGTTAATATTTTTACAATTACAACAATAATATAATAAAACAAATAAAAACGAAGACTTTGTTTTTCATTTCATTCGGTAAGTACCTATCCTACCCTGAGTACATATTTTATGATGAATACTAATTACTATAAGTCAGTACACGAGGTACTTACATACGTACCTACTTACCTACTTACCTACTTCATGCTTACACGTATTAAGTACTTACATTAGGTACTAAAAATTTTACGGATAATTTTGACAGTTTAAGACACTGTAACAAAGTAAGTTTTTTCTTCTCCTTTCTGGCTATTATCTAACCTATGTGTCACTAACGTGCCTATCGATCAGTAAACCAACAAGTCTGTCAACTGTTTCACGACTTTCCCGATGCGAGCTCTACTACCAGTACCAGGCTAACATATCGTATTGAGTCTGTACTGTACTGTAGGTACAAAGAGAATATAACCACTGCTTGGCATGTACGGTAGCGGTGTCCTATCCATAAAACAAACGATTTCTTGAAAGTTGGAAGTACGATGGCGATACTTTCTGCAATGATTTAGGTAACATGGGAGAGATTCAAGGATTTCAATTGGCACCAGACTTCAACTCCTGGGAATTGTATAGGTACTTACTTTGGGAACTCTGACCACTCCTTCAAGAATTATGATACCTATAGGTACGTTAATACCTTTTAATTATTTAAATCGAATGGAGTGGTAATTGTTATTATTTTTAATGATTAAGTATATTTCATAGAGTCATCTTCCGCATGTGTTTATCTTTAGAAAGAAAGCTATCAGATTGTTTTTGTGGCAGGTACTCACATCTTCTTTAGCATTCACTAAGGCGCTATTCAAAATATCGTGTATAATTAAATTAGTGCTTACAGCTCGGTAGGTATAATAGGTACCTGAGTATTGTGTGAATATGAGAACCAAAGCTGTGCTGTTGTACGAAATATGGAAAATTTCGCTGATAGGTAGTATCCCTAACGAGAGCTTTAGGAAGTAAATTCACTTAAACCTATCCCACAATTAATTAGGTAGTAAAAGTGGGTTTTAGTAAACGAGCGTACAAGATTTGGCGCAGTAAGTTTTGTTACATTTATCACAACCAACGTTATTTATTTAATTGTAGATTTTGTCAAGTATTTGCTTTGCGTAATTACTAGATAACATATATTGTATCTAATGTTCAGTTACACAGCAGCAGTCACTGGTGCTCAGATAGGAGATTGTTAAATGGGTAGTAAATAAGTGAAAACGTTACTTGCTGAAACGTAATTTAAAATAATTTAATATGAAAGGAGTTCACAAACAGTTGTTGGCCTGCTTTATACGTAAGTTAATAAGTTATTTACTAGATTCGCAGGAATTTATCGTTATCACTATTATAATGTTATTCCTGAAGGTAATGTTTCATCTAAATTATTGACTAAGTTTAACTTAGATACACATCCTAGAAAAGATTTCAGCATTTTCTTAATAAATTACATCCGAAAAAAATATCGAGAATAACCCGAGATAAATTAACAAACCGATAAAGGCTCCTTGATGTGATTAGTTCAAATACCTATCTACTTACCTACCTAATAAGGTATTTAATTTATTTGTTTATTTTCAAAGTGCTTGGTCATCACTTCCGATGACAAAAATGTTAATTCAGTTTCAGTGCTGGTTTTACTGTCATCATTCACCGTGGCATGGCCCTCTTACACATTAAAGTTATTGACGAGTGACCAATCACCACTCGGCTACAAAATAACTGACGATGAAGGCAATCTCATCGGATCTGTCGTGATGCTGGGCTCATTGATATCTACTACCGTCGCGCAGTATATAAGCGAGAGCATCGGGAGAAAACACACCGTGATGCTGTGTGGACTCTGTATGGCGGTAATGTTTTGAACAAATATTACAAAAAAGTATTTCTAAGCTACATTACACATGTATTCGGACGTTACTAGAACAACAGTTGAACTTGACTCCATTAGATCTCATAAATTTTTACTGATCCAGTCCTCCGTCCGTCCGTCTGTCCGTCCCAGTCATAACTTCTACAGTTTTAATCGGAAGTTGACGAAATTTGGTACAGTCATCAATCTTACTTTCAAAAATGTAGCAAAATTACTTTTTTTGAAGTACATCCCCAAACATGAAAGAGAGGATTTTTTTTTAGTTACCCCGTCATGTGGGGTATTGTTGAAAATTTATTTTCAAATGAAACGGTGTTTCGATACAACATTTTATTAACCCCCGACGAAAAACGAGGGGTGTTATAAGTTTAACATGTGTATCTGTGTATCTGTGTATCTGTGTATCTGTGTGTCTGTCTGTAGCCACGTAGCGCCCAAGCTGATGAACCGATTTCAATTTTGTTTCTTTTGTTAGATAGGTATTCTGATCGAGAGTGTTCTTAGCTATGTTTCATGAAAATCGGTTCAGCCGTTTGAAGATCATCAGCTCTTTTGTAGGTTAAAAAAGCCACATTCATGGCCAAAACCAATTCCCACGGCTCGAATCCATTCGAAATTTGTGATTATTGGATTTCGATTTATTATATTTTTAAATGATCGTAATAGTCTGAACTGGCTTTTTACAATATTATAAATTTGAAAAGTTTCCCTGATTCTGGAAAAAATGTATATTTTATCAATTTTTATATGGGATTTGTGTATGAACTAAAGACGTTCCATAAGTCACGTTTCAAATGATGGATACGCGCATGCGTAAAATTTAGTTTGTTTTGTTAATGGTCATGGAATATTACGCTATAATAATTCTAGAGGGCGCTGCTCCGCCATTGAGAAAAAATATAAAAAAAAAACAAATCTAATATAAAATAATTTTAGCGTTATTGAAAATTCTTCCCCTGGGCTGCTCCCGTCCGCCTCAACCAGAGTTATTACATCAAATTGAATCATAATTGATAATATTTTACTAGGAATTAAACCTCCGTGGCATCAATATTTAGATTCGTTGTCTATTCTAATGTCATAACAAAATAATGTCTCATACTTTTACACAGATTTTCTGTTGATTATTGTACATCAGATTATAAATGAGGAAGCCAAAACAAATTATGTGAATGGCGCTTTCATAATCTGGCATCGAAACTAGTTGTACCAGATGAATTTCCGAGATGAGTTATGGATACTGAGCTACGGGAGCTACGCAAATCGCGCTAACTTCATTATTTGGAAGAACTAGGTAAATTATACATTTGATGAATAGGTCATCGCATCGGGGGTTTTTAAATTTTCAATTTAGAGTTATTATATAACATTCCGTTTGAGAGAATTCATTTCATTAAGCGTGGCGCGAGACGCACTTCGCCGGTTTTATATAGCGTGTTATCTTTTATAATAAGTATAAGCAATAAATTGTGGACATAACAGCTTAGGTTTATTACCGTAAATAATAGAACATTGTATTTCAGCTAGGCTGGTGCCTGATAGCGACAGCTAAAACCGTGGCGCAAATGTTAATAGGCAGGTTCATGACAGGCCTGGCAATCGGGGTCAACTTCACCACATCCTTGGTATATGTGAGCGAATTCGGCGAAACATCAATGCGGGGGACTCTCCCATCGTTCCTCACGTTCATGTACAATCTGGGGACCCTGGTCTCTTACACGGTGGGGTGGGTGCTCAGCTATGACGTCATCAACTATATTGGGGTAACTACTTCGGTCGCTACCGTGGTTGCGATGTGCTGGCTTAAGGAAACGCCTTCCTATTTATTGGGAAAAGGATTGGAGAACGTAAGTACCTAAGCACTATCGTAGCATAAGCATATTGCTGCCTGAATTTATTTGAGGTCATGTTTGAATGGCAATCGCTCCAGCGCCTCGGCTTGTCATCGTGCTGCATATCCCCTATTCAAAATAATAAACCATATTAGAGACATGTATGCAGTGCATGATAAACACTACTCTAACTCTACTACTACGTACGCTTGAAGTTTATGAGCAGGCTTAGCCTCTGTGTCGGACTTGTCGGATGTTAATTTGAAATTATACAGAATAGAATCACAGGACTTCAAATTCAATGCGAAACTTGTTATTAGAATAGCTCCTGTAAAGTTTAATACTATACAGAATAAGAATCGTGCCTATGTAAGGCTGGGTCCCACTCTGTTATCCGCTGGCACCTCCCTCGACTCACAGACGACTCGCAATACGTTTAAAAAACTGACGTATCGCGTATCTGATTATGCCAGTTTTAACAGTTTTTCTATAACACAGTTGGGTACAGGTTACAGACCTTCTGGAAGGTGGATGAAATACATTACTTCTTATCCGGGGAAATACAATTGTCACGAGCCATGAGATAGGACAGATCCCAAAAAAAACTATCTCGAATTCACCGCCAACAGCCGCTGCCTTACTGATAGCTTATGATTCATATTTGCTTATGCATTACCTAGAAACTAAGTCCTTAAGTTACCAGAGTGCGCCTGAAGGAAACACACCTAACACCGACGCGTCAACGTAAATACCTTAATAAATATTGCGCCGAAGACTTTATAAAAATATGCTTGTCATTGTTTATAAAAATACCTACTCAGAGAATCAGAATATTTATCATTTCAAGTGTAAGCTAGTAGGAAGGTACCTACACATTTGAATCTTTTAAAATGTCACACTCTTGTGAAATTATGATAAGACTCTTCCACCATTTACCCATTTGGATTGACATTTCAAGGTAAGAATAGGTACAATGTAGCAACTGCATAATACACTGACTATACATTTCAGGAAGCACTGGAATCACTGAAATTTTACCGCGGCAAAACAACATTAACCCAAGAGATATTAGACGAAATGATCTATATGCGTGATCAACTAAAAACCAGCAATATTAAAACAGCTGTAAATGGTAAGCAAGTAAATACCAAACACACCATAATAATTACAATTAAATGATCCTCCATCTTTCGCATTATTTTAGTTTAGAATAACTTATCCTATGTCTTTCGTTATTAAATGTTTTAATACAAAAACAAACAGGAATGTTCTGTGAGTGCAATTAAATTACAGACGACGGGCGTGGCTACGAATGCTACGATGTAGAATATCTCTTCACATTCCTTATCCCCTGGTAGCAGTGAATGCAAATGGGAAACTGCTATGGCAGCGCTGCTAAGATGCGACATTTAACTATTCAATTTTTTTAGAGTTTATTTTAATAGCTGCCTATCTATCGTCTTATTTTAAAGTGTTTCTCTTATTTTCGAAATTGATGTGCCCAAATAAAATACTACCGTAAGTACTAAATAAATGCTCTGTACCACCTACCAATGTGTCTATTTTTATTTTCTCTTTTTCAGATAAGGAAATTCATATAAACGATGAAAATCAAAAGTTAAGGCAAGAGAAAGAAACCTTTAATGAAAATGTGTTACAAGGACAAAGTACTTGGAGCAAATTATGTACGTATTATTGTTTCAAATAAAAAAATACGCCTCAGGGAAGGCTCTGCCTCGCAATTCTCGTGCAGAAAAAAATACACTTCTGAAAATTCAAAAATGCACGTCATGCACGCACCGCACCTTAGGCTATTTTAGTAACATCTCTCTGCCTGCACCGCACCCGCTGTCATTTATACAATATCAAACTTTTAATATCAAACATTTCTTTATTTTATGATTCCCTAGTGTAACAATCGTCGTTGGATTCGTTGTCGTTAAAATGCCGGAACGAAATCATTTCAGGCGATTGAACCCGGCTTCCCCAATACACAAAATGAACTCTTTCGTTTTATAAACTCCCGGTAAATAGGAACTAATTTGCTTTTCATAAATGACACTGATCCCTCAGCTGCAAAAAGCTGACATCGTAATGACGAATAGGCGAATTTGTCAATACGATGCCGGCTTTTTCCTTCAGTGATAGCCTAGTAAAAGGAACAGTTTGATTCAATTTTTTTTTCATATAAGTAATATCATTCAATTACACATTACATACCTAGGTCAACTTGAGAACCTCCTTTTTTGAGGTCGGTAAAAATGTGGCAGTTTGGTTCGGGGGAAATGCTAGATTTGTGGTTTGTGGCCAGAGATATGAGCTAAATGCAGCTTGGGGAAAAAAAACAGCCATGCCATGCCATGCATCATTTAAAATTTATGTAGGTACCTACTTACAACAATATATGTTTTACGTTTTATAGGCTCATCAAAATCATCTCAACGCACATTATTATCGCTGTCAGTGCTGATGGTCCTCTGCGTGAGCATGGGCATGCTGGGAGTGCAGGCCTATGCCGGCCAGTTCTTCAGCAAGGCAGCGCCAAGCCTCCCACCGGATATGTGCTCCATATTGCTGGCCATCGTTATATCGACAGTCTGCGGAGTGTCCGTTGTTATCATAGATCTGGTGCCGAGAAGGGTATGATAATTTTGATCTACGCTGTTTTGATCGACCTATTCACGTTCGACCATTAGATAGGTCACTGTGGACTAAATTAAATACATGTCAGTTACAATATAATCTTGGTGGTATAGCGCAACCAATTTCAGCCGTGGCTGTGCTAGAGTTGACAATTATCCAGCTCTGTAAATCTAAGGTATAGAGTGAGAAAAACAAAATATTGAAAACAGAAGCTGTCCCCGAAAACCGCAGTGAGCAGGCATTATCATCACAGTCTGTTACGCTTCCTGATCTGACGAAAGGTGAAAATATCATTATTTTGATGAATACCCACGTGTGTAGCAACGCCGTTGTAGTAGAGGTGGTAGCGGCCCAGGGCTAATTCGCTCCACTTCCCACTGAACCGGCAGCCCAACATTAACCCATAAGCTCGTTAGAAACCTGACTAACACTTTTCAGGTTCTAATGATCTCCACCTGCTTCATGTCGGCCGTGTGCATGGGCGTGTTGGCGAGCCTGCTGCGCTGGTCCTGGGCGCCGGAGTGGGTCATCCCGCTGGTCATGGTGCTGTACTGTGCGTGTTACCACACTGGCGTCATCAACGTGGTCTTAGTGCAAGCGTCTGAGAGTTTTCCTCCACAGGTAACTAATATTCTATCCCATCCCAAGGCTCCTATCAAGTCTTTGCTGATTTGACAGATTATCTAGATACTACTTATAATAATTCATTAAGTATGCAGCGACTGCTGTCTTTTTACCAGGGCTCAATTAGTAACTAGTCTACCAGTACGGCGGTATGTAACCAAAGACCTTATAATCATTCTGTTTTTTTTCTTTCCAGATAAAAAGCTTTGCTTCATCGGTGCTTATGTGCGCCATGTTTATGTCAAACTTTGCTGTGCTGTATTTGTTCAGGCCCTTCATAGATGTGTTCGGACTAGACGGAACATTCCTTATTTTCTCAATGATAAGCTTACTAACAGCTTTCATATCATTCCTGTTTATGAGGGAAACAAGGCGAAAGCCTTTAGAAGTTATACAGAACATGTTTGAACAAGGGTACCTGTACCGGAATAAGAAAATTATAAAATAAAAAAGATTCATTTTTTTTTATTTCTTCTTCTATTTTAGCATTGTAATATTTGTAATATTTTATTATGTTTTTGAGTTTTAATGTATGTGCTTGTCATTTATTTTGAAATTTATATCACTGTTAGTATTTAGGTAGCTAGATAGCTAATCGAAAGAAAAGTAATTATTAAATTACTAACATTCAAATATATGTGTCCGAATACGTTAACAAAATTTCAAAAATAACCCTCCAGATTGTGTCTTGCACAGACTTTAAGATAGTTGCAAACGAAGATAATAGTGATTATTAACAGGTTGCACAGATAGTTGTGTGTCTGAACATTATGGTGTGAACTAGCCAGAAACTTGACAGATTTCGCTTCGCGTGTGAACTGTAAAAACATGTGAAAACGTGCCCCCATATTTCTAACTAGTTAATGCCCGCGACTGCGTCCGCGAAGTATTGAACTTAACAAAAATTTAGGGCTTATCGGGATAAAAAGTATCCTATGTGTTAATCCCGGTTATAAACTATCTGTGTTCCAAATTTCATCCAAATCCGTTCAGTAGTTTTTGCCTGAAAGAGTAACAAACACCCACACTCACAAACTTTCGCATTTATAATATTAGTAGGATTTATAAAATTAGTAGGATAGTAGGACTACTCCATGGTTCTTCTTCTTCATATTTTATTAAAAAGTATGGCTCACCTAGTTGATTAGGTATTTCGCGAGTGGCAAGTAACAAATAACAATACAAACACATATTATAATAACAATACAATACAAAAATGTGACCGTCCACTTTGAAAAACCAAAATGGACCTACTCCATGGTTGGCATTACTAAGTAAATATAAATAATAATAAATATCGCCAGACAAACACCAGACAAACACCAGATCCCAGTGATACCCCGACCTGGGCCAATTATGTAAAGTCCATTCCCGAAATTTGTCCCGGCGGGAATCGAACCCGCAACCGCCATGTGCAGAGAGCCGAGTGGCCTACGCTCGAACCACTGCGCCAAGCGGTCGTCATGTCAATTGTCAATGTCAATGAAATTTGACATAAATGCATCATCTTTGCATGTAATGTCAAAAAAGCTAATTAGTTCAAATCTCAGCCATACTCTTAGGTTCAAATCAAATAGTATGTGGAGCACAGAGAATATCTCTAATCTGTGGCACAGAGTAGGGGTGTCCACTTCGAAAAAACATCGATGTTTTTTTCGATGCGATATATCGGAAGTGTGTATCGATGTCTTCCGATGTATCGGTTACAAACATCGATGTTTACTGAAAATCGAGTACTTTTTCCAACATTACATCACACCACAAAGTCCTCATCTAGTCAGCCCTCTTGTGTAGCCTTAGGGGCGCTATGACTTAGGTTAGGTTAGGTTTAGGTTTGGGGGGGCTTGTCCTTGCCGAATGTTGCTGGAGCCATGATTGGAAGTGAAAGAGCGTGGGAGGCAAGGATCGCCTTCAGCGAACAAGTAATGTCGAGGAAGGAGTCGCTGGAGAGGGCCCGGGAGAGTGATCCCCTGGCGCATCCAAATCGGCGCAAGAGGCCTGGACGGAGGAGACGGGCGGCAGCCGATTTAATGCCACCATAAAATGGGCGTGCGGGTGACAGGATAGGGTGGCTGTCGCCTGCGCACATCAACGCCCTCAAGGAGGAGATAATTGCAGTAGCAAATGCTACGCACGAAGCAATTCCCTTCGTCACACCATCTGGCGGGGGACCTTTTGGGGTTGTGGACACAAAGAGCGGGGGCCCTGCGTGTCAGTCAAGCAACCCCGAACCAGAACAATTATCAAAACGAAAAAAAACTTTTTCTCGAAAATTCGTCTAAGTCCTGGCTCCATAGCCCCCCTAACTGAGAACTAACATAACCTAATGACACATTCGGATTCAGGCGCTTCGCCGGCCGCTGCCGCGGCACGCTCGCTTCGCTCGCTCGGCCCGCGCGTTTTGGTCACTGTTCTAACCTAACTTAAACCTAAGTCATAGCGCCCCTAAGGCTACACTCCAACCAAGTGTTTCTATCAGCCCTACCCAACCCCTATCAGACAAATTAGTACGAGTATCCCCGTACACATGGAAACCATCGCTGACTGAAATATTGTTTATAAAAAATTAAAAACTATATATGAGAATGATTTAAGAGATCAAACTGAGTTTTCATTATATTCACTGGTATTCGATGTTTTATGAAAATACATCGATACATCGAGTGAATCAACAGTTTGTCAAAACATCGGATCGATTCGATGTATCGTATTAAAAACATTGAGTGATTCCAAAAATCGATGTTTATTGAATATCCCTAGCACAGAGTGCATTGTATATACTAGAAAATCTAGTATCCTAGCAAACAGGTTTAATCAAAGATAATATTTAATGCGTAAAGTAAATAGATAAAGTGCTCATTAACTCGAGGCAGTCTTCAGGCAGTAAGTGGTGGAAGATCAATTTTTAGGTTATATTGGACTTCAAACAAGTTGGAATCTATCCCCCTTATCGCTCTCGCTCGGCTTTTGATGAATCAGACGTCATGTTCGATGCCCTTGGTAAGTTTTATCGTTCTTTTTCCGGTGGTACATTTTGACTAAAAAGTCACACTTAAACTACATAGGTAGGTACATAATTGCTGTAAGCTTGTCAGTGAATGAATATTATAAGTACAATGTCTAGGGTTCAATCTCAAAAGGTAAAAATCGGAATCCTTACAGGATTACTTTTTTGGCTGTCTGTTAGTCTGACCATCTGTCAAGGCCTTTTTCTCTGGGATGGGTCTAAATATCAAATTGAAATAAATATTACCTGCATACTTAAGAACCTAATGCGAAGGCCCTGGTAATTTTTTTTTATTGTGTACACTCTACCCAACATTAATCTTTTAACTTTCTAATATAGTACCACTTGGGGTTTTTTTATATTTATATAAACATTGGTAGCTGTTTGCACAAGGTGAATTATTCCAGGTCTCCTAGTGTTGACTGGCATCCTGTGGGGCTGTACGAACCCATTCATCCGTCAGGGTACTAAGGGTCTCAGAGATGTGACCGCCAGCTCGTGGTGGGGCCAGGTTTGGGCAGAGATCACCTTCCTGCTCTGCAATTGGCGGGTTTGTTATACACAAATATTGTATGGTCCCAAACTAAGCCGAATAAATAGAGGTCTGTGGTAAAACCTAGTGACACCCAGACCATGACAAATGCTTAATTTACCATTTCCTTAATTAGCCCCAATGTGGAAAACAAACCTGGAACCACCTAGTGCAGTGAACCCAGCAACACTCACAAAATGGCTAGATCATACTCAGCTAATTAATTATCTAAATAAAAAATTTGTAAAATTGAATCAAGTTGTTGATAAATAAGTAATGAAATACTACTGTATAATAATTATGACTGGTGGAGGCCTTTGTCTCAGGACAAGCTGGGAGAGGTTACAGTTACTGATTTCAACCAACATCAATATTAGATCATACCTTGTATTGTAAATATATTTAATTTCTGTCTCTGTATTTCTAGAATAAAGGCTTTATTATTATTTAATAATTATGACCAAACTGAAAGTAATAAGTAGGTACAACTAAAAGTTTTACTGACTTATTAATGACCTGAGAGAAGGACACCAATATATTGAATGTGCAATAGAATTGTCACCAAAATGTTATGTGGTATGGTCGGCAGTACGTGGTCCCGTGGCTGGTGAACCAGGCCGGCTCGCTGACGTTCCTGGCGGCGGTGCAGCGCGCGCCGCTGTCGGCCGCCGTGCCGGCCGCCAACGGGCTGGCCTTCGCCTTCACCGCCGTCGCCGGAGCCGCCGCGGGCGCCGAGGAGCCGCTGGACGCAGGTACTTACCCAGCTAATGCCACTATTTCTTAAGGTGAAGGCGCCTGTCTAGCCCGCGAAATTCAAAATTTTCGAGTATTTTTATAGTTTATCCAAAATCTGAACACATATAAGACAACATTTTGTGATTTGCGAAAAACACAGAATGCAGTGTGTTTATTAATACATTTATTTTACTCTAAATATTATCACTGTGGATATGATACTAGTAAATCACTAAATATACAAAAATTGCCAGATTATCTGGATAGCTGTCGTTCTTGAATTGTTTTAGAGTAAGTTGGGATATATTAATAAATGCACTGCACACGGTCTTTTTCGCGAATTACAAAATGTGCCTTTTAATATTGTCAGATTTTGAAAAAATTATAAAAAACCTCAAAAAATTTGAACTTCGCGGGCTAGATGGGCGCTTTAGCCTTAAGGTACATATTTTAGTCCCCCCATTCTGTTGACGTACGAAGTGTTGCCAACCCAAACTCCCCCCTTCCCCTGCAACTGCCCCAATCCCCTTCAGGACAGCAACATGCGAAGCCTGCCTTTGTTATTGCAACCATCTATAGGCTACGGTAACTGCTTAACATGAGGCGGGTTGTGCGCTTGTTTGCCGATTTAGTTATATTTCTCTATATCGCTGACCATATGATTTGATCACTTACTATCAACCAGCTGTACCAACCAACTGATACAATGTGTACCATCAGATTTGTGTGCTTGTTACATCGACGACCGCTTGGCGCAGTGGTTCGAGCGTAGGCCGCTCGGCTCACTCCACATGGTGGTTGCGGGTTCGATTCCCGCTAAGGCAAATTTTGGAAATGGTCTTTTCGTAATTTGCCGAGGTCGGGGTGTCACTGGGATCGCCCCCAGTCCATTGTACGGTACCCATAGTACAAGCTTTGCTTAGTTTGGGACCGTACAGTCGGTGTGTCTGTCTGGCGATATTTATTTATTTATTAATCATGTCCTTAACATTTACTAAAGCGTCAAGCTAAATGTCGTGCTTAATGCATTAGTAAAATAAGATAAATAAGAATGTATAGTGGGGCTGTAGAATAAGTCAAGTGGCGTTCCTTGTTCCAGGTTCGATCCTGGGCATAGCATTCATAGTCGCCGGCACCGCACTGTGCTGCCTGGACGAAACCTAACACAAAACGAATAGGTACCTATATGGTCCTTCAAGAAGTTTGAAACATGTTCATGACGGCACAACCACAAACAGCAATATTATCATCAGCAAAGTGACTGGACCGAGGAGTGGCGGGAAAAACATACCTACTGTGAAAAAAGTTACCGCACTGAGTTTCTTGTTGGATCTTCTCAGCCAGGGTCGCGTTCAGATCCCGTCGTAAAATAAGTAAAGATAAGTAGGCTTAAACAAAATGTACTTAGAATATGGCACTTTTAAGTCCCTGAAACGGATTGAATACAGTTAGATGATAATTCGTCTCATTCCATCGCATAGCTTTGTCCCTCATCAGATCTATGTAAGTATATTTTTGAGGATGATGCGGTCTTATATCTACTATATAAAAATAAGTCGGGTTTTCCTTCCTGACGCTATAACTCCAGAACGCACGAACCGATTTCCACTGTTTTGCATTCGTTGGAAAGGTCTCGGGCTCCGTGAGGTTTATAGCAAAGAAAATTCAGGAAAAATTTCAACAGAACGCGGACGGAGTCGCGGGGCACAGCTAGTGCTGTATATTAACTTGTGAACAACTAAATTAAAACCTTAATGTTATTGAAATAAAACACAGTTTACCGAAATCGCTCGTTATTTAATAGATTTCATAGTATACTACATTACATACACACTTAGAGCGTTTTCACATTATCCGATCCGATATCGGTGTCGGACGCCGATCCGATATCGGGGTTAGTAAAATGTATGAAATATGTACCTGTCTATATCCGATATCGGGCCGGACAATATGAAAGACATATTTCATACATTTTACTTACCCCGATATCGGATCGGCGTCCGACACCGATATCGGATCGGATAATGTGAAAACGCTCTTATTATAAGTTCTATACATTATATTGCACTTGATGCGAGTACTAAGCGTTAAGTCATTATTTATCAAGTATTGGCACAGGCGACACCTGTGGCCCTTCACGGTTACTTATACCATTATAAAATACAGTATGTTTCAAAGTCCCAAATAATAACTTACGTATTAGGTAGACATGTAGATGTATATGCTTAGTGAAGACAAACATCATACTGATTGAGTTACGGCCTTAGAACATTTGTCACAACTTTCATGGTAAAGTCTTAGAATACCAACGGAATAGAAGACATTGTGATCTGCATCTACGCGTAGCGGCCGCTTATAGTCAAGTTGAAGTTAAAATTAGCAATACAAAAATATTTTAGATTGTTTTAGTATTATTTCGGACTTTGGAACACCCTGTATAGAAGAAAACACGTGATTAGATAGAATATTCATAAACTATTTACAAAACAATTAATTTCAAGCAAATATAAATACTGAATGTCGCCGGACACAAGAACCAATCGCGAGGTCAACTCGTTGACAGACGAAGTGTGTCGCGTAGGAACTAACTCGCTGAGTGTGCTCGGTACAGTGGCAGTAGGCTCGCTCCCTGATCTACTACCTTCGGAAAAATGTGGGTCCACTACAATGCAGTTATGCCTACCCCTGCGGCCTGCGGGTAATGCAGGTGTGACACTGTATACCACTTTAGTCCATAGTTACGGGCTATACCCAGCAGACCTTTGGAAAGCGAGGAGACATTGGTCCATTGGTATATATGCAGCGAATCAACCACATTAGGAACGGAGCTGTGGCAAATTAATAAAAAGAGAAATAATGCGTCTACTGTAATTATGTTTGATGAACTAGAATTTTCAGTAAGTTGAGTAGTTATTAGTTGTTGCCCACGAGTGCGTGCTCGCTGAGTCGAATTGTTACCGAGGCCAGGAGGAACAGGGGCGTGTGCCAGACTAGTCTATGGCTCAGCCTGTGGATTAGTAGTTTTTGATGAGGTCAATGGCCGCGCGCAGCTTCTGTAGGGAGCGGCGCAGCGCGGCCTCCTCGGCGGCGAGGTGGCGCCGCTCGGCCAGCAGCGCGCGCGCGCAGTCCGCGTCCTGCGACACGCCGCGCGTGATGTGCGACGACGCCACGCGCAGCGCCGTGTTGCGCCGGTGCAGCTCCGCTATTGTGCGCTTGCGACCTGCCAATTGTTAATACTTATTACGAATTCGAAAGTATATTTGTTTGTGAGTCTGAGTATCACGCAAAAATGGCTGAACTCATTTTAATGAGTACACGCGGGTCGCGCGAGTGAATGCTAGTAGTTTATACCTACCCGCTTCGAACTCCTTATAAATGGCAAACAGGGTATCTATGCCAGGCCACGCTGGTAACTCCTGAACCTGGCAGCCGACGTGGCGCCCGCTGGTGGCGGCCGGCCAGCTATCTAAAACCACCGCCACCCCTGCCGCAGAGTTTTGCGGCTCGTCCATTGATGTCGCTTGCGTCGACATCACAGTGTGACACTCCGGCGTCGTTTTTAAAGACACGATCTTCGAAAATTTCGGTATATTTATCTTCGGCTCGTTGATGGGATTCTTTTGAATGTTTTCACTGTCGAAACCGGGATTCAAATCGCGCTTCTTCGTGTCCTGGCCGCTCAATAATTTTACGCTGTTATCGGCCATCTTGGAGAGGCGGTTCAGCTCTGAGAAGTTCTTCTCTGCTAACACTCGGATGCTCTCATCGTTTGTATCTGTTATTGCAGCATCGAGTCGTTTCTTAATAAGAATGTTGTTTTCGTTTACGGATTTTTTTATTTCTGTCAGCATACGCAGTTGGCCATTAGGGTCAAAATTGAGTTCGTCAGAGGCTTTCGGCTGCTTCGCCTCGTCACCAGCGTCTGGGGCTCCGTTCCGCCGTTTCCTTTCTTGTATTATCTCCTGCCATACTTTTTCATAACCTGTAATCAAATATGTTATTACCTTATGTTGTAACATCTCTAGGCATAAGTACTATAGCTCAAATACTTAATCACTACTCGAATATTTAAGCCCCACTTAGCAGTTCGAGGCGTCGTCGTTATCTGGCGTTGTTGTATGTTACGTCAAAACTAAACATCTTTCTAAAACTTACGTTCGAGTATCTGTAAGTTACATCGGTAAGTACCTAATATTATCTGATAGTTAGTATTAAGCATCTGGTTCTCATTAACGTCTGATCATTAGCTAGACTAGATTTGGCTATGGACCAATTGCGCACGAGGTGATGTCCTCTCATTGAATGGTTCGTAACAAATGAAAAGCTGGCAACAAAGGCGTTAGCGCTTCAAACTCTTACCTTCCTTATATTGCTGTGTGACTGGCCTCAGCCGAAGTCGTGATAGGAACATCTGTTTCCTGTGCAGCGCCACTCCGTTCTCGTGGTGCGTGCCGCGGCACAAGGGCGCCGCGGCAGGAGCTGTGGCACAGCTTGCTGGTTTCACTTCTGGAGTGTCGTTGGGGAACACATCCAGGCGTCCAACCGCGATGTACGCTGTTGCCACAGCGTCGTATTTTAGGACTTTCTCTTGGATCTCCATTCTTTTCTCTGTGAACCATTTTGTATTGGATCAGTGCAATGGTCACGTCAGCGAGCATGGGCTCTTTAGGAATTCTACCTCTAATCAATAAATGCGACGGCGATTCATGCGTTACATAAGCTAATACTACTCTGTTGAATTCGTTGTTTTTATTGTTAAACTAGCTGAGCCCGCGACTTCGTCCGCGTGGAATTTAACTTAACAAAAAAGCCCGATCCCGCGTTCTGAGCCCGCACGACAGGACCCATTTTTTTTTTTTTTTTTCTTTTCTAAAATAAAAGTATCCTAAAGTACTGCTTATAACATCAGCTATCTACCAGTGAAAGTCCCGTCAAAATCGGTCCACCCGTTTCGGAGATACTCTTTGATTTCATGTTTTTATTTTTTTACGCGGAAACCTAGTTGTTTTTCTAAAATTAAAGTAGCCTAAGTTACTCCTTGTAACATCAGCTATCTGCCAGTGAAAGTCCCGTCAAAATCGGTCCAGCCGTTTCGGAGATTACCCGGAACAAACACACAGACAGACAGACAGACAGACAGACAAAAATTTTTTAAATCGCGTTTTTGCTATAGGTGTCGTATGTACTTTCATATGCATTTAGTGAAAAGGTGTTATTTTGATATTACAAACAGACACTCCAATTTTATTTATTTGTATAGATCATAGCCTTCTATTACTTACCCTTGCACGCGCTCATTGTACCCAGATTGAAATTAGACAGAAACTGAGCTTTATCTTGTTCATTCTCCACCCTAGCGCTGTATTCTTCAATGATATTGTCATACTCATTTAATTCTTCTTCGCCATAGTCATCGCTCTCGCTCTCGCTGCACCCATGCTCTACAGGGACTTTGGTATTCGCAAACTCTTTGATAATCTCATTTTTCATTTTATCAGGAGTTATGATGTGCAAGTTATTTTTGTCCACCTTCCTCGGATCAGTTTTAACATCTTTGACGTCACGATTGGATAGATATTTAAGCCGTCTCATACGCTTCCGTTTCTCGTAATAATCTAACTCGCTGACTTCGTCTATCTTTGTTATTTTTGGCCTAATGTTAGTTATAACTATTTTAGGCTGCAATTTAGAGTCCATTTGGTATGGACAAGCTATGTACAGTTTCTCATTTGCTTTAGATTGATCAAATTGTTTGGGCAAATCGTTATTTGGTGTTAACCGTTTTGGATAATCATGGTTCGTGAATGGCTGGTTCATTTTGTCGCTGTCAACTATCATCGGCACTTGGTACAATATTTGCGGATTCATGATAACTTTCTGATTAGTAATCAGAACTTCCGGTTTAGTTATACCGGGTAACGCTTGTATCATATTGTTAGATGAGTTCAACATATGTATATCTTTACTTATAGCGACATTATGCTGCGATGTTTTATTTACAATGCTGAGATCGTTACTTGTCATTGTGCTAGCTTCACTGACATGTGTATTTGCCACTGACGTCATTTTTGTTGCATTACAGTCGGTCGTTTGCGTTATTTTCGTGTTATTTTTAATCATCATTAAGTTTGGGAATGGCACGTTACTTAAGTAAACGATATTCGGTTGTATGACTACGTTAGTAGTCTTAGTCTCGCTTGGCACGGGTTTCTCGATAATTTTATTACTTTTTAAGTCTTGTTCTTGTAATGTGCCTTGACATTTCTCCTTCACGACTATCTTGTTACCGTATATTTGGTTTTCAGTTATCAAATTCTCGAAATCGTTCTCGTCACAATTTTCTTGGTGTAATCTCTTTAATGCGAATACTTTAGACGGCGAGCTACAGTCGCTCACTATTTCTTCTTTACTTTTTTTCGCTTGATTTGATAGTCGTGAAGGAGCTTGCAGGTTTTTTGGATCGTAATTAGTCCTCTGCAGCAACACCTGTGGGTTTTGTTGCTGTATTGTTAATAACATTTTAGGGTTTGGGGAACTTTTGTTCTGTATTAACAATATCTGGTTTTTCTGTTCATTGTAAGGTCCGTCTGGAGGTTTATTAAAATTTCCTTTACTCGCTTCAATGTTGGCAGCATTATACTTTGATCTCTGAGCAGGTGAAGAATCTTTGATTTCGTTTGAAACATCTGTTTTAGGCTCGGGAACTTGAAACTGATTTTCAGTTTTGTTGATAACTTCAGCCGCATTTAATAACGTGCTAATACTGTTATTCGTTTTTGTTGGTGCTATTGTAGTTTGCGGTGTTGGAGCATTATTCTTATCTGTTTTAGTTTCAGTTTCTTGCGATGCTGACTTTATAACGATGTTGCTCTGAATTTCTATTTTTGGTGTTTCTTTGGAAAACACCGGATTGCATGTATTTTTGGGCATAAAGCTGTGGAACACTGAGTCGGAAGAGGTGTTCATACATTTTATATCAATTTTGCTTATTGGTATACTGGTCTTCAAGCTAAATCTTTCGCTTGGTTTCTTTTTTATCTCTTTGCTCGAAATCTGTTTCGGTATAGTGATCGTGGCCCCAGAGCCTTGTGTTAATGATGTGATGCTCATTTTTGACTCAACACTTTGAGATTTGTTGTTTTCAGGAATAGAACCTGTCGGTATTATTTCAGTTGTAAAATGTTCCTCAAAATCTGTTTCATTTTTCACGATTTCTTTATTTTGGAGTCTTTCATCTTTACGTTCATCAAAAGATTTATTTGAAATGGAAGAGAATGGTATAAGAGCCTTTGGTGATTTTGCGGAGAAAGGAATTTGATCTTTCGGAAGCAGCGGAGGGTAAACCGTATCTTTTATCGAGACAAGTGATATTGGTTCCTTCATAGACTTCGTTGCACTAGTAGATGAATTAGTTGATACATTAATGAAGCTAACTGACTCCCTGGTAGGTATAGGTGGAAATGGTATATGATCTTTCGTTGGTGCAGACACAAAACCCGTAGATGTGGTCACAGGTATGAAAACCGATTCTCCGCTACCAGGAGGATAGGATTCGGTAATAGGTGTAGTTGTAGAACACCCTTTAGATACAGGTAAAAAAGGTTCCTTTCTAAGTGCACTCGTGAATTCATCTTTTACTGCTGGATATATATCTTTAGCCGGTGAAAATCTCTCTCTAATTGAGAAGGGTTCTTTCTGATAAGACGAAAGATCTTTAGGTAAATTCGCGAAGGGTGCGAACTCTGTGCTAGTTTCGTTGTGTATAGGAGCTTGGTTGGGCTGCACAATTCCTGGGTACGAGACGGGTTGGAACGCTGAGAACCCTGGGACTGAGTACAAGTACCCCCCGTAGCTAGGGTACCCTGCTTCGACTTGTTTGTTGGTGGTCACGCTGGGGTTGGGGATAGGAATCGATGATGGCGATATTTTTGGTGAATGGGTGACAGGTTTTAGGGGCAGGCAGGTTGGTTTCTCGAACACGCTGTCTTCAGGTTTGTAGGTCTCTGGCGGCTTGGGCGGGACGGGCTCTGGTGGTAGAAGCCTCTCGTGCTCTAGCGACGGCACGACCTGAACGGGTAATTCTGCGAAAGCAGAAAAACGTATTAGATATTGTGAAATAGCATTATTTTAACAATTAGTGTTGTGAGTACAGTTATACCAAGTAATTCAGTGCCGGCTTTAACTATGGTATAGGGTCTTAGGGAACGCTGAGCGCCGGCCGCCCGCGACGCCTCCAAAGAGCCAGGGTTGCTACTCTTAGCACCGATAATCTATATCGTACATTCGTATCGTCGAATCCTAATCTAAATTCCATCTTTATTGCCGTCGTATCGATTACTGAACGAACAATACAAAATTATCGTTTGATTAGACGATATACGCCGGCAAAACAGATGGAATTAACAGTAGGATTCGACACTACGAATGTCACGATATATCGATTATCGTTGCTAAGAGTAGCACCCCTACGTCGCTCACGGCGCTCTCAAACACCTTGCGCCCATGTCATGGCCTGGGCGCCAGGGTGTTGATTGCTCCGGCTCTACATGGGCTAGAGCCGGCGCTGAACTCATCTCGTGATATGTTAGACAGACTATTCTTAAACTACTAAGAGCCGAGTTCACCAACACATTAAGAGACTGATAGAGTTCGTGATTTATATAAGTATTCAATTATTTTAAGAATCTTTAAATAGTTTGATGAACGATGCAGCATTTAGTGGACTTTCCCTGTTTTAAGGTTTTTTTTCTACGTGGTTCCAGGGCAGGGTAAGTACATACATCATAATCTATAATAAAGCCATGCAAAGGAGGGGAATCTGACAAATTCAAAAAAGATAATCTACAAGCTTTGTTCTATTAAATAAATCTAACATTATGCCTTTAAAACACTGATAAGGAATTAAACATTATACTTATCAATGCTTTTAATCTAAATGTATCGGCCAAGGTCAGGAGTCTCCTGCCAAACGTATGCAGGCCAGGAATAAATTAGTACCTACCTAGGTAGGTACTTAACATCTCTGTGTGCCTAGTTTTGCTTCATTAATGTAATAAAATTATAAATAAATTGACGTAGTTATAGTTACAAAAAACATAACACGATATATAAGCGACATATTGTTTTATTTTTAAATGTCGGGTAGGTACGCAGACCTTTGATGACAAGTTTCTGACGCCACCTAACCGATTCATGACACAACTCGAGGTAGGTCCGTGTCAAATCTACCCTGCTTTCTAATAAGTACCTACAGGGATCTCTATTTCGGTTTTCGAAATTACTCTAACATCTCTCTGTTAGTTAACATCTCTCTGTCGAAAGTGGATGGTCGCATTTTTGTATTCTATTGTTATTAAATGTGTTTGTATTGCTATTTGATACTTGAAACTGGTGAAATACCTATTAACAATGAGTGGGCCATATTTTTAAAGAAGGAATAAGAAGCCTACCTACAGCCTTAAGTTGCTTGTGTGTGTTTCTATGGCTATTGACGTTATTAGCATACGATCCGGTGCAGGGGCTGGTGACATGAGACAATCAGTGCAGTGCATGGATGAAAGTGCTCGTTGCATCATTGGAGCATAGGTTTTATGAAACACGGACCTATTCGTGTGCATGACACTTTGTGAACTCGTCGTTTCGCCGTGTCCGACGCATTTTGGTAAGTAAATAAATACTTACCTACCGTAGATTGGTATATTTCCTAATTGTACCTAATCCCAGTGCGTCTGTCTACGTTATTATTTATAACATATTACTACAAGATTAGGTTTATACCTGCAAATGTATATTTGCATGGTGCATCCTATCGACCTGAAATTTATGGCACAGACTATTCTTTGCACGAACGATCATCACACGTTTGTACTTAGACCAAATGGTAACGCACTTGTAACTTTGTTATTTATAAATATCTCTGAGAATGTATAAGTACTTATAATATCGAATTATAACGGTAGAAGAGCCAAGCTGTAGCCACTTGATACAGCTCCTCTACGGGCCGGCTCGACATGCATTTCACTGGTTATTGTGTCACTAGGATTGCCCCCAGTCCATTGTACCGTACAATTTGTACGATGTCCATAGTACAAGTGTTGCTTAGTTTGGGACCATACCTACAATATGTTAGTATGGCGATATCACGAAATCATCAGAACTACCTATAACAATTTCCTTCATAATGTGACTGCTCTGCTGTAGGTATATAGCCGCGATAACATTGACCTCTGACCATTGACAGTTGTATCTAATTGTGGATATCCTGCTTTATGTAGTTGTTTAAATATACTTACACCATCAAGCCTGTATTCTCCGAAAGGGTAGGCAGCGGTGCACTACAGTGCGCTCACATTTCGCTGATGATGGCGTAATGATATCATGTCTGAGCAAGATCTTGGCCGAGTCGTCTGTTTCCATCAGATGGGATAGGGGTTAATCGCTGACTAGTCCATAAATAAAAACAAAACATGTAGTAGGGGCGAGTCACCGCGGACCAACAAGCTACTCTTTGGACTCTGTACTCTAGGACAAACATTTCCGAAACATATACGCTTAATATCCTGTATAAGATTTACGATTGACCAATCACAAGTCATTATAATTATCGATCACCCAATCAGACACCGTTGCTTCCGCTGCCGCCCCGCAACTGTTTCGGAATTATTCTGACGCAAGTTACATTGGTATACCTAATGATCCAAAGGGTGGTTGGCACTTCGCCTGGTGGGAGAGGGAGATGAGATCGGGCATGGTTCACCTCGCTGGTTCCTGCTGGTTCTTGGAACTGCACTTGTAACCTTCATAAGACATGCAATTTCCTTATGAGGTATCCTTTCGCCGTTCAGCAAGTGATATTCTTTGTCAAAAATGTGATTTGCACATGCAATCCGAAATTCCCACAAGTGTGGCATCCCGCGCGAGACGTGTATTGACACCTTGTTATCAATGCTGCTATAAAAAAAAATAACTATATTATATGGAATGTTTCTATTTACTTACCATTAGGTAACATTACCATTAGGTAACATTACCATTAGGTATTAACATTCCTTAGGAGTAATCTCCTACACCAGACTTCCTGGTTCCGAGAATACCGGAGAACCCGGCAGTAGGATATTTCAGGCAGTATTGAGATTTTCGGAACTATCAAAAAACTAGCTGTGCCCCGCGACACATCCGCGTAGTATTTTAACTTAGCAAAAATTTCGGGATTATCGGGTTAAAAAGTAACCTATATGTTAATCCCGGTTATAATCTATCCATGTTCCAAATTTCATCCAAATCCGTTCAGTAGTTTTTGCGTGAAGGAGTAACAAACATACATACATACATACATACATCCACACTCACAAACTTTCGCATTTATAATATTAGTAGGATCTATTGCAGTTAACAATCTAATAATTTCCTATATTTTTCTATATATTATAATTATATTTTATTGTATTGGTAAATGGTTGGCAGAGAGGCAGATTATGGCTATGTTAAAATTAAGCTTTCTACTTGTGTAGGATATTACCAAGTATTTGACGAGAATCACGCAATCACGCTTAGGGTGTCTAGACAGTTATTGGTGTAGATGGCTCTATGTGTGAGTCAGCAGGAGGCCAGGGGGCCAACTCTGTTAGCTACTGCAAACGCAATAGAAACGCAAACGCGAGCGTTTGCAGTTCAAACGCCACAGAGTCCCACCGAGTTGCAGCGAGACAAAGCGAGGCAAAGTCAAAATACCTTAATAACAAACAATATATTGACTAATTTTACGTAGACGCTATCCCAAAGAAGAAACCCCCGACGAATCCTACAGAGTAACAGCTGTTCTTCCGGACGAACCGCAGCAGCCGCTCCGCCCACGCCTGGCTGCGGACCGCGGACTCCCGGACCCTCTCCCAGTTCACATTGATGTAACCGCACTCGCTCGCGAAATGAAGAAGAATGACACCCCCGCCCAGGCCGAATGCCGCGATCTTCCCTACTCTGACCACGACCACGCCCGCCGCCCAGCCGGAGAACGTTCCTAGTAGCAGGCTTTTGGTCGGTTTGCTCTTGATGCCGTGGACGGTGATGTCGATGAATGAATTGCTCTCGCTCGGTTTGATCTCGTCGTCGATTGTAAGCTTGCGTGTGTTAGCGTCCGGGATCGGCCTGGCCATGGGGGCGCATCGTCTCGGCTTGTTGTTCAGTAGGTACAGAATTTTTGTAGGTTTATTTTGTTCGCTGTGTTTGGATGTTTTGTAGTTCAATGACAGGTAACTACGCTGTGATGTCAGTGTCATGTCTTAGATAAAGAATTGCTTTTACTTAGGATAGAGAAGACATTGGGATTTAAAGTAAAAAAAAAAAATGATGTGAAGTTTAGAGCACAGACCTCACTTACAACTTTGTGGTTTAGAGATATTTAGGGCCTCCATTTTGGTTTTCCAAAGTGGACGGTCACATTTTTGTATTGTTTTGTTATTAAATGTGTTTGTTATTGCTATTAATTAGTTGACACTGGCGAAATACCTATTAACTTGGGTGGGCCATATTTTTAAAGAAAGAAGAAAAAGAAGAGATATTTAGATTTTTGGGATTAAAGTGGCTTAATTGCCCGTTAGTGTATAAAAATATGATCTCCCTTGCTAGCAGGTATGTTTTCGTTGTTGACAGGTATTTAGACGAGCGCTGCGAGGGTAATTTTTTTTTTTTCTGTACAACTTGATAGGTAGGTACTTACCAATTGCTTATCTCCAGATAGCATTTGTGATCGATTATTTGCCTAATATGTACAGTGTGAGGTTTTTTTATCGGCTGACTTTGATCGTAACCCCTTGTTTGCACAGACGAAACGTATACCTACTGACCTGCGTCGATTGGTTATGGTCCCTAATGTTCCTATTTTGTGCTTTCAAAAAATATAGAAAACAACTTTATCGCAGTGTTGTTTTTATTAGTGCCAAATCGCTGTAATATGAGCCACAAAACAATAAATACATTCATCTATGAAATGTGCACCGTAGGCATCATTTAATGGTGTGTAATTAGCTTTACTAGATTACTCTATTGCTGTCCCTTGCATGTACGTAACGATTAGGTTAGGTTCTATGGCATCCTTATTCTAAGTTAGATAAATAACTCTAAAATTGTGTATTTTCTTTTTGTGAGTAAATAAGGTTAACTTTGGGTTAATTCTTATAGTTAAAATGAGTAGGATCGATAGGACCGTGGCTTAAAATAAACACAGGATGTCAATAGCACGTTCTGGTTTTACAAAATTGTATTTCTCAACACGAAAATATGTATCGTTTTTAAAAGCGTTACAACTTAGTTGTTTTAATAAGGAAGACGGGGCATTCGCGTGATGCGGCCCCGGCCGCCGCCGCGCGGCTGCTGCGGGCGCTGGGCGGGCGGCC
This sequence comes from Notodonta dromedarius, assembly GCA_905147325.1. NCBI lineage: Eukaryota > Metazoa > Arthropoda > Insecta > Lepidoptera > Notodontidae > Notodonta > Notodonta dromedarius. The sequence continues at coordinate 519,314 of LR990183.1, read as the reverse complement.
TGCGAGCCGGGTAAGTGCTCGGCCCTGGGTTCCTGTACTCAGCTCGGCTGCTCGAGTGCCTCGGTGGCTGACGGGGTGGATTTGTACCTGTTTGTGCATCCATGTATCTTTTAATTTTTTCACCAAAGCCATGTCCGAATAACGTCTCATCCGTTTTGCATTGCTCAAAAATTATCTGAAGATGTTCCGGCAGGTCTCTTTTAACGTAATATCCTCGTGATTTAGTGACCTGATTGTAGGAATCTGCTAGAATTCGACACGAGTCGGTTAATATTTTTATGAGTTTAGGTTCGCGACTCTCAGCATCTAACAGCGCACTCAGAGCCGAGCTGATGGCCGCGATAACCGCTCCCAATTGTTGCTGCTTTACTTTCATCCTGTCATCTTGGTATGGCGAAAATTGTATGCGTAAATGCTCCGCTAACTCTATTATTTCATTGTTTATCTCGGGTGCTCGCAGAAGAGTGCAATTTTCAGGCACTGGATATGTTCTAATCAATCTATCTCTGTCCATCTTAGATAATCCCTCCCTCAAGATAGGTTCCCATATTTCAACTAGCTTTTCATGAATCTTTTCACCGAATTCCGTAGCATCGTCTGCTAGTCCGAGTGCCGCGAGAGTGTTCGCGTCGAGCTCGTTACGGGCGCTGTCCGGCCGGCTAGCAGCCGCAGGATTGGCGGTGGCGGCGGGTGCGCGTGCGTCGGGGGTTATGGTAGCGGTGGGGGCGACGTTGACGCGCACGCCTGAGAGGCAGGCGGGGGTGGAAGCAGTGTTGGTGAGGTGGGAGACACCGGTGGAACTGGCGGAGGATATGGTAGCGGCGGGAGCGAAACTGGCGGTGGTAGCTCGAGCACCGACGCCCGGAGGGCTAGCGGGAGCGTCTATACCGCGGGAGCTGGCGGGGACGGTAGCGGTGTCAGGAGTGGTGACTGGTGGGATAGTGGAGGAAGTGGCTGCGGCGGAAGCGTGGCCGCTGCGGCGAGAGCTGGCGGGGACGGGAGAGATGTCAGTAGTAGTGCCGGGTCCGGTGATGGAGGAAGTGGCAGCGGCGGAAGCGCGGTCGCTTGAGAAGCTAGCAGTAGCACGTACGCCGCGGGAGCTGGCGGGGGCGGGAGTGGGGTTAAGGGTGGTGACTGGTGCGGCAGTGGACGAAGTGACAGCGGTGGGAGTGCGAACGCTTGGGAGGCCAGTGGGAGCGCGGACGCCGCGGGAGCTGGTGGGGGCAGGAGCGGTGTTAAGGGTGATGACGGGTGCGGTAGTGGAGGAACTGGCAGCTGCAGGAGCGCGGTCGCTTGGGAGGCTAGTGGGAGCGCGAGCGCCGCGGGAGCTGGCGGGGGCGGAAGTGGGGTAATGGGATGTCACGGGTGCGGTAGTGGAGGAAGTGGAAGTGGTGGGAGGGCGGACGCCGCGGGAGCTGGCGGGGGTGGGAGCGGTATTGGGGGCTTGTGCGCGGACGTCAGAGTGGCTCGCGGGAGCGTGGGTGCCGGAGGGGTCGGGGTCGGCGATGGGTGCTCGCGCAGCGGGGGTAGTGTATGTAACTTCCGCCATTGGAACAGGAGTGGAACTTGTATATGCGTTAACATCAGCTCTTTCTCTTTGAGGTTGCCTGTGCGATGTCTCCTCCTCTGTAACAATCGAAACATATACTATACTTTATACCTCTTTAACAACGTCGATGTTGCAGGACATGGATGTCCTCTGGTTCGACGTAAGTTCCTAGGTAGTTACTTACCTAATTGTGTTTCTGCTACAGTAGGTGAGTCAAAATAACTTCCAATTCCCTTACAAATGTTAGTGTGATCTAACATTAGGTAACATCGGGGGGCAAGGCGCGTTAGTCCATAGCTAGCAGGGATATAATCCCTATCACGGTCTGGTACCCACCGCGCTACCGTCGATATTGCCGTGATTGGATCAGGACGCGCGCGATATATACTTCTCATATTACTGGCGGTGTGGTAGGTAGGTACTCAACAAACCTCAATAGAATCTGCCTCTTGGAGTAAGTCACGTGATCATTGTATCAGGAATAAAAAATATAGGTTGTAAAAATTGTATAGTAAGTAAGCGGGAACTCCATATTTTAAAGAAAGGGTTTTATAGCGGTATTTATAGAGCATAGGTACTTATAAATGTATGCACTTGATATCTCGGACGATAAACGGCGGAATGGCCTTTTATCTGTAAGTAGGTACCCACTTATCGCTAGCAGTTAAGGTGAAGGCGCCTGTCTAGCCCGCGAAATTCAAAATTTTCGAGTATTTTTATAGTTTATCCAAAATCTGAAAACATTTAAGACAACATTTTGTGATTTGCGAAAAACACAGTATGCAGTGCGTTTATTAATAGGTACATTTATTTTACTCTAAATATTATCACGGTGGATATGATACTAGTAAATCACTAAATATACAAAAATTGCTTTATCTGGATAGCTGTCGTTCTTGAAATGTTTTAGAGTAAGTTGGATACATTAATAAATGCACTGCACACGGTCTTTTTCGCGAATTACAAAATCTGTCTTTTATTATAGTCAGATTTTGAAAAATTTCTAAAAGAACTCAAAAAATTTTAACTTCGCGGGCTAGATGGGCGCTTTAGCCTTAAACAATCCAATCTATGATTAATTATTATAGGAACCTACATAATCAAGTATTAATTCATTGAACTAACACACTCCATACGGCCTGACCCGATCGGATCAGTCCCGACTCCCGACGCAAGATTAGACGCGGAGCTAATGACAAAATACAGTTAGATGACAGTGCATCTCATATCTTCGCATAGCCGTCCCTCAACAAACGGGTGGGTTTACGGAAATAGTAAGGTAGGTACGGCCGCTTCGATCCGATAGTGGACCCACTCGCTCTACGTGTCTGCTGGTGGTTAGGTAGGTAAATACCTACCTACCTAATCACCAGCCGGTATAACCCCTAAGGGAACCGGTGACACAGACAATTAGATAACTATCGATAGGTAGGTACCTACTAGAGTGCCTATAAAAAAGTTTCCGACCATGTTATCTGGGTTTCAGCAGTAGGTAGGCACAGGTGCAGATTTTTAGGATTCCGTAGTCAAACTATGAACCCTTATTGTTTCGCCAAGTCTGTCTGTTCGTCTGTCCATCCGAGGTCACAGTAAATTTGTTCAGAGACTACGAGAGCTACAATGCTGCTGCATATTGGCACAGAAATAGAGTTTACGTACAGCTGAAAACTGTGTACGTATTTAACAGTTTATAAATTATTTGCCGTTTGTGAAATATTGAGATCCAAAGTGGCCAAGGCAGTGGCAAAGGTTTTTTTAAATGAAATATATTTTTGTATGTACATACTAATATATTTATAATACATTTTAAATTAAATAATTTAAAACAAACTAAATTTTGGACTTCGATTTGAACCCACGCACCGCTAAATGTTCTCTTCTCACGTAGATACTTTTTACAGTTTATAAATAAGGCGATATTAGGTATCAATCATTTGAAAGAGAGGCAGAGACGAGACACGCCGCATTTGATGTTTCACATCAATAAAATTCACCATCACGTTTATTATTAAGGTTCCGTATGATTGAAAGCCGGTGTTATGTCTATGGAACCTTATAGTGTAAGCACTTAGCCGGTTTTTTTAACTCTGATTTTATTTTTCGCTAAATCGAACTTGTTTATAGAGAGCTTACTGGTGAAGATTTGAAGATTATTTTACCACGCCATCTTATGGTGGTTGCACTTTAGTGCTATTGATTTGCTAATGATTTTATAGAAAGATAATTATAGTTATCTTTCATTTAAGATGAGGTATGACAGCGTTTATGTCTAGTGCTGGATGAAAGGTATCCTCTGCCACTACAGGGAACGATGAAATTGTTATATCTAGTGGAAAATTGGAGAAAATTAGATCCAAAGTATTATTCGAAATGTTAGTAAGTACATTATGCTGTCTTAGTCCATGGTATAGCATCGTGTTAACCAAGCTGTAGGCTGATCTCTGTGTATCTGCTAATCCTTTTTTAATGAAGATCGGTCGCCCGCTGGTCCACTCGATGCACGGCAAATTAAAGTCGCCAGACACGATAATGTAGTCATTAGGATAATTTTTAATTACGTGAGATAACGTGTTGAGAAAAGCACGGATGCGGGGGGGTATCGATCTCGTGGGGGGCAGATATACCACTGCGATGTGTAGATTTTGGTGGATGGCGAGCGCGTCCGCAGGTATAGTTATCCAAACGCATTCGAGCCACGACGGCAGCGCTGCGGGCAGCGCGCGCGCCCGCAGCCGCGCGGCGCACGCTACCATCACGCCGCCGCCGCGGCCGCGGTGCTCCGACTCGCGGTCGCATCGGAACAGATCGAATCTTTCGCCGCTCAGTTCGAAGTCCCAGATACCCTCGTGCAGCCAAGTCTCAGTGAACAGCATTATGTCCCTATCAGCGAACATAATGTTATCGTAAAATACGTTCGTTTTCGTGCGCAGGCCGCGCACGTTTTGATAAAACAGTTGCAAGTGTTCGTCGGCAGCCGAAGTGTTCAAGGCGTTCACTTTTTCAGCAAAGTCGTTGCCGAATAAGGTCTCATCTCTCTTGCATCCTCGAATCACTCTCCGAAGATGATCTGGCAGCTGCATTTTAATAAGATTACCTCGTAATATAGTATTTTGATTGTGGACATCGGTTAGAATCCGACATGCGTTAGCTAATATTTCTATGAGTTTAAAATCGCGGTTCTCAGTCACCAGCACATTCAGAGCCGAGCTGATGGCTGCGATGCCTGCTCCCAATTGTTGCTGTTCTGATTTGATCCTATCATCTTGGTCTAGCTTTTTTAAATACTCCTTTATTTCTTTGTTTATCCCGGGCGCTTTCAGAAGAGGACAATTTTCAGGTACTAAATATGTTCCAAGCAACTTGTCTCTCATTCTTGCCGATAAACCCTCTCTCAGGATAGGCTCCCATATTTTTACTAGTTCATCATTTATCTTTTCACCAAATTCCCTAGTGTTATCCGCTGGTCCAAGTGCCGCGAGGATTGTCGGGTCCAACTCCTGGCCGGCGTTACCCAACCGGCTGGCAGGCGCGGCGGCGGCGGCGGCAGCGCTGGGGGCGGGGGCGGAGGCGGCGTGCAATACTGCCGTTGCGGTGGAAGCACTGGTAGATGTGCTATCGATTTCTCTTTGAGGTTGTCCTCTTGTTGTCTCTACATCTGCAACGATCCAGGAGTTTTGCTGAACTACAGTTAGAGGTAAAGACCTTTAAGATTTTTTCGCGGTAGAAGAGTTTATTATCTAACATTAATATGCCTGGTATGCCATCTGCAACCGCATCCGGTGTCAGCGCCACTAATTCTGATTCTAGCGTGAGCTCTCTGACGCATAGAATTAAGTGCATAGGTACTTACGATTGATTTCGCATTCAATTGTTGACGTTGGAAATAACCCTATACTACCAATATAACTAGGATTCAACTCATAGCTGTAAAAACTCTATTACCTAAAAGAATAAGTGAGAAAGCGACTGATTGACACCAATTTGAACAGGCCTATCAGGGCGGCAATAATGTTCACGTACTTTCCTGGCCCTTAAGATACAGGCAATGCCTAGTTTAAGGGTCACAAGCTAAGCACTCTTACATAATTTATTTTTCTGTTCTTCAAGTCTACAGACCTCATTTGTAAACAAATTAACATAAATAAGTAGACTTAGAGATAAATAAATATTTTTTCATTTTCATTTTTTCATTTTCATTTACCGGAGTCGGTTGAGGATTCAATTAGAATGACCGGGTCGATCTCCTCGCGGGCGCCGCCCGGCGGGCTGGCCGGCGCCCGCGTTGCGCCTACATCTGAAACGATTGAGGCTTTACCTGAACTACTTATATTCCTACTTAAATAATTATGCTAAATGTCCACGACACGTCCATGATACAATCAAACATAATGTCCTAGATCCGAGTTTCGACAGAACAGATTATGAAGGCAGTAGGTATTTGGGTTGCCAGAAGCGCCATTTTAAATAACAGCCTCGCTGGACAAAAACCTGGTTTACACGATTACAGTAACTAAGTTTAAATCACTCGGAATGTGTGATAGGATCGCTGATCGACCCAGTAAGTCAGTTTCTGCGGTCAATTTACCTACTGTTTTTGTTGATAGATAAGTAGGTACTGTGGTCGTCGTGAACACACTTGTTGATTTTAATTTTGTTTGTGATAGGATCTAATAAAAAATCCCCAAGGGATGTTCCCCAAATTTCAAAATATAATGATCATCCTTGTTAGTAAGGTACACGGTGGTCTGTATGGTATCATCATATATCTCTAAGTCGGTTTTACTTTTACAGACAAGATTACATTCCATTAGAATATACATACTTAATATACCTACTTAGAACTTCCTTGGTGAACACTTATAAACAAACTGGCAGCGGCTGTCTGACGAACGCGCCCAGATAATGCCAGTCGCACTGGGGCTCACTGGGCAGCCCTGCAAGCGCCAAGTACCTACCATAGGTACCTACTGGTCGACCACACTGCACGCAAGATCTTTGAATTCTTTAGAAATATTGTCAGGAAAAGAGCAAATACCTAACCTAGACAAATACGGCCACAGGCAAGGTACACAAGTCCCATGCATCGGTCCTAACAGACTCCGACTCTTGACTGCCAGCATCAGCCCGACAATCCAACAATCAATCAGCATTGTTTTGTAAGTTGCGAACTTACAAAACAATGTGGCAACCAATAATTCGGAACAAAGGAAACTCAAATGACTCATCACGAACGAACGAACATGAAAGGAAGGCATGCTAGCCAAAGTGAACATACATCGATTCAACTTACCTTATCACCATAGAATAAAAGCACTAAGTTCAGGAAACATCTCACTTCCGAGAATAGATCCCGCCATTTTCATGTTTACGATAAATATTATGATGACACTAAACTGATTAAATGTGTAACAAATAGTAAAGTACTCGTACCGGAGTCGGACGAGGAGTCCGGGGCGTGCTCCGCTTGTTCCTTGAGTTTCTGTATCTTGCGTTGGTAACGGTCCATTTTCTTCTGAATAGATCGTTTCAGCATTTTGTAAATTATTTATTAAACTTCACTCGACAGGAAACCGCGTGCGTACAGTACACTAACACTCGTCATCTGATGCGACATACAATGAGGTGCCTGTCAACTGTAAGCACCAATACGCATCCCTAAAAGTTATCTTATCTACAGTGCTATTGGCTCTTTGATTGGCTCGGCCTACATTATAAACCCGGGTCACGTCTGCCAGTAGGTATCGCGAATCCATTGTGAATGTCGCCAAATTAATAATTCTTTATAGCTGGTTACAAACTAAGCAACACTTGAATATATTCCTACACCTATAGCTAAAGTAACTAATGTTTTGTCACTTGAACAATGCTGATAAATATTTGTTGTGGGCTTTATGATACATCTAGGCTAAGTGTAAGTATCGCAGAGTACCTATGGCAAATTTTTTAATCTAACCTAAGGTACGTGTATTTTGTCCACCCTGTAGGTACCTATATAAAAATCTGTATTTTTCCAACCCTGCTCTTCAACACATCAAATGCCTTATAGGTATCTAGCGGCCAATAATATAGTGACTATAGTTCGTAAGCCACTAATATAGCACCGTGTGAATATAGGACTTGAGATACCTACTTTATAAGTTAACCAACTACCGGTTGAAATAAAAACTGCAAATTGTTATACCTAATACTTATTCAGATCTTGCCCTATACTCGTCCATTGCATATACGTAATATTTGGGACGCCCTCAAGTTTGTGAGTTGCGACTCATTTACCTATTAATTATAGTTCTGAAGATTTCGTGACAAGTCAACACATATATACTTCATCAATAGTATCAACGATTGAAACTAATCTCCAAGTCCTTAGATTTATTGCTGAAAGTAACAATCTGCCAGCAGTCGGCGGCGACACGTTCGTGAACAAGCCCATCGCGTCACTTTCAACAACAAATCGCAATATTCTGTTCAGAGGCTTTCTTGTTATCGCATAGCTGAGAGCTCCAGCGCCAAGTCCGTAAGGCAGCAGAGTGCTTGATCGAAATGATATCCAATCCTAATAATTCTAGCCAAGTTCCTATAATATTGGTGTCAAATTGTTTCCTGAAAGCTTCCATCAAAAACGCTAACTACATGCGCTATGTTCAAGCCGGGGAAGGGAGGGGAGGCGGTGGGATGTCGTAAATAAAAAATAAAAGAGACTACGCGCGGGGCGGCGCCGCGTGGCGTGACGAGGCGTGGCGTGACGTGACGTGGCATGACCCGGCGCCGCCCCGCGACTAGCATGCACACACTTAATTTCATTGAATGTATTTTTCAATAAAACCATAATTTTTCACTTGTTAGGGTATTGTCCATATCATATCTAACTATTAAATATAATATTTACATGACATCGACGGACGCGTCGTCCGCCTAAATGCTGCTCGTGAACGAAATAACGTAAAGATTGAAAAATATTGAACACCTATTAAAAGCTAAAATTAATAATAACTATCTAAGTTAACGTATAAAGAGGTTTTTTTTATAGAATTTCGTGATTTTTTGTTTTAGTCAACGCACGGCAGACGCCGCAGCGGTCGCGCGGGGCCCCGGAATACTGCAACAGGAATGAGGCCGTATCACATCGCGGCAGAGTCGAGAGTCGCGCGGCGGCCCCGCGCGAGAGGCATGCGCAGACACGTCGATGCGACTAGGTAAGCTACGTAGGTGCATCGAACGATATATCTTTACATCTAAAATTATACATAATTTTAAATAACCGCTTGTCTCCCGCGGCCTGCGCCGGGCAGCCGGGGCCCCTCCGCACGGACAGGAGCTCTACCATGGCTTTAACGATCGCTAGTCGCCAGCGTCTCCGTAAAATGTTCGAATGGCAATATGTACAGCGCCCCTGTCGTCCACCCGAGGCACTAAAAAGTCCTCAGACAAATATTTCACGTAGACCTGAGCGTCCCCTGGCGAGCGTGTAAACCCATAGTACACCTACTGATCTGACGGCCGATTTAGAGAGATAGAGTTATAGGAAAACACAGTTTGATGACAGTGCGTCTCATTCCTCCGCATAGCTCTGTCCCTCGGCGGCTTCGGCCGTGTGCGGGTAGTGTTAGTTTGATCGGTAGCGGCGGTATCGTTATAATTATTACATCATATTCACTTCATTAATAAGCGTAGCGTGAGTACCGTGTTTTATGCCATACCCACCTACGTGACGCGACAGTGATCTGACACCCGCCACTCGTGGATGTCACGTCACGCAGGAGGGCGAGGCTTCGATACATTAATATTGCGAGTGACAAGTCACGTGCTAATCACGCGTCATATCACTGTCTTGTCACGTACGTTGTCTGACATAAATCAACGTGTTGGTCAACATTTTGAAAAAATAAAAACAATGTTACTTCAGTGAACGCCGCAACTCTTGTATAGTTTGAACCGTGCATTCATATATTTAAAGCATATTTTTGTTCACAATGTTGCTAACCAACACGCAAAAGGTATAAGTAGGAACTTGGCAGTTCAGCAATCGTTGTCCTGACGTCACTGACTACGAAGACACAATATTTTCAAAAGGTTTATCGAAGTTCATAAATAGAATAAACAATTTGAACTTAATTTATATTTACACATATTAGATCATTATAGCTTAAAGTCCTCCACACAGACCAAATAAAACATATGTCCATTGACGCGTTTACAAAAAAGGTTGCTTGCCAACCTAGGTGTGCATCGGTGTATGAAAAATTGTAGTCAACGAAGACCATAATTAGCTTCAAAACTTCATTATATACAAAGTGCGGCAGTGTTGTACACACATCGTTCTGATTATATGCGCAATAATTATAACAAACATAATGTTCAGTTGATGTAACTATACAGTGTTTAATAACATTATTATTAATACAAAATCTATGTGAACCTGTTGATGCCTCCTACTTCCACCAGCCGCTAGCCGTGGGGAGAGAGACGCCGGCCTTACTCTAAAAGCTAATCGCGAATATTACGATGCATCGATATTGAAACTAATAATGTTAATTCTGTTGCAGACACATCTCCAAAATATTGATGTCTTGATCGCACATTGCGACAGTGAAAAGGACAGCAAAATAAGTTTAGTTATTGTAACCACCGAATTATCATCGTTATTCCATTATTTCACTACCAGTAAACCAAATCGTGTATTTAAAATGTCTGGCGACTAAACATATTTTAACACATCTAAAAATATGTTTGTCTCGCTCTTGAGCAGGATGTCAGTCAACAAAGTTAGTCTAGTTAGTGCACTAACAGACGGCCAAAAGTCTACTGGCAGCTTAACAACCACCTCATTTGGCGCATATGTGTCAATGCAGACGGACAGAGTGGCGGCGACGCGACTACATGTAAAGCAGGGTCGCTGCGCACCAAGAATTTCGTACAATGACCTGTTATTACCTTCAGCGACCCTGCTTTAGTAACAATCTAAATTTAACTTAATTTGCAGCGGCATACAACTGTAATTAGTACAGTAACAGCGCGCATCTCGCTTTGAGCCTCCGTCGCTGTAACAACTACAATCGAATGCAGAAGATATATAAGTAGAATTTAGATTTTTACTACATTTAGTCGCTCGGCCGCCACTCCGTCCGACTGCACGGACCCTATGTCGTCGTCACAAAGAGTACCTGCACCACGGACCACGGCCAACGAGAAGTGATACGAAAATAAATAATTATTGCATGAAATTACTTGTTTTAACAATGTTACGCCTTCATTTATTTTCAACGAACGTTACGGTTTCTAACACAGAATTAACTGCGAAATTGGGAATAAAATTGCCACACCCCAATTTGACTTACATCCGAACATGATTACCATTTCGTATCGCTCCTCGCCGCGCTTCTGGGCAGACTGGAATTTATTACAATTTGAACACTACATGTATGAACTTCGATAATACAAGTCGGATCCATCAATCGACTCACCTCACTTGAGGTTTCGAAGTACAAAATAAATAATTAATTTATTAATGACTATGTAACGTACTAAGCCCTCATAAATTTTTTTATAAGCCAAACTGCCTTACCTAACTTTAATAACTCGAAACATAACATATATTGGCTTGTCGCGATGTCTGTGCACTGTCAGATCGCCGCAAGCTAATTTATATCTTATTCCAACTACTATAGGTGTGCTACGGCAGTTACGCACATAAGTACCCACCAACATTTTCATGTTAAAACAACATTTTTAAATAATTAATTAAGTACGGCGAATTCCCTTTAGAAAAGACGCTGTCTCCACGATCACAAATCCGTTAACATAGTCATTCCTAAACCATTACAAGTCTATTTTAATTTCCGTTTCATGTCGGTGCAGCAACCTTATCTTTTCAAGTGGCGGAGTCGCTAGGTACCTACTGTCTTTGCAAGTCTTTCCAAAGGAAACGGCTAGCTATATACCTTTTGAGATGTAACTTTGCATGTGTATGACATAAGATTGTTATTTATACGGTTGTCGGCCAGTGAACTGCAAAGATTGGTATTTGTAATTTTTTAATTAAGTCAACAGCTTTGTGTTTATAAGACTAGACTACGACTGTCTAGTGTTGCATACCAATGGCTGTTAATTCGATTACGTGCTATTTGATAAGCAGACTTGCGAGTTCTGGTGGCCAGCACTGGAACTAAAATTAACATCATAATATAAATTGTGTAGATTTTGACAGATTTACAACGATACCACTTGAGGAGATAAGTTGGAGGCACAATGTTTTCTTGCCGACATGAATTTGTACCATACACGGGACATAGTTTATGACTGTACCGACACATGACAAGTCCATTAAGTAAGTACCGTAAATATTGACAGCCAACTACCAACGAACAATTTTAAACTTTATTGAAACAATAAAAAAAAATATGGTCACTTTTGAAATTAGCTGTAAATATTTACGAAACTTGATAGGGATGCGTCCGTAACGCCATCTGTTGTTGTATCTACTACTAGTCTTGCAAACGCCATCCAATCGTCCGCATAAAAAGGGTTGGCATAAATAATTATAATATACTATATAACGTTATGAAATTGTCAAACAAAGTATTAGTGGGGTGAATATTTACAATGTTTCTATAGTCATTCAGTCGTAGTACATGTTCATTAGTATTTAGGTAGGAATTAACAATTTGGTATTCATATAATTACGTAGGTACTATCGAGCACATTACTGCCTATATCGTTTTTGTATAAATATCATAGGTATATACTTTTCTTGCGGGGTACTGGCACAGAAAACCGTGGTTGAGGTTATTCCGTGTCAGCAAAAAAGTGTCCGTTTGCACAATGCCTCAAGGTCGTTTTTGCATGGCCCGGTGCATGTACCGTTCCAAAAAGAAGTGAAGACGTCAGGGAATAATGTGCTTGATACGTAACTATTGACAGCTCAATTTCACACGAGTAATTACATATATATAATTTAATAGCCATCGCTATTGGCGCAGTTTTGCGTCGGTACTAGCACAGATGCCGGCGCGAGTCGTTTCCGCAGGTCTCACGTGATTGGTTCATCAGCGAGTATGCGCATGCACATAGATAATGTATAGTATAGAAAGAACGCATGTTAAATTGCGCAAGTACCGTGCACGCATAGTAACTATAATTCAGGCGTGTTAACGCTACGTCTGGAATTAGTTTGTTCACAACTTTTTTTAAAGTGCTGCATTTTTTTACTCTTGTATCTTTACAACGCGTTGCAAGGGCATGTGCATAGTACATTACAGTTACCATATAATTGTTAATCGATTGCTAACTTTTTGGATATCAAAAAATGCAATATTTTATAATGCTTCGAAATGTAACGAGTGTTAGGTTCACCCCCGCGCTGGGGAGCGCTTGCACGATACTTGTGCAATATTCCAGGCGCCGGTCGTGTAGCCGCGGGCGGGCCGGCGCCGGGCCGCTGCACTAGCTGGCGCCGGTCACAGCGCGCCGGCGCCCGCCTCCTCACCTGGCCGCTCCTCCGGGCTGCCGTCCGCGGCGGGGGCGGCGGGGGCGGGGGCGGCGGCGGGCGGCGCGGGGGCGGGCTCGGCGGGGGAGGGCGCGGGCGCGGGCGCGGGGGCGGGCGGCGTGCGCGCGGGCGGCGGCGCGGCGTGCGGGGAGGCGGCGGGCGGCGGGGTGGGGTGCGCGCGCGGCTCGTAGGGCGAGGGCGGCGCGGGGTAGGGGCGGTAGGGGCGGTAGAGCAGCGGCGGCGGCAGCAGCGGGCGCGGCAGCGCGTAGCCGGGCGGCGGCAGCAGGTGCGCGTGGTGCAGCGCGGCGGCCGCCAGCGCGCGCTGCTCGTCGCGCGCGCGCTCCTTCTCGCGCTGCTGCCGCTCGCGCTCGCGCTCCCGCTCCCGCTGCTCCTTCTCCCGCTGCTCCCGCTCGCGTTCTCGCTCCCTGTAAACAGTCGAGCAAGGTTGGAACTCGATTCTTTGCGACGCTTCAAATTTGAGCGGGTTCTCTTATCAATTTTGTTCCAACTTTTATATATGATGTGAACTCGGCTACTATAAAATGCTAGAATAAAAATCGAGTATGCGATTAACGTGTCTATATAATCATTGAACTAATTTTAACGGAGTACAAATTTATTAAACTGTTCCCTGGACGCTGCACCCACCTCTCCCGCTCTCGCTCTCGCTCCCGCTCCCGCTCCCGCTGCATCGCGATCTCCTTCTCCCTGTCGTCGTGCATGGCGTGCTGCGCGTGCTGCGGGTGCTGCGCGTGCTGGGCGTGCTGCTGGTGCTGCTGATGCTGCTGGTGCGCGGCGTGCGGGTGCACGAGCGGCAGCGGCGGCGCCAGCGGCGGGTAGAGCGCGTAGGGCGGCAGCCAGCCCACGCCCACGCCCACGCCCACGCCGCTGCGGAACACGCGCTCCAGGTACATCTGCTCCTCCGCCGCCAGCCTGCGCACAACACCCACCACTCATCACAACACGCTTGCTCCACTCAATACCTTTTATTGTATTGTATCACGCACGTAATATCATTCATATTATGCAGTTTTGTCTTTAATGCAATATAAGATTTATTTAAATCTAGTAGCTTTAATTAATTATACATAGACTCCGATTACTTTGCAACAAATTAGGGTTCTTATTCGACTTAACACATTACCCTATTGCCCATATACTACACCCAATACAAGGAGGGCAGTAGATACATGCAGTAGATACATGTAAGGCAAGTTCCACACTGTATATCGGTAGGACTATATTGATATACAGGGGACCCTACGCCACAATACGAGGTGGATTCACGCTGCCCTATGCGTGTGGGCGCATGGGACACATCTTTCGAAAGACGTGCAAGTTTCCTCACGAGCACGAGGTTTACCCTCAACGTTCAGCAAGTGATCATCTCTGTCGGAAACGAGATCCGAGCGTGAAATGCAAACATGTCAGAGCCGGGATTAGAGGCTTGTAGTCTAAAGCGTGTCGAGGCGCGCACCTGTACTGCAGCGCGGCGCTGGAGTAGAGGCCGGGGTGCCCGTACGGCGAGTAGGCGGCCGGCTCCAGCAGCGGGAACGCCGCGGCCGCCGGGTGCGCCAGCCTGCCGCACAGTGCAACAACACAATGACAAACCGTCGCTTTGCCATCTCAAACTTTAACATTTGGTAGTAGCATAAAGAACTTTCAACAATTTTTTTGAACACCTATAATATGAAATAACATTATTATGGATAAGTTTTTCATGTTCCTGCTAAATTTCTCTTTTAGAGAAAGTAGCATTCGACTGTATCTACAAGATCCTCCGGCAGACTAATCACCATATTTCTGATACTAGATGATTTTCGGCTTTGTCTGTCACGTGTGTTCCTTTCAGCCTCTATATGACCGCTAATTATTTCACTATGCTCAGACGCTGTCGCGGTGAATATCTAGAGGATAAAAGACAGTTCGCCCTAGACTATACTAGATGGAAAAATCTAATATTTGGATCTCTATAGATTTCAACAGCGTTATACTTTGGTATACTTTAAGATCTTTGCAGTCTAGTAAATGAATGGTAACATGAGCCTACCTGTCGTCGGGTCGGTACGGCTGGAAGCCGCTGGTGGGCAGGTGGTGCGGCGAGGCGCGCTTGGGCGGCGCGGGCGCGGGCTTGTCCTTGCCCGCCTCGCGCTCGCTCGCCGGCGCGCTCGACGTACCTGGACACTCGCGCGATCAGCCCCAGCCCCGGGTACACTCCCTTACCACTACAGTCCGACCGTATAAGCCAAGCGACGCTTTAAATCCGCAGCAACGAAAATATAAACTCGACGCTTCTAGCGATTGGCGTACAAGTAAATGTGCTTTTTCACATTTAGGACGGAAGTTCAGAGTGCAGTGAGCTTCCTTACCCCCTGTATCGCAAGGCATGGTAGCTCAAACGGTCATACTGTATAGGTTTGGGCATAACCCGAAATGCTTCAAGTTTTCGCTAGAAGCGTTGTTAGTAAATGTATAAGAAAGACACTACACGAGGTACTAGGTAAACTGTTAAACCTCATTCCAAAAAGTTACATTAAACATGAGGAACCGATTATAAAATAACATTATCAATAATATAATAGTTACAATGGTTAAAACATGTTTTGCAAACATTTGCAATTAGTATACATTTTTAAATAACAATTTTACTGATTTACTAGAGCGAATCAACACTTATCGTTCGCTTTCTTAACTTTCTATTTCTATAAAAACAACGTTTATTATCATCACAACGGCCTAGAATATAAACGTGAATAGATGGTACTTAAAGTAATTAGAGTACCATAAAGCTAGTAAGACTTAATTTTGAAATTAAAATCCTGATACCAACGGTATAGAGATGTAATTTCAAAATGACGACGCCATGCTTTTGAATGATTGTATGTTCTCATACATATGGACAAGTAAGGCACCCAACAAGTGTAGTTAGTGGAAATAGAAATAGGAAGGTGCGGACGAGAGGGGCCGTGGACATAATGTGACACATCACACTCTTATTAGCAAAAATAGAAAACGAACAATATTTTATATTTGTTCAATGTAACTATTGTGTACGCATAGGGTTGTAAATAAATGTCGAACAAGTTTAGCTCTTAGCGTGCTATTCGGCCAAATATTTACAAACATACATAACGGCCAGACTGGTGCTTGTTTTTAGTTTCCTAAAGTTTATTTTGTATTAAAATGACCGAGATTAAATAAGGCTTTGAACTACGCAACGGCAAGACACGTTTTTCTATTTATTTTGACAGTATTTATGAATGTCCACGGTGCCCTCGGTCCAGGGCGGGGCGGGGCGGGGCGGCTACGGGTGCTGTACTCACCATCCTTCACCTCGGGCCCCGCGTTCTTGGCGAGCGTCCGCAGCGCCGCCGCGAACGGCCCGCCCTTGTTCGGCGGTATATCCGTCCGTTTAGCTATCTTGTTCGCACTCACACCTGCGAACAAGCAACGGCAACACTTAAAAAGATGGTTATGGTCATGGATTGATCCGATAGCAAGCTTCGGATACCCCCCGACATGGTACAAATTAGATAGGTACAGTACATTAACATGCGCTCACGAACGCCACGGCACGTGGCATTTTCTAAGAGAATGCTCGGTTTTAATCGTATCAGTAACAACCCTAACACGAAGAGACCAAAGGAGTGTCGCTGCAGCACTAACTTCTTATCTTCGTAACTGCACGATTCAGTTGAACAAGCATCAAATAGATTGATGATGTCATCGCGAGTGTGTAATGTGTGATGTTAGTAAATACGCGTCGCCCGTCACCAACACGACCGTACAAACTGTAACGCGGTTACGAGCAATTCCCGCGGGTCGCGCGGTCGCGGGCCACAATTGACCCGCGCGACGCACTCTACGGGTTGACTCACTGTCACAAATAAGTGCACGCGATATTTATAGCGGCGGATTTCTACGATACTTTTTGTTCTAGCTATTATAATATTGTATTAACTCGGTATTCTGCGAGGGTATAGGCAGTGGTATTGCATACATCAGCAGCGTTCGGTTAAGGGCATCGTGATTTTGTTTAAAGCATCAATGCGAGTCATCGTTCAATTTAGTCGGGCACATTTCGGAATTTAGATTTCTACCACCGTTATTACTGTCTGCTAAAAATGAGCACCTATCAGTCGGCAACAAGCGAGCTGGATTCTTATTTTGCTGATTGATCCCTGGTAGCTGGTAGGTAGATTGGAAGCAAGTGGGTTAGCAAAGGGAGAGAGCGAGGCTTTGTCCTGCCGAGGGGCATACGTATCTTGCTTTTTTGTGTTAAACATTAATAGGAAATGTCGTTTTAACCTGAAGACTGAACGATATAAATTCACGTTGTATATGGGAGAAAGTGAAGACCGACCACAAATATTAGGTCTTATTTTAATAATAATAATACACTATATTTAGCATGACTCACAAAAAAATCTGATTCGTTTATTTCTCCAGCCGACCTTTGATTAAATCTCTCGCTACTAACCACCCGAAAAGATTTATACCTATCATAAGATTATGTTGTTTGAGGTAGGTAAAATATGTTTCAACATTTAGTAAGGCGCCAGTGTGTCGTGCATTATTAAAATAAGACCTAGTATGGAGCCATTAGTTGGTTTAAGTAGTAGTTTACGAGCAGATCGCTAACGCGGTAACTCCCAATTGAGGCGGGTCGGGGTCGCGGCCGCACAGTTGACCCGCGCGCCGCGCCGCGCCCGGCGGCGGCGGCGGCGGCGCGGCGGGTTGACTCATGCTCTAACTAACCTAACGCAGTCGTTCGAGATGGAATATTTAGATCAATTGTTAACCTGACGCAACCAAATCACTGATTCAATCAACTTTTTTATTTGATCGTGGAGCTGATTCTTGATTGCCACCGTACGTCACTTACGATGTAGTATGTCGCAAGAAAATCTTTACATAATATGTAAAAAATGTAGTTTAGTCGTAATTTTACGAAAGCGGAATTGGAGTCATTAGGTAGGTTTCATTAAACACAATTTTATACCAATCTCCTTATTCTTCAGCGAGTAGGTCCTCATTCTTACCTCAACCAAATATAATAATACTAGTTTGTGCCCGCGACTTCGTCCGCGCAGACTTAAATAAAGTATTCTATGTGTTAATCCAGGTTATAAACTGTCTTTGTTCCAAATTTCATCCAAATCCGTTCAGTAGTTTATGCGTGAAAGAGTAACAAACATACATCCACACTCACAAACTTTCGCATGTATAATATTATATAGTAGGATTCATTAGATACGATGCATGATTACAAATTTATAAATTCTAAGGACATTTGACAGCCCTAGGCTACGGTCGGTAAACACGAGGGTTGTCACCGAAGCGGCGAGCGGTAATTAATTCAGTCTGAAGCGCTAATTTGAGTTGCGAGAAGTCAACCCCCGCCCGCCGCGCACCCCCATCCACCATGCCACAGATTAGATAATAATTTGTAGATACGCGCCGCTCTGAATTGTTAATAGAGTATCCAAGCTTAATTAAGCAGGTATGTAGCGAGGTATTTGTAAAATATTTCAAGAGGATAACGTTAATACGTCAATCCATTATGTACAAGATTTTTTCTAAAAAAACCTGTAACCAATGTGTAAGTAACCTTTTATTTAATAAGGCTGCTGATGAGCCAGACAATGCTCACCAGCAGCCTTTTAATGTTCTTATATATAAAACAAAACTTCTACGTCACTCGTCTGAAGAATCTCTTTATTCGACGTGAAAGTCTAACTTAATCATAAATGGCTATAATACTTATAGCGCCATCCTTATTTCGCCCTCAACGCAGATAATTGGCTGACATCGCGCGCGTGTGTGTGTAAACACGTCTCTTTGCACACATATATATGCGTGTGCACGTCGCCAGGGTTGGCGATTTTCTTCGGTTTAAATGTGATTAAATAGAAATATTTTCTATGTGGTGGCTGACAGAGAATTTATCTCTGCACTTACAGTTAGAGTAGGCCAAAAGGCTCAACACGTGAGATTCGTTTCCAACCCCGCTAATATGATGAAAATTTAAGCTCAAAGATTTTTTTCAATCTGGAGGAACGAATTTAGTTTTAAGAATTTTTGCTGCCAAATAAACTTCCTTAAAAATAATCAACCCAACCAATCGTATGTGTACGGCGCTCATTTGGCATGAAATCTCAGACACATGGTTCTAATCAGCCGTCAAAGTGAGCATTAAAATTTACGTTTTTATGCGTTTTTTAACACGCCCGTGTCGGGAACACGCCGGTTTATAGAATTAAAACGTGCTCGCAGAGGGTGTTGGGCGCAACTAAATATACATTTATTGTATCATCGAGAGGCAGTTAAGATTATTTCGTGTAGTAATGGCTCCTGACGATGCCGCGATGTAATGTATAGTGCGCAGGATATAAATGCGCGGCGTGTTGATGGCCGTTGATGAGTTCCACGCGTGCTCTGAAACTGGATCTAGAGGAGTATTTTCAAGACGAGTCACATTCTATGTTAAGCCCGTATCACAAGTAAATTTGGTTGTTTTTGAACTTTTTGAGCAATCACATGTAGTTGTAGCCACTTGGCTGTGACAGTACAAAATATGTACTTTCAGTACCGCACGACTGCGTGCGCGCAGAGTGAACTCATTTCTTAGCGACACTTAGACACCAAAAGGAACACGCATGCCAAATTTCAAGGTCTCATAATTTCGGACATTTTGCGATGGGTCAGAGATCTCACATTTTTTAATTTATAATAGGTAGGTGTATGAGGTATACTTAAGTGTGTCTGTTCTGGTTGAATAAAACACAAACTATAAGCTACTACTACCAATTTGCGCTTTATGGAACGTATCCCCCAAGGACAAACAAAGCATATTCACGCTATAATTGTGCCCGCTTCTCTTGTGCCCTCAGACCAGCTGTAAGTTCTGCGGATTTCCATTACAAGCGTGCGGCGCCCACCCCCGCCATAGAGCAACACAATGTTGCCGGTGTTGACCGGCTGCAGTTCCATGCCTACGAGAGCAAAACCTCAGGGAGGAAACTGTGACAGATGTCATTATAGATAATATTTCAAACTGATCTTGATTATTCGCAGATTTCACTCATGTATATTTTTCCGTAGAAATTGAAAAAAACATGTCTTTACAACTCTCTGAGTAATATGCAAGCGGCCGAAATAGCTAATTAATAGTCTTGAATGACTCTAAATCTTCCTGTCTATTCTTAGAAGTTCTTCTATATCAAGAATACCTCAACGTGATCTCCTAACCGAAACCTCCACGACAGCTAAGTGCTGTTAATCAAATTGGCACTGGGCAGTTCTATCCGTCTCGTAATCTATACCCACGGGGCACGGCAGTCTGTTACCAACTTCATTGGGATCAAGACGATTACTGTTAGTAATCGCACACCCTCGCCACTTCGGGAGCAAGCCCCGGATACCGCTACTAGGGATTGCAGTACCGGTACTGAGGAGAGCTAGGCAATTCCCGGTACCAGGCATAAGCCAGTACCGGGAAATACCGGGAATTTCGGGAAATTCGATACCCAATACAAACGTTGAATAGTTATTTAAAAAACATACTTAATAGTCTAATTTGTGCTTATTTTAGTCAAAATGTAATTATTTACATGTATATCAAGTATTTTACTTATTTAGTGAACGAATCCAAAATTAATTTCGAAATTTCGGACCATTTTTCAATTGGCAGCGTGTTAATTTCGAAATTTCGAACCTATGATGCGGCCTAGCGGCCATTTGGAGTGGATGTGGACACCAGGAACTAGAAGCAGGGAGTTGAAAATGACTTCAGTGCGTTATATTGCGAGAGGCGTCGTTAAAAAGTTATTGGCTGATGATAGATAATGTAAGTCATCAATCATTGCGAATGAAGCCGAAACTTCGACGCACAAGTAGACGCCTCAACAAAATCATCGAGACACGAATGTTTTGCATCTCTTCTGGTCCTGTTTCTCATATATCTGATTTTGAAGTACAGTAGAAGATCCTATTTGCTGATCATAAAGCAAAATTAGGCAGTACGTCTGCAGTGGGCGCAGATCAATGTTTTTCTTTTATTTATGTTCGAGCATCTTGGGAAAATGACTGATCCGATTTCAACGGGGGTTTCACTTTAAGATAGCCAGTGGTTAAACTTAAAACATAGAGTACATAATCTCACCCTTATACCTCTAGGAGTCGAGCTGCTGAATAAAATCTACATTTTCCACTTGCTTGTAGGAAAAGTAGTTTATTGATAGTATTTTTTTTAATTTATAGTATTTTTGTTGCTTTAATGAAATTACCCTAAAACGTTATTTTAATATTTTGTTTGTTTATCATTTACTATGATATTTCATGTCAAAATCACATTTACCAAAATGTTGTATTAGTTTCGAAATTTCGAAACTGATAATATACGAAACTGCACGTCCTAGTCCGTATTCGATATGCCTGTGGTGACTTCGGTTATAACGAAAGTCGAAATGGTATGGATATTTGAAAATATGAGTTATGAAATTATGAAGTACCGAAAGTACCGAAATTCCCGGGAATTCTTTTCAGTACCGGTACTAGATAGAAGGGGGAAAATACCGGGAATTCCCGGGAAAGACCAGTACCGGGAATTCCCGGGAGCAATCCCTAACCGCTACCTTATACATGCCTAACCAGAACTACCGTCACGACTTGACCCACCTCGTTCCCGGCGTGCCTATTCCAACGCACCACAGCGGGTGAACGATCCATCTGTCGAGGGCTCAACGAAAATTGGACGGTGTACCAGTCTCTTACGACCTTACGCTTCACACCGAATCAATTTCCATTTGGGCGCCTCGCGTCTACCCTCAAAGTGAACTCAACGCTTTCAACAATAAAGTATAATTTACGCGAACACGGGTTCTCTCCAGATTTCCAAGGGTTGTTTGCTAGAGTAATACGTGATTTGCGGCGTCGACTTCAAAGTCGATTTTCGTGACATTACAGTAAAATGAGGTGTCTTATTCTTTGGGTGGTAGAGAGAGTATTTTTAGGATATTCTTACGATGAAATCCCCGGTGCCGGCTGCTCGTCAAGTTTTAATTAAAAGTTTGGCGTTAGACACGCGGGTGACTGGATAAATAAGCGTCAACGGCGGCGTTATTAGATTGTCCATCCGTTCAAATGTTTTGATTTGATGACAGAGCGGTTTCAGGGCGGACGGGAAGGGGCGGCGCGGCGGCGGATCAATTGAATCGTCATTCCTTACGACTTTAACTGAATTATTCGACACCATAGATATTTTAAATTGATGTTACGTGCAACAAGTGATTTATTTCAAGGAATCCCTAGTTACATAATTATCTTAAATCCAATGTGCAGTTCATATATATCCTTGGTGTTAATCTTGTAATAATTTTTATGCCATCGACAACTTTGATAATACTGCCGAAAAAGAACGAAATCTTGGTAGTATCAATCCGTCTACCTCATTAACCGGATATGCAACCGGAACCACATACCACTAGAAAAAAAGGCTATAAAATAACGTCACTTAGGCGGGCAACAAACCGAGTGTACGGCGCGGGGTGACTTCTACAGGGCGGAGCCCCCCGGGGTGGCGGCGGGTGGCTTTTTATACCGCCGCCGACGATCCGCGGGATAAGGACATCCGTGCTATTTTATACGGTATCCGGACGTGGGGCGTCTTGTGACCAGCTTTTAGGAGGTTTGCAAGATTATTTTATAGCTGTCATCGTTTGTTAATTCTTATAGCCGAATACTCAAACGCTAGTCATATGTCTAAGTTCTATTAACCTAAGTTCTATCTTGAGTATGCTTTTAACGTGTAATTTCTTATAGGCCACATGACAATTACATTTCCAAGATCAATCTCAGACTTGAGATAGATTTATTAATTCAGTCCTTAGTAGTAGCTTATCCCTTTGAGTATTTTCACTAAGATTTATATTTACAGCGAAAAATATATGAATACGAGACATTAAGTACTTACAAAAATATTTATTGTAATTACAAAACGTTTACAAAACGTACAAAGAGAATACCAGGAAAAACAAAAATCCTGTGATCATTTGTTCCGCTCTGTCCCGTGTTATTGCAAGTCGTGGTATCAGTAGTACGAGTGGGAGAACCATCTGCGACATTAGGACGCTGCACGGTCTCCACTCGGCGGATGTGACCTGGCCGCTTGGCACCCTCTCAATCATAACGGGCCGGGGGGACCCGGCGGCAAATTGTGGCAGGCTCATTTGCATATTGCCCTTGTTAATTAATGTTTGAAGAACAACAACTTGCTGCATCGTAGGTGTGAAACATAGATCTGCGAACGTGGTAAATACCTACTCCTTTATTAAGGTCGTAGACCCTAACTAAATATCGTGGCTTAAGACCAGACTGAACAGACTGCAGTCTTCTGACGCTAGGATGGATCAAGCTCTGGCAAGAGGTGGCATTTGAAGAAGTTCACAACCATAATCAGGCACCTAGTTGATTATTATTTGCATTAACTTTTCCATAAGTTAATGATATTAAAATAGGTCATTTTATTAAATGAATTGCGTAAGTTATTAAACGGATCGCGTTCATTTATTTTTAATAAACCTTACGGTTTCTGAATTCTGACACATAATTAAGGGCTGAACCTCATAACACATTTATAAAATGGCCGCCCGAATGTTGGCAAGCCCGGCGATCACCAACTTAAACTCTTAAATTATTACCATTTCGTATCGCTTCTCGTTGGCCGTGGTATAGTACTTACCTACCGATGTATTATTTCATACATCTCGCTTTTTTTCATGCTCACGTTAATATCCCTCTTAATTCATAACTAACTTCATCTATATTTTCTTGATTCTTCACACGCTACACTACGCCCATCCTAGTATATTTACTAAGTATAAGGTCGTATTTTCGTCTCCTTATAAGTAGTATACCTATTACCAATAGCGTGTATTCGGCTTCGGTCGGTAATTGGCGGCCGGCGGGGCGCGCGACAAATCTGACGGCCATTTCCGGCGGATCCCGTTACACGGCCGCCCCCCACCCCCGGCGGCGGCGGGCGGCGCCTGCCGCGCCACCCCCGTGTCGAGCTTTTCCACAAGTGCGTGGGTACTTGGCACAGGATATGGCGGGGAAATAATATTCAATTAATAAAGCTGGTAGAGCCAGGCTGTAGACCACTGACTACAGCTCATATACGGGCTGGCTCGAGCCCGGATAGTACCACATTCTCACAGAAGATCAAAGTAAATAAACTATTACGGGTGCGTTTAGTACGATGAGTGACAGAGCCGGTAGCCCTAAACCCCCTTTCTTACACTCCCTCTCCCCATCAGACCTGAAGGGGAATTGAATTGAAGAGATTGCACAACGCGAGGGGGAAGAAAGCACTGGGAGCATCTTAGAAATACCTACCTCGAATACGTCTACAGTCTTGTCCGTAAAGCGGTAAAGACTTTCTCTACGATCCGGTCGAGGATATAAGAACAATAATTATAATTGACAATTTGTAAGTGCCCCCGTAGGCCTAAACAAAATAAACGCTTTGAATTTGCTTTTGAATACGCTGGCTTTACCTGTAGCCCGCACATTCAACACCTACGACATTTTACTTATCTTTCTACGCATATAAAATATAGATGTCCCACCAAGTGAATCAGATATACCTCAGTATCATGCACCCATCTGGACTTCCGCTATTGTCTTGCACCATAAATGACAAGTAGTCGGGACGTTTGAATGCGCGCGCATGTCAATAGGGTGACGATGGCTGCGAGATAAACAGGACACCTACTTTCCGCGTTGTACCTTCTTCGTTATGCGTGACTGTTGTCAGAATTTGTAATATATTGGATTTAGTTGTAGGTAGGCTTTTATCATCAACCAAATCATTGTTAGCCAAAACTTTGTGTACATTGTTGGAAAACTTTGGAGATCCATACAGATTATCACCTATAAGTCATAAATTAACATGGTAGTTTCAATAGTAATTTTGAAGATTCGTTAAATGATCAGGTATGGCCAATGTTAAAGAGTGCGTTAGTTAAAGGTCTACTATAATTGCCCAGCTGCGGGATGATATAGATATAAAAAAAGTTTCCACAACACACTTATATCATGGTTCTATTTCAAATAGTGAAATCCTTTCATTGAGATATTATTCTTGCTTAGATTATGTTTCAGTCTAGTAGTAGCGACTTACTTACTCTTTTCCCCATAGCTTTTCAAGTAAAATTTATTATGATAAGGGTGTTGCCTACATAAACGTCTGTATGCATAAACACGGCACGCGAGCGCGCGCGACACAGCGTCGCGTCGTCGGGCAGGCCGCCCGGTGGCAGTACATCGGGGAATAAGTACCTACGAGTACTTACAGTGTGGTGGCAAAGTGCGCGCGCAACTCAGGAGGACGACCACGGTGAGATACAATTTCAGGATTTCCCGAATTAATACTGGCGGCCTCGTCAAGTGGGAGTCGATCCCTTATGCATTATAATCTTACCGCGCTCAATTAAACAGTTGCCGGCTGAGCGGCCGATACGACCCCTAATGCAATTTACATTATAATTAACATTGTACAATCTATACGTATATCATAGTACTATTAAGTGTTCTATGGTATAGCTATAATATGACGTCATGGATATACTTCGAAGCTCGTTCGATCCATGTAAGGACAGAAGGTATTCGGTTACTCAAAACATAAAATGCCTCCGAGAAGGAACAACACCAATCTTTACGATCAGTTGTATACTGCACAATATGTTCTTTAAATAGTATCAGAACCCTAGTCTGGAAGAAAATTAGTAACAAGTACCTAGTTCAGGTAAATTTTTTTAGATAAATATTTTTAATTTCATCACAGGTAGCCGCCACTTGGGGCCCGCGTCAAAAGCTCGAAGATAATGATAGTGACTCGGACGACAGCAGCGGTACGACACCGTGACGTCATCCATCAGGGGGTCGCGCCGCGCGGCTGACATTTCGCTCCGGCCGCGCTCAATTAACCCGTCACCGGCCGAGGGAACGGCGTGACCCCTAGTGAGGCAGGATAATTATCATTGTATCCCAACTTGTATGTGTTGTCGCTACCTCGATAACGGTAAACTTATCCTTATTAGTATTAATAAATGTTAAACGTAATTGTTTTATGGCTCAACGATCGGTTAAGGACGCCGGTAGTTGGGTTGTCATAAATCAGTAGACAACATGATGCCTGCTAGATTAGACTAGGGCTAACACCGGAAGAGGCAGTTGAAAGTGTCTTTTTTCATTGTATATTGTAGAGCTTTATCACTCTCTGGGCTGCATCAGATCATGTTGTCAGTTTGAACCCAGGGCCGCGATTGAATGAAAAGGCAACTGAATATCAATGTGTCACTCTTGTTACAGACAAAGGTTTTCAGAAACTACTAGCTGTGCCCCGCGACTCCGTCCGCGTTCTGTTGAAATTTTTCCTGAATTTTCTTTGCTATAAACCTCACGGAGCCCGAGACCTTTCCAACGAATGCAAAACCGTGGAAATCGGTTCGTGCGTTCTGGAGTTATAGCGTCAGGAAGGAAAACCCGACTTATTTTTATATAGTAGATAACGCGGTACTTACGTACTTTTTATCGTTGTCAACTGTCAAACGGTAAATATTGACATTTCACATTCGCCGCGCTCAATTAGTAGTTGAAGAAAAGGGACCGCGCGACCAGTACTTACCGGCAGCGCGAGGGTTCACAGGTTTAAGGTTTAATTATCGTTGCGGTAGTGACACCACGACATTTCGGGGAGGATTTCAAAGGTACTTTACTTAAGACCTAGTTTGCGGTAGAGGACCTATGTAAACGAGGTGAACAATTTCAGAGCTACGTGTCCATTCCGTTGAGATAGTTCACCCACTGTCATCGTAACTTAATTTGGGACCTTACTTTTGGCCAAGAAAATTAAATATTCTATTGGCTTGTTTGTCTGGCTCTGAATAGATAGTATGTCGTCACGTCACTCTCTGGTTCCAAATTGACTAACATAATGTATCGCACGTCAAAGTATGTTAGCGTCAATATATCAATTTACCTTGTTGCTGGTAGTAGGGCGCCCCGACGCCCAACATCGGATGCGATGGCGCCCGGTAATCCATCGCGCTCACTGCGCGCAAATCACTCGCGTATCGACACTGCACAACACTAGCAGCACTAGGGCCGTCCGCGGTGCGCACCTCCTCATTGTTCATGAATGCACGCGCGTCACATTGCGGTCACAACACATCACTTGCTACTTTTTTGTTCGTTAGCTGTTAAGTATTTTTATTTAATCCATTGATTGTATAGTTTACTTATCGAATATTTGCGTTTTAGCCTTAATTTTCTCTATAAAAGAGGAATATTTTTGATTCTAAGAGAGAACTTATAGATTAAGTTGTTTTCGATCTACCTAGCTCTTTACGTGCAGGCACGTAGGTAATGCACAAAATGCGATGGATAAAAAACAATTCCCGAGCGGCCATAGGAAATGAAATCACAATTCAATTCAATGTAGTATTTGAATGTATGTATTCGAAATATAAATAGTTGTAGTGATGCGCACACGAACCGGTCTTATCGAGTATCGATACAACGTTCACGCATTGTGTAGCTGTCAAAACATGTTATCGGGTGGCCGCGGCGGCGCGGGTACCACCGGCCTGTCGCCGGGCGAGCATTCTCCTTCAGTCCCGGCGGGAGCACTTTATACGCCAACTCATAAATAATGAAGAGGGCGCTACGGGCGAGATGAATCGAGTCTGGTTCGGGCATTAAACTAATTGATGTGTTTGAGATATATTAGATGGTATTATGATTCAGCGCATTAGTTACTTATTTATAGGCGTTTATTTAGATTTAATGTGGTGGAGAGGGATAACAATATATTTTTAAACAAAGATCGATGTATTAACATTTTGTAATTCAAAGTAAATTACAATATTTCAGCACACCGCTTGGAGATAAATTTAGATGCTGAACGAACAATATAAGTACTGTAACGGTGTCAGGAATAGTGTCATAAATAAACCTTATCCGAATTTATGTATCCATGACGACATCATGACACGAACATAAATACCGGTAGAAATTCAATTAAAATTTTACATAGAATATCGACCAAACCACCACACGAGCGTTCACGCATCGGTTAGTCCGAATAAAAGATCGGCTTGTCGAATGTGACGTTTAAAAAAGCGTCAATTACGTATTTCACTCGGTTATAATTGGAAGGGTTCGGCAGGAGCAGCTGCGCCCCGGCTCGGTTGAAAAACTGCCCACACGGTAAGCTTAGCGGTCGATGTTTATTTTTATATGGAATCGATTAAAATTATTAATTCGAGTCATTTATTTTAATATGCCCGCCAGATGAACCGTTCGGCTCTCGGTATAAAATTATCTCAACAGCACAACCAGTCCACACCGAAATAGAATAAGTACTTACTAACTATGACAGTGTGTTTTATGTAACAATTAAATGATTAACAATTAAGCTAGGATCTCGTTTAGGAAACCGATGTAACCAATATCAATGCGGCAAATCTATGATATTGTGTATCGATATCGTTAAGCCGTCCATCGGCATCACTAGGTATGTACATATCCGACTTTAATTACCAAAATCCGCGCAATATCTATTTCCGTCCGACTGCACTCTCCACATATTCATGACTATTCCACAGACTGAAAAAGCGACTGATTCTGAATGTGGGAAATGAAATACAATATTCCATAAAGAAGTACTAGCTTTTGGTCAAAGCTTTATATTCTACTATATGTACTTATTTGATATCGTAAGAAGAGCACAGAGTATCGACAGCACACTTTCAAAATAACAATATATCAGCGTAAGTGAAGCCACTTTTTAAGATACTAGCTGTGCCCCGCGACTTCGTCCGCGTAGTATTTAACTTAACAAAAATGTCGGGACTATCGGGATAAAAAGTATCCTATGTGTTAATCCCGGTTATATACTATCTGTCTTCCAAATTTCATCCAAATCCGTTCAGTAGTTTATGCCTGGAAGAGTAACAAACATCCACACTCACAAACTTTCGCATTTATAATATTAGTAGGATTAGTAAGATTATCAGATAACTGACTCTATAAATGTGGAAAGTCATCGGGTAGCGAGAAGAAATGCAAAAATAATTACATTGAGTGTACAGTGACCACACAACATCACAGCTCGCGAGACATGTCCTCGAGCACGATGAGAATGCATCAACATTATAGTCGGACAGGGGACAATTAAAATGCAACAGGCAGGTCCACAAACTGGGACCGTGTATAGCCCGAGGTAAAGGCGCGGGGGCGGTTTCATAGGCGGAGGGGGTTTTTAGGTGGCAAATTAACAAACACACGGAGCGCCGCCCGCACCGCAGCACGCACAGAAAGCCATAAAACCACGTACAAGAGCGTTGGATCGGTTTGCGGCGCTTTTAGCGCCCTCGCACTGGACGCAATCGTTATTCTTTATTAGATTAATAAGTGTCTGTCTACGCATCGGGCGCTCGGACCGGATTCGAGAGACCTCTGTGGTTACAATTACGTATCGAGAATTAGTCAAAATTGGTATTTCATGATTTACTGCTTCGTTTTCGGTAAATTCTCAGATATCTTCTGTATGTGAGCATGTGATAACATTCAAAACTAGAACCACTACACAAATAGGAAAAAATCTATCCACGTTCCTAATAAAGGCGAATGGATCCATACATAGCAAGTAGCTAAGGAAGTTAGGAGTTACCAACTGAACTTCGACTACCGATAGTAATCTCCGTTCTCTGGAAGATTAGGTAGTTTGTCTCCACTACCACGGCTAATTCAACCAAGTGTATACACAATGTTATTGACCAGAAAATTATATCACACCAATTTTTAATGAAACCAGATTCAGAAAAATGCCACGATGTGAACTGAAAAGGATGACCCTTTTCATCATGAGATAATCCACAAATGTTATGTAGATCTATGTTGCATTGTACATAGATGAATACTTAATAGATATCTTTAAAGTTGGTAACCCCACTATAAATTTTAAAAGTCCGGCTAAAAGCGTTCGCAGCGCTGTAAATGCTTGAAAGCGTTGTCGTCTACAGTATTTACACAGAACGGTGGTGAAATGTAAAGGTAGCGGCTGCAAGCAGCCCCCGCGGGACCGCGCGCCGCCGCGGCCCGGCTTAATGGAGATGTACACTGAACTAGATTTTTAAGTGTCGTAATTAAAATAAATTATTTTGGGACGTGGTCGAGTGCGGTACACGACCTCACAGCGAGCATTGTCGAGATGGAATTATTTCATTAACGTCGACCTGGGCTTAGAGTGGAAATTTAGATGATGAACTGTGTAACAACATTTTTGGAGTACCCTCACTTTACAGAACTATCCTTTGAACATACTAATGTTAAAAGAGATGCTAGAAGACCCCAACCGGTAGATTGTATTTCTGTCTTCTTTTAAAAAAAAATATGAACGTCGATTTAAAACAAAGTAAGGAGTACCTATGTGCAACATGGCTCATAGCTTTGATAGATAAAAACCGTAAATTTCTAAATGTGATACTGGAACAAATTAAACCTAATTTTATCGATCAGTAGCTGCCTATTGGTAAACAAAACACCGACAAACTGAGTAACATTAAACAACAGTAAAACGGGTCGTTCGGTGGAGTCAAGCGGCGTCTTAGCACTAAAACAGGATCAACAAATACGTTAACCACTGCAAATGTGCGCGTTCAATTGTATTGCACCACGGCACGGGCTGTTTGCGTTTTGATAATTACTTTCTGGAGTATTTCTTCTATTATAGATAAACATTTGCGTAATCAATCAATCAGTTTATGATGAATGTGAAAATATAATTTGAATAAAGATAATTACCGTGGGTATATGTATTTTTTCTATAAGACAATTATCCTCGACATCAGGCAGGATCCAATTTAGTTTAAAAACGTATCCGTATATTTTGACAAAAATTATCAATTGCCAAGTTCTCAGAAAAGTGGTTTGTCCGGGAAACTCAAAACTGATGGTCGCAATAGCAGCGCCGTCTGGGGTGACATCCGCGCGCCGCTAATACCTCCATTATTAAAACATAAACTGTAGCACTCGCCGGCTCCGGCGACGAGTGGGGGCGCGATGCGTGTATACCCGTTTTATACCTATATACGTTCCAAGTTCCTAGATACCATGGAGCATGTACATTTATTGTTTATTCAATGGAAACTTATTTATACAAAGTATTTTTCCTGTCTTTAGTTTCAAATCACACAATTTTCAACAGCACTTCACAAATTTTATTGGTAAACCATCCATATTTTTTATCAAAACTTAACTGTTTCACATAAAAAATACACACAAAACTATCGATGTTAGCACGCGTTACATCACTATCAATCACGATTAACGAGCGCGCGTGCTCTCATTACCGCGACCGTACGTCGACTGACAAAACAGAAGCGTCGTTTGCACCGCGCACGCGCGCGTATCAACAAACATACACTTTAATACAGACCTTAACTGGGATGTACAGGGACTGTTTTAGTTTGATGATGGTGACAGACACCTGTATAAGCACGTAGGCGTTCGGAAGCTCGGTGCAGTGTCATTTCCACTCTTTCCACATTACTTCCCTAATAAAAATGAGATTTGGCCCGCGGCGGCGGCGGTGGCGGGCGAGCTACGGGTAACGCGATTACGCTTGCATCGAACGTTGCCAGAGTGGACTAGTGTGGGGTTGCCAATGACATTTCAAGATTGCAATCTACGTTTAATGAATGAGCAACCAATGCCAGTGGGGTCACTAATTACACCTCCTGGGCGATACCGATCAATATGGCTGGCAAGGCGCAGTCAATGTTGTCCGATTTCCTTTTGCAACGCCATCTTGCTGCTATGGTTTCATGAACAAAATATACTTACTTCAATAATTCATTTAATTTGTATGATATAATTGCAATACATTTAATGTTATCCTCGTACGTATTGTAGCACCCAAGCTTCCTTCCGGTAAGAAAATACAAGTTGTTTTCATTATACACGTTGGCAGCCCTAGTTGTGAGTGAAGTTGGATAAGTGGTGTGAAGGGGGAAATTTATTGCGTTATGATGTACTATGACATGAGTGAGCGTGTGGCGGCCTCACTATCGGAACAGTTTAGGAATTATAAACACTTTTATATAATTGTAAATTCTAACTTTAGCATGATGGTTTAAGTTGTCTTGTATGTATCAAGTTATAACATAGAATATTTCATATGACAGCTTTACTAATATCTAATGGCGACACTAGTTGCAGGTTGGAGATTTGTGTTTTCACCCTACTTATCGTATTTTTAAATTCATCAGCACCATAAATAGCTTTTACCTGATAACATACATACGTTAACGTATCAGCCATTTAAGTATATAAACCATGATATCAACTCTTATAAAACTTCGATATCGATAATTAAGGAGGCGGCACATCACTACCGCTATGGCGGACCTGTTATTGAGTTTTAATATTTCAATTATAGCATTCCCGTTTTATAGTCTTTATAGGGTTTTGCCTCAATATTTTTCTATGTCCAGATGAATGACTATACATTATATACTTTTGTACCTACATTGTATCACTGATTGTAGGCATAGTCGTATCAATGCACAAATCAATCTCCCGTACCGCTTTGCATTATCGATCCGATACAAGCTTTCGGGAAGCTGCAATATCCAACTGGCTATTCCAAGCTTGTTAGATAGGTATATCACAATATTCGAATATGTAGAACACTCGCTATTAAATTGTTTGGCCGTGGGAAACCCCAGCATTATTATTTTACTTTATAGGCAACTACTGTTACGAATTTGGTATGGTTTGTGAAAATATTCACTGGTTTGGGAACATCTTGAAATTTTTAGAGCAACTTTTTGCTACCTATCGCGAACTTTAAAGACCACCAGGGAGATACTCAAAGTGTATGCGGGCCACAAAGTACCTGCATTTATCGCTGTGAGCATTTTCCGCCAGCGAGTTGTGTGCGCTTCAAGCCAAGAGCGTTTGTTTTACGACCGCCGACGAAGAAGCATACCAAGCAGGTATACCTCCTGAACATCCATTTTTAGCCGACTGTGCGACGCAAAGGAGAGTGTTTTGTTTATTTAATATTATAAATATAATAGTCAGCTAATCTACCGTCAACCCAGAAACTTCCACGGAGGAGAGCCGACAGGAAACATAACGGAAGAAACTCAAACAGGGTAGTGGACCATACAACGGTCGGAACTCGGACGGTGGGCGATCCCCTAAAGATTGTGTAAGGTCACCTGGGGTCGGAGTGCGGGCCGGGGTCGGGCCGCTCGCCGGCGCTCCTAGCACGGGACACGGACAGTCGCGGCCTGATGTACTAACCACTGCGGTGGACGCATGCGTGGCGGCGCGTCGCCGCGGAACTACGAGACGCGTGGAGCCGGCATTTGTTTTTATTTTTTATTAAACTGGATTGTTTTATTAATGAATTGAGCATTGTGCTGTTTGAGCTCCAGCCAGCTCTAAGCCACCACAAAGGAGGCAAGGGTATGGCTTGTGCAGCCATAGAAAAGGATTTATAATTTGGAGCAAGGACAACAAATTGCTATAGTCAACATTCTCAACCAAGATAGGTGAACGTTGAACTGAATTTATGACAACTCACGTGTTGTAGTACATAGACCGGCGTTATAAAGGCGCTATTTGTCACGTCCACGATTACGGAACACTTACCTGTAACAAATAGAAACACACTTAATGAAGAAAAGTTTCTTCGCGACTCGAGGTAAATTACGGACTCACTGGTAAGACCCTCCTCAAATCCCGCTGTGACGTCACGCACTTATCGTTTGCCAAACTCCCCTTTGCACTAAAGTGAAACCCTCTACATTAATACGCCTAGTACGAGTACTAATAAGTAGTTAGTCATATCATAATGTGATATATACATAAATCTGTACTCGATTGTACTCATCTGTAAGGAAAACGTCATTCCTTACGAGCTCATAAGATGTGCAGTTTAGTGAAGAAGCAATTCTTTACTTCAGATAAACCTATCTCTCATGAATTGGCTCCAACTACTTATTTCCCAAACGAGCTGCGAATATCCTGAAGCGCGGGGCCCGCGTATCTGCATTGTATCGAGCGTAGATATATGTACAACAAGTATGTGAACGCAAACGCGACACAGCGGCGGGAGTGCTCGTCTGCTAATCACGGGGAAACTTTGCACCACCACCCTGCAACCCCCACTGCGCGGTAGTGATGGAAGAGGTTATCGATAAAAATAATCGATACCATTTTCTTCAATTTATGCATCATAATGAAGCATGACTGTGGAATAGGTTCCATCTGTGATAACTAAATAAAGTTTCTTTAGATGGCTTGTAAATCCAGACGTAAAAAGCAGAATAAAGGTTATTCCATGCCATGATTTTTGGAAATGTGGTGTCGTCAGTGTAGGGACTGAAGTGATATCAGTAAGTATTTCATAAAACTACATAAATTTACTGCTTTCCTTTTAAGCGGTCCAGTTAAGTGCTAATTTTTCAAAAACAAAACTGGACTGTAAAAAACGGTGCTTATAAAATGTTATCGATGTAACAATTACCACAACCCTAGTGGTAAGAACAACTAGGAACTATGCACTCCGTCAGAAAGTCGACGTGAATAATTCGAAGCCAACGGCTGGCGGAGCACCCGCACCGCGCCGCGCCCTCCCAGAGCCGCGCCGCGCCGCGTCGCGCCTAGTCGAGCACGTGTCAGTTGTTGCCAATTCCACTTTACGGCGTTGTTAGGGTTCTACCAAATAATAGACAAAGAGGACAACTTACTGCCTCTAGAAGATATGTTAGTAGTTAATGATTAATTCAATACACAGTCATTAATGGCTTATGGTGCCAGACAACAGCTAGGCTATGATTGTATCCCCTCATCATATTGAGAAGTATACATGACAGAAATCGAATTTCAGATTCACATTCTAAAGCAGTTATTTTCTTCGTTTGGCGAAGCTTATCATAATTAGCGAAGTCGGGTATTTTGGTGCACAGCCCTAGTGTGAAATAATAATACAAGGACAGGGGGCGCACTTGATACGTATTTACGAGTTGTATACTGGTGTAAAGGGACGGCTACGGCTGACGATGGCACTGCTCGACACGTGAATGCGAGTGTGAGACATTACATGCATGGCGGCATATGGAATGAAAAGGCTGATCCCTTGTAACATAGGTATTAGACAGAAGTGTGGGTGCCTAATAATATAATGCTGCCCCCCGATCACGAAGGGAATGCTACGCTACAAGCGGCAAAGCAAAATATATGATTAAATTTCGTGGACGGTCCCTTAGATACTGTTGCTAGCGGAAACCGCTACCAGCGATAAGCACTTGTAGGTACTTAGTGGCCGCACAGGAGTTAAATCTTACATTTTATTTTGACACATGAAGACGTGTATATTACCGTTTTTTGTCGAAATCCACATTTGATAAATCATGTATTCCTAATAACGCGCCAATATAATAAGTTCCCCAGTACCCGCCGCGCACCCTCCGCAAGCCGAGCACCCCACTCGTCTCGATAGCTACAATAACAGTCTGAAACGGTCCAATTAAAATCTGCCGAGAAGCGTTTTCTAAGACGATGAAAAAACCTCGCGGAGTAACAGAAGAAATTGGGTTCTGTACTTTTTTAAACATTGCGATATAAATGTTAATAAAAAATCGCCTTTATTGCTTCATCTCCAAAGAGAGTTGCAACAAGTGATGCCAGTTTGTCGCCTGTTTAGAAAGGTGAATTTATTATTTCTCGAGAAGGAACTCATTATTTTAAAATATCAAACCTACCGTCATTGAAACAAAAAACCAGGTTTCGACAAATCGTTTGGGAGCGCTCGCCACTTCACACGGTCACTTCCCACCTCATTGCGGAATCTTAAAAATTGAGCTGACTAAACGTATTCATTAGAGCCGTAGGGTGCGGGAGGGAAAAAAGCGAGTTCGAGCGGCTCGGTAATCTGATGGAGGCATAATTTCATTACGGGGCACACTGGGCTCGGGGCGCTCGTAAAGCCTGCATTAAATAAACTCGGCCGCGGCGGCGGGGTCGCAGTATTTTCAAGCTATTCCACCGGGGCTTAGGTGATTCGCATTCAAGATTTCAGAGGGGAATTAAGAGGTTGAAAGCTTTTTTTAATGGTTGATCTTTTAAGGATCTGATTTTTGCAGGAAAATGAGGTTCTGTGATGATTTCTGTGAAGTCAGAGAAAGCCGCAAAAGTTTCAGCTAGATGTTTCTATATCATTAATTCAACTATGGGCGCTTATCAGTTATTCACTGAGATTATAATGGTGGGTTACTAAGGTAACGACAGGTGCTGTCTCTATTCCAAAGTTGAAGCCTTTGATCTAGTTTTGAATAACAAACTGGATGACGGCGTTTACCCACTACTTCCATCATAGAAAGGGCAACTTCTAATCGAATCCTGTGTTTAACCGGGCGGGTCACATCTGTGTATGAAGACCTGACCCAAAGTACTTATTACAATGATGCCAAAATTAAATTCCATCAAAAGTGAGTCATTTATACCGAGGCGGCCGGTGGTAAGGGCTTTCGTCGCCGAGTGATCTGTGCGGTGGGTACATCTATGTAGAGCTACGGGGTAGAGGCAACAGAGTGGTGGCCCGCGCCCCTCCTCGGGCCCTCGCGGCCGCATTGCCGGCGCGCAGGCGCATGAAACACGGCGTGGTTACATTGTAGCACACGATACGGCACGGATGACATAAACTAGTTTAAATATCAGCATGACAAAATTTAACTGCATCACCTTTGGCGCTACTTTCTATTTATTTGGGGACCACTTATTTGATCAGAACAAAATATGTAGGGGTTCCTGTACATCGCTGTTCGTTATAAGCGACTTTTTAAACAGAAAATCAATGAACCTGCCTACTAAAATTTATTATGGCCACTTCAAACTCGTGCCGTACATGACATTGGAAACTGAACAGCCTACTACACACACCGACCCGAGGATTAAGTGCTCGTAAAAAGGGGGTAGCGCAGCAATAACGTCTTGATGCTAGAACCCGATTCAAACACCACCCAGCTCCCAGAAAAACGAACCTTCCCACCATATGAACAGAGTTTAAAGTTGATGTTACAGACATTAGCAGCATTTCAAAGATAGTATGACACATGTCCATTTAGTGAGAGCTTCCAGGAGTTCCCGTTCGTTTGGCGTCGTTGCGCCGGTTATGGGGAGACTAAATTGTACGTATAATTTACCGTGTAAATGACTACGACTGTTTGTGTTTGGGAAAGGAAAGGACTAATGTCTTGGTTGGGAGCAGCGACGTAGCTTTGTGTTGTAAAAGGAGGGAAAACGGAGGGGAATGTTTGGTCTGGGGTGGAATGGTACACACGTATTAGTAATGATTCGTAACTTTAGGACTATTTTACTCCTGTTTATTACAGCAAGGTCCAAGAAGTGCCAGCTAACTTAACAGATTTAAAACACCATCTTCTCAGGAATATTACATATAGGACAACCGTATCTATTCTAGGTGGTGAATCCATCAAAATAAACATGTACCGCTTAAAAAAGTTGCAGCGGGGTTGTTATAAAAACGTTATTTGAAAGATTTTTAGAATACCAAAAAAATGGTATCCCTACTCCGCACAATAAGTCGATCTAGGTTCTTGATATACCAATTATTACTAATAAGTAAGGCAAGATATGACTCCACTCTGTCCCCAAACAATGGTGCTGATTCTGTTCGTACACAATTAAAGTTGTCTCAACTAACTGTGGTGTCATCTTTCTCAAGGTCATAGAGTATAAGCAAGGCAAAATTACTTTTCAACTTGCTTCGTCCATCATATAACATGTACGTGTGTATTTTATAGTACAGTTTGGTTGCGGAAAACACTCAGCGTCGGGTCGGCACGCGCGCGGAATGCAGCCGCAATCCGTACCCCTTCTTGTGGATGCTTCACGCTTCCACGACGGACACGTGCCAGTCCGAAGTGCAAGTTAGCGGTCCACTGGACATATCTTTGAACACCTCGACGTGGATTTTATTGTTTTAAACATAATTATGAACGTCTTAAACAGATGCTTATATTGGTGGAAATAAAAACAGTTTCAAACGAGTGATTTTATAACGGTAATATGGTTGCCCAACCTGTTGGGTTTTTTTTTTCGGAATTGCATTGATATTCTTTTAATTCTTCGTTTTTATCGTTCGCTCTCAGCACCTAGGGGCCAATTACTCTAGTGTCGGAGTTTGTTATTATTAAAAAGAGTCCATTTCTTTTAGCAGAAAATTAACCCCTATTCATTATTCGCGTATATTAAACTGACACTAGAAACCCTAAACAGTTTTGTAGTCACAATAGAGCGACCATACTTTACCTGGGCGCTGCAATTATTTGAAATTCAGAGCGCGTCGGTACGCGGAGTCTACCGCCCCCTCTCGTTAAAGGGTGGACTGGTGTACAAACTACCCTCCGGCAGCGGCGAGAGTTCACTGTTGGCATACGTCTGGATGTCTACAATTGCCTGCATGTGAGACGGTGTAAGGGAGAAGAATAAGCGGCATAGTTAGATTATCAAGTTATTTTGAGTGTAACAGAGATTTATCTTTAAAATTTTGTTATCATACAAAATAGCAGCATAAGACCAAATGGATTATCTATCCATACTAAAATATCCCTATTACTGGTCAGCTAAATGAAGAATATGAAAAAAATACCTACTTCAAACAGGGTTTGTAAGCATTATAGTTTATTTTTGACCAGGGATTAATGGATAAACCTCCTGCACTATTGCAAATTACTTTTTCATTACTCATACTCTGAAAGTAGGTCTGAAGTCCCTGAGGAGCGGGTTGAAAGTAATACTTTTCCGGCCCGGGAGTTTTGCTTTCAACTGACAGCTGTCAAATTATTAAAAAAAAAACTAGTTCCATTTTCACATTTCTATGGAACCATGTTCAAACTTTTTCTACAGTCACTCAATTACAGCACGATGTAAAATTGAAATAACATAAAGTTAAGTATTAATTAAAGAATATATATTTTAAATGACTTATTTATAATTTAGTTTCAACAATTTCTTTAAAATAACATAGATTTGGGCAAAATATTTAAAGATGAAAATGAAAAATAATGGCTAAATAATGAAGTTGGCCGGCCAACGAAAAAAAAAACAAAATAGGCGGCAATCCGATCTTTATATTTTTTTAGAGTTGTAGAGTATTGTTCATTCTTCCTTGTATTATTTCTTTAGCCAATTCCTGTTTTTATTTTTACTTTCCTTGTATTCGTAATGAAAAGCACAGTGTTTACCTCGGGTGAAAGACTTCTTTTGTCCCTCGAACTATTAGCCAAACCCCGTCTCGGGACTAAATAAGTCACTTTCACCACTCGTGTAACAATGTACTATTGTTATGTTTTATTAAATAAATATTCTCAAGAACTTTCAAATAAATTCTGCTCAGCCAGCTAAGCTTCCACTAATCTAAATATTAAGCGTTAACCGGTTATTTTGACCACACAAATCAATAAAGTTGGGATATTACTGTTTACTTTCTCCGTTTATATCCGTTGGGAGAGGCGCTAAGATAACCGCCCGGTTTAATGTACCCCTGGATAATCTTCACATGTGTACTATCTTGAGTCGTGCGGGCCTTAATGGGTGTTATATATGTAAGCACAATATCTTCCAATATGTTTGGCCAGGATGTTCACAAAAGGAAAATACCCGGTTTATCGGTGTATTGAAACCACATCATTTAAAGAAGGTACTGGTTATCATAGTTTTGAGGGTGTCAAAATGGTTTAATAATTATCATTATCTAATTCAATATGCAAGAGTCCCTCCCATGATGGGCGCCACTTAAATGAAATGCCAATATCGCTGTCGATACGATACGAAATACTGCATATAGTACGATATATAAGAAAATAAAATTATGCTAGCTAGCTTTATGCCCAGTTAAGATAAATGAAACCTTAGTCAAAACAAATGCCGACCGGATCATAACAATTAGTGGGGCGGCGGTATGACAAATGATTCAACCCCAACGTCACCACCGCGGCGGGGGAGACTACGGTGTAGAAATAAACAAGTCGACACTGCCGAACAACCCTCGAAGAATTGCGCATGCGCCGTGATAGGACTGAATAACAATGAATGCTTATAAAGTGAAATAAATAACTACTACACTTGTTATATATAACTAAATGATATTAATATATATGTATAAGTACTATAAATACTACTCAAAGTTGAGTGAAAAATGAAATACCTAGAAGTCCCATCCTGGGCGCCAAAATTTTAATTGGCGCCAATGTGGGTCCAATATTTGAAATGCACAAAAACTTATCAATTTACTCTATTCTGCATTGCAAATCGTTGGCTGAACTCAATTTTCCAGAAGCTTCACAAATATACATGTATCAATATTGAAACGCAGACACAAAGGCCGTGCAGCCTCCCGGCGCGGCGGCCCGGGCGGTTGCCGGGCGACGCGACCCCGCCGTGCACTGATTGCAAAAGTGCAGGGTAGTCACACACACCGATGCAGGTAGTTAATAATGTTAAAAGCTTGTATTGCACTGGAACGTCATATTCATAGATTGGGTACACGCTACCGCCGCTATGCCTTGTCTTATAACTTTTAGTCGATTAAATTCTATACAATTCGCTCTTCATATTAGACGTTCAAACGAACAAATATCTGTTGTATGAAATATTAATATAATCATTATGAACAGTAATATACACCATCACGACTGTTTTCCCAGAAGGTGTTAACAGAAATGCAGTGCAGAGCACCAATAGTTTTCTAATACTGTCGAGGAGTTTCTACTCACAATTTAAAAGTGGGCGAGTCTATTGCTATTAAATTGACTCTGTCACTACTTTATTATTA
Organism: Notodonta dromedarius; assembly: GCA_905147325.1. Taxonomy (NCBI): domain Eukaryota; kingdom Metazoa; phylum Arthropoda; class Insecta; order Lepidoptera; family Notodontidae; genus Notodonta; species Notodonta dromedarius. The sequence goes on along the minus strand of LR990183.1, from coordinate 478,346 downwards.
AATTGCCCTAGGATCAATTTTTTTCTCCTAAACACTGAGATTTTACCATCAGCGAGACCCGGGGTAAAAGTTCTTCTTTGCGGAAAGGTCTTGTTTTAGTCGTTACACTCATGACTAAGTGGTCATGGTCAAATTAGAGTTACTGGCATGCATACTAATTCGATAATAAACTAATAAAGGTAACTAGATGAAAAAGGGGACTTGAGAAGTTTATATTGTTATTTGCACTAAGTGAGCACTAAGTTTTACTGAAATACAGTATAAAAATATCCCCATTCCAGTTTTAATTATCTTTTGCGTCGCAGTAGACCGTCGTGTCCGGACCATGTTGTTGTTTTCCAGCCGGCTTGTTAGGGCCGAGTGTCGTCCACAAAGGCGCGCTATCGCAGACATCGCGACACAGCGCTCGAGACCAATGACACTTGTGACGCTGTGTGGGGAGCTAGCTTTTGATCTATATTGGACGTTTTTTTAATTTTGTTCTACTAGTGAACGCTGTAGATTTTTATGAATATGAAGTGAAGAAAAAGGATAGAAGAAAGAAGTTAAGTTTATAGAGGAGTTTTTGCATTTAAACAACGAGTATTCCACTTATATACAAATTCAGTCAAAATACCTTGCAACATAGGTATTTTTGTAGTGTTGTAAACCTTTTTCAAGCTCCATACAAATCCAATACATGTCATAAAGCGGCAAGTCCGCCGGCTCGACGCCAATACAGGCGAGGCCATAGCCTTCGGCGCGTTGTAATGACATATTGGTTCCCACTCGCATCAATATTCAATTGAATGGTTGTCGGTATCGATGTCATCATGAAAGCCTACTTATGAAGCTCTATCTTCGTTGTTCGGATTTTAAGAGAAATATTAAAAGTTCATTGTAACTGACTTGTCACTAAATGTATGTATTGTTTGGCTTTTTCTCATGTTTGGATAACTCTAATACAAGCATCCTTGAACTGTTGAATTTTATTATATTTTATTTTTGATTTAGTTTAAGCTGCAGTCGTTGCGTAAAGTTCGATGATTGATGTCAGCGACCAGATTAGCCTGTCATATACAGCAGTGCCCAGTAGAACCTCATTTATAGATAACTTTACACTTTAATGCGACATAATTCCACAAATTCTGTTACACAAAGTCCCTCTATTCCTTAATCCGAAAAATAGTTTATGATAAAATCGATATTTCTCAATTTTGTTCAATCACAGCCAGTTCAGGGTCCACTGGGCAAAGGTTAGGTCCTATTCGTGTCATGTCAAGCGCGATATAGCCTTTGTAACCCTATGTAACGTACATTGTGTTCCATAAAGCTTTCCAGTCACGTCTCTGCGGCGAGTCGGATGTTGTTCAAACTAGTGGAGCTTCGGTAAGTGCGCTCTTTTAAAGTTAGTAACACTTTTCCTAGGGTTACTGGTGATAGATTAGAACGGATTAATTACTAAGATCGTCTGATTAAATATGGAGGTAAAAATCAAGTTAACAATTAAGGCGGTGTGACACAAAATTTTACCCAATGAGTGTGTCTGGATGTTCATAGTCATTATTAGGCGCACGTATTATTTGAAAAACAGATTTAAATATGTTTTTGCCCATCAACAGACTGGAGGTCTAGTTAAGACAGCTGTGCAAGCAAAGATATACTCAAAGACATGTTCCTTAGCGCTTTAGGGGTTGCTACTGGTGCGTAACTTACGTGGTGATGGATCAATGAAATTAAACCACTGTTTTTTACCCACTAAAGTTTATTATGCACGATACACATATAACACTCGAATTGTACAGGCATACGGAGTACGATAGCAAAAGCAGAAGTAGAAGGATAGTCACATAGATAACACGTAAGATTAGTGTAAGCGAAGCGATACAATAATAAGCGGCGGAGCATAAAGCATCATACGTCTCGCGTCGATAATCACTGTGAGCTGACTACCCGGTCATTTCCGATCGGCCGCTGCGCACGCGCAGGCTAGCCGAGTACTCCCGAACGGGAGTGATCGGATGTATTCGGATATATTGTGTTCTCGCCTACACGCTACGAATCACTAATATTAAAACTGAATGCGTTTGTCCGTTTGTGCATTGACAATTAATTTTACTTATTATAATTATTAATTTTATGTTAGGTTAAATTTGTATTATATTAAATAATTACAGTAGGTCCACTACATCACCCCTCTCCAGAGACCGTCCTACGGGCGATAATAATCAGGAAACCTAACATTGCGCCCCGACCTAGTCCGTCTGATGGCATGATCTTCTGTGTTAGGGTGATCCTCTGGTATGTCCGTTGGTGATTTTGTATGTGGTATGAATGAAGTATTTGAAGTGATTGTTGTTTTGTGTTGTACGTCTGGTCTGAGTGATTGTTGAGGTGTTTCTGAAGTATGTTTCGTGATAGGTGTATGAGTGTTGTTTGAGTCACCCAGTATATAGGCTGGTTTCAGTCGGTCTATAGAAACGGTCACCTTATTTCCTTTGTACAGGATCTTAAATATCTTTTCACCTCGCTCCACCACTTCGTGTGGACCCGTATAGGCTGGTCTAAGGGATCCTGAGGTGCTGTCGTCTCTGAGAAATACGTGGGACGATGTGGCAAGCTGCTTGAAAATAAATGACGAACGCCTCCCGCCGTGTTGGTTAGTCGGTACCGGCTGAAGGTCCTTTATGAACTTGCGCAGCCGTGACACATACTCAGTTACATCAGAGACGTGATCTTCGGTGTTTTCAAAAATGTCGCCTGGAAGTCGGAGAGGTTCCCCATACAGCAGCTCAGCTGAGGACGTATTGAGGTCTTCTTTGACGGCACTGCGGATGCCTAATAAAACGAGTGGTAATGCATCCACCCAAGTAGTGCTGTTGTGGCATACAATTGCTGCTTTCAGCTGTCTGTGGAACCTCTCGACTAATCCATTGCATTGTGGATGGTATGCCGTGGTCCTGCGATGCTGAAAGCCAATTAGCTGAGACAGGCTTTTAAATAAGGCGGACTCAAACTGTCTCCCACGGTCAGTAATAATGTCCATTGGACAACCAAAGCGTGAGATCCAACCGTGAAGTAATGCCCTCGCCACGGCCTCTGCTGTAATATCTGCCAACGGTATTACCTCAGGCCATCGTGTGAAACGATCCACGGCCGTGAGACAATATCTATAATTTTGCGAGACTGGCAGAGGTCCAATCAGGTCTATGTGGACAAAAGAAAACCTAGCCCTCGGAAGTTTGAAGGAGTTTAAAGGAGCGGAGACGTGCCTGGTGACTTTGGAGCGCTGACATTCAAGGCAATTTCGGACCCATTCACGACAGTCACGCTTCACGCCTGGCCATACGTAGCGATCCGATACCAGTGTAGCAGTTGCGTTTGCACCGGGATGACTCAACGAATGCAAACTGTTGATGATTTGGTGTCTCAGCTGTGTTGGAATGAACGGTCGTAACCTATCGTCCCTTTCATCACAACATAGTTCTCCTTGAAGGCCAGGCAGTTTCACCATTTTTAGGCGTAGCGATGTGCTACCGCTTAGAAGGATGTGCTTCATTTCACAGTCCGCGTTCTGAGCTTCATACAACATCTGCAGGTCGACGGGTTGCCCCACTGTCTCGATACGAGATAACGTATCGGCTACAATATTTTCTTTCCCGGAGATGTGCCTGATGTCAGTAGTGAACTGCGAAATGAAGTCCAGGTGACGAAACTGCCTAGGCGAACAATTCTCCTTGTGAGAGTTGAAGGCGAAAGTAAGAGGCTTGTGATCTGTAAAGATCGTGAATGGTCTAGCCTCCAACATGTGACGGAAATGCTTCACGCTCTCATAAATCGCGAGGAGTTCTCGATCGTAAGGAGAGTATTTCCGCTGTGAAGGGCTTAACTTTCGGGAGAAGAACGCAAGAGGTTCCCACGAAGTCCCCCTCAGCTGCTGGAGAACGGAACCCATTGCCATGTACGGATTCGTCATAGAAAAACTGAATCACGATATTAAGTCTCGCAAGCATCGTGACTATATATACAAGACCCCGAGAATAACCATCGGGGCATAGCGGCCGCCCCGCCAGGCATAACACCCGCCTGGCTGGAAGATCTTCCCTTTTCCGCTAAACCAGTTTAGCGGAAAAGGGAAGATCTTCCAGCCAGGCGGGTGTTATGCCTGGCGGGGCGGCCGCTATGCCCCGATGGTTATTCTCGGGGTCTTGTATATATAGTCACGATGCTTGCGAGACTTAATATCGTGATTCAGTTTTTCTATGAAGAATCCGTACATTGTATTGAAGCGCTGCATTTTACCGCCATCTGTCCGCTTCTGTCGGCGACGTGAATGTGAGGTCGCCACAGGACTCCCCTCCAAGACCGGAGGTCGATAGTCTTTGTAAGTTGCTGCGTCTGCTCGAGGTGCGTTTGCTTACAAGGTGGAATGCTCGAATATGCTCGTGGTCTACGGTGAGTCGAGACCAAGGAGTGCGAGTGCCCTTGCAGGGATGCCAGAAAGCTCGTGTGGTCTGCGGTGAGTCGAGACTGATGGAGCGTGTGTCGTAGAACCAAACTTGGCACGGTGAGTCGGCTGTGGTGTAGTCCTAGGTGACATTTGCTGGCGTGCTGTGTGCGTTGCAGAACTGGCAGCGCGGTGAGTCGGCTGAAGTAGTCCTGGGTGGCACTAGATTGTTTGTGTGAGCGTGACTGCAGGTGCTGACCATCGAATGTAGGGCGGTGATGTGATGTCCGTGCTTGAGTTGTCTTCTTCAGAAGGTAGATTCGACGTCGGGGTCACCAGTTTAGCGGTTGCTACTGGTGCGTAACTTACGTGGTGATGGATCAATGAAATTAAACCACTGTTTTTTACCCACTAAAGTTTATTATGCACGATACACATATAACACTCGAATTGTACAGGCATACGGAGTACGATAGCAAAAGCAGAAGTAGAAGGATAGTCACATAGATAACACGTAAGATTAGTGTAAGCGAAGCGATACAATAATAAGCGGCGGAGCATAAAGCATCATACGTCTCGCGTCGATAATCACTGTGAGCTGACTACCCGGTCATTTCCGATCGGCCGCTGCGCACGCGCAGGCTAGCCGAGTACTCCCGAACGGGAGTGATCGGATGTATTCGGATATATTGTGTTCTCGCCTACACGCTACGAATCACTAATATTAAAACTGAATGCGTTTGTCCGTTTGTGCATTGACAATTAATTTTACTTATTATAATTATTAATTTTATGTTAGGTTAAATTTGTATTATATTAAATAATTACAGTAGGTCCACTACAGCGCGAACGAGATACATAGAGTATCTTGTGCTTTGCTCAGCGTATCGGTTTTAAGTTCAACCGACGCACCAACTACATTATAATGAAGTGTGTGTTACTTGTGTGCTGTGTTTTTTTATTGGTTAACTTTGCTTTATTAATACGGACCTAAGATTCCTAAATTGTCTTTCCGAATTGTATTTACGGTACTCGTGGCCCGCAATTTCCGAGAAAGAATGTTATTTATATTCTAAGGTAATTCACAGTCTATTTTAAATTCAGGCGTAGTCCCAAGATACGCAACCAATCAGTTGGAAAATTGAACCACCTCGACGCAGGAGTACGTGTGAAGCGGCGAGTGAGCGCCGCAGAGCGTTGGTTCAAGCGGTAACAAGTGGCAACTATTCGTAAGTTTGGTACCTGATGGTACCTCGGATAGCGGACGCCGCGGTTAATGTTCCCAACAGTGTGGATGGCGATAGAAATGTAATTAGAATGGAAATAACATGTGGAGAGGACAAAAGATGTTATACTTATCACTCTTGGAAGGTGGTTTGACGTGTTATCACAGAAAACATTTTTATTATCATTAATGTTATGCCTCATTTACTGCTTAAAATCCAGGTTTTCATTTTTAAACCGGGCATTTTAATTACATAAAGTCAGCTAGAAATCTTCACGCTGTATATGAAATATTTTATAACAAAATAAGCTAATATTGAAGGTCCTTCAATTAGAGAAAGCTCGCATCGAACACAAATCACATTCGGGCTCGAGGCTACCATAAAGAAAATACGTTTACTCCCAATCGGCACGTCTATTGTCTATAATTCACGCGATCGCAGAGACCAGCGAGCGTGGCAGCGCGGTGGTAGGGCGCCAGAAGGAGCGTGATAACAAAATTAGTACCGCAGATGAGCGTTCAGATGGCCTCATAAGTTAACAAAAATATTCGGTTACTTTATTCGATTTAATAAAACTGATTATGAGGCGGCTCTAGGCGATGTAAAGATGACGTCCACGCGTTGACAGTAATCTGCTTACAAGCATTTTTACAAATCGTTTCTCTCAAATGCATAGCAATTACATGTCAGGTAATCTTCTTGGATAAGGTCAGATTTTAATAACGCATCCAAATGTATTCAACTTGTTTCCCGCTACCCGCTGCCACTGACTACCGCCACCAACCCCTCCTCCCACAGTTCTCAGCGCCGCCACAAATGTCTTTCCAATAATCCGGGCTTTGACGCGGCGTCGACGCGCAGCGGAGCCCTCCCAATTGGTTCCTTCACTCAGGTCATTGTCGGGACGCGCATTGAGATATTGCTGGTTTCATATCTCACAAGGATTTTGTTTATTTCAGGTATATTGAAATTACAGTATTTAGCAGGTTACTTAAGCATTCATATTTGAAACTTTCAACGAATAGAATATCGATGAAGCCGCATCTTAACTTCTCAGTTCATTAATGGACCTTCAGTAGTGATCTTTTGCACCTTATTTTATAGATGAGGAGACTCCTCCTCCAGCTATACTTTATACAATTGTTCTTTAGTAATATAGCCGGCAACAAACAATACTTTTTAAAGCAGCGGCTGCTCGAGTGAATACCTGCTCGAACCAATAACCAACGCGTAGTATGCTGCTACATAGATAAGTACAAAGATAAGTAAAATATCAAAGCAAATATAATAACGGCAACAATCTCGATATTAAATCCGGAGCAGCGCGTCTGGCGCACACAGCGGGCGCAACAAACGTTGACGCGGATCAATTCCGCTGCACGCCGGCGTATGACAGCGACGTCGCTTCCGGACGAGAGCGCAGTCTCTTACTCGGTGCACAAGAGATTAGCGGGCATTCTCAATTTAGAATGACCTCACTCTAAGTAATATCATAACTAATCATATAACCAATTACTCTATGATGAGTTACAAAGTTAAATATGACAAGGGTTGTGTGTTTGCGTGATATCATATCACCTTGGTATTAGTGAAACTATTGGACACTTGTCCATAAATATCTGGATATTTTGTAAAGTTTAATAACAGCATAAGCTCATCACTTTGCTAGCAATCCCATCCGCCCCTCCAACTAATCTAAACGCTTGTAATACGAGCGGTATCATGTCAAAAGTATAATGGCCAGGATGGGGACCGAGCTCGGAACCAGCTCACTATCAGTTACGAAGGCGGCCCCTGGCACGGAAGGAAGAAACAATAAACTTCCAATATTTCGGCTGGCTGGTTACCAGACCATACTCGTAACACGTTCGTACATACTAGACTCTAGTATGTTCACGTATTGACAGGAGATTCCAACGTGTGGAAGATTTGAAATAGCATTTGTAAGCTAACTAAACTAGACGTTATTTTCGAATATGACCCAAGCCACGTCTACCGCCTCGCCCGCTGTCCGCTCATGTTTTGCACTAAACACTAAGCAATATGCGAAACGCCAATATGTTACGTATCACCGGCTCCTCTTGTCATACTGTATTGCAAAATAACATAAACCATAACACAAGCTGGTATAGTGTGCTTTGGATCGAGATGGAGTGGGAACGGTTGATATTGTTATATTAACAGTTAATATTATGGATATATTGAAATACAATGTTATTACATTCACGCCGATATTAATAAAGTGATCTCAAATCTGAGAGCGATCTTGGACATGTCATTCTTATATAAGAATTACATGTCAAAAGCGCAACGTTCAAACCACGAAACCTACCGCGGTCACACAAATTGCGTCATGTTACTTTGAGTCATCGCAAGAATGTAGTCAGTTTACACATCAAAACATTAAGGCCGCAGGAGTGAAGCCCGGGTCCCTCAGTGGAAACAAAAAGGGGAACAAAAGCGTAACACACAGTCACAGTATAAAGCGCGATATAAAAAGCCGCGGGTCGATGGAGGGCGCCCCGAGCCGGGTGTAAGCGATCCCGCCGCGCACTTAAGACGGTGTGCCGTTACATTCCCCCTGAAACGGAGGGGGAGAGAGTAGGTGGGTAACAGAGGGGACGGGAGTTTGTGAATATTGTTTTGTACCTACAATTGATCAAATAGAAGCTAAGAGCTTTGCGATAGGTAATGGAATAATAATAATATGCGACGTAATAAGCTGGAGCTTTAGTAGAAACGTTGAACCTTAAGGCTCTTATAATACGATATAAGGTCAAAACGCTCTGAAAGCAATGCCTTACAAGCGATAAATCACAGTACGTCAAAAAAATGATTGTAGTGAGGTTCAAGCCTACACACATTTATTTCTAAAGCGAGCGTTCCAAAACTTGGCTAATACTAGTTATCCAAAAGTTGTACCTTCAGAATCTTCATTATAATAAATACTCTGCCCACAAGAGGCAATGCCCAAATAGGCACAAAACCTTACTTCACGCAATATTTTTATTCTATGACCACCCTCCTCGGAAGGGTGGGGGCCGCTTTATACAACATCCACAGGTGGTTAGCCATTTTGGGACCGATATTGTTATGCGTTATATAAGCTCCCCGCGCCGAGCTCCTTAATGTACCCGCGTGGAGACACGAGCACCGAGGGTACGGACTAATAATAGATGGAGTAAGATGGATTATGTTTTTATAACGCTTATATTTTGGTATAATAACAACGTTTCAATTAATACGTACGTGCGAATTGCGAAAGTACACGATAAACACATCGCTAGCAATTTGTTTATGTACGTTCGGAACAAAATTTCACGTGTAGATTTGCTAATGCACAATCAAATGGAGAAATTAGGATATTACTACTAAATAATTCGTTTGAATAGTTAATGCTTGAGACTATATTCGTGCGTGCGTCACACGGACCGTAGCATTTATTGTAAATTCAACTAATACTAGATTTCCACAAAAAATAAAACAGTTGTGAATTTAGTCATGACATGAGGTGAACTAGTAAACAGATGTGAGCTTTCGTGAAACCGAAAAGGCGGCTAAGCAGGGTCGCTTTGCTTGTACTCTCTCGAATGTAACGATTAAGTGTTGGTGACGTACCTTGATCGGGCTTGTCGCTCTTGGCGGGCGTCAGTCTTCTGTCGGCCAGCGCCGCCGCCGGCTGCTTGGGGCTGTTGCGCTTCGACGAGCCGCGCGACATCACCAGCGATTGAGGTATCTGACACAAACATCGGTGCTCACTAATCGTACAAGGCAGGTAACATCGAAATGCAACTGTATTAAGTCCACATTAAATCTATACAAATAAATAAAATTGGACTGTCTGTTTGTACCATCAAAATAACACCTTTTCACTAAATGCATATGAAAGTACATACGGCACTTATAACAAAACGCGTTTTTTTGTCTGCCTGTGTGTCTGTATGTTTGTTCCGGGTAATCTCCGAAACAGCTGGACTGATTTTGACGAGACTTTCCAGACAGCAGATAGCTGATTTTATAAGGACTAACTAATGCTACTTTAATTTTAGAAAATCAATTGCAGTTCAGAGTAAAAAAAATAAAAAATGATTTTCACTGGCCGAATATTTTTAGTTAATTAAAATTCCATGCGGACGAAGTCGCGGGCACAGCTAGTGTCCAATATAGGTCCCGAGACGCTCGAAAGAGGGCTTCAACTAGTATCCAGTGGAGCGGGGATGGGATGGTGAAGTTGTCAGTACCAGCTTGTCGGAGCGGTCCCCGCTGGGCAGGCGCGCGATGGTGACGTCGGCGCTGTCCTCGGGCGGCGGCGGCTGCTGCAGCCAGTTGTACTCGCGCTTGTCCACCGGCACGCCGCGCCGCGAGTAGTCCTGCGCCTGCGTCCTGCGCGGGGCCGCCACGCAACCCATTAGCCATTAGCCACGGACACACCGCTCCTAGCGCACGCACCCGCTCACCGGAGATCACACTAGATACACTATGGACCTGGCTAACAGGAGTAGCAGTGGTGGGAGCACAGAACGGGCCGAGTACCATTTGGAAAGGCATCTCAAGTCAAAATATACAAAATTGTAAAGGAAGCTAATATTATGGGACTTCACAAATTTGAACAATCAAGTTCTTGAGAGCGGCGGCAAACAGCCACGGTAATATTTTACGTAGTCGATAGCGACTGGCGAGCATAAATCACGTGTAAATCGTGGTAGAGCTACTAAAAGTTTCAGTGGACTTAATAACTTTTAGCAATTTACAAATTTCCCGAATTTAAATATTAGTAAGTATAATGAATCTAATAGGATTCAGATAACAATGGGTCGACATTTATTTTTCCTTTCCGCGAGTCTTTTGAGTACAAGCGATATAAAACGATGGCCGAACAACCTTGAATGATGTAACTTAAAAACTAATGACTGCAGGTAGGTATACTAACCTTAAGCTTTCATAACAGTCTAAACATACTACGGCATAATCGCCATTTTCTAATAATAATGAATTTTCAGTCCGCCTTTGCACTAAGAATGGGAATTCCTGAAACAAAAAGAGTATAATAAATAGCGCGACGAAGAAAGAAAGAGCACTCATGAGACGAAAACATTTGTTGTTGCAGATGCAAAAGTACTAGGGTAGCAGAAGTGTTAAGAGACTGCTCGACTCATAAACCAAGGCAATGTTTAGACACGGCGCGTACATGAACGCGTGAAGTACTAGGCTAGCAGCAGTGTTGAGGGAGTGTTCGACGCATGGCAGTGAGAATATATAGAGTAGGTACCTTAATGGGTAGCGCCCTAACTCGCTTCCGGTAAGTCTTGATGCCGCAGAGGTGGCAGTGGTAGTCGTGCGTGTTGTACACGCGCCGCTCCGGCGGGTACCCGCCCAGCGCTTCGTACCTGCCACATAACATGCACACACTTTATTATTACCTCTCTATAACACTAGTATTCACCCGCGATGAATTACCATGATAGTATTCCAGATCATAATTTACCAACGTACCGAATTTCATTCCAACCTGTTCAGATATTTTTTAACAAACATACAGAATTTTGCATTTCAAATGATATTAGTACCTACATTTTATACTATATTCAAGTTGAAAAGGATAGAGATAAACCAGAAGTATAACGCGGTAATTACATATATACATTGTCGCTGACGCCGGAAAATCGTCTATAAAATTACTTCCATACGAACCACAACTATGTACACACACGTACACACACAAAGCGCGTCCGCTGATATTCAGCGTGTATTGCAAACAAATAGCAGTAAATACGTGACAGTATCGGGCGTGTGTACCAACCTCCTCCATTGGCTGAGCAGAGAATGGTAGCAGAATGTGCAGACTAGAGCCGAGCCGTTCTCACGCAACTGCTCGGCGTTTGGATGACTCTGCCGAACGAAAACCAACCTTATTATCATACATACCGCGAAGCTAATTACTTCTGTGAAACGTATATGTTTGTACTGGTGAAAAATGAAGTGCTTATTCAGTCTGTGTGGGTCCTATACCTGGTGCGTGAGCAAGCAGGGGAAGTAGGGCGCGTTGCCCTGCGGCTGCCCGTACAGGATGCGCGCCAGCGTGAAGTCCGAGTGCAGCCCGCACAGGAAGCAGTATATCGACGTGCACGCTGCAACAACACACACACGTGTATACATTCAGATTTATATCTTCGATAAGACCGGCCTAAGTAAAAGTAAACACAAAAAAAATAGTCTTGTGTACTGTGACCTAGAAGACCTATGCAGGTCTAGTTTAGGCGAAATCTGCAGTACGCTCTCCCGTACATTTATCTAGCCCCCTAACTAATATACGTGGCATAGCGGGTGAATAGTTACACACCGAATTATCTCGCTCTGTCATTAATAATTTGACATTGGAAAGAAGAAGACAAAGTATGGTGTAACTACACAACCGCTAATCTACGTTAATTAATAAGTGGGTGGAAGTTTAATATAAAATGCTTAATTGGCTAATCAACGAACTTTTTACTGGACTGACATTTCCGAGATCGCTCTCAGACGTGAGATTTATTAATAGGGCCCTATGTCTTGTGACAAAACTGCATGAAGGCGAAAACACTTGCAAATAAACGTCGATCAAATATTTTATATGTAAAGTTCTCCATTGCACATGAAAATAGTTTGACACAGCTAACATATTAGAGCGTACTGTTAGATGGGACCCGCCGCCGCAAGGATTTAAAAAAAAATCCTTTTAATTTAAAGTAATTTATTAACCATTTAATTAATTAAATTAGAAAATAATAGATTTGGAAGAATTAGGTCTTGCTTGCAAGACGGATGAGTCGAGGACTGAGGGTGTTAAGGGGGTCATCAGCTACAACAGCCCAAAATGCTGAGCCAGCAAAACTGCACCTGGGTGGAGTTAAGTCAGCATTTTGGCTTACAAGTTTGGGGTACGTAAGGTGATATAGTGGCGGCAGTGCGCGGCTGCACCTACCGCTGTTGCTGGCGACCGTCCGGTCGGACGTGGTCGACGGTGGGGTCGGGATCACTCGCTCGCCGTTCATCGACGAATTCGACGGCAGCGGCGACGGTATATTGTATCTGTAAACAATTATGATATGTACACTTTATGTTTGGTTACATGGTTCACTATTATTAGTAAACAATCTTTCCATGTATTTTTGATATAATTCATTATAGCTGTTATATTTGCATTAATACCTTCTCTTTGTAATGATTAATATTAAGCAACTAGCGATTTAAAAAATATTATAAAATGTAAAAGAAAAGCCCCCGGAGTATCTTGCCGGATCTTCTCAGTCAAAGTCGCGTTGAAATAGGTACTAAAGTTGTATACATACTACTACCGACATCTATCGACACCATTAAATACTAAGAAATAGACTAATGAACATAAAACATACATTTATTGCTGTTATTTAATTGGAATTTATTAACAATGTATCCAATTTCGTCTGCATAATCTTATTCATATTTTTGCAATAGAAAAATGTAAGATGTGTCGGAATTCATTACGTAAATTTTGAGGTAATCTTTAAAAGTTAAAAATCTCGCAAACGGAATTTTTAATGATAAAATGTTGTATGAAAACAACATTTTATTTGAAAAGACCTTTTCAACGATACCCCACATGATGGAGTAACTAAAAAAAAAGTTGTCCCCTATTTCGATGTTCGGGGAGGTACCTCAAAAAAAGTCATTTTGATATATTTTATATTTTTGCAAGTGAGATCTACTCTTAAAGTATTTTTGTAGCAAATTACATCAACTTCCGCCAGAAACTGTAGAAGTTATGACCCTGTGACAGGTCGGGACAGACAGACGGACGGACGGACGGACGGACGGACGGACTGGATGATCTTATAAGGGTTCCTCGTAGGGACTACGGAACCCTAAAATCCCGCCATGTGCGTGTCAGATCCCGGATACCATAGGGTTCCGTAGACATCCCGCCGCTTTTTAACCGACTTCCCAAAAAGGAGGAGGTTCTATGTTCTTCTATATGTTTTTTTTATATTTGTTCACCGATATCTCCGTCAATTGTAGACCGATTTTAAAAATGATTTTCTTGTTTGAAAGGGTATACTCTCCACGTGGTCCCATAGTCCATGAGCTCCCACTGGCGCGCCAGGTGGCGCACGCAGCGCGAGCACGCCAGCACGCGGGCAGCGGGCACGGCAGCTAGCAGTAGAGAGCGGGCAGTACCTCCGGTGCTCGAGCGGCACGCGCTCGGCGTCCATGAGCTCCCACTGGCGCGCCAGGTGGCGCACGCAGCGCGAGCACGCCAGCACGCGGGCAGCGGGCACGGCAGCTAGCAGTAGAGAGCGGGCAGTACCTCCGGTGCTCGAGCGGCACGCGCTCGGCGTCCATGAGCTCCCACTGGCGCGCCAGGTGGCGCACGCAGCGCGAGCACGCCAGCACGCGGGCAGCGGGCACGGCAGCTAGCAGTAGAGAGCGGGCAGTACCTCCGGTGCTCGAGCGGCACGCGCTCGGCGTCCATGAGCTCCCACTGGCGCGCCAGGTGGCGCACGCAGCGCGAGCACGCCAGCACGCGGGCAGCGGGCACGGCAGCTAGCAGTAGAGAGCGGGCAGTACCTCCGGTGCTCGAGCGGCACGCGCTCGGCGTCCATGAGCTCCCACTGGCGCGCCAGGTGGCGCACGCAGCGCGAGCACGCCAGCACGCGGGCAGCGGGCACGGCAGCTAGCAGTAGAGAGCGGGCAGTACCTCCGGTGCTCGAGCGGCACGCGCTCGGCGTCCATGAGCTCCCACTGGCGCGCCAGGTGGCGCACGCAGCGCGAGCACGCCAGCACGCGGCCGCCGCGCGCGCCGCCGCTCGCCAGGCACGGGAAGTGCATGGCGTGCGAGTTCATGTACTCCGCCGTCGTCGACAGCCACTCCATGGCCTGCTGCTGGAAGAGCCCGGCGCACACGTAGCATCTGCAACCGACGCCGCGCATCAGCCGGGAGACTCCCACACGCCACGGGGCGTACCTTTATCGCGGGGCCTACTCTTATTCCCAACTTTAAAATGCTTCTGCTTCATCCGTTCTACGAGCTGTACGCGCCGCCTACTGCGACTGAAGCTTTGTCAGTCAGGTTCGTCTATCAATGGACTGCCTCTTTTCTGATTGCTCCATTACCCGTTGAGCTACCTAGAACTTTCGTATGAAGCCCATAGTAAGCGACCACCCCAACTCAAGACTTTACATTGCACATTCTACAAACTACAATCTAAATTATAGTAGAACATTGATAATGTGTGTATAAGTCAATACCTGTATAACCCCATGCCATTCTCGCCAGAGACGATTTGACTATGAGGACTACTGGACAACGCGTTCGACGGTCGCTTATTTGATTGACTTGAACTAGAGGATTTTATATCGTATGGCTTAAACCTGCAACCAATACAGAGATGCTATAAAAGTTTAGAAAAAAGAAGCGTTGCCAATTTCTAAGAGATTATCAGCATTTACTCAAGTAATATTGTTGCGTCTCACCTAATATTGTTAGTGTGTGAGTTGTTGTGCGCGGCGTTGGGCTCGCCATTCTCGCCGTACGCGGGGTACTTGTGCGGGATGCTCTTGTAGCACGACGCGCAGATTTGTACCATACCTGCACAAATGAGGAAACTAAAACTCGTCGTGGAATTTCCTCCGTCACTCGGAGGAAATCCGGTTCTGTTACAAAATCTTCTGAGTTTAATACATGCAGTCAGTCTCAGTGCGACTCAGTCAGATTATTCTGAGACTGGTTTATTTATATTTGCACGATGGAGAACAACATCAATGCGAAAAGGTAGCGAGAAATATTTCCAGCAAGACAGCATTGAAACCGTTCACGGGCCAACATCAGTAGCTCGTATTATGTTTTGCATTATTTGCTAGTTCTTGCGAATCAAAACATAAAGTACTGTCATCTCGGTCGACTCGCAATACGTCAAAACTGACGTATTCAGATACGCGATATGAGTTGGGCCCCTGGATAAATGAGCGATGGTATCGTTAACAGTAACACTCACCCTGTGGACTAATTGGACTCGCATCCGAATGTGGCTTCAGCGTCGTGATGAAAGGGTAATACGGCTCCCGCTCAGGGTTGGGACAGCAATAAACCAGCCGGAGTTGTGAGCTGGGCGCGCTGACCCCACACACGTAGCACACGAAGCTGGCTGTGCTGGCCGGCGTGGACGGCTGGCTGGCCGGGCGCTCCAGGGAGGGGGAGTGGGTGTGCGCGGCCAGGGAAGACTTGTCGCCAGAGCTGGCCAGGCTAAGGGGGGACGGTGGGAGGAGGGAAGGGGGCCGGGTACGGAGGGTGTAAACGCGCTCGTTCGCCGGCACGCCGCGCATCTGCGACAAGATATTTCCCTTCATTCCGTGGAAGGAGACTTTATGCTCAGCAGTGAACATCTTCCAGATGGTATATGCCATAGCCAGTATACAGAATTAAATGGCAAGTGTAGTCTCTATCATAACCTAATGGGAACAATGAAGAACCTGCCCTTGTTCTCGTATCTTGTACACATTTCCTTGTGAAACGTACTCGCACTTTTCATTTGATGCGCTGCTACCGTCTTACATAAGCATATAGATGCAAGTTACAGCTTAATATTAAGTGAATAGTCTAGAATGAATATCCGATATTTCGGTGGCAAAGCCCTGCCACGTGCGTCACGTCACGCACACTCACCGCGGGGTTATCGCGCGATGGCCGCCGCGGGTCAGCCGTGCGATACACTCGCGAGTTATTGATAACGATATTATAATTGCGGCGATCTGTGTACGCAGCCGTTTCTATAGATATGCATAGTTTCGCGAAAAAGAGTCAACCGTTGAAAGGAATATTTAATAAATTAAACTTTAATCATTCTAAATTGAAGTTTACATTCAAATATAACTCTCTATTTACTAGTAATCAGCTTATCAGATAAACATGGGTATGCAGAAACTGCCCAGCCCTACCCTTACTGTTCGTCGGGGAATAAATAATATTGTATTGGTATACCGTGACGAGGTATGGCTACACCTCAGCTTAGTATTGATGGAGGAAGATAATAATCCAGCTATTCACACCTTAATGACGTATGTAGGGTTACCTACTATATTATATTATGAAACTGACTATTAATTTTATTTCCACAAAACACGAGGACACCGTTTCACAATCATCCTTTGACTTTTCAGAAACAGTTACAATAGAAATCAACGGGCCATCGTTATGAAATACTAAATATAAAAATATATTTATATAGCCAAGGTCATATGATGCGATCAACCGACTTATCTGAATCAAATCCATCATATTATAACAAATCACGGATAACGTTGTTGCACAATCATGAAAATACCAATGT
The DNA here is from genome assembly GCA_905147325.1 of Notodonta dromedarius. Lineage (NCBI taxonomy): Eukaryota > Metazoa > Arthropoda > Insecta > Lepidoptera > Notodontidae > Notodonta > Notodonta dromedarius. The sequence goes on along the minus strand of LR990183.1, from coordinate 461,352 downwards.
CCCAACATTTATAAAACGTACGGCAGATACCACCAGATACTTATCGGTGCACAATAAAACAATAAATTATTTTAGGAGGATCATTATTATAGTATGTTAAATGACTTCCTTTTTTTTGGGTAAATATAAACTGGTTTAATTTCGTTGTAATTTCTGATAAAGCATAATTATACTTACACTGATTACACTCATCAAATATAATATACCTAGGTCATACCGTGAATTCTTGCTGAATACCATACACAAATGTCAGCATACCCAATACCTATAACATTTAAGGCATGCTTGATAATCCATATTGTAGGGGTTTTATTGGACAGTCAATTTTGGTACAAACATTTATAAATGGGGCTATCGTGTGCACCTGCCCTCTGGACACAGGTCGTATCAAAGGCCACGCTGAGAGCACGTACACAAACGAACGCCGTTATCTGAACAATTATCGGTTTACTCTGGAGCGTAATTATTGCTCTTAAAATAAATCGAGAAATCGTTATCCCTTGAATTCTGAACTCTGAGCTGATAATTCAGACAATACTTATTTACATAGATACCTGTCATGCAACAAAGTAACTAATTGAAAATATAATTGAATATAACGGTTTGATCTAGCTATTAACTTAGTTCACGACCGTATCAGATGCGTAATATTGTTATGATTTATTACATACAATTTAACTATCTTTACATACTCTGGTAAGCTCTGGTTGGAGTGAATGTGAGTATGACAGGAAAGCGCGATGAATGGAAGGAAAATACATAGTGCGCCGACCCCAGATAATGGGAAAAGGTAAGGCACATGAAGACATACTCTGGTAAGCAGTTGATCCTTAAGTTTATTCATCTACCATCAATTCTTTCTATAATACTTGAATATGAATTAAAAAAGGGTTAGAAAAGATTTTGTTGAAGCCAGCACCATGAAAGCTAATAATATTATGAAAATTAATGAATATGAAATTGTTAACAATTTCTATTAGTCATGGATATACAACAAGTGTAGGTATTATGAGGGGTCAGTACATTATCTCGGGTGTATGTATACTTTTTCCAAGAGGGCAGTGTCCAGCGGGGGTCGCGAGCTCTGATACGCGCAGTGCACTTGATAAATCAATTGTTATTATATTGTTCTAGATAGTTAATGGTTTTGTTTTCTTTAGTAAATTAATGTGTGGCGAAGATATTAATCAAGTTTATAGGGAAGATTTTCCGTCGTAAGAACCTACTCCTTTTATAAACCTGACTGATTCTCTAGTCGTGATAGTTATAGGGCCGTATTCACAAACGTAACGAAGTCTCACAGTGCGTTCGAACGCACGGACGCATTGAACAACGTCAAACTTTCTATAGAGTTTGCTCCCTTACTGAGACAAGAGACAAGGATTGTTTGTGAATACGACCGATACTGTAATGGCCTGAGTGAGTTAGCCTGAATCAGTTCTGAATTTTGTATAACATCCCTCGGGAAGTATTCATTAAATAACACCAGCACTTTTATCGCTAATAAATACCTAAACTTGCTCAATCATACCTCTTGTATTTTTTTATAGGACCAACCTGACGAGATTGCACAAATAGTTTGACAAGTGCAGGGCAAAATTAACCTATGAAAGGGACGGAGGACAAGCATACACAAGACTGGGCTGATGCATTAATGTGTAATTCATTGATTTAATGACGTCCATTGCGCGCCGTACATTCAAAACACAACTGAATTAACTCGATGAAACAGTAGCCTCATCACAAAAACCTACTAAAAATACCGATGATCGAATTTGTTTATCAACAACACAATTTATCATCACCGACAGTTGTGGGAACACGCAACACGTCAAAATCTTAACAAAACATAACCGGTACCGAACCAGATATGGGCGGCCTGCAACGGACGCCCGCTACGTCACGCGATGATAATACAAACTGATGGAGCTACAGTGATAAGTGCTGATAACAATCTTGTATTTGTTTATCGTAAGTGTGTATATAACACTTAGCGCTGCAAGTAGATAGCAAACATCTATAAAGATTATAGATTAGTCTGTAGGTATGTTGTGGGTGTATGTAGCCGAGCCCATAATGTTCTCTTATCGAATCATTATCGTTAGTTAGTTAATATTTTGTGCTAACTCTAAACGGTACTCGTCCGTGTAAACACGCGACAACGAGACACAACGATTGGCACATTTTTAAGAAATGTATGTTGTCACAAGTGTCATCATCACATTCATAGCTGAAGCGGTTTGTGCTATAATTCTAAGAATATATACTCTTTATTCTAATAATTTTAATGGCTGAATGAAACGCGTTACCAGCGCTCGTTAATTCGTTATAACTACGTCGCGAGCGCTGCCTTATTTTGTAGTTTGAAAAGCATAATCACCGTGAGGTGAGTCCCCCGCTGCATGCTCATTATGCTCTGATGAAGTATGTTTGCACGTGGTGACACAGATATCATGTAATAACTTATCATATCAGTTATCAGTAATTATAAATACATTTAAATTTATTTAAGCCACGATAAGCAGGCTAGAAATTATTCGGGTGATATAATAGTACATTGTTACCCTAGGGATGAAAGTAACTTAGTTAGTCCCGATACGCTCGGGCGCCAATAGTTCGAGGGACAAAATAAGCCTTTAACCCGAGGTAAACACTGTGTTTTTCATAACGAATACAAGGAAAGTAAAACTAAAAACATGAATTAGCTAAAGAAGATCGGATTGCCGCTTTCCCGCCTATTTTGTTTTTTTTTCTGTGGCCGGCCAGCTATTCATCCATTATTTTTCATATTTATCATTGAGAGTGATGAGTTGAGATGATTTTTATCCCTAGGGTAACAATGTAATATTTTATCATACTGAGTTATTGGAAATCATAATTATTTATTAACTTATTTCCACCTTATTCCGCATGTGATAAATGGAAGCAAGCAGTCCTGAGCTCACCAACTATTATAAAATTATAATAGACGTTCAAAGATGTATCGTCTACATTCTTTCAAAACACAAATAATTGTACTTACAATAAAATAAATGTAGTTAATTTTGTAATTGGTCATACGTTTGAAATATTTAGTTATCCTGAATTACGTCGGGCGATATTATCTAGTATTAAAGTATTGAAAGTGTAAGAGGATTGCGCGGCATTAACGCGATTACATCAACTATCTCGCGATAAATTACGTTTGGACAGCACCAGTGCCGTTACAATATCTACATTGTGCAAGCCGAGAGGATTTGCATACAGTAAATGTCAGATAACGTTAACCCACTGCAATAATGAGACCCCCTATTCTGATCTTACAAGTGTTATGGCTCGATGTCTAAAAATACCAAAACAGTGGGAGTGATTCTGTTGATGATTCTGATTAAGCTTATCTATCAGCCAAATCTTTTTGTCATATAATATTATTAATTGGCATATACAAGACGTTCCGCAGGGATATCCAAATGGTAATTGTATCCAGTCAATATAAGTTCATAGTCGATATCAACTTGTAGTTATTATGAAGTCACTACTCATCGCATCACGTGAAGAACGCATATCTGTGGGGTAAGAAGTGTGTGAGCCGAGTAAACAGACGGCGGACACCTACGCAAATATGGAATTAATAAATGTTAATGTGACACGTTTCGTATTGTGTATTCTGGTTCCGTAGCATATAAACAAGTGATTGACGTAAATTAGACAAGTGGACTATGACAGATAGTATAAGCGTAATAGGTTATCGTCTCATGTCCACTTAATATAGGTTTGATATCACAACAATTAAACTAGGTACACTGTCAATAAGCCTAACACTAATATCTAACTGCGTTCGCTGAGTGGAACACCTTAGAAAATCAAACGAACAAAATTAATATGTCTGACAATAAGACATATCACTTAAACTACTGAAAGGCAATGGAAAGACCAGCACAAGCTGAACAATATGCTAAGGGAACCCTAAGCAGTAGGTACACTGCATCATGTGTGAGCCTGGCGGCCACCTGAGCACACGCACCATTGTGAAACGTTCACTCCAGCCCCGACACTGAACATCCACACAGACGATCAGGTAATGGTGATGTAGTGTAACGAGTGCTATGACAGATTGAGCTATTGTCGCTGTATTAAACTTATAGTAACTGTTAATATATTTCCTGCAAATTTGGGACACAACGAATCTATTGTAAGTAATGTATGTACTTTGAAAGATGGTGTTGGTTGTGGATGTATGTGTTGATTTGTTCTATCTTGTATTTTAGCACTGATTAAAACCTTATAAAAGAAAAACTTGTGTTGCTTTGAGATCGTTGTATTCATAGAGTCATAATACAGGTTATAGAGACATAATACCATAGATAAAAATATTGCGTTCACAAATCTAATCCTAACATACCGCCCACCAAGGACCTTGTCCTTAACTAACATGCTCAGAGCAGAGAAACAGTATGAAAGGGCAAAAGTCTTACAATCATAAGTAATTAACATAAAACAAAGCTCCCTTAATTATTTTTAAAATCACAAAAAAAAAAACAATTAAAATTACTAAACAAACATTCCTTCGATAGCTCAAACAAAATTAAAACTTAAAATGATTTAAATAACTTCTTGTGGTAACTTTAAACAAATTAAAAAAAACAAATAAGTATTAAAATGCACTGAAAATCAACTTTCAATTTCGATCAATTGGCAGAGCACAAATTCTAGAGATTGATCTTTTGACCAGTCCATGTCGACACTTCACTGTATACACTCTTGTGAGGTCATCTTTTCCAGGATGTTTAGCCATGATTCGGCCAAGGGCCCATTTTCCAGGCGGTAATTGATCTTCTTTTAAAAGGACTATGTCACCAATTTCAAATTCCTTTTGTTTTTTAGTCCATTTTGTCCGTGCTTGTAGCCTTGTTAAGTATTCATTTTGCCAACGATGCCAGAAGGTCGCCACAAGACGTTGGCTCAGTTGCCATCTGGTTAAGCGACTGACGTTGACATCACGCAGATCAGGGCTGGGTATCGTCACAGGTGCTTCTCCAATTAAAAAATGACCAGGAGTCAATGTCTCTAGTTCGGTATCAGCTGTATCAATAGGTATCAGCGGGCGCGAATTGAGGCACGCCTCGATTTGGCAGAGAATCGTTGCCAACTCTTCGTACGTCAGGTGAGTATTCAAAATTCTTTTTAAGTGGAACTTCGTAGATTTTACGCCGGCTTCCCACAATCCACCAAAGTTCGGGCTATACGGGGGAATGAAACGCCATTGAGTTCCATCTGATGCGAGGATATCTACGAGGTGACCAGGTAATTCTAAGTTCGCATCTTTCCATGCTAGTTGTAAATCTTTATTAGCGCCGACAAAATTTCGACCATGGTCACTCCACAATTGCGTACATCTTCCTCGTCTAGACACAAATCGATTAAATGCGCCGATGAATGCTTCAGATGTGAGGTCACCGACCAATTCTAAATGAATTGCCTTTGTGGCCATGCAAATGAATATTGCAATGTAGGCTTTATGTGATTTGGCTCCTCTACCCTTTGACTTCAATACTTGAAACGGGCCAGCAAAGTCGACTCCGCTATGGAGGAATGGACGAGCAGGCATGGTGCGAACATCGGGCAAATCACCCATAAGCTGAGTTGTGGATCTGGCTTTATGCCGAGCACATACTATGCACTTGTGTATATGTGCCCTTACAATGTTCTTCACACGAATTATCCAATATTTAGATTTTATGTAGCCGAGCATCAATTGTATACCTCCATGTAATGTTTTCTTGTGAGCTTCAGCAACAATAAGCAATGACAAATAATTTTTTGAACCCAAAATAATTGGATATTTCTGGTCTCTAGTTAAATTAGCATTTCTCAGTCTGCCGCCCACCCTGAGTATATTTTGATTATCTAAAAATGGGTTCAGCATTTTAAGATTGCTTTGTTTTGATACAGATTGTTTGTTTCTTAAGTTTTCTATTTCTTATATAATATAATAAATTCTTCTTGTTGTGCTATTCTTATGCATTTTAACAATGAATCTTCTAACTCTGATGTTGAAATTGGTGTGTCTATATCTTCAGGTCTTTTCTTAAACTTCAAAAATCTTATACTGTAAACAACTGTTCTTAAGAGTTCTTGTAATGTATTAAAATCTTCAAAATTTAGTTTATTTTTTTCTTCTATTTTAGTGTTCACTGAAAATTTTCTTATTTCTATGTCTGTAGTTAAATTATTTGTTATGGGGAAATATATGTTTTCATCTCTTAGCCATTCTGGCCCTTCCCACCATAGTTTATTTTCTATAAGAGTGTCCAAGTATTCACCTCGAGAACCCACATCTGCTGGGTTGTCTTTTGATTTAACATGAAACCATTGTGACCTAGATGTGTTGTCTAATATCTCAATCACACGATTACTTACAAATGGTTTCCATCTGTTTGGATCACCAGCGAGCCAAGATAAAACCACAGTGGAATCTGTCCAGAGATAGATTTGATTCTCTGATAGTCTCATTGCTTCTCTTACCTGTGTCAGCAGTTTAGCTAGAAGCACCGCGCCGCAGAGCTCTAAGCGTGGTAGAGTAATTGTTTTAACAGGTGACACCTTCGTTTTTGATGCAATTACTCCTGTTGTCATTTCGCCATTCTGGGTTTCTACTCTATAATATACCACAGCGCAGTATCCTTTAATAGATGCATCACAGAATCCATGTAATTCTATTTTGCTATTTTCTCCATCCATATGTATCCATCTGTTTATTTGTATCCTATTTAATTTATTAAAGCTTTCTCGTATCTTGTTCCATTCTTCTTCATGTGTCTTACCAACCTCCTCATCCCAATCCAGTTTTTCTCTCCAAATGTTTTGAATCAATATTTTAGCTGGAATTATTGCAGGAGATATCCATCCGAGTGGGTCAAATAGACGCTGTATGTCGGCTAAAATATTTCTTTTTGTTGTGAACATTGGTTTAGGTGGTAATTTGATTTGATGCTGGAAAGTGTCAGTAGTCATATTCCATGACAGTCCCAATGCTTTAATGATGCTGTCATCTGTAATTCCCTTCTCTACACTGGTGCTCCTCAATGATTGTGGAATTTGATCCAAAAATTCTTTGTTATTTGACGCCCACTTTTGAAGCACAAATCCGCCACCTTCCAACATTTCTCTAAGTTCCTGACTTGCTCCTATTGCTTCCTCTACAGTGTTGTGAGAACTGATGCAGTCATCAACATAAAAAGAATCAGACAGTATTTTAGATCCAATGGGGTACTTTTCTTGTTCATCTTGCGCCAATTGTTTGAGAGTTTTTATTGCTAAGTAGGGTGCCGAGGCTGTGCCGAAAGTGACTCTCAGCATGCGATAGTCTTCTACTTCATGAGTTGGATCTTTTCTCCACAGCACCCGTTGATAATCTGCATCTTCTTTTGTTACAAGTATCATGCGGTACATTTTTTGAATATCAGCTATGAAACAAATGGGCTTCATACGACATCTCATGATTAAATTTCTCAAATCATCTTGAAGTTGTGGTCCCACTAATAACAGGTCATTGAGAGAAGTGTTGTTAGAACTTTTGCATGATGCGTCGAACACAACTCTCACTCTTGTTGTTTCACTATCTCGAACAACAGCATGGTGAGGTAGATATATTGCAAAATTATTTACTTCTTCTGTTGGAACCTTCTCCATGTGATTAAGCTGTATATATTCTTCAATAACTTTTTTATATTCTTCTTTTAGGTTTGGCTTTTTTTCTAATCTTCCTTCTAATTGTTCTAACCTTCGTAGTGCAATGTTTCTGGTTAATCCTATCTTCTGCGGTGAGGTTTTGAATGGTAATTTTACCACATACTTCCCATCTGGCATGCGAGAATGTTTTGTGTCATATATTTCTTCACATGTTCGTTCTTCTGCTGTGAGCTTGCGTTTTGTTGAATCATCAATACTCCAAAGATTTTTTAAGAGAATGTCCATGTTTATATCTACATGGTGATGCATGACTATGAAGTTGTCATTAATTTGTGCATGTTCAGAGATGTGTCCAAACAAAATCCAACCTAGACTCGTCTCTTGAGCTGACGGCGAACCAGGTGGTCCCTTTACCAAATTATTCTTCACAATCTCAGTATATACATCAATGCCAAGCAAAAGGTCTATTTTGTTTGACATGAAGTATTGTGGATCAGCTAAGGTTAAACCTTTCAAGTGCGACCAATTATCTTTTGGTTGTATTGTAGAACAAGGTAAATTAGACGTTATGCGTGATTTTAACACATAAGCTCGTACAGGGAGACTGAATTGTTGATCATATCTTGATGAAATCTCTATTTGTACCACATAACTTACTGAAGTGGTGGTAGCTCCTACTCCTGTGATTGAACCTCGTACTGGAGTTTTCTTCAGTTGAATAAGTTGAGTTGCTCTTTCAGTGACAAATGAAGCCTGGGATCCAGGATCTATTAATGCTCTTAGTATGGTCTCCCGGCCACACTCACTCTTGACCGGCACTAATGCCGTTGCTAATAATGCACTCTTCTGCTTGCATGCAAAGTTTGCCACGATCGACTCATCCAGAATATTTTCTTCCATGTTATCATCATTGAGATGCATTGAGGACATCTCAGATGTATTATTGTTATTCTTCTTTTCAGCGTCCTGAGAATTCTCTAACTTCTTACCACAGTGAAGCAGTGAATGGTGGCGCCTTTTACATATCTTACAGGACATCTGACTTCTACAATGATACACTGGATGGCCTGGTGCTAAGCAGTTGTAACACAATCTATTGTTTTTAACAATCTCGCTTCTCTTCTCTGGTTCAAGTTTTCCAAATTCTTTACAGTGGCATAGAAGATGTTGGCCATTACACAATTTGCAGGTTACTTGAGCAGCTGGTGACTCTGATGCGTGGAATGAACATTCTTTGACCTTTTGAGTTGTTGATGTTACTGGGCATGTTAACTCAAGTGTCTGTATTCTATTTTCTAAGAACTTTGTGAAGTCATTCAACGTTGGTAATTTGGCTTGATGATCTCGACTCACATGGGTTTCCCATTCTGTGTGTGTCACCGAATCCAATTTTTGTACTGATAGGAATATAATAATAGGATCCCAAGTGGATGTTGAAATGTCCATTGTTGTTAAGCTGTTCAAGCACTCATTTGTACTGTCAATTAGCACTTTTAACTGACCTGCTGATTGAGTATTCACTTTCTTGAACGAAAACAATCTTTTCAGGATAGCATTCACAATAAGCCGCTTGTGTTTATATCTATTACTCAAAGTATCCCAAGCTTGTTTATAGTTCCGTTCTGTGACTTGTATATGTTTAATAGTGTTTACTGCCTCGCCTGCCAAACATGACTTCAGGTAGTGTAGCCTTTGCACATCAGTTAATGTTTTGTTCTTGTGTATTAATGCCATAAATGTATCTTCAAATGATTGCCATTCTTCATATGCTCCAGTAAATGTTGGCAAGTTTATTCTAGGTAATTTTATATCAGTGCAATGTTGTGAATCTCCCGTTAGTGCTGAGTGTGATGCTGCATTTATTACTTTCTCTTCACAATTTTTTGTAGATACTAATGTTTGAAGTGTATCTTTCATGTCCGCCTTTAGATCTAAGTACATGTCTTCACACTGACTGTATGAATCTTCTTTAAAATACTTAATAGTTTTTCGTTGTTCCCTGTTAGTACTTTTTATTAGAGTTTCATAACTATTTCGATACGAATTCCAATATTCTTCTAAGCATTGTAGTCTTGCTTCGACGTAACCCTTGGTTAATCTTGTTTTCGGAGCTTTTTTGTAATTTGTTCTAGTTTTTACTATAAGGTCCGAAATATCTCTTAAAATATCTAAAATTTGTTCGGTTGACGCCATTTTTGATGCACTACACACTTTTACACTGACGAGTCTATTTATTGATTTTTCCGGTTTGTTGTTATTTCATATCGTCCGGCTCGTAGGATCACTTTTGTTGGTTGTGGATGTATGTGTTGATTTGTTCTATCTTGTATTTTAGCACTGATTAAAACCTTATAAAAGAAAAACTTGTGTTGCTTTGAGATCGTTGTATTCATAGAGTCATAATACAGGTTATAGAGACATAATACCATAGATAAAAATATTGCGTTCACAAATCTAATCCTAACAGATGGTATGGATATTAAAGAAAATTAACAGTAATTCTGTCAAGTAATTAATGAATCTAGCAATGAAGGATCAATAGACAGTCAGTGAACTTTCTGAAAGGGATATAAATATAAACAAACTACGCGCCGACCTCTGAGGTCAGTGTAATGCTTGTCTCACGTGATTTTATCTCACCAATGTACATAATAGTTACGATAATACAATTAAAATACCGCGCAGACCTTGACTCGGCGTGGAATCATTGACACCGCAGCGAGATAGTCCGCTTTATGATTCATATATATGCAAAACCGTCATCATGCATATGGATCAAGCGTTACTAATAAACTTAGATAAATTGGCGAGGACCGGTATAAACGGTGTCATTAGAATGTCGTAAAAATATCAATTTTGGCAGCTAATTCAATGCCATTGATTTAAACTGCAAGAGGATGCCGAAAATTTAGAAAACCAGTGTCTAATATAATTATATCATATCGTGAAGACGTAAGTAGTCTGGCACAAGCTAGGACTGACGAAAGTCTGAAAATGGACGCATGGTTGTGATGCAGAAGTTGATGCGATGCAATTTCTAAGATATTATAAAACCTTTTCACAATCGAACAAGAGCACTTCAGAGCTTTCAGAATTGTTTCTAGGATACGAGATGCATCACGGTTGTTGTCTGCCAACATTTATTTAGCAAGGAACCACAACAAATGATCCCTTATCTCCCATTATGATCAGACAACCAGAATTTGGCAACACAATAATAGTATAACATATAACATAACGACGCGACGGCAACAGAAAGTGTATAAATCCGGCCACTGGGCGGGATTTACGTGTTCGCTAATGCGAGAGTAAACTTGAGACGTGTGAACTGTCGTGACAAGACAGCAGTAGACGCTAGTGGTCGTGTCGCAGGTGTTGACATGCGCGATGATAAGATCGGGACCGGCCTGCTAGAGTGGTGATGGGATCAGCTTACTGTTTGTATTGTGATAGACTTCCCATCTACACTTACTTCTATCTTAATATCAGAATTGCTTTTGCTTCTGACTTCGACTGTAGATATGACTGTTTTTATTAAAACCTCTTTTTAACCCCCTGACAAAAAAGAGGGGTGTTATAAGTTTAACATGCGTATTTGTGTATCTGTATGTCTGTCTGTGGTATCGTAGCGCCCTTGCGGATGAACCGATTTAAATTTTGTTTTTTTTTAGATCGGTAATCTGATCGAGAGTGTTCTTAGCTATGTTTCATGAAAATCGATTCAACCGATTAAAAATTATCCGCTCTTTTGTAGTCTAAAAAGTCGTCGCATCGGGGGTTTTCTAAATTTTCAATTTTAGTTATTGAATGTATAATAAACATAAGAAGACATTTGATACATTTGATACCTAACGTAAATTAGATGTAGATATTTTTCCGAATTGAAATAATTATGTAATTTGTAAGCCTCATGTTCAAGATTGTCCCATTAGTTTAAAGTTACAAAAGCTATAACGAAAAATTACCAATGCGATGCCAGATAAGTATCAGAATTTGATATTATGGAAAATGGATTCCATGCTGGTTTCGGCAATAGCGAAGCCTAAATATTAATTCATTAGGTATTGCAAAAATATAATATTTTTACTTGGAAAGTTGGTCATAACTCGTGTTTATCGTAACGCGTGATTAACTTTGCTAATTTAATGTAAAGTTCAAACCTTTCGCTTCATGTGAGAAGAAAATATAAATTTCCAACAAACAAGCTTCAGGCACTTGGATGTGGCATGTAGGTGCCTATTATTCAAACGGTTTGACTCAAACCAAATCTACATGTTTAAATTAAACCGTGAGGCCTTTTGAAAATTGAGCTGTGCAATTGTCGTATTGAACGTAATAGTGTGTTTGTCGTTTTCATTACAAGTTTGAACAATTTATGGAAATCCCGAGTGTGTGTGTGTTGTTTGTAAGTTGATGAGTAGATTGATGTCATCTTCACCAGATTTCCCTCCATGCACTTACTGAAAGCATCATCAAGGATATTTGCCATAACAACATGCAAATAAGATAACAATAATTTATTTGTGATGCAAATAATAATTCAAACTTTATCTCTTACTTGTTTATTAATGAGTTCACTTGAATTTAATGCATACCTATCTCAATGGTTTGGTTTGAATGGAGTAGTCTTATTCAGATCAGACGTCAAATCATTATAATAATAAAAAAATAATTAGCGATTTCATTTATTGAAATAACTAATGGAAATCATGTGGATTCGCTTCATATTTTTTAAAAAGTTAATAGAATTTGCAAGGTCTGACTGTCTACTTTTGCCCTCGAGATTTCCCTTGCATTGAGGGGGAGTGTGCCCGGATAATGGCAATATGCTCGCCCCCTATTGCACTGGAACAAAATACCATTGACGTCGGGTACATTGCAGTATACTTATTGGGAAAATACAGACTTGATGGAATTTATTCTAGCAAAAAAAATATATTCTGCATATAACTGCTAAGTGTCCTTCTCCTTAATTTCTATAGCTGTCATCCACATCACACGAAGCAATCACACATCCAACGTCTGTCGAAAAACGTGCACCACCTATAAAACCAGTTCGCGCATTACCTTGCAGTTCATCGGCGACCTATCTTCGTTTCCGCACATCCGAACCAGCATCGCATATAATCCATTAGGAAATAAACACTAAAGATCCACTAAACACTTAATTCACACACGACACATCTCGTTGAGAGACCATACTCATGCATACAACACACATAATGATATTTATCAATTCGATAAGTTATCAACAAGTTTGGATTTCGACAAGACGTCCGAGTGACTCGCGGTGTGCGCAGCGACGCACGCTCCCTGTGGCGCGGCGCCCGAGACTGAGTCGGTGTCGGCGGCGTTATCGTTGTGGGTCGACCGGTGGACTCCACCGATGATTAGATCTTTAAACATTACGATATTACACGTAGATGTAGATGACGTGATTGTGAAAGTTCTGAAACATTCGCGTCGTTTCTGTAATGTTTTCCCGTACAGGTAGGTCGATTTGCGATTCTGATCATGTTCATTTAAATTATGTATTGTGGTACTGGTAAATATTGGGAGTGCTGCTTACAAAATGATGTGATCTCACGATTCTGAAGAACTTGTTTTTTGTTATGATCGATTGCTTATGCATAAAACCTTCTTGGACATTGAAATATTCGAATACTGAAACACAACTCAAATGTTTAAGGTCTACTTAGATACTCAGACGTTTTTGTTTGGCGTGTCGTAAGTAATTAAGCAGCTTTCAAATCTAAGTTGCAATCGTGTTTCGGTTAGTTATTGTCTCTTCACCCCCATAATAAGATCAAAGTTCACACATTTTTCACGTCTAATAATTTTCACCTCAACGTTACGATATCTTTATCTCAGTAGTACACGGTTCGACTATTATATGACCATACAAATTGTGTTTTTAAGAGCTTATCTCATAAATAATTCAAAGAGCGCTCGAACAATCAACGCTCAATCAATGGAACGTGTATTTTTTATGAAACGAATTAATTCAATGAATAGTAAGTGGTTATAATTTGTTATCATCAAGTTATGTTTTTATATATCGCCTTTATTTACGGGCATTATTATTTTAATCGTTATGCTAAATGATTCTCGACTATTTCGACTATCTGTAAGTCAGATGATGATAGAGCTTAGGGCTTTAGATATATGTTCTTGTAGCTTTGGATTGTCAAATGTATATTTATACAGGTAGATTTTCTGAGTATCTTTTAAGATCTGACACATATTTTTTTCTGTCAGTTTCTCATTCTTCACCTTTATCAAACTGGTTCACTTATCATTTAACATCAGGGATTAAAACATCCTTAATGCGTGTTTTGCAACGTGTATTAGAGCCTTCTCGCCTATCAGCCTTCTCGCTCGTTCCTCTGGCTAACAATGTCAGGTCACAGAGACAGGTGGCGACCGCGCGAGCAATTTTTGATAACGTTTAATAATTAACTTTACTTATATTCATTACATAATAAAATAGTACGCTTTGCTGTCTAAGCTAACCGCTAAGTAAATTAATAGTCTATACGTACATAATTATGCCTCAATAGACTAAGGTAAGGTGACTAAGGTCTCAGAAATGTAATTCTTGTCATACGACCGCTTGGCGCAGTGGTTCGAGCGTAGGCCGCTCGGTTCACTGCACATGGTGGTTGCGGGTTCGATTCCCGCCGGGGCAAATTTCGGAAATGGCCTTTTCGTAATTTGCCCTGGTCTGGGTGTCACTGGGATCGCCCCCGGTCCATTGTACGGTACCCATAGTACAAGCGCTGCTTAGTTTGGGACCATACAGTTAGTGTGTCAGTCTGGCGATATTTATTTATTTATTTATACCAGTACAAATGACATGTCAAAGTGTACTTAAGATCGCTCTCAGACTTGAGCTACATTTATTAATACGACCCTAACAAGATGGCACATGGAATATAACAGAAAAGAATAACTCTTTATTGTACCTACACCAGTTTGAATTTGACATTAACTAACATAATAATTTGACATTAAGTAAAATGTAGTAGTGCACATTTGGCAGTCTTATCGCAGGCTGCGATCACTTCCAGACAAGCGGCGATGGAGAGAATTTTGTCGAATAGAGTAACTTTGACCTCTTCACAAACCTTTAAATCGTAACTGTATTAATTATTGACAGCACTAATTATGCTTCTTCATTATTTACACACTATCTAATAATGATCTGAGTACAGTGGATCCGGCGCTGGCCGCGCCAGTGACCCGTGACGATTGTCGATAAGCAAATTAACGAGACCAATTATAAAAATAAAACATTGGGCTTTTGTAAACAAACCGTGGTGAGACCGCACCAACTAACTAACCATAGCATGTGACCTGGAGGTAACATGGACACGTAATATGGGGGCTTTTGCTGGAACAATATGAATGCTACAGATGGAAACATTATCACACATAAACACAGAGGTCCAATAAACCACTGGTGATTTGGAGAAAGTTAATAGCAAAGTACATCTTACTGTAACCGGAAAACATGAAAAAGTGGTTGGGTATTCCTTGACGAAATCAAATAAAAAAAGCGCTTACTATACAAACACTGCCGCCCCTCCTACCTCCCACTTATATCACAATAATCGTGTCACATAACACAAGCTAATGCTCTCAACGCCGCAAATAAGCCGTGCAAACACCCCTATATATAATATATGAACGTCGATCCAATAATATTTGTTCTCAGAAGATTATACGCCATTGCGGTCTATGCTAAGGAGTAAGTATGGCTAGTTACTGTCATTGCTAATGTGTGTGACATTATTTTGAAGATAGCAGCTTAAAGGTATTTGTCGGCAGTAGATCTCCAAAAGGAGATTACCCAAGTCTTCAATGTTGTTTGTCGTAATAGCAGAAGCGAAATAAATCAAATATGTACTAATTTGTTTCTCCCTTTCGTATTTAGTAAACAATATTGTAAGGTCTTTTTAATAAAATTCGTCATTAAAACTTATGAAAAGACGTCATTTTACCAAATCTGCATATTAATTCATATTTCTTCAACCTAATTACATGTGTTGAACTTGTAATTAAATATTCGGAATACTTCATTAAATAAAAATCACACACTAAAAATACACTGATTAGACGTACAAGGAAAATACAATGCAAGCACAACAACCATATTGTGCGTTCAGAATACCAATTCTGAACGAACGAAAAAGAAGGCACAGAGACGATGGGTCTAAAGTTGAGACGATGTGATAGCCCTAACAACGATGAGAAAATGGGGCATAATCGCTCGACCATAGGAAAATTTGTAAAGCCTTTGCCTTGATCACACAGAACAGGAAAATAAAATATAAAATAAGTATCTCCGACTATATAAGAGCCCTACGCGGATTTATCGTGTTTACAGCAATTCGATAACTTTGTTAGATTATTTGGGTACACAGTTTTCTTTAGCAAACGATAATCAAATTGTGATCCACACATGAACTTTGGACCAAATTGCTGGCATTAGACCTACTTTAATAGATAGATAATGCTATTTATGAAAAATACTTAGAATAATTACAAACTCGAGTTTAATTAGTTTTGACGGCGGTTATAAGCAAAATAAGTGAATTTTTGGTTAGTTTAGTTTAAAAATTTATTATGTATACGTTTTTAGTGCGAAAAAAAGTCGAGAGAAACAGGATACAGACATCTATGAGTTGAATCAAGTGCCTGCCTGATAATACATAATAATAATAGTCGCTCTATGTCCCATCATTTGCAACAGTTGACATCAACATGTGCCTTTGACAATAAAATTATCACAAAGAGCCTCTATATGTTGGACCTATGTCCCCATGCAAGCCTTTCAAAGGGCCGGGCAGAGCCCGTGACAACGAGAAACATAATAATAATAATTGTAAGGCGGCATGATAATTACAAGTGGCACCGTGTATGTAGCCGATGTCGCACGCGGCGTGCGCACCGGGTTACGCAACTGCGCAAACACCACGCCACCGCGGGCCGCGACTGTGTAAACAGCTTTTATATATTTAGTGCTATTGACTCGTTTCATTTGTGACTAACTTTTTCTTATTACGGTTTAGCTCATGGCTGTTTAGCGGCTGTGGTATCATTGAGGGCGTGACGTGATAACGGGGAGGCGGGGGCTTCCTAGGACAGCTTCGCTGTTAAATGATGATTGTAATAGGACATTACAAAGACACGTGCAAATTGTTGTCGTAGTTTACTTTGCCAACGTTTGCCTGACGTTAATCGCCGTTACATGTCGACTGACACGATAGCCAGGCACCACGGTCTTCATTATTCGGTCGCAACAGAAGCATAAGAACTTACCAATCTTAACTGACGTGTAATTAGACCTGTGTTCAAATAGCCAATCAGCAATAGGACATTGAAAGTCTACAATTAGGTAAAAAACATAGCAAGGCTGCACCACGTCGACTTGACCGTAATGACAGAGGTGAAATGACAAATTAATTTAGCGACTTCTGGTGAGCTGGAAATCGTTTGTCCTTGTTGTATGTTTGTTAATTACCATTCGGAGAGTGGAGTGTGGTATGTGTGTGTGGAGGGTGTGGTGGGTGTGTGTGGAGGGGGTGTGGGATGTGTGTGGAGGGTGTGGTGGGCGTGTGTGTGGAGGGTGCGGGGCGTGTGTGTGGAGGGTGCGGGGTGTGTGTGTGGAGGGTGCGGGGTGTGTGTGTGTGTGTGTGTGTGTGTAGATGGTGTGGTCTGTGTGTGAGTGTGGGGGTGTGGTGAGTGTGGGGGTGTGGTGAGTGTGTGTGTGTGTGGCGGGAGTGCGCGGGTACCTGGTAGGTGGTCCACTGCTGCAGCAGGTGGTGGTGGCAGGCGGCGCAGGCGCGCACGGTGCCCTGCGCGTCCTTGGGGCGCGAGCGCGGCGGCCGCGGGTGCTGCTCGCCGAAGATGGGGAAGTACGGCTGCTTGTTCTGCGCACAATGGACGGAACACCTTGTTCAACGATTCATCAATCAAAATTCCATCATTATATTGCTACCCCCCCATCTATAGCAAGTAATAACCTATTTCACGTGACACTACAAAAAAACTTGAGTAGACAATAGGTTTCGTAAGTTTTCGTTAATTGGGTTTTTATAAAAGATAAAAATCCTCCTCCCCTGTTAGATTTTTTTGCTATTCTTTTATTGGTATCAGTTTCCGGTGTATCTTGATTTGGCGATGAGCGACTGCCGGATTCCTACCGATTGTTAGAGTTTTACCAATAATCCTGTATATAATTTTTGATACCATAAATAGATAAACAATCTTGTAAATAGCCAAAGGACCTGCCTGTACTGGCAAGAATTGCGCAATTAAATAATAATGTGTGTGTATGGGTAGATTTCTAGTTCAGTGCAGTTTATGTGCACATAAGGACGCATAATCAGGATGTCTACATACTACAAGAGTGAGTGTTAATATGACTCCTGGAGGTAGGTCATACACCCAAAAATAAATCGACATTGTAACTCCTTCGATCGTGTTGGCAACATTATCGCGTCGCCAACTTGGTAACGGCATTTCTATTTGTTCAACTTATTAGCAATGTTTTTTTTTTTATATCTTTATTTAAGAGGGTTTAATCACGCAGTGATTATGCCACCCCCATAATATCTTAATGTACCCTTACAATCTATTTACACCTTTTTTAACTAACTTATATAAACTTCTAGCCTGCCCAGATATCGGTGAGGCAAGGATTCCATTGCATGTTCCAACATTACAGGTGGCTTTGCCCCATAATGCACGTCTTTCGGCTTCGTTGCGGACACACTCCATCATAACATGGAAAACATCTTCGACTATGTTGCAATCAGGACATTAAGGAGACGTCACTTTACCTATCATAAAGGCAAAACTGTTCAGGGGGACCAGAGCGAAGCCTTAAAGCGAGCACCACCTAAGATCTATTTATCTCAGTTTGATCAAACCATACGGAACGAGAAAGTAAAGGCTGGATTGTTCTGTACAATGTTGTATTAATTCAAATCCCATTATACATATATAGCTTGCACAGACAGATTCGTATAAAATTAACTTTGTTTCCATGCTGTTGTTGATAGTAGAAAATTGTATATGTTAAGTAAATCGTAGAATGAATTTGGCTTTAAGATGGAGCAAAAACTAAAGAATATAATAAAAACGTCGGTAGAAATTGTCTAAATGATAGTGGAAACCGCATCAAATTCCGCTGCTTAGTTTCAAATAACTAAGCTAACAAACAGACAGACAGACGCGGATAGCGACTATTTTTTATACTATTTTGTGAATAAGTACCCGAGAGTCAAGTGATACTTGAAACACCAATAGAAACGAGTAAATTATCATCTTACACCCACTTAGTTCCTCATTTCCGCATAATATAGGTACTTAACGATATCGCAATATTCTACATAAATGAATATTGACATATACCTACAGCATCTCGTGAAACTATAATAGATAATTAGGGGTCATAGAGGCGGCTGGCGAGTGAATGTGCGAGTGCACGCCCCGCGAGCAGGCACACTACTACCCAGCTCATTGCTATCTAGGGGGCGATGGTTAAGTGCGTCTGATGCAATATTATGGGCATTACTATGATTTATATCTACGATGATAAAGGCATATATATATACAGGTTCAAACAGAAAGGGTATCCTTTTTTTTCAAACACTTAACTTTGTAATTCTAAAACTATCAGCTTTGGAGGAAACTTGAATAACAAAAGGTGTTATAGGGATACAGCTGTTGACAGATTTCATAAGTCTACAAAACCTTTAGTAAGTACTTCAACTGTCCCACATAGCCGATAGTTTTAGATTTACGTAAAGTTTCAAAAAAAATGTATACCCTTTCTGTTTCACCTAGTAAATATAGAAGCATAATATTATATTTTGATATATGCTCTGGTGTGCGTGTGTTCGTAATACTTCTCTACCTAAACGGCTCGACCAATTTTGATGAATTATTATTTTTAGTACTTATGGGTCACCTTAATGGCTCTTAGCTATAGTTGGACCCGTTAGGTGTTGCTGTTGTCGACATCCATAAAATACGCTATTAAAGTTGCGAGCAAAAGCTGGTAACCAATACATGTATTTCTCACGTAAATTACAGTAGGTACAACAGACAACCGAGCGCTTCCGTTCGTGCTTCGGAGGGTACGTTAAGCTTTCGATCCCGGCTATCATAGTCGTTAACTAAAAACTCGGACACCAGATTTGGTCGCTAGCTCATACGATCAGTAGTTAGTAGTACGATCAGCTCGTAGTTCAGCTCAGATCTATCAACGGCATCTGGTAGTCTTTAATCACGTTAACAGCAATCACAGTCGCTTTAAAGAAATGGAAATAATATGATTGGTATATCATAAAAAATAGAGTAGGTAATTAGTTCTATGTGTATCACTGAGTGCGAGGCTAATGACTGTTATAAGTTATAATAAAATAATAATTAAACAGAGTGCGAGCCACGTTCTCTAATGAAAATCATGATTTAAGTATTCAATTCTCCCTAAAGGCAATTTATCTGGATATACACGGAAGTAGACAATGGATTTTTTAAGTTATGTCTAATAGTAAAATTAAGAGGATATACAGTGGCGGTTATATAATTAAGAACGCTGATATAATGGGAAGATTTTTTCAAACTAAGACGTATAACTAATTGCATGAATTTTTATTTTTCTCAGCATCATAAAACGTTTCCATAAAACCACTGAATTCATTGATACACATGATTAGCTAAAAATGAATAGGCAAACTTTTTTTACACTACATACTTCTAAACATAGTATTCCTATTTACTGGCTGGTCACGTAATTAAGAACGCTTTATAATTTATACATTTATTCAAATTTAAAAGAGAACACTCAGTCGATTTGCAGTTGTAGTTTACTGTTTGTGTAATTTTGGCGCCATTTAGTGCTGTAAAAGATTAAAAGTGATTGCTTCTTATAAAATAAACGATGGGAAAAAATAAAAGTTGTGTTAAATCTACAAGGGAAGTAATAATAGATCTCGCCGGAAAAATTGGTCTTATAAAAAGATAGCCGACCATCTGCAATGTTCAAAAACGATGGTTTTCCACGCTGTAAAGCATTTTGCTACGTATCAAACTACTTCGAATGTTCCACGTGTGCCTAGACAGAGAAAAACAACTCCTCGAGATGACTGAAACATCGTTCGTATGGCAAAACAAAATCCTTTTAAAGGGTCAAACGAGCTGCGAAAATTATATTTTGGTGAAAATAACCCTTCAGCAATCTCAGCACGCACTATTCGAAGACGTTTGGTAGAAGAAAAATTGCACGGAAGGATAGCAAGGAAGGTTGAAACTTTGCCACAGGCAAGCCCGGCTTGCATTTGCGAGAAAGTATGAAAACTGGACTGTGCGGCAGTGGAAAAATTTACTTTTTTCTGACGAGACGAAAATAAACAGAGTATGTTCTGATGGAAAACGATATGTACGACGTCCCCCGAATACAGCATTCGACCCTAAGTACACGAAAGTTACATTAAAGCACGGTGGTGGAAATATGAAAATTTGAGGTTTCTTTCCTGGACATGGTGTTGGACCTGTAAAGTTGATAGAAGGTAACATGGATCAATTCCAATACAAAAATATACTGGAAGAAACAGTGTTACCTTATGCTGAAGACGTTCTACCGGTTATTTGGACATTCCAACACGACAATGATCCAAAGCACACTGCACGCACCGTAAAGGAATTTCTTACAGCGCAATCAGTTTCTATCTTGGACTGGCCAGCTAACGGCCCAGATCTAAACCCAATAGAGAATCTGTGGTTTGAAGTAAAGAAAAAGGTTTCAAATACTCAGTGTGGTAATTTAAGAGATCTGAACGACGTTTTTTTAGAAGAATGGAACTCTTTTTCTCTTGCGAAATGACAAAAATTAATAGAGTGAATGCCTCGTCGGTGTAAAGCAGTGATTAAAAGCCGTGGAAATGCTATTAACTATTAATTTTAGTTAGATATGTATTCAATTGCTTGTTAAATTTTTCGCGCTACATATTATTGTGATTTTTAAGTGTAAATGTCATACAAAACAATTTTCGTTCAGTTTAACAAAATCGTTCTTAATTATTTGTCCAGCTTCAGTACTATTTGAATGTGTTACTTTGGTAAAATAAATTAAATTTTTGAAAAAATAGTTGACCAATTTATTCGTTATTCCTAAGCCACGTTGCTCTATTAATGTGGCTATTTTATAACATGACCAGTTGCTTCTCAGAAGGTACACATCTCTGTGTATGACATTATTCAAATAAAAACTTCTAGAACTTCAAATCGTTCTTAATTATATGACCACAAGTGTATATGTATAGAAATGGGGCAGTGAGAGCAAAAGTTTACGCCGTCTCCTCGTCCCCAAATTAAGCTACATCAAAATTAAGAAAGTATCAAGAAAGTATTCAGTTAGCCCCTGATATGATATCTATGCATCTTTCAAAATACATACATGCGACATCAATCTACTACGATGCAAAAAATCACGCCCCTCGTCAAGCTTACAAAAATAATCGTGTATATATTTGTTTTAGCCACATCAAGCCATTATGTCCGGAGCTTGGCGGAGCGCAGCCGCGCCGGCCCGGCCCGGCCCGGCCCGGCCCGGCGGGGCCGCAAGGTCGCCGCCGACACGACACTCGAGATATTTTCCACGGCGCGATAGCCCGCCGCGGCCCGGCCCCGGGGCCTGCCCCCGACCGGCAGATAACCTCCCGGAGATATTTTCAATTTATTAGCTCGCCGCTGCCAGACTGGCCACGTTGATTGGTGACGTTATTCAAGGATATAAGGATGGGTTTGATAACAATAATCCTTGTATTAAGCAGCCGAACATTGTACATCGCTTTAAATTTTTCTTTACATGTCTTAGTAAGAAATCTTCTATATTCGAGAGGTAAGGAAAAAACACTTTAATGTTTAATATTTTAAGAGGTCAACGGGTGGGTTATTAAGATTACACTAATAATAATTAAATTATTATAAATTTATTGCACCACGTTTGTACTAGACGACACAAGTGGATATAGCTAGTAAATGATATTGTGATCTGTCTTATATGTGCTCTCTTACTATTTGTATGCTTGGACATTGTTTGATTTTATTGAATACCATGCGGGAAGCCCGCCCGCGTTCTACAACAACAACCAGCCATAGGCCATTTTTCCTTTAACTAAGTCCACTTTAATTATTCCAATTACTAACATTTTACTTTTTTAACCATCACACATATTTCGGACACACTCCCCCTTAACGCTAGGCCGACTTAGCTAATCTTACACGCTGACCCAGCAAAGATTGGCTCCACTCGTCTTTTCGAAATACGTGTAGGTTTTCGCACAAGTTTTCCTTCACCATTCAAAAAGTGATCTTTGTATCTAATGAGATTCGCGCTCGACATCAGAAAATCAAGCGTGCGTTGGACCTTGTTTGTGGAGCGTAAGTTAGTACACTCGTCTAATACTGCTGGTGAATTGTATTACATTTAATTATGGATATCCGTTTAGTTAATCAATCGTTGCTGCGTTATCTGGTATCATTTGGAATAGTTCAGTAATGGAGCGCGCAAATACGTCGCATTATCGATATTTACATTAAATGTAAATAAAACCTCTATTTGTTATCTATGTATGTTTACAAAAGGTCATGTTTGTGTTGGGGCAGGAACTATGGCAGTATGTATATTATATACCGCAGAAGGATTAGGTCCATGCACATACCTGTCACATCTCACAAATACTAGTTCTGGCTCTCATGACATGTTATAAAAGAAAAATTTGCCATAATTCCGAATCGATGCGGTGGCAGATTCTAACTATTCATAAGTTATTTTTTGGCTAACAACTACATAAATATAAAGTCGTTTTGTTTTAATTTGAATATATTCGCTACTAAATATCGCAAAGGTAATGTAGTGGGGAGAGTGGGGATGCGCTCTTTCTCTGTCGCGCTCGCAGCAGTGTCTTCACTTTTTTGTCAATTCAAAGGTTATTTTGAACATGTTTTTTTTCTGCGAGTAGTCCTCAGACACAGTTTACTGGAGACCAAGTTCTTCTTCAGCGGATAATTAAATATGACTTTCATTAATTGGCACGGATACCTATCACCTATTATTAACAGTGTTGGTTGCAATGTAAACCAGACTTGTCTGGGTGCAATACTCATAAATAATTACAATATTATACTGACGGAAGCGAGTGCACCAAGTTCAGATAAAGGGATAGCGTTGACGACACTGGTAAGTGTAATTATAGATTTTGTAGCAAACAGCGAAATGAGAGACTTAACTATATTATTACACGATCACCATCTTTGGAACAGATGAATGGTGATGTATATGTTTATGAACCTTTAAAGGTAGCTAGAAACAGATAAATGAATATTTATAAATATTTTTATCATAATTACAGGTGAACCCGAGAGTATTAATACTGCATCCATTAAATAGTGACATATTGAACTTTTTACTGACTCACTTTCCCGTCTAGAAGGGCCGACAAAATTATAAAACGGGAACAATAATAACAATTAATATTTTACCATATTAATAGTGCACAAAGACAACACGTATGAATAATAATTATGAAATTTGCCCTTGATATACGCCGCGGGTATTGCCGAGTGTTTCTCATTAAAAATATGAGCTTCAGAAATATGTTTGACATCTATTTCTTTATTGAAAAACCTCACGAAGAAAGACACGCAAGACAGGATTCTAAATTCCCGATTTATGTTCAGACGCCCGTATTAATAAATCGATCTCAAGTCTGAGAGCGATCTTGAGTACGCTTTCCACGTGCCGTTTTATACTAGTATTACATACGAATGACATTTCCGAGATCGCTTTTAGACTTGAGATTGGTTTATTAATACTAGTCTTAGTCTATTAACCTTAGTCTAATGTAAGCTCCTTGGGCGAACCGAATATGTGATGTCCACAGCCACGTGCATCATGTGTACATGATGTTAATTGCTGCATTAGGATATTTGCAGAACGACTTGCGGTGCGGTGGTCTTCTAAACCCACATTCACCACATGGGGGATTGATACTCTTATTCCAAAGACATAAAGCAAGTAACGATGAGTCCAATGTGAACCAGCACTGCATGGGACGCTGGGAATAGAGATATGTTTGTAATCAAGTTCAGTGCGATAAACTTGCCCTCTGAACTAAGCCAACGACATAATAATAACAAGTAAAGAGCGAGTGATAATAACTTGATGTACCTACCTACACAGCGGAATGCTTTACTTTCGCTGTGTCCTCTACCAAACTCTAATACAGGAGTTACAAGTCGGAAATAATAATTTGAGTACCTACATATACGTAGATGCCTAGTGCAGGCAGACTATACGTAATATAATATTTTATGAGATTACTAGCGGCCCGCCCCGGCTTCGCACGGGTACATTGCGGTTACATTATTCGAGTTTTAGTAAGGATCCCTAATTTTTTTTTAAATATATTTTAGCCTATGTCACCCGGGGATAGTGTAGCTTCCCAACAGTGAAATAATTTTTCAAATCGGTTCAGTAGCTTCGGAGCCTATTCATTACAATCAAACAAACAAAGTTTTCCTCTTTATAATATTAGTATGATTATACGCAGGCCTTTGAATATTATTGAAAACTTTTTCTGCGCTCAAAACTCATTTTATAAATGCAGCTTATCAGCTAGGATATAGAGCTTACTATGCTTGCTTCTACCATCCTACTCGGGTATGTCTTGTTTGGGCGTATTTGATATTATTTAGTAATATCCCTTAAATCAAAATTTACGGTTCTTAACATGATGCCGTCCTTACACATTATTTCTTAATAAAAAAGCAGAACAAACATCAGTTTTCTCCAAAATTACGATAGGCATTACGATTATTACATTATGATTATTATATTTCACAAATCGATACCACTCACGCCATCTCTCGGTAACAGCTAGAACTAAGATCGTGCCATTTAATTAAAATACAAACATAGGGCCGTATTCATAAATCGAACTCAATTCAAAGCGGTTTTGAGTACCCTTTTGACGTATCATTTTGTACTGGTATGACATAAGAATGATACTTCCAAGATCGCTGTCAGACTTGAGATCTATTTAATAATAAGGGCCATAGAAAAGTGGCTCACCGGTAGGCAATATTACAATAGTACACCGGAACCCCGAACATTAAATATTTACCGACCATCAGCGGCCGTCCCGCTCACATGACAGATTTTATAAACAAGAATAGCAGTGACAGGATGCTTTCTCAATGACGATACGATTACTTTGGGAGTTCGCAATAGGCACAGAGGGTGAAATATATGCTTGATGAAAATGATTAAGACCGGTGTTAATTTATTGATCTATTAGTTTTGGGCGATTATTTTATTATTGTTGTTCTTGCTTACGGTGAAGGAAAACATCGTGAGGAAACCTGCATGTCTTAGAAGATCTAACCAATTTTCGAAAGACATGTGAAAACCGCCAACCCGCATTGGGCCAGCGTGGTGGATTATGGCCTGAATCCCCCTCGTGTTGAGGAGAGGCCCGTGTTGAGGGGAGGCCCGTGCCCAGGAGTGCCACGTCAAAAGGGCTAAATTATTAATATTTTTATTATATTTTATTACTATTATTATTTAGCGGACTAAAATTCGCTCAAAGAGTTGGAGATCGACTTATTAATAAGTATCTTTGATGGCAGTATCTGCACCTAGCGCGAACCCAATGGATGTTTTCGCAAACTGCCGCGAGTATGACGAAGTGAACGCAAAAGCCTGAGCAATTATTTGTTTCCAAAAATTAATGTTTAAGCAAAGTAAAGTTTTCATATTGACATTGCAAACGAGTTGTTTGCACAAATGTTTTCGCAGACGGCATATTGAACTGAGCTGAATACGTCGCGTCGTCGGTTCAGTTTTCAGTTAATGAATTGCAAAAATATTTATAATAGACCTGTTGACGTTATAGAGCGATTTATATTACAGTCTACTATTTCAGAGTGTTACACAATCCGCCAAGTAACTTGATCTACAAATCCAAGTTGATTAGGAAATAATAAATAGTCACCCACAATAAAAAGATAGTCACCCTTAGGCTGCATTACTTTGAGGACTTGTCAAGTTTTTATGTACCATTGTGACAGATATAAAACTATACTCTACCTTTCCACATTATAGCACGTTATAGGTTCTGCAAAACGACCTAATTTGATACTTGTCAGAAAGAATGTGCTATCCGAACAAGAAAGTACCTGCCAGTATGTTATTTGTATAGCTCCGTGCCTTTCTATAAGGCACCAGATTTTAGAGGATTTGAATGATTCCTACAGAAACCGGCCACGAAGTACCAGGCATTCACTTATATACTTTCGTATACATGTTGTATACAGAACGTCTTTTTTATATTACATGGTATTGAGTTTTCAACGATAGTCAAATAGATTTCTAAATACCAGGAGTTCATATTATCAATATAGATTTACCGTTATGCTCTTTCTTCTGCAGATTGTTTGGTGTGTCTCTTAGAGCCCTGAGCACGAACATTTTACCGTAGCGTGACGCTAATGTAAGCGTGTGCCGAACCGCTTACATTATAGATTTTATAGATAAGAATGACAGTGACAGTGTGGTTAGGAGTTACTGCTAGGCACACCGGTTGTGAGTTTACGCTAGTCGAACAGGTTTTTGTGTACCAGGCGTTCATAGCATGTAAAGAGTGTTACCGTTTTGTCCTTCGGCTCCTTGGTGTGCAGGTTGTAGAGCGTGCCGCGCTTGTACTCGTCGCCGCAGACGTAGCACACCTCGGTCATGGAGTTCTTGTCCGGCATCGACAGGTCGAGGATGTCGCGGTCCGAGCTCGAGTTGGAGTTGCCCGAGTACACCGACACCGTTGATCTGTAACCAGTCGATGGCAGGGTTAGTTGAAGAGGCCCGTAAATGAAAGTTAAAAGCATAATTTTAACAATATTTAACTGGGTTATAGAGAACTTCGCCTGACCTGACACGCCCACAACTTTTACTCCTGAGAGCGGAACAGTATACGTTATTTAAATCTTAAATAGCTCTGCAATATAGTAAGAGCGGTTATATTAAAATTGCTAAAACTCTTTGGTTCTTGGTTTTCTCTAAGACCAAGACCAAGACAGACCCGGCGAGACTGCATGCAAGTACGAGCTGATTCTTAAGGCTTGCAGTCTGAGTCACATGTCTTGGAGGCTATCTTGCAAGGTCTTAGTTTTGCAAAAAATTAATATTAGTTTCATACTCAATAAACTTCAGTTAACTACATATGTTACAATCGTTCGGTATGGCGCATGACTACAAGGTGGACAGGGCCCGAAAGAAATGGTACGATAGCCAGGAGAAAGATGTTTTGTTGCCAGGTGGCAGCAAAGGCATGGATGGGGGGGGGGGGCTCACCTGACGGCGTCCAGGTACCCGGCGGGCTCGGAGGCGCCGGAGTGCTGCGAGCCCACCGAGATCACGGACGGGTCCCGCGCCCGCAGGTCCAGCACGCCCTCCTCCTCGCCCGCAGCGCCGCCGTACCGCTGCTGAACCACCGCAAATTTCACATATTACTATGAAGAAATGGCATTACAAAGTACTTACCTCCTGTAAAATGCTTCGTAATGCCATTGCAAATTGAATGAAATGTACTATGAATTGGGGGTAATGTTGTACAACTCACATTATTAAATTTATTAACGACATGGTTGTTGTCCTTCTCGTCCTTCCTATAGGGCGAGGAGGTGGGCGGCGGGTGCTGCGGGTGCTGCGGGTGCTGCGCGTGCTGCGCGTGCTGCGCGTGCGGCGCGTGCGGCGCGGCCGGCTCCAGCGGGTAGGGCGGGCGCGAGCCGGGCCGCGAGCAGGGGCGCGGGGACGCCGCCGCCGGCTCGTCGCGCCCGCCCTCGCCCGACAGCCCCAGCACCTGCGCCGCGTACTCGCCTTGGAAGGACATGTCCGCGCCTGGGGACACGCGTGGAAATTGGTTACACATGTAGGTAAGATGCAACATCAGGCGTCCGACTCCATATATTATATCAAACAAGTGAGCTTCTTTCGTAACTGGGATCCTGAATAGTGTTGCCCAAAATAATTGTAGCGAGACCAAGACAAAAATAGACTGATTCTGCAAGGCTCGAGATTCACATGATTGTTTTTATTTTATTTCTTTTGAAACTTTACAGCTCAAACAGGCGATATGTATATGAATAAATTACAAGTTTTCACCATAAACGTAGCGGAGCGGAGCAAAAGAAATGATATGTCTATGCTTTTCACAGATTAGTCTTTGTGTTTAGTCTTGCTATCATAATAAGGTCTTGCAAAATTACTAGACCCGGGCAATACCGCTATCCCGTGCTTATCTCATGCAGATCCGAACTCCCTGGTTGCTGCACAGCCTACATTGCCCGGGTAGGAGAAGCGTAGCCCCTCCAGCACCAAGGGGGGGCCCTTGATATACAACAAACACTTATCAACAATGAATTCTGGAACGCTAGTTGTCATGCAAGTTTCTGCATCAGATAAACCTCATTCGTTTTTAAGTCGTTACCACAAAGTGGAATTATCAATTGTCATCAGTCAAATTACCTTATAAAATTAAAAATATCCTTACGCGAAAAAAGTAGCTACTATCTACGGCTGTGGGCGGTATCCCACTGACCCGTAAGGCCTTTCGTAGCGACCCTGTACCACAAATATTGCCAGTGATTCACTACCGGGTCCCACAGCATAGTGCAATGATATACAGTAATTAAACTATGCTGGACTTTCGAAATACATATAATTTAAACACAAATAATCCTATTATATCTACTGCCACTACTCTTTGTCGAAAATGATCGAGAAAGTCTGAGAGTGTTTGCACACATAGTTCTTGCAACTTACTTTATGAATGAGAAACAGATTAAAAAGTTATATTAAATAATTGTTGACCTGAGTATAGTACTAATCCACACTATCATATTATTAATTTAGTTGTTTTTAAAGTTTCGTCTTATTTTATTTATTTTACATTACAGTTTCCGACACAGAATGCACCACGAATTTACAAAATGTCCGCCCTAACGTTGGTGAGCCCAGTGGTAACCGACTACAACAGCAACATTAATACTGGTTCGTATCGCTTCTCGTTAGCCGTGGCATACTCTGTGGTAGAGTTTTTAATCAATCAATCGTTTTATTAATTCCGGTCCATAAAGCACTAACGAATACTTAATCAAAGTTTGCTAAGCACTGGTTTTGAGCGTTGGTTCCGCAAAGAAGAGCGGCAAAAACACAAAGTCAATGGTTAAAACAGTTAGAACTATCTTACTAATGCGTAATGTAGGTGTTCACGTGCACGACCCACTTACTGGGTGGATGATGGGCCACTTTCACTGCGGGTTTGTTCCGTTCGTCGACGCACGAGTGTATGAATAGCTAAACATCGCATAATTTAGGCTACCCATTATGCATTTCTTCGAGATTTCTTTAGGCCTTAACTCTGAGAGCGAACATAAAAATGTAATTTTAATGTCATTCTGAAACAAAATGACAAATCTTAAGAACTCAGTGAAGTTCATAGTTGAGATCTATTTTACCATTTTGACGTTTTTATCTAACAATACGGCAGCAGACTGCAGGCAATTAAACTGTTTGAAATGACCATCCCTGCGTACATGCAGTGTCTATTAGATGGGCCACGACGTCAATTCCTTTAATCACCTTTTACATAATATCCGGTTCGATCCGGATGTAGATATAAGAAAAAAATTTGTAAAATTGTCCATTTGTAAGTGCCCCCGTAGGCCTAAACAAAATAAACGATTTGAATTAAATTGAATAAAACGAAAAAGAGTCGTGCTATTCTAGGTATAACAAGAGTGGGTGCTTATATACTATAGTTTATAAAAATAACTTTACAAGTTGTACTACTGTACACTAAGCACTGTGGCGCGAGCCAGTCAGCCAGCTGATTACAGTGCCACTTTCACTGTTCGGGCGGGTCGAGGCCGCCGCGGCGCACGCGCACCTATGAATGGCTATCTCTAGATGAGGCGCGCATCAATATTCGCAGGTCGCGTTTCACTCTACTAAGGGCCGAGCCCACCAGCACACTAACGGACCGCAGGAGCAGTAAACGATGGAAACCAATACTTATAACTAACAGTTACACGCTGAATATCACGTGTAAGTAACAAACTTACCGACCAGTACTCGAACACAACTCAAATTTGAAACAGCTAAGTGAGACAAACATTTGAGTAGCGTTAGGATATCACGTCCGTCCTAGTAGATTTAACATTGTAATTAATCAATGGAATCTTCTCAATTCGTTCAGCTGATAGCGATACCACTTTCGCTGGCCGGCAGGTCGAGGCCGGCACTTATGAATGGCTATCTCTAGACAGTCGCACGTATTTGCGTGTAGTGTAATGAGATAAGCGGGCTGTAATCACGTGACTTCAGCTCGCGCTCGCGGTTCATCAGAGGTGGGATTGATGGCGGCGGCATAGGTCAAGAACTTAGCAAGTTTTTCCTCATTTATGCTTATTGGTGAAAACTTGTTAAGAGATTTTTTTACCTCCGACTTTCAGATATACTAAATAGTAGAACACTGAAATAGTTACAACCTGCCAGTAATAGTAGATAAACCCTTTCCCATCTTCATATAATTGGCGTATGGCATCATGGCACGTTAGAATCTTAAAACAGATTTCCGTTCTTTTGAGGACATGTTAAATAGACGCGGTCCATTTGATATATATCTTTAGGGGCTGGTAGGAATCTGACAACTTCTCTTAGATAAATTTGTAAATTATTATAATTCTCCATATGAAATCTCTATTTCCTTGATCATCGCATCACGCGTGAACGGATGGAACGATTCCGCTAATTATTTTTTTGTTGTGTTTATTATTGTCAGGAGAAGATTCTTATGAAAGTACAAATTAAGAAAGTTGAACGGAATAATTCGAATTCAATATTCAAAGTTAAGACAGGACAACGTCTGTCGGGTCAGCTATAATAAATAATTTCAACCCCGTGTTGCGGACATTTTGTCTGCTTATGGTCGGTTATTAGGGTTAATGCTTATTCTCCAAAGTTATTCTCTGATAAAAAACAATATTGTAAACTGGCTGTGCCTTTGTACCTTTTTTTTATCATAGTCTTGGATGCAATATTTACCACAAAAAAATTAATCTGATGCGTTTCTTTCTCGCAGATGACCTTTTCAATCAGTCGCTAACAACCAACAGGAAAGTTGGATTAATTTTAGCATTTACTAAGGAGCCATGCTAAATATCTTGCATTATTAAAATAAAAATCAATATGCTATAGCAATTGAGATTGGCGTTTAACGAGCCCATTACTCTAAATACCTTGTAGTATATCATTACACCAAAACGCTCTGATACCGAGTTAATTTAAGGAAAACTTCGGATAACTAGTTCGGAATCGCAATCGCGGTCAGGCAATTCGGCCATTAGTGTAATAGAGGAACGCACGTTAGTCATGTCGGTTGAACAAAACGCATTACCTACACAAAGTTCGCTATGTTCCTATCCTACAAACTGGTTGCGGCCGGTTCGAAGCGGTTAGCGTAACTTCACTTTTATTTGCACACAAATATATTAGCTATACCAGCCCCCAGGGCTGCCGGCAGTTATAGAATAGGAGTTATGTAGCAGGCAGATTGTTAGACAATGAATTTCATTATTTTTGTGAGTAAAAAATCTAGGGCATTATTACGTTAGTTATGCTTCATGTAACTAGCTTTAGAGCTGGGATCGATCAAGCATTATAGTTATTGGTTCATAGATTAGCCCTTCTTAAATCTAAAAGGCACTCAAAACTAGCCCAATTTAGATCAATGTCTGCTACAATTAAGGTCTTAACTTCCCAAATCACGTCTTGAACGCACCCGAAACGATTCGGCCATGGGCGAGCACGCAAGCAGCTTGGTGCGGTCACGTTTTTCGTGTGCTGGTTACGAGGGTTTAAGCAAGTTGGTTCTCAAAATGTTTGACTTCATCAATTGTGATAAACAATGCCATGTCTCTGGGACAGGCAAAACAAAACTTTTGGCTACAAAATAATAACTATTCCATAAATTGGCCAGGCCAAATTCTGGAACAGTTCTGTTTTACACAAAATTTTAATGTTATTTCTTTTTTTAGCAGAAAGCACTAACTACTTTATAACTCCTAGTTTTTTCAGCATTCCCATTGTAACAACCCGGTCTCGCTTGCTCACTTGCTCAAGCCACTTTGGCCAGCCCTTAATGTTCATAAAAGAGCCGGTTCGAGCAGCCTCAGCCCGCATGTAATTTCACTTTTATTTATTTTACAGGCTAATTAAACGCGATCGGGGTTAATAGGCGAATGAATGTGACTTTTATGTGTAAACGGTACCTACACCTGTTATATCGCTCTCTTTGACGTTGCAAGTCATAATAAAGTGCTTGTATTTTAATAACAGCCTTTTCATTTGTCCTCAATATTGCCTCTGCTCGAGGCAAAAGGGATTCAGGCCAATCTTATTGGTATCTTATAGAATCTCTGCGTCTCCGAAAACTGTTTTAGTAGGTATGCTTTTACGCAGGGATTCAGCGAAGGTCACATTTGACACATCACATTTGAAAACCTAAAAAAAACAATGACATTTTGCTAGTTCTAATGTTAGTCACCTGACCAGATTAGTTGCCTTCAGCGTAATGTGCATTTCCTATGTTTGGGATTCCATCGAGCTGCCAGCCCTGCTGCTAAGATAGCTCGCGAGTACGAGCCGTCAGATAGCGGCTATTTATAAACTGTACAACATCAAAGAATTCGGCCCCGCGAAGAATCCTGAGCCGCGTGCCTCGGTGTCAGGGGTCGAAAGACGAGGCGACGACGCCGTCTTGGAAGAATAACATTGCAATGTTTTAGAATTACAATGGTATACACAGCAAACGACTTTGTAACGCTAGCCAAGACATCCGCCAACTGAATAATAGTTTTTGAGGTGACACCCAATACTTTTTCAAATTAACGTTCATGATTAACTTCCACAGGTAGAGTCTTTTTTCTAGAAAGACCTTCAGGATAATGCAAAAATCTATAACTTGTAGCGGCCCTTTAGGTACTATAGAAGTTAACGTTTGCTTCCCCGATCTGTTCACAGTCGCCGGTAGCTGCAAAGAGCGGTGGCCGTTCTCAATATAACATCAAAGAGTTAGGGAAGCGTGCGGCATTCCGCTCTGCATCGCCGGCGGCTGGGTCAGCCGTCGGAAGCGCAATGCACACGGAATTTGATGGACGTAGTAATGGCAGCATTAAAAATTATACGCGAGATGCTCCGCCAGTCTCCGCATGTAGGACTCTAGTCTCTCGCATGTGTATATATTAGCTTTGTTATCGGACGGCCGGGTCCCGTGAAATAACTATACGGCGGGTTACATAGGCGGCCAAAGCGGATAATGCACCGTCAATATTTGTAGTGTGATAATACTCAAACGGACTATGAGACAAATTTGTGAGTGCCCCGAGTTTATCTTGACCAGGATGACCTCAAGAAGGCTCACATGCTGCAGTTGTGGTGGATACTTTGTGGAGCCTTATACACAGATCGACTCAAGCACTTGAGCCATAAGTGCCATTTCTATTAGTGACGCTGCCAACACGATTGCTTCGATCGAATGAAGTGCGTACTAACCACGACGGGATGTATCCCCCAAATGTTTGTCCAACACGCTCGCTAACCATGTGGCGGTGCCGTGACAGAGCGTGCACGAGACAACAGACACTGACTGGCGTGCAAGCATGGCGCCGTGACGGTCAACAATAAGCGATTCCTCGAAGCGTTGTTTAAACAAATGTAGACGCCGTACTGTTTAAGCATTTAAGACCTTTTCTTTATGAAAGTAGGCCCGTCACGCGCTCCCTTCACTGGTTACTTCTGTATGCCAGTACCGTACCGATATATAGTGTCCAACGAATTTGCCGATGTTTAACCCTCGCGAGTCCCGGAGAAAGGCAAATTTGTCATGTAAACCTGTGTAAGCCCACGTACATTTTTACAATTAAGGTAATAAAGTTGGGTACATTGATAACATATTGTTATTGAAGTGTCAAATATAAATGGTTGCAGACAGCATATACCCACCGCGCAATGAATACAGCTGATAACGATGGGTTATTATAAGTTGCACGAGAAATCATTGCAGCATAGTCCCATTATGCACCAAGGCAAGAATAAGAACACATCCTTCCCGTGCCTTATTCTGTCAACTCCGTAAAAGCGTGACTATATGCAAATCTTTCCCTATAACCATTCTATTAACACGTGTCTGTACCGCAACAAAGCAGGCATTGTGGTGCCCGCAGCGGTCAACAATGGGCGGTTCTGCGAAGCGCCGTTCAAACATGTGCTCGGAACATGATGCAAGCGGAACGGACGACAGAGGCTTAGGTTTTGGCGGAGTGATAAACATACTAACGAACATACCACTGCGTAAATGGAATATAACTTTCTATCAATATGAGGGTTAATTTAATACCGGAATTTTATTGAAAATACCTACACTTTTATCACATTATTATTTCACAGAAATTACAGAATTGTTTAACTTTTAGTAATTGAAACGGATATTCTTTCATCTTCAGAAATTGCGGTAGCTAAGAGCAAGTTCCACGATTTGTTTGAGACTTTACATGGCTTCCCTCTCTTAAGTATTTGACAGTTTGGGAAAACTTTCAACATATCGTTTTGTCATAAGTTTTCAGTTAGTAACAAAGTGTAGGAAAACAAGTAAGAAACTTTAAAGATGGACATAATGAAAACAGTGGCTGACCTCCAACCAATTCTTACTCTGAATTGTAGCGTCCTACTTATTGATATTGGTTTTTTATTCCAGGGAAATCAATAACTATTGCGACCGATACGTTGCAGACAAATAAAGTATCTCATGACTGTTTATAACGTCATCTCACATTTTACATAATAATATGCAGCGACAAAGTTATGCAGCCCTGAAGTTTTGAGTCGCGTTTGAGCATTCGGCGGTTAATCAGTTATAACTGAAGGCGGCAATTGACTTGCAACAATTGCCTGTCATGGGAGGCATTGGTACAATACAACGATACCCATAAACACGGCTAACGCTCGCTTAGGGCCCTCGGCTGTAGCGTGCACCAGTGCTAGTCAAAATGGCAAAGACGCGTTCAGCTGTACTAACTTGTAATGTAATACTGAAAGGGATTCTCGAAAAAAGCTACAACCGATTGTAGCACGTGCGGCGCTCGCTTCGAGCGGCGCCGCGTGCTGCACTCGCAGCTGTAAGCAATGCTCGAGTTGTAACGTGATCAATATAAAGAATCAATCGCCGCCATTACAGATCAAAAGTTATACGCAGAATAAAAATAAACTTATTTTGAAAATTTTATATCATTAAAATCCGCGGCGCAAAATTAAATTCATTAAAACTTGTCATCCCAAAAGAATTTCACAATAATTCGTGCTCGGAACATAACATGTATTAAATAAAGGAGGATGAAAAAATATTATAGGACATTTTTTCCGTCCGTCTGTCGCTGGGAACTCGGGGCCCCGATCGAGACAAAAGAGTGCCGCGGGAGGGCGGTCCTCCCGGATAATCCGCCGGGAGGCGCTTTGTGAGACGCGGGCCGTTTTGACAGTGGGAATAATGTTTGATAAGAAATATTTTTCAAGGATAATATTTTTGCGGGCAAAAATGTTTTTACTGAATAAATATTCGCTGGTTTTGCTTTTGGATTCAATTTAAGGTTCTAAATGACATTTAATTTTACCAAAAACTCAAGTCATTGCATTTTTTTTCTACCAAAATTACGTCACAATATGTGTCAACATAATGTCTAATGTTCTATGTTTAATGTAGTTTTTTTATTTAGGATATACCTACCTGCGTGGCAAACCAAAGATATCACGAACGGTAAAGTAATAGGAAGAAAGAGAACAATATATTACAGGCAAACGACACTAACAATCAATAAATCTGCGGGTTTGTGTCTCTCGTATTCATAAAGAATACGGGGAGTGGGGACTTTACTGCGACCTACCAATGAAGGATGGGAGACATTCGATCACATCGACATCGATGCTGGTTGCCGTATCACCTGCAACACACAGCCTGAGCTAATGAAGGACAGCTATACGAAATTATAAGATCTCATAGCGCCATATCTCTCTAAATCGGGCGTCAGATCAACCAGTCCAGTCGCACCATAGGGCGTTTGTTAGTGGTTTAAATAGTTTGCAATATCTTAAAAACTACAGCTTCAAGTTTCTCAGGGGTATAATAGGTATATCTTCATGACCCTAACTAAACCTGCTTCCTGTCACCAGCTCTTTGATGACTAGTAGATAAAAAATAATCTTGATAACACAGAACTAATAATTTATTTTATAAGCAAAAAGTAATACTGGATCTTCATTAAAACCCTACAGTCGTCATGATCTAATGCCTAAGATGAAAACGGCTCTACCAAACCAAAGCACAGACAGCTGACAATATTTATTTGTGACGGTATCCTTCTATCAAGCGTCCGATTATGTCGCCTACATGGGTTTATACCTTTAAATCGCTTAAAATAGTTAAGATTAACTCAGAAAGAGAAGTAACTTAGTTGCAAGTACTTCCAACAGTCAAGAACATCGAAATGCTTTCCACAAGACAAGGCGAACTAGTCCAATCCTTTGTTTTAATATTATTTATCCGGCGAGCGATCGATGCGAGGCGGAAAGACGGCGGATTTACGACATCCATACTGAATAAATCGGAATGCATCGTCCTCGAGCGCGACGCGCGCTGATCGAACTCTCAAGTTTGTTGCATGCATGGCAAATAAATATAAAAAGAGCGGGGACACGTCCCTTGTTAAGTGCGCCGCGGGGAGTTATCAAAGTGTTGTACTTGATAGGACTCTGATTGAGAAATACATCGCCATAACTTTTCTGACTTTTCAGGGAGTTTACCTAGCTTTAATAAATGCTGTTCATATTCTAATTTTAGCACAAACATGTTTACTCGCACATAGAGGATCAAGGCAAGAAAATTTTAAATAATCTTAAAGCCGGATGCTGTGCCTTCAACACAAGTTCACACAGAGTTTCAATACAAACGAGCGGTGATAACATAACTATCACAAGCACAATTGGAAACATGGACTACAACAGGCACAGGAATATATGAATCCCAACATTTGCCAATATTCCCGGGACCTACACATCACTCACAGCACACAACCGCCTCGATTGCCTCTCCTTGCAGCCTGTGAGAGCTGTTTTTTGTTTATATGGGCCAACACTGGTGTCGGAGTTTTCAGGCCGCCCGACGGCCACCGACATGACGTGAGGAGTGTGATAGCAGGGACCGACATGTTAATGCGCCCTCCGGTGCACGAACGAAAGTGCTCAGTTCAAAAAGCCACTTGGCCACACATTATACTTATATTGGATACTCCATCTCTATAAAGTTGCAAACCTGTCTGCTTATTGTTTTCTTATATTTACGCGAATACTACACATTGAAATAAAACTATTTTTCGGATTTTATCGCGTTTATTAACTTTATGTTCCCGACGTTTCGGTTGCTTTACAGCAGCCATGGTCACGGGGGGACTGAGGTGTTAGACGTCCTGATGTTATAGTTAGTAACTGGGTACCCTCATATTTAGTTGTTGTTTGCGGTCCGATCCATGCAGAAAGTGCTCACAGTGTCTCGAGGTCTTGCAATGGTACACTTGGTTTTGGATTTAATTATATTAATTACTGGATCCCAAGTTGGTGGTAGCAC
The DNA here is from genome assembly GCA_905147325.1 of Notodonta dromedarius. Taxonomy (NCBI): domain Eukaryota; kingdom Metazoa; phylum Arthropoda; class Insecta; order Lepidoptera; family Notodontidae; genus Notodonta; species Notodonta dromedarius. The sequence goes on along the minus strand of LR990183.1, from coordinate 422,878 downwards.
CCAGCCATCTTCCCTATTGAAATTAGGATGTTTTTTAATTTCAATGGCCTCACGTATCATCCTTGGTCGGAATCGGTGTTCTTTTGCGAGGATCTGTGGTTTATCAAATCTGATATAATGGCGGGTGCGGTCCTGTACATGTTCACAGATTGCAGACTTCGTGGAGCGCCGGTGTTTCACGTCAGCTATATGTTCTTTTACGCGGGTTTTTACTGATCTTTTAGTTTGCCCTATGTAGGAGAGCCCACATTCACAGTCGAGTTTGTATACCCCTGCATCTTGTAGAGGAATGTGACACTTGACAGGTGGTAAGAACTGACTAATCTTCTTTGGTGGCTTGAAATAAGTTTTGATTGAAGCACGTTTCAAGATGTAGCCAATCTTGTCTGTGACACCTCTTATATATGGTAGTACAGCAGGTAGACGCTCGACTGTGGTTGGTTTCACTCGGTCACTGTGATGGCGGCGGGGGATCCGAAGCTTGTTGTCATGCAATACTTGCTTGACATGATGGATCTCGGCAGCCAGGTGTTGCTCATCACAGATCCCTTGTGCTCTCTGAAACAAACATTTAGCCACGGTAGCTAACTGTGTTGGATGGTGGTGAGAATCACCGTTTAAGTACCTATCAGTATGGGTCTTTTTTCTATACACGGTGTGGCCTAAGGTGTTATCAGGATTTCGGATTACTAAAACATCTAAGAATGCTAGAGTGTTGTTGGCCTCTAACTCCATTGTAAATTTGATTTTAGAGTGTATGGAGTTAAGATGGTCGAGAAATGCTGTTATTTTGTCAGATGGTAATATTGTGAAAGTATCGTCTACGTACCGCTTGTAGAATCTTGGGGTCACAGGTGAAGTGCGAAGGGCTGTCTCCTCGAAGTCTTCCATGAATATATCGGCGACAACAGGAGAAACAGGGGAGCCCATCGCTACACCATCTACTTGCTTGTAGAACTGTTCATTCCTGTTGTCGCCGATATATTCATGGAAGACTTCGAGGAGACAGCCCTTCGCACTTCACCTGTGACCCCAAGATTCTACAAGCGGTACGTAGACGATACTTTCACAATATTACCATCTGACAAAATAACAGCATTTCTCGACCCTCTTAACTCCATACACTCTAAAATCAAATTTACAATGGAGTTAGAGGCCAACAACACTCTAGCATTCTTAGATGTTTTAGTAATCCGAAATCCTGATAACACCTTAGGCCACACCGTGTATAGAAAAAAGACCCATACTGATAGGTACTTAAACGGTGATTCTCACCACCATCCAACACAGTTAGCTACCGTGGCTAAATGTTTGTTTCAGAGAGCACAAGGGATCTGTGATGAGCAACACCTGGCTGCCGAGATCCATCATGTCAAGCAAGTATTGCATGACAACAAGCTTCGGATCCCCCGCCGCCATCACAGTGACCGAGTGAAACCAGCCACAGTCGAGCGTCTACCTGCTGTACTACCATATATAAGAGGTGTCACAGACAAGATTGGCTACATCTTGAAACGTGCTTCAATCAAAACTTATTTCAAGCCACCAAAGAAGATTAGTCAGTTCTTACCACCTGTCAAGTGTCACATTCCTCTACAAGATGCAGGGGTATACAAACTCGACTGTGAATGTGGGCTCTCCTACATAGGGCAAACTAAAAGATCAGTAAAAACCCGCGTAAAAGAACATATAGCTGACGTGAAACACCGGCGCTCCACGAAGTCTGCAATCTGTGAACATGTACAGGACCGCACCCGCCATTATATCAGATTTGATAAACCACAGATCCTCGCAAAAGAACACCGATTCCGACCAAGGATGATACGTGAGGCCATTGAAATTAAAAAACATCCTAATTTCAATAGGGAAGATGGCTGGGTGCTACCACCAACTTGGGATCCAGTAATTAATATAATTAAATCCAAAACCAAGTGTACCATTGCAAGACCTCGAGACACTGTGAGCACTTTCTGCATGGATCGGACCGCAAACAACAACTAAATATGAGGGTACCCAGTTACTAACTATAACATCAGGACGTCTAACACCTCAGTCCCCCCGTGACCATGGCTGCTGTAAAGCAACCGAAACGTCGGGAACATAAAGTTAATAAACGCGATAAAATCCGAAAAATAGTTTTAAACCTGTCTGCTTTTATAACGGCCTTACATGAATGCACTCACCTATGAAGGGTTTTCCGTCGAGCCTCTTCATCCAGTAGAACCGCTGGCTGTGCGGCTTGTTCTCGCGGTCGTACTGCTCCCATTGCTGGCGCAGGAAGGTGTAGCAGACGCAGCAGCACCGGACGGTGCCCTCCTCGTCGCCCTCCGCGCGGTACCCGGTGGGCGGCGCGTGGGCCCCGAGGAATGGAAAATACGGCTCGTTGCACTGTGGGAAAACATTTAGGACATTCAGAACTCCAAGCCGTGGTGGGTAACTGGACTACTGCCTGAGTCGGTATCTAAGGTAGCAGTGGGGATGGTGATGGAACGAGTCTTCACCTACCCCCTTTCCGCTACCCCAGGTAGCAACTCTGTGAAGCAATAGCCTTGTAGGGCACCACTTAACAGTGGTTCTGAGAATGATCTAAAAAGTCTGAAAGATCATTACTTTCATAAAGGATTGTGAGGATTCCTGGACTGCATGATAAGGGGATCGGTTTATGCGGTTCTCGTATTATATAGTTTTGGTGGACTGTGGTTAAACATCTGTTCACAATACGTTTACAGGGATATGGTCTTTATGGTTATGTTAAATGTCCTGCATGCGACACGAATCGTCGGCGATTTAATCACACACTCGCAACATTTATTATGATTCCATTCATTTGTTTATACGAGAGCACCACAGCGACGTCCGCAACAAAACGTGCATTATGTGGGAAAATGTTGATGGGAAAATGCCATGAGTTATGGGCGTCACGCCTTAAATGGTAGCGCTGATGTGCCGATTATCTCATGGGAACATTAATTATGAAGTTTTTTAGATGCGTTTTGTGCAGGCATTATGCGAGTTAAATGCTCTTGTTCTTATCTTGTGCAAGAAGCTAATCTGGAACAGGGAATCAGAAAATCCTCGCACAGGTTATTTTGTATCAGCGTGTATTCTTAATCTATGAATGTCCAAGGGAATGTCTCTGGGCAACTCTTCGGGGCTGCAGTCGTGAGTGTATGTGTGTAGAAGAAAAACTTAAGTCGGTTAGAAAATCGACAATGTCAATAATATAACAACATATTAAAACCCCGACAAATCCCATGGCGAGCCCTGATAAGGATTACACTATCTGATAAAATAACGTGTCATTCGTTGCCAAGGCTGCAAACCCGATTTCGCGGCTTCGTCTGACTTAATATAAATATATATTTTGTTACTGACTTTATGGTTTTGATATTAACAGTTATATTAGGTACGAATTAGGTGATATATTGTCGTTTGGAATCGCATTTAGATAATATAGCATATCAAATCATTTGCAAGGAGATTTCACAGCCCTTAAAGTAGCTGAGAGTTGCTGCCATGATAGAGTAGCCATGTGGATATTAATATACATTTGGGACCGAGTTCAACAACATGCTAACGGACCGTTGGAGCAGTAAACGATTGTTAACAGTACATTCAACAATCGGTTATAGCTCATTAAAGGAGTATAAAGTAGAAATAAATATAATTAGATGTAAATGTAGAGTAAAACTAGTTGCCCAATTAGTTTGTATTATAATTTATACAGCAATGTTTTAATTCGTCGTGATCTTCATGTTATCAATACTTATATACAATTAACATGAATTTGAAGCAATTTTGCAATGCAATCCGAGAATATGAGGTTAACTTCTTTTATATTTTGTTGACCATGATGATGATGTTTGAAAATATACAGCCTATTGAAGAAGTAATCCGTTGAATCGCTCAAAAGTACCCACTCGATTATGTAAAAGATACAAATCGACTCTAGCAGTGCATATAAACTGTTGGTTTCAATACAATGGTATCTTTTCATTAACATAATATTATTATTCGATTCAAGGACTGAGTCAGGAGATAGAAAAAGTACCTTACCTAATCGTCGCTTACTTAATTTCTACATATTTTTACGCTCTGTTTAAGTATTTAATCATACTATTATGGATACTCCCACTTTGGCAAGATTCTAGACCAACAAGCTGGTAGGCCAAGTGCAATGGTAGCCGCGGTCCTGATGTAGCTACTCACGTTTCCACTGCGCTTACAAGATGCTGCACTAATGGGTAGTGACTCGTCATGGGCAATTTCCATCATCAGAATAACGAGTGGCAATCGCTGGGGACAGTGTCATTTGTCTCCCAATCCCGCTATTACAAGTCATGTGTTAGCAACCGGTTATAACTGGTTGCCAATTGCCGGCGCGCGTAAAGCGATTGACATTTGACACGAATGGCGACACGCGCGCGGTTGTTAATGTGTTTTGACTGTTCGAGGATGTGAGGTCGTGGTCATTTAAACACTAGTTTGAGGGAACCTGGCTGACAGTAGATCAGGTATCAGCTTATTACGTAAGCTGGCTGTTACCAGTTCTGGCTTTTGGCCTTGAGTAATTCTTATCAGGCTCGACTTCCGTTTAGCTCTGACCTGTGGATCCGGCTTGACCCTAACGCTGTACTGGTCGTTGAGCCCGCCGCAGCCGCACACGAAGCAGACGCGCTGCTCGTCACCCTGCGCCTGCGCCGGCGGCGGCTTCTCACGCGACGGCGACGCCGGCTTCGTTGCCAGGGAGCTCTTTATGTAAGCTTTGGCCTTCTCCATACCACCGCCTCACTGTTGGGACAAAACAACATATATGTTTTTAATTAAATGGTCCTTTATCCGAGCCGAACAAAAAACATATAATACTGGTTCCTGATTATTTTGTCTCTACGATTTTAGTATGTGTAAATAATACCAAAGTCATAGTTAATAACCCTAGTCTAGAGAGAAAGCCTGTGCTTAAAGATACTTATTAAGGAATATAAATACTATCACTAATGAACATGCACCACCCTACTTGACACATTTCTCCTCTGACGTGTGCCCGATCCTTTCAAGTTAAACCCAGCTTTAATTATACACTTGTTTCATAATGTGGGTCACCGGCGAAGCGAAATTGTCATTAAGATATTCGCGGAACATAACCGACGAGGGAATTCAGAAAGTGCGCCGCCATTTTCCTGTTCGCGTTAAAGAGCAAAAAAAACCCCCGAGAGCTCTTAGAACCACCGCTGGTGTAATTAAATAAGCAGGTACAATTTAGCAATTCATTTAACAGCAGTTCAAATATAAATTAAATTGCCATCGTTCCCAGAAATAAGGACGCGGATATTACAATGATTTCAGAACGTAAGGATAGGTACAGTAGCTAGAGTTTATGGTCGTGTAAATATAAACACCACACTCGTATGCCGACTCCTATGCATTTTCAAGCCGCCTGAGTTTCACTATTAACCGCATTCAAGATCGACAAGTAGCGACACCCAGGGAGCGGACCCTGGCACTTCGCCAATGCTCAAAAGAAAAAGTTTAAAAACTTAAGAGTCATAAACACAAAAGTATTCAGCTTAGAGCTGAATATTCGCGCTGAGTTGGCCAATTTGCGAAAAGGATGAACAACCACTAACGTCATGGACACTTAAGTTATTTGGTCAATTGGGTATCTGGTTCGGCTAAGAGCTAGGGGTTAGTTTCAAGTGGGAAAATTTCAAGATTAAATTACTTTCCACAAAATTAAAATTTTACTCAATAATATATATTAATAATAAAAAATATAATAATAATTTTAGCCCTTTTGACGTCCCACTCCTGGGCACGGGGGCCTCCCCTCAACACGAGGGGGATTCGGGTCATAATCCACCACCCTGGCCCAGTGCTGGTTGGCGGATGTCACATGTCTTTCGAAAATTGGTTAAATCTTCTAAGACATGCAGGTTTCCTCACGATGTTTCCCTCACCGTAAGCAAGTAATAATCATATAGAAATTATGATTCGCACATAGATTACGAAAAATCCAGAGGTTCGAGCCGGGGTTTGAACCCGAGTCCTGGTAGCCCGCAAGACGCGTGTTAACCAATTGGCTATCACTGCTTTACACAATATTAATTATTACATAATATTACTTAAAAATTGATTACTTAGGTACCCGCTATGAGAGATGTTTGCAATAGAGATCAAATAATTTTAAGTAATCAAAATAAGACGTAGATATTGTAATGGACAAAATGAAATAGTGGAGCTCCAACGTAATTTAATTAAAATTTCGCTCGCACACTGGGATCCGAGCCTGTTTGATGACTAATATAATATAATCTACTGAACTAATATTCGTGTTATTAAATCCCATCAAAATAACTTTATTAGTTCTGCTGGGCGAAATTAGGTTCGCAACTAGTGTCTAGAGCGCAGAGTTAACACAATTTGTTATATAAATTCAGTTGTGTATTTACTCAATTTCCTCGCTATCCTTAGAAACAATAACATTATATTTCACTGAGTTTTGTTTCGCAATTTATTATTGTTTGTTGGAGCAACAGAGGAATATTATTGAAATAATTTTCATTACAACGAAAAGGAAAGATGGCTCGAGGAAAAATAAATACTCTTATTTATGAAGTGTGGGATGTCTTTGATCTACAATTTCCTTGTGAAGACGAAAACATGAGCATTTTGGGCATCCATTTATGAAAAAAGTAATAGGTAAAGGTATAAATACCTACCGCAGTACCTACAACATCGAAAACGTGTTTTCACCCAGGCAAACATTACGAATTTAAAGATAAGTAATAAGAAAACTTAATTTTTCATTAAGTTAACGCGCAACAACGGAAGATAGCACACTGTGTGGACCTCAGATAATGATAAAAGGCAAAGCAGATGATGAAACGAAGACATCGCAGCCTTATTACCACGAAAGCTATGTAAGAATTAAAGGCCAGAGGCTACCATCGGCCAGTGGTCGTGAGAATCCCTCGACAAACATTAATTAATGAGATGCTATCAACGCCTATAATATTACCGTCGTAAATATTTTCATTTTTAGTAGAACCGTTGCATGCAATACTGGCTGATTAAATGTGTGGTGCTGGTTTGACCCACGATCAGTTCCTTTCTAATGCTACTTACATTCAATGATAGCATTATTGCTATAGATTTGTGTAAAACACTATAAAGCCATTCTGATTGAAGGGGACTGGGTATTTTGCATCAGGCCGGTGTTTGTCAATAGGCTTTTTAATGATTGCTGGCAACATGATTTTATCACATTCCATCTTCATCTACAGCTAGGCTAATGCTTGTGTAGGAGTGGGCTCACGTCAATGGTTTAGTGGTGAGGATGGGGATCAAACCTGAAACCTCTCAGTTATGAGAGCGGCCGCTCTAACCACTAGGCGAAAGGCTTAATTAATGTATTGGACATTTTGATACATTAGAGGCCAGTCATAATAATTAACGTCACTTTAAGGACTTTTATTTAAGTTCATAAGTTGATTTGCGGTCGAGATTCATATATATATCTCATTATCTTCATCATTGAAAACCATTTCTATCCGATAATCAAAACATATAATCGAAAATATCTACACATTAATTGAGTCCAAGTTGCTCACACAAATAGTAGTATTTGTAGATATACCTCACATCAATCATGTACAGGCGACTCGTGTTCCGTACGTCGGGTATGCAAAATACATATTCGATCTGACCAACGTACGGACAGACAATTGAATCGATACACGCGTGACGCGCACCGGCACTAATTGCCGGCCCTTTGTGCTTACTGTGCATAGGGATTGTCCTGTTGTTGTGATGGCTGTCCGAAATGCAAGGCATGTATTGGGTCGGATTGCCACCCAATACATGCTTTCCGCCCTGGAAGCTTGGATAAGCGATACAATTTAAAAATTGAATATTCGATCATGAATATTCGTCAATTTCTGAGTTGAGTAAAAAATATAATTCCGCATACATTATGTTGGGTCAGCCTGTTCCAGCTCGAATTTAGGCCTTAGCGAAAAGCGTATACCGAATCCATGGCTAGATTTGTAACAAACGTTGTTACAAACATATTGTTGACCGCTTTGTAAAGGTACCAGGCTGTCCTGAACAAGCACCTTTTTACATTGCACCTGAATCGATAAGTTAGTAGAACTGTCACCAACAAGTAGATCAGGCGAAATACTGGCGCTGGCTTCAGCTGGCCCAATGTTTGTATGCGACATAAAAATCAATGCTGATTTCACGTCGCATTTTATAAATATTTTCACATCCTCTATTACTTTGTAAATCTATTCATAACTCGTAAATTTATTCCCGAATCGATCGAGTCGCGTCCAGAATAGTCCTTTTGTGTCGTCGGTACCTATACGCAGTGCCGTCGGTGCGACGGGCTTCGTCGATAAACACCAGTGTTGTATAATGAGAGGATTGTTTGTGTACATATTCCCCACATCATCATTGCTAGTAGGTACCATAGTTAAAAGGAAGCCGTCATATTGTCATGAAAAATTGTCTTTTCGTGATCATAAGAGAATCGTGTAACAAGGAAAAACGTTTAGAAACTGTTACCTGACTACGGAATATCAGCACTAAAATTGCTAATACGTATACGATCGTCAACGACCTCTGCCCTCACGTGTCTGACCCGTTCGGATAACTATCAGCTCCCTTTTGGCTTTGCCTTTGTAAAATAAAAATGAGAAAACTGACCATCAATGTTCTGTTGCGTAAAAGTAACCTAGGGGCCGATTTCAATAAAAATTGTGTCATATAAGACAACATAATATATAATTATATACATCTTGACGACCGCTTGGCGTGGTTCGAGCGTAGGCCGCTCGGCTCACTACATCGGGTGGTTGCGGGTTCGATTCCCGTCAGGGTAAATTTCGGAAATGGCCTTTTCGTAATTTTCCCTGGTCTGGGTGTCACTAGGATCGCCCCCAGTCCATTGTACGGTACCCATAGTACAAGCGTTGCTTAGTTTGGGACCGTACAGTTGGTGTGTTCGTCTGGCGATATTTATTATATTTATTATTATTTATCTGTCACTTTCACAAATCAACTGGGAAAATTGACAATTTTTTTCCCCAATTATATACCTACTCTCCGTCATAGCACAAGCACTCAGCTTAGTTTGAGAGCTAACAGGACTAAGGACACAATTTAAATCCCTAGTAATAACTAACAACTGAATTTATAGCTACAGACATGTTACTGTTAGGTTGATTTTTAAAAATCTTGCGGAGGTAAAATTACATGTCTATTATTTCATGCAAACATACAAATAGTACTATGAGGTCACGTTTCCTCCGCATGCGATGTCGGTTCCACTGACAATTTGATCGTTTAATGACTAAATTATATGCCAATAGTGTTGTCAATGTCCGATGAATAACATGCAATTTCATGAAATTCTAAGTTGTGGAGTTGTATTTCCAAACATGATGTACTCATACAAACTATACATTAGGTACTAGCGACCCGCCCCGGCTTAGAACAGCTTTCTGTAATATTTATGATTTTAGTGAGAATTCAATACATATATTCCGGAAGTCTAAAGGATAGTAAAAACAGAAAAACTAAGCGGACAAACATACCTAAGCAGTAACTTAGGCTACTTTTATTTTAGAAAAAACAATTAAAAAAATGGGTCCTCTTGCGCGGGCTCAGAACGCGGGAGCGGGCATTTTGGTTAAGTTAAATTCCACGCGGACGAAGTCGCGGGCTCAGCTAGTTATCATTGAAACTCCAAAGTGCTTCAGCATTATGCAGGCTGATAACATAATCACTACGAATGCTTGCCAGGGTGCTAAGCGTGCGACTAGCCACTTTCGAATCGGCGTCTTACTCCAAACAACACCATGTACCCGTTGTAGTGCGAGATAATTACGATTACATTAGTTATCAGCCGGGAACCGGTCTCGGAGCCGGTTCCGTCCGGTTGCCGACCGGCACACAAATGTTATGAGATTTTAATGACACCATGTTTGACGTATCGATCGGTAATAGACAAATGATTGCAGCCAAGGACGATTATAATTTGGTGCGGCGATATATATTGGTTAACATTGAAGTGGGGTGTATTAAACGGCGACTTTCCGAGTCTCTGGCTCTGCACGTTTTCCTAATACCGCAAGACCTTATATTATTTACTCTAATCTCTTTCTTCATGATCATATCCTGCTTGAGTTACTTGTTAGAAAATAAAATTATGCGCGCGTTCCGTTAAAATTCACGTACGTCTGTTAATTTAACGCTTTTGGTCAAATGCATCTCATCTATTCAATCATATGCCCAAACCAATACAAGGTCGTGCTTGAATTCCTGGCGCTAACACATAATTATAGGTTCGTCCCTTTCGTGACCATCAGTCGTCAAAACATTGTTCGTTGCTAGAATATCCACAGTATGTTACTAGGTGAATTAAAGCATTTCTACCTCCAAATACACCTTAAGTATGACGGAAATTAAAAATACCCCTAAAATTCTCAAGTCTAACTTTTTACACATTCAAGTACCATAGAGCCCGTCTATTCAATTATTCAAAAGCAAACCTACAAAATAATTGGTACACCACTTTGATATTCACAGTTCGGTATAAAATAAATATTTATTCAACATTAATGACTACGATTTGTATCAAACTCTCCCCCGGCTCCATAAAACACGGGGGTGGTTGCGGATCACCACCCCAGCCCGCCTACGCCACCCTGCCATACCCGATTCGGCGAAACGTCGGGCTTTCGTTTTGAATATTATTTTTGTATAAAAATATCCCTTTTAATTCACATAGGGTTACCAAAAGTAACATTTGGAGAGGGCTTCCTTATGAAACTAGGATAGTAAACAGTGACCTTTTACACCTCTCGCTCGATTTCAATGGAATTATTGAGTGCGTTATCTTAAGGAAATTTTGACAATATTATTTACACACACATACAGAAAAATATGTTAGGTTACAGCCACTTCGCATAATCGGGCTTTTATATAATAAGTTATTTATTTAAACACTTATACTTTTACAGTCGTACCAACACCTAATGTAGCATCGGCCATTTAATCGACTCTCTGAATTTGGTGCGTATGAAACATTTTTACAGACGCTTCAAGATATAAGTTCAACCAACCCTACAGACGTAGAATCTATGTTGTTCAAATATTATGTACTTATATGGAACTATCCCATCGGCGAGGCGAAAGGTAAATAAAATATCAATTTAGTTGGAAACTCTCTCATTTTTAGACGGCTTCGGCGGACTCCATGTTTAAATATCGATATGATAACCGATGTAAGAGATATTTATGGAATTTCCATGGTTTCAATTTAGTTCACGCAGGCAAAAACTCAAACTCAACATTGTTTTGATTCATGTAAGCCAACAAAGCATTTATGAATAGTCAGAATCTACCAGCGTTTCGGAATGCTGCTTCCTCTGTGAAGATCCGGCAAGAAACTCAATGGTTACTCTTTTCAATGAATAAAATATCGTTTACATTCTCAGGAACAGCAACAGTATGTGAGCAGGCAACACCATTGTCACTAAATAAGTAAATAGTAAACAAATCTCACTTAGATTTAGGTATTTAAATTAGCTTATAAAACCACATTCAATTTCTAATATTTCCATACATTAATGTAAGCGATGTGTGCCAGCGCAGTTATGTATAGGCGAATATAACTACCTCATTAAATTTTTTGCCTGTTATCATGATGCTGAAGTGGCGATAAGGACATGACGTCTTTCGACTTATAAAATAATCATCTCTAGACAAGTGTCCGTAAAATGTTGACATACCCAGAAATTACTACGACAATAAGCTTAACTAGACTTTTAAGTCTTTAACATCTGTTTATTATATTTTTCTTTTTTTTTTTTTTTTTTTTTAAATAAAAAAAAAAAAAAAAAAAATCCGTCAGTATCCTCCTTCGTCAGAAAAATTACCTGGTTAGGGTATGATGAATGGAGATTCCTGAGTCTGATTTTAGGGCCAACAGTAACTTTAAGAGTCCTTTAGTTACCATGTCTTGTCCAGGCTCACCTTTCTATTTGCATCTACCTATTTGGTATAAGAGGGTAGTGCCAGACATAGAGCAAACATATTAACAGAACTTTCAAATTTACATTTAGGTAAATCGTTTTCATGCACGTGCAGTGAAGCCATTTGTCCAAATAGAAGCATCCAGAAATAGGTCAGCACACTGGTCGCGATAGAAACTTTTTCGACTCAAGCTGTCATTGTTTCGTTGTGCGACATGCACATGACACCAACCTCTAATTTAGCTCATGTGTCCATGGAAGTTTCATTTGATGATGAAGATGAAAATCACTATTGCAATTGGCTTTCCACCGTGTTATTTTGTGAGTCCTGACATAAAGTAACCTCCTACTCATCATAACTTAAGTTACTAGCTTAGCTGTGACTTTATTATTTATTAGGCAGTCAATATATTAATTAACACAGCTATTAAATACAGATTAAAATTATATTTCAGTTTAAACCGTCGTTATTTTTAATTAAATTTCTAGAATAGATCATAAAATTGATAGGTTTAGATAATAAAATATTAATATTATTCGCTAATAACTTTCGCCCTATTTTTAACGAATAGTTTCCATGTAATTTAGAACCTTTAAAGCATATACCGCCGTCGACCGAATACTTTAAAACAGATCAATTTTAAAAGCTTAATTTATATATTGAAATATATAGGGTTATTGGTAAATCACTAACAACGTTGAAGGACTGTATTACTAACATCATAAACAACAAGTTTTGTTCTATGATTTTTTACAAAACAATACATATACAAACCAATAACAAAATTTCAAGATTTCGTTGTTCTATCTAACACATTTCAATTCTTTACGTCCGCACTACCGAATACCGCTACAAATTCACATTGTGACGCGACGCGGGCATAGAGTTCGTAACATTTAGAGCATTAAATTCTATGTTGTTTTCATTTATGATGTTAGTAACATAATATAGTCCTGAAAACATGGTAGTGTTTTATCCATAACCCTGTACATCTATACAAATAAATAAAATTGGAGTGTCTGTTTGTAATATCAAAATAACACCTTTTCACTAAATGCATATGAAAGTACATACGACACCTATAGCAAAAACGCGATTTAAATTTTTTTTGTCTGTCTGTCTGTCTGTCTTTCTGTCTGTCTGTCTATCTGTCTGTGTGTTTGTTCCGGGTAATCTCCGAAACGGCTGGACCGATTTTGACGGGACTTTCGCTGGCAGATAGCTGATGTTATAAGCAGTAACTTAGGCTACTTTTATTTTAGAACAAAATTAAAAAAAAAAAATGGGTCCTGTCGTGCGGGCTCAGAACGCGGGAGCGGGCTTTTTTGTTAAGTTAAATTCCACGCGGACGAAGTCGCGGGCTCAGCTAGTTTAAATATAATAACCAAATCAAATGAAAATATAATTCATGTAAGCCAACAGAGCACTTATGAATAGTCAGAATCTACCATCGGTTCGGAATGCTGTTTCCACTCAGTAGATACGGCAAAAAACTCAATGGTTACTCCTTTCAATGAATAAAAGATGGTGTACACTCTCATTTTGAGGCGCCATGCAGAAATAACGAACGTCTGAAACATTATTGTCAGCGTCAATCTCTCGTATCCTCGACTTGTAATAATTTATTACCAACCTAAATACTCATAGGTACTCAGAAAAATAACTAAATGACGTCCTGCTAACAACGTGACAGATCTTAAACTTACCCAAAGGCGCCTCAGCATAGCTACCTACAACTTTTGCTCGAAAGCCAGTGCACCAAGTTTCTCATTGTTCCGCACATATTGACGAACTTGCAAAACTTCGGTCCGTAACATAATTTTGTGAGTTACACAGAATTGGCAAAGAACCCACATAAATTCAGTTCGTTGCGCACTGGTGGGATTTCCGCGGGGCACGGTAGCCAAAACAAGGATCTATTACACCTTGAATGATTTAGGGACGAGAGCGAACATATATACCCACAGATTAAGAAGAATCCCACCAATTTTACAAGATCACCGACTCCGTGATTCTAAAGAATATATCCGTATGTCATCACATTAGATCGCTGCTCTCCTGGTATGGGCATGTGGAACGGAGGTATGAATGTCCTAATACAAGGAAAGGAAAGATAATGGTACCAAAACAACTGGATGATGTTTCTAATCAACATAATCACGGTAACTATGCATGAAACTGATAATTTATCGCAGCATTGTCCCGTCAAATTTTCTTAGTTAAATAATAATATATTCCCGTTTGTAATAAAATTGGCATTGGAACAGTATCAATCTGTGTTGTTTTTGCTGTGGCCACAGTGAGCCTTCCGTCCCCCAAACATGAGACTTGAAGCCTTTAATGTTCAGTAAAACAAGGCCGCGATACTTTAGAAGACTGTTTACGTTCTAAACTTTAAAATTAACATAATCAGTCAAAATGTATGTCGGCAATATTAAAAATATATTTCTGCTAGGCACAGACACTAACTGCATTTTGCAGACACTCACAACATACTATTCAGTCTGTTGTAACTACTCTAACAAAATATTCCAATATATTTACATGTCCAAAGCGTCAGTCTGCCTACTTATAATATTTTTGTTTTATCTCATTGTTGTCAGTACCAGCTCTCTACAATATTGCCATTCTGAGAACACTTTACGATGTTTAAAAAGAACTTAGAACTTTGTTTTTCTGCACACTCGAACACGATTCGCTATACATTAGCGGGAGACATTGATCTTACCGAAGCAACAGAAATTGGATATTGGCGAGTTTTGCAATGGGAACTTTCAAATGTGCGAAGTTGTAAAACTGGGTTTTTGTTTGAAGGTTTGACGTTACAAAGAAATGTAAGGGGACCGCAAGTCTTAACTTAAAATAACTTTAAGCTGAATGTCTCAAATGGTCTGAGTGCTTCATAACGTTTACCAGGTAGCGAAGTCAAGATAGCTTTCATAGGTGAAGATGCTGTACTGCTGTAATGGCCATGCATGCTTTCCTTTACTTTTACGTGAACACAGTTAAGAACCACAACCGTACGATTTTTTCGCTAGGATAGGTAGCCATGGCATACGTCATACATAATAAAAAAGTTAAATTGAAGTAGACAATACTGCCGATTCGTTAACACGATACCACGAATCAATTGTGAAATCTATAGATTCAAATCAAGGCTCCAATTAGAAATAGATTGATTTTTGTAATCTCGATTTTATTGTAGTATCAGCGGTGTAAGAAATCCAAATTAAATGATTTAAAAAATGCGGTAACAAGACTGCCCGGATCAAGTGTAATGCGAATCTGACTTCTATTACCATCTTTACGGACAGACAGAAGCCGGGAAAATGTTGACGACTCATCTAACCACTTTACCGATAGATCCGGTAATCCTACTAGTCGGTTCTATTGGATTGTCCCGGAGGTCAGACAGCAGTCCTATGATTAGTAATCTGTCAGATTAAACTGGAACTGGAAGTTCACCAAAACACGATTCGAGGGGTATAAAGAGTTTTCCTCACGTCGCTTTACAGCATAATGATAATTATAATATGCTTTTCCATCCAGTTTCCGGACTACACAGGTAATATTTAGGAAGCCAGCAGATACAATGTACATACTATCCAAATTTTATGTTTGTTTACAGATACAACATCATAAGCCACGTCGGCAGCTATCGGAACTATAAAACTAGACCCGTCGTTAAAACGTCTTATGTCGTAAAAAAATACGTTTTTATTGTACATTGTTTACGGGGATGTACATGGTACAGTTAATTTAACGACAGTTTTAAAGTAATTAAGCGTAACAATATCCAGGAATGAAGGCGTGGAATATGACTCAATATATGGAAGAATTTAAAAAAATAAATGGCTCTTGTAATGTAATTTATTACTGCTATAATGAACAGGAACAGACGACGGTAATGACAAAATAGGTAGTCAACCTATCATAACAATAATACAGTGGGCAAGGCAAGAAGAAAACAGCCAAGACGGAGTATTAAGTTTTGCAAAAATACCTTCTAATATAAAATTCCGTTATTAAAAGCACCTGTCTAGAAGTGTTACGCAAAAATAGAGGACACTCTTGCTAGAAGCTTCAAAATTGGATCAAGCGTCATCAAAAATGAATGCAGATAACATCATTATTGTTTTTAATAAATTCTTCATCACCGCATATCGATTAAATATTCCAAGTGATCCAACAAAAACAATAAAATGAGTTGCAAAGTGACGTGTACCTCACAATGGCAACAAATCCTTCACGATTACAAAACTAGAAAGATAATATTTGCATTTCACCCATTGTACAGCGAAAATACGACGCGTCAAGAGCTAAGTGAACATAAATATTCACACGCGCAAAAATGTTTGCTAACATAACATTTTCGCGTTGCATTCGTGGCTGTATTCCCGGGTGAAGATACCTATATTTTCCAATGAGTGATAAAATTGGAAAAATATTTTTACAACGAACAACGGTAGGTTAGAATATATCACACTAGTCACTAAGTTGTAGTGTTAAAGCCTGCAGCAGCAAATGATGCAGCGACCGTAGATTCGATTCTCATTAATGACTCTACTTATTTCTGAGATAATACAAAAAAATATCTTTGTCCTATCCCTATAATTCTGCTTAGTTCACACATAAAAAGGCTGAGACAAAAGCTAAAACTAAGTGTACAACTAACATCCAATGGCCATTATGATACCCGATTGTGTGAGAAACGAAAGAATGGTTTATTCAACAGCAATAACAATGCAGGCGTTACTTAATTAGTGACACGAACAATAATGCTTACTGTTCAAATCATAAATAAGATAAGGATAATGTCACCTATTATACAGATTATTGTATTTCACAGACTTTAGGAATATTGAGAAATCTAAAATGAACGCAAAATCTTGGAAAGAAATGTAATAGCACTTGGATAAATAAAAAAATTGTAATAAATCAAAACTGTATCAACACAGTTTTTAATATACCATAGATTAACTCAGTAATAGAACACCATGGCTGAATCGCAGTGTCTGTGGAAAATCTTTTCTCATTTTTTTCTCTATATATAAGAAATAAAGAAAAGAAATAAAAATAGAGCAAAATGTTAAAGCATGAGTTCCAAATGAATGTAACTTACTCCGCATTTCGCTACAACTCGAGCTCCTCCTGTCACTTATTGTTCTGTTTGTCCGCAAACTTAATTTAATTAGTACCTTTTTTCTTTGACTGCGAAAGGACTTGCTAATTGTTTAAGTGCGGCAGGTAGCCCTCATACCAGGAGGGCATAATTTATTAGAGAGCCATTTCGACTTTTGATTATCGTCCATAACGGTGTTCCCACACGCAAATTATAAAAAAGAAAAATGTTACTAGTTTACGAAAAAATTGTATTTTAGTTGTTCAGAATTAAGTCTCAACGAAACTGGCAAGACGTTTGGCAAGGAGGCCTTGAGAGCGAGGCTAGTGTGACGAAACGGCCAACAATGGTTGCAGAAAAAATACTTTTGCGAATGGTACTGAATGTGCAGCAACAGGAAAATAGGTCGGCATCGGACATAGTCATTCAGGTGATGACTGATGATCTACTCCGTATTTCTGGAATACTAAGCAATAGTAGGCTCTACCTACATATTGACTATTCGTTTTTTGATTGCTATCAATTGGTAATCTACACTTGATTTGTCTCTCAACCAATGACTGGTCCCCAATGGCTATCTAAATTCGATGACATATCGCTTAATCTGTCAGAGCGATTGGTAAAAATGCAGATGTTCAACGACTGACGTATGCCCGACATTGGCAGAGTGTTTGGTGTGGCTGCTTACATATTCTCTATGAAATAAATTGTATGAATCATTTTGTGTACTATGCCCGAGAGAAACTCGGCGTGGGCGGGAAGCATAAATAAACACGGAGATCACTTAAGCCAGCATTGCTACCGGCCCCACAGAAACATCCTTTACGGAATAGTAATGCATACAGACGATTGGGAAATAAGAAGACATTGATATGAAACATTAACATCAAGATGGAACATCGTAACGTTTTTCGAACATGATGGCGTACAAAATAATACAAAGAAGTTATAAACAACGACGAAAAAAATCCGGAGGAAGTCAACGTTTTTAATAATAAATGATATGGCATTCATAATGAGTACAGCGATTCAGGGTTCTATTTTCCCGCCTTATTAAGCAAAAACTATTATTAGTATTAACAAAACGACTACTAGTCTATCGGCAAGAACAACAAAACCTTCAAATCGTTACATAATTTACTGGGGTCGGATCCTATAATGATAGTAAAACAAGGGCAAAACGATAATCTAACATTTACCTAAACAATAAAAACAAGAAACAAATCCCTTTGGCTCATGTCGTAGTTATCAATAAAAGTACGCTTGATGGTGTGCCAGTAAGAGTGTGAAGCTGTCAGAAACACAAATTTGAGGGAAACCACGGAAATCAATCGACTATGAGTTTCAGGGATAAGTTATAGGCACAGGGCCATATTATTAAGTTTACCAGTCACAACAATTAATGTGTTCATTGTGTTTTCACTTTCAAGATTAACCTAAGACTTTATAAGTCTTCAGGAACACTTTCTGAATGGTCGAAGTAATTTGACAAAGGCTGTGTGGGCCTTGTTTCATTCAAGGACTATTTTGTCTAGAAGTAATGCGAGCTCTTTTTTTCTTCGTAGATCATACAACCAAAAGGCCCGTCTACGCACGTTTGCCTCCGTGACCATGCGCGGACAACATAGCTTGTAAAGTAACGCGATAAAATACTTAAAAAATAGTTATTCGTAGCATTTACGACTGTAGCGACTCTAATACTTAAGTATGAATATATCTAATGACAGGAAACGTTAGATCCGTAAGTAACAAGTTTTATGGGGTTTTGTTTGCTACGGATTTTTATTATAATATATTACAGAGATACATAAATTGTAGAAATAATTTATAATTGCTATTGTTATTATACTAATTGCGAGATTCAAAGCATAGTTTATGGACTGCTCTTCATAAAAGGTGACCTCAGATGAACAATTTTACAATCTATACAAATAAATAAAATTAGAGTATCTGTTCGTAGTATCGAAATAACACCTTTTCATGAAATGCATGTGAAAGTACATACGGTACTTATAACAAAACCGCGGTTTTTTTTGTCTGACTGTCTGTCTGTATGTTTGTTCCGGGTAATCCGATTCCTGGACCGACTACAATTTTGACGGGATTTTAACTGGCAGATAGTTGATGTTATAAGCAGTAACTTAGGCTACTTTTATTTCAGAAAAACAAAAAAATAGGGTTCCACGTTAAACATTATTAACTTTTCGTAAACTATGCGAACCGAACGAACATTTTTTGTTAAACTTATTTTTTGTCATGTTAATTTCCACGCGGACGAAGTCGCGGGCACAGCTAGTGCTAACTAAATGAGGCTACTTTTTATTTTAGCATCTTCAACTCTTAGTTTATAATTTTATTTTGATCTTTGAGACCAATTTTACAACATCAATCACAAAACACTTCGCCATATCTAACACATCCATTTTGCCTGCTCTTTCTATTTCCGAGATTCTCATGTCCGCAAACCGGAAACTGTGCTCAATTTATAAATATAAAATATAGCATCAATATTTTCACATTTCGGGCTGAATCGCTATTCTTTTTATGCGTTTAAAAACATACGAATTTTAAAAGCGTTTTAAACTGGCAGCTGACTGTATCGATTGAAATATATCGTATTACCATTTTATTCGCTGACCCAAATTTCGGTGCGGCCGCAAACGAAAACTACGCAGGTCCGATGTGATTGGTTATTGATTTATTTCAGATATTGTTTCAACAAATGTATATCTACCTACATGTATCGCTGCATTGTTTAAATTATTGCCGTCGTTTAATAAGCATGATAGGAAATTAATTTGTTTGCACTTAACAAATATAATATAATCAATTAAAACCTTAAAAAGTTAACTGAAACGTTGGAAACAAGCCAAATAGATTACCAAACCTAACTTTGTCTGAATAGAAAACCATAATCTAGACAATTTGCGATAAAGGATAGATCTCTGACCAAACTTCTAAGTCCGAACTCTTGAAAACTGTTATATCTTTACCATTATATGCTGGAATGAACTTGAAACTTAGAAGAAAAGGTGAGCTCGCATGCTTAGCGCTAGCAGGCTCAATAAAAAAACTTTGCGATGGTTTGTGAAGTGAAATACTGCGCGATATTGATTCGCCCAGGTATTTCAACATTGTTTCAGCCGGCGGCGGCGTGTACACACAGTCCGTGTTTTATCCAATAAAACATTTTTGATCGTTACGACGGTTTAAATTTTTAGTTGCTTAAATAACAACGGCAATTTTAACATGCCCCATGCTCCTTTTGGGATGAATGAAAATACGCAATTAATTTTTGAACAGATTACTGTTTTCATTTGAAATAAAAAGAAAAACAAAGATACTTAAAATGTCGTCAAAACGTTAATCCCTAGTCGGAATAAATCTAACTTTTTAACGACAAACGTTTAAACATTTTAACTCTTAATGGGTCTCCGACCCGAAGAGTCCCTAAAGACGTAACTTATTTACTAACCAGGCTTGGATTAGGTTCTTTGAAGCATAAAAACGTTCCAAGTTTTCAACAGCCATTCGCTACGCACAATGTTAACTGTTACAGGAAAAACTGTAAATAAAAGTAGGACCATAACGAATATTTATTCTAAATTCTATTTTCCTCCATTCTGACCAATATCATTCTTATATTCCTTCAAGGTTAGTAAGTGTATAAACTATACTATTTTTGGAATACACCTGATTCTACCTAATCCAATTCCAAGAAAAGCTAGTGTCCTTTCATTTAAACCACCCTCTTTCCCCTGATCGTCAAATATACAAAGTTATCGTATACTAAAAATGGCGCAACGGCATTAGAAAAAAAAATCAAAGGCTTTCGTGACCCTAATCGGATTACTCCTAATTTGGTTCACCGTCACACTAATTCAGGTCTATTGTGTGCCAATCTACGTGACAATGCTTAAAGCACGACTGCTCCAAATTTGGCACAGCATACAATATCGTTCTAACTGTGACCAGTGGTAGGTAACCCACTATAACATGACAGCAGTAATGAGGCAGGGGGTACATGGGGGTTGCCTGCAGGGACAATGTAGAATTCTAAATATACCACCACTGTCACTAAATTCTGCCTTTAGGACTATGCATTCAGTAAAATTCTATTTTCATTTGCAAATATATTATACTAAATAACTTTGTGAAAATTTTATTAGAGATACTCGTTTTGTGACTCGTTTCGTGACCGGATAAAGTCAAAACTCTGAAGATAGACATAAAACCATCCAGAGAAAAGCCTAAAGATATTCTAGGTACAATAGGTTTTACAATGACACAAGGTTTACATTTAAGAAATTCACGTTTTCCAGATCGGTCCAAAGTCACGCATGCATTTAATATACCTAGAAATTGCGGCTTGCTAATTAATGATATTCGATAATTACTGGATTTGATGAAATAAGTTTAAAGATGCGAAACAAGTATATTTTTAATGCTTCAAACAATTATGTTCCGTATCGTCGACTACGAGGTACAAAAAAACTTTTTAACCTGTATCTTGCCTAACACATATTGTGACTAAGCATGGAAATCCCCAATTTTTTGTGACTTGCTTTTGATGTGGTCGTTTGTCAAGCCCCAGCGATTGCAGCGACGAATGTCACCCGAGTGACATCATCTGATGCAGAATTAACTGTTGAGGCATGAAATGTAATTTTTGCTACTGGAACATCCAAGTATCCTATTTGGCGTGGCGAAGACATCTTCTCCTATCACCTTCATCAACGACATTTCTTTAACTAAAGATGATGACGTAAATGTTACCAGAATACACACACCCACGAAGGCCACAGATTCAGCCTTCATTCTAATCACAAGAGTCATCAAATTATCCTCTTTTTAGCACCAACAGGTTCTCTAGTATAATATCAAACAAGTGTCACAACTACTTAGCAGTTAGCTCTACAAATGAATACTTCTGAGAATCGTGGAGTGTAAAAAAGCCCCGATTTATTGTTCAACAAATTAGAGGCTACTTACTATGGATAAATAATTATGAGGGATTACATAACACGAAACGGGACGTGAACGGGATCAGTGGGTGTGGTGAGACGTACCAACGATATGCCATATTGGTGACACATACATCTAAGGTCATAAAGATCAGTTATCAAGTGAATACTCTAAATAACAATTTTGATCTGATAGGGCCTTGGAATGTTATAAATTACCTTTATTGTCATAATCAGCTTATACATGCACTTCAGAATTAGCAGATCTAACCCTTTTACAATGCTTATTGGTATTAATTCATCGTTCGACTGGCTCATCGACCTGGCCACTCACGTTGAATTTATTAATTAATGAAATGAAAAGATACAAAAAACCTGGAACCGAACATGTGAACACACGTCTTTACTAGAAAACTGGTACAATCGTCAATTAATTAATAAACATAGGGGACACAGAGCAACTTTTTTCAATCAATATTATTTAATCGCGCCGCTACGCCGCGCCGATTGCTTTTAAATTGGTATCGAATTAGCATAGAGATTAAGCAATTTATGATACATTTATAAAAAAAAGTTCAGAGGTCGTGTCTGCACATGGATTTCTTGTTTATTGTTTTTTTTTGTATACCTAAATAGCGATATTACTTGATCTATTACGCTAGCTACCAAGTAATCAAATCAGTTTGATTACTTAGTAAGTAATCATAATTGATACGTCGAACGTAGATTATTACCTTCGTGTTTTTATCGTTGCCTCAACATCAACGTTACGTAGGCGTTTCGTGTACATTTGAAACGGTATTCAGTACTAATTTCGTCCTAATTTTCGCGCCTCGACCATAAATTCATAGTTTTAAGTGCTTCGCAAGTTCCGAATAGTCGCAATCTCCTGCCAAAATTTTGCAGTTAGCCCCTGTTCAATACGGCGACTAGATAAGTGCTAAGCAAATATCGTGCTGACTACACATTACCGCTGGAGGCGTGTCATGAGGCTCGCACACGCACGCCACGTCTCCAAGTGATGTGCGCCCGCGCAGGCGGGGCGGGGGACACGGTGGCGGTGAAGGGGGTGGGAGGCAGTGATCACAGCGTTTAGTGGGTAAGGTCACGGGTCAACAATAACGCCGAATGTTGAAGGGGCTCGTTACATCGGCGTCTATGGATAATTTAAAGGTTTGTGATGAATGTTGGTTCATACTTTTGAAATATGAGTTTGAGTTTAAAACACTGGCGCATGGTAAGTGAATTCTAATACGTAATTCGCAGATAATGTCTTAAAAATATTTTTCATATAATTTTTAATGTATTCTAACCATCTTTTTAAAACGTGGGATGAAATCTCGAGGGAAATTAGTATTTACGCCAGAATTGCAGGTTTTAAAACTCCCTGATGCTAGAAAAATAATTGCCAAATTTCCGACTGGCTTTCAGAAACTGTTCAAATTCTTTATGAATCTCATTCCTAAAATGCTGTAAGGGCAAAATACTGGCTTATTGTAGTAGCTCAGTAGTTTTAATATTAAACTGTTCTTTGTCATGCTGGTTTAAATATGAACATTACTAGATTATTAAGTTCAGCAGACGTACTGCGGCGTCCCACATGCTCAAAATGTATAAGCAACACAGTTCAATACTCAGCCAGATAAAAAGTAAAAGAAAATCGTAAGTCACTTTGATAAAAACGCCTTGTAATATTCAAGAAGCGAGGCGGATACGCTGACCCCTCCTAAAGCTGGTAAGACCTAAAAATTGAAATGAATTGTGAACAAAAAGCAAGTCACTCGAGCAATCCGCTCTTCCAACTAGTCGCAACAATAGATACGTTGTTGGATTCTTACAACTTAAAGCTCGTTTTAACTAGAAGGGAGCAAATGAAGGTGCATTAAAGTAAATTTTGCACATGAAGCAAAAAACTCAAGTATACACAAACATTGATTACTACTATATTGATTATATAACAGAGATAGGTATTAGGTATCGATTTTAGGTGCTTAATCTTTTTATCAAGAACCGCCTGAGCTTGTTCAGGAACGTGGGGAAATCCTCGTGGATACCCCTCGGGCTGGCAGGCGGGTTATGTCAGACTCCTTGCAACCTACCAACTAAAACTCCACGGCAGTTAGACTCCTGCATTCTGGTAAAATAACGCTTTCGCACTCATTAGCAACCTTTCTAAATCTAAATCTAATCTTTAAGAAAATACAGTCCGTTAACAGTGTATTTCGCATAGCTCCACCTTATATAGATATCAGATCAAATCGTGTGTAAGATCAGATTTTTGGATAACTGGGTAATTCTCCCGGAATTAATGAAAATACTGAATGTCTACATACATTCATACTAGTCTACCCTCCTTCGTAGAAGTTTTAAAATATCTAAATGCAGGCGCTGGCCATTCCGTTTCAAATGCACGATTTTTATTAGTCTATCCTTACCTGAATAAGTGTATTCAAATGATGCTTTACCCCAAGAATATCAAGTCCAAATTATTCAAAAATCCGGTCGGCAATGACTGTCCAAAAGAGCCGGGGCTGGGTCGTGACGTGTGTGGCTAGAGAGCACGACTCCGGCAGATGGCACACGCGCCGATAAGATACCAGCCCATGCCATGTACAGTACACCCGCCGTGCGTGGGACTCATATTACAATGCCTGTATGCGTAATTTGATTTTTCATATTGATCTTTTTGTGCTATTATGGTACTCTACGTACTCTGATGTACGGATATTGCTCATAAGCATCAAACTATTTAAAACTAGGTATAGATTCACCTAATTTTATTACCAACCCTTTTTTTTATAGATTCCCCTAAGAAGCAGATAAACCTAGGAAATTACATCCACGATCAAAAACAGCTTCTCAGCAACAGGTACAAACAAGAAAATAACAAACTTCTGGCATTATTATTAAGTAGCACTACGTTATAATAATATATTATTTAGCCCTTTTGACGTCCCACTCCTTTAAGAGGCTTTTTCGGCAGATGCCTTTTCGGAATCCTCAAAAACGCACACCAAAGCAGTGCCCATTACCAACGTAATCTGCCTGCATATAACTATCGCTACTGTCGACGAAAATGAATGCGTATTGCGTAGTGTACCAGCATTCATCTGAGTCAGTTGAGTCGAGGTGTGGAGGTCAAGATACAGGGTGCGATGACGTCGGAGCCTCCGGGTTATCGGGGTGCTTCGCAACCTGACCCCGAGAGATACGTGCTTGGACAAAGATTCTTTTAGTAAGTCCACTCTAGGGTTATTGTTGAAATAGGTTGGTCTTAGGTACTCCTAGTACTACACCTACCCCTAATACTACAGACTGGTGGCAATCCAAGTAAATGCAGATGACAGCTAATAAGGGAAACCTGTAGGTGCATGTATAGAGCTATAAACATTACACCCGCAAAGAGCAGTCAGTCCAAATTATGATGAGATGTTTTAAGTACACTTCAGAAAAGACAACAATCCAAGCCTTTGTCTATGACAAGCATTCTTTAATTGTCACTCGTTCTAATTTCAAATTATGACTTATGTTAACTGTTACTTTTACCCTTTGAATTAAATCAGACTATTGAGCTGTTCTCATCGTCTTTTTCTTATCTCCTGTGGCCCAATACCAACAAAGACTAAGTCACAAAATTATTTTGCAATCCTAATCATACCCAGAAATGTCTTTAGTGAGTGAATAAAACACATAAATAACCTAAGACGGAATTGCATACATGACAGGCGCTGGTAAACATGCAGTTCTTATAAGGTAGGTGGTCCAATCTATTCACAAATACATAAAGATTAAGCCAGCGTTAACCGCTGCGCCCACAACCCAACCCCGGTCTTAGCAGCACTATCAGTTATCTGAAGGCGACCTATAACCCGCGCACGCAGTGCGGTTAATTTCGTAACGTTGCTCCCTGCCAGGCGTATCGCGTGCTGAGCATAATAGAATTAATTCATAAATCATACTTCAGCAAGACGTATGAATGGTAACCGGCGCGGTCAACAGACGCTCAATGAGTTGACTTCAAACTGGTTGCTTAGACACACTTTGGTAAGGTGGGGCCATTAGGTCGAGTTACGAAGGCACCAATGACACCAATGCCGCTATTAAGTTTACGGAAAAAACTTTTATAATTATAACTTAGCAGAGGAAAACTATTTAAATCGTCATGCATCTATTCTACCGACTTCGCTGTTCGACAAGCAAAGCTATGACTAGCGTAGCGACTGATGGTGGAACGGGTAGCATACAAAACACGCAGGATAATTATGTTAGCCTGTAAAGTTGCCTCAATAATTTAGCCCAAAATGGAGTCATAAATTGGGGCGAGGGGCAACGTGACCACCGTAGTGGTTCTTTTCATTCCATACTATGCCTTCAATCTTTCGGCTGAAATTGTATACACACTGTACCTAATACAAAATCAGCCACCTAACGAGCAATCTGGCGACTAAATTAATAAACTGCAAATTCCGCGAGGTCTCCTAAAGCGTTCGGCAAATACTAGGATCGCTATCGTCGAGGCCCCGCGCGCTCTGCCGAAGGATTTTCTCCCGCCTCTAATCCGTCAGTGTCAAACCGGTGATGAATCGCCCCATTCGGCGTATTACATCGGTGAATATCCGTCGCGATACTAAATATAGGTGGTTATACATCAGATCGTTTTGTCTAACAATTCAGCTCGGCATATACTGCGGGGGTAATGGCTCGTAACATCGTATCAATAGTCGATACCTACCCTGTCCTAGCTAGTGTTTTAAAAAGAAAGAGGGACAATTTGTACTGGCAAATACTTTGAATATGAACACATGATGAATCAATCATATCGCTGATAGTCTGACGGCATAGAAAACTAGTATCAGGTTGAGCTAACCTCTAGGCTAAATGTTGCTGATCACACAGGGTGAATGAACCAGCCTCGTACTATTCCGAAACGAATCTTGAGTTCAGATTAGAATTTACCTTCTCAAATTTAGTCTTCTATTTGCAAGCTAGTCAGTAACTAAGTATGTAATGGTAGTTTTATAAACCAAGTATTAAAGGATAGATAATTGAAGATATTACGTTATAACAGTAGCACTACAGTACATAGTACAATAATTCGTCTTCTCTGAATTTTTACCTCATTCCGTGCCATGGTCCGTGAGGCACAGGGGCGAGTTGATTACTTTAATGACGTCACCCCAGTTTTCGGCGGGGCCAATAAGGTGCACCAGCTTACACAATAGTCGCTTCTTATATCGGGCACAGACTAAAAAACTGGCAGTACAGCGCACTTTCAAGGAACCGCAGAGGCCAAAAAAGGTCTCACTGACATTAATTAGCCTGTAGAACCGCATCAAAAGACAACCGGACTGCGAAAATTATATTTAATGATGTCACTGATAAGGTTTTAATTACGTAAACGACGAATGTGTGGGTGAAGTGAAGCTGGAGGTCATCAGTTCACCTTTGGGGTTGGCCGTCCCACATTCCTTTAATTATTTACCTATCTGTTATCACCCCAAACTAACGTTTTTATCTGGATGTAATAGGGATCCACTAGCCTATCGAGTAAAATAGGAACCATCTGGCATCCCATCCCTATGTATATATGGTTGTTTTTTTGCGCCACTGTTCCCAGTCCTACAAGACACGCATTCACGTAAAATTATCTACCCCGAGCAAACAGCTAAAAAAAACAAAAAGCATAGAAAGCGCATTTGACGGAACCATCCCCCTACGATACAGGAGTGCCCATTCGACGATAGCGATATAATAAGGCCAGGTGCACACCGCAGGTGCCTCCCTGGCCCCCTCACGCTTTGTCCGACTCAGCACTTGGGCCAGAGAAATTATTTTAATAGAATAATGACAGTTGATTACCTTGTTATGGTTAACCCATAGTTTTAATCTTTTATGACAAATACTTCGAACAAATGAAGCGTTTTTATAACAGCTTCGTGTTTTTATGACTTAATGCGCCTTCAGCTCACGTGTCTGGCAAACGGTTTGAAGGAAGATGTTGGGATGAGATTGACGTACGCTAACTACCTTAATCTGGCAAAAAGAGATATCCTAATGAATGGAAGCAGACGACAGCGGCTTTATGGGTACAGCCTGATCTAACGCCCTGTTTAGAGGTGGATTTGGTACCTATAGAAAAATCCTGTTAAATGATAGTGTATCTCATATTTACGCGTGGCTCTGAAGCTCATCAGGGATGAGATATCAAATGATAATTTGACATCATATTTTCCGTCAGCGGCATCGTTATCGGTGTCGTAGGCAGTGATAATTAGCCAGCATATTCAATCATAACTAGATGATTGCAAACACTGGGAAAGTGTCATTATGCTAGAAAAAGATATTATAAGGATAATGATTACCAATATTAGTAATATAACAAGGTATGCTCCGGACAGGAATGGTTAACATTCAAGCTGCTTGTTGTTTAATGACAAATAAACTGTGCAAAATCTATGTTTACCTCATGAATACTATTCATACCATCAAAACAAAGCCCCCTTTCGTGTTGACACAAGGTATACTTAACTATGCGTGCATTGCTAATTTCATAGGGCCCCTAGTGTCAATGACACACCACCAATATTCTCAGTAAGTGGTTAATTGGCACTTATTTAAATGTGGTCATATTTAGGTACCTAGGTATGTATTTTGCAAGGTGATAAAAAAGCTTAGGCAATCATATTTTTGCGTCAGTATTTTAATTGGATATAGAGTATTTAAAGATTAATCGTGTGAGTTGTGACAGTGGCAGCCCTGGAACACTAAAATTTACCAAGGTAAAAGGTCACAGGCTAAAGGTAAGATGCCCACAGACAAAAGATACCTCTGTATTACACAGTCTAAAACAAAAGTTTGTGTGATCAGTATGTCTGATTCAAGACAGCAAACAAAGCATACCTACATACGAACATAGAACCTCCTCCTTTTTTGGAAGTTGGTTAAAAAAGGGTGGGCTGTTGAAATATACTTCTATGGGACCCAGATAATAGAAACCTATATCCTATGTGTATTAGAGGTATTCAGTTACAAGATCAAACTGCGGTACATTTCAATGCAAACACACAGATGGACCAATCCATTGGCTTTGTTTACACAACATTCACAGAAACGAAACAGACTTGCTCCATACCTGCTTCTAGCAAAGACAAACATGTTGATTTTATTGTTGTACCAAAATTATGTGGAAGGAAAATATAAATTGTAAGAATTACCTTACCAATCTTAATTAAAAAAAAAACATGTTTACTCCTATATCTTATGGCAGAGAGGGATAGATCTAAAGTCTATAAAAGGATTAAGACACACTGACTCCTTATTTTGTACTACAACCATCTATAGAGCTTAAGATGAACAAAGACAGGGCAGGTTTCCGGACAGAGTTATTCGAAAAAGAAATTTATTTAGGAGTATTCCATGTAAAATGAAGTGCTTTCTACGCAAGTCACTCCTAGGTAATATTATGCACTTTCTATTCATTGGTTCAGCTTATAAACTAGGGTCCACCCATATCCTTTGATCCACTTTGTGTCCAGAGGAATTTGATCAATAATGCGACTTTTGACAAGCAAATTGTAGGTACCTAATAAAAATGGGTAAATAGTAAAGTGCCTACCATGTTAGAGAAGTATAATAAATAAGACATTATAATGTGTGATTAAAGTTAGCTTGGTAAACATACCTATATGATTTTGGGGGACAAATAATTTGCATGCTTGCCTGCCTTTCAAATAAAGCTAATTTAAGTAGGTATAAAAACAAGATTAGGTAATGACTACAATAATGTTTTATAGTTGCAAAGCTTATTTTAATAATGCTACATCATAAATCAAACCGCAATAAATATTCATGAAATATGATGCATCTTGGATTCTAAGCTAGTATTACGACAAAAGAAAACAATTTGTTTTGCAAGTATGTACCTACACAGGCAACTTGAGCTAGGTACCTACGTACCTACGTACTTACCCACATGTAAATACATCACTTGAGATAACATTCGTACGATAGGTAGGTACTCAAACGAATCAAACGGCATTAACATCGGATGTTTCATCACTAAAACATCTGTTATCCTACGTAAAACATAAATGTGTTCATCGTTTTCCAACGGTACTAACCGTGTTATGGACAAAAACGAGGCGATAGGAGCGTGAGAATTGAACAGCTGTCTGTAGGGCTGACGGACCGGCGAACCGGCGCCCCGACTCAGCCACGCCACCGAAATCCCTATATAGGCAAATAGGTTACAACACAAACGAAATTTTTCAACCCCAAATTGCAACCACATTTCGTAATAAAATATTATAATATAATTTTTAACTCACGTGAAACCACAGATATCATCCAACAACAAGCGTCATAGCGATCCAAGAACTAGTATCACTGAATTAAATCACAATTCAACAAGGAACATTTTGTACCATCCAACAGAAGATTACACAAACTACTTTATAAACTATGATAACTCATATTATATTGCACAAAAACATTCTCCTGGCACTAACACAAAACAATGATAATATTTATAACGTTATTATCACAAATATAAACGAAATATCACAAACGGATATCACTTTTCTACATGTCCTTGCGTTCACATAAATTGGCAGCCATCTTGCGTTCGTACGAACAGGGATGAATGTTACCACTGCAAGTAAGTGGATTTCACCATGTTATTTTTTTAATTAAAAAATATATCGTGTGATAGCAAAATTTTTAATTTTTCAACAATTACTAATTTGGATGAAAATTATGAACAGCAAATTATTTATAAAATGCATTACATGCATTTTGGAGATCTTGAATAATGAGAAGATAAGATATAAGACGTCGATTGACGTAGAAAATACATTTTCTAAATTATTTCCATTTATTATGGTATTTTAAGAGCGTTGTTATGTTAACGTGTTATTTGACTTACTTACATATTTAATTTCATGGTACTTTTCAGAAATGAAAGTATTTATAGTTGATAGAATTTTAACTTGTTTTTATTGTTACAATAATAAGCTTTTATTGCATCAATCGTAATAATATGGAAATTATAAAAAAAAGTTATTCATATTAGTCTACTAAAGATATTACTCGATATCATGTAAATTTCCTTTAAATGGCAACACAACATTATCATAGCCAATTGATTTATTTTTTTACCTTGGGCATGGAATAACCTATACAGCCAGTAACTGCATTAATAAACCAGAAAGGTGATAAAGTTTTAATTAGGACAAATTTTATTGTAACCAACAACTCACTCAAGAAACGCGAATCCAATGCTTGGCGGTCCGTTTGTTTAAATTTCAGCCCATTGCAAATCAACACACACCCGTAATTTTTTTTCTGTGGGGAAACCCTCATGGATACCCGCACGCCCCGGGGGAAGCGTGCGGGTTATGCCGGACTCCTACCGGCTAAAACCCCACAGTGGACTTACTCCCGCCTTGCGACAGGGCCACAGGCAAGCTCTCGCACACATCCGTGACCCTTTCGGTGGTTGCCCGCGCGAAGGGACACCTACTCCTCATGGTGGCGTGGGCCACACCACGCCGCCGTCCTCCTCGGGGTTGTTTGACTGACACGCAGGGCCCCTCGCTCTTTGTGTCCACAACCCCAAAGGTTCTCCGCCAGCTGGAGTTGCTAAGGGCATTGCTTCGTGCGTAGCATTGACTACTGCAATTGACTCGTCCTTGAGAGCGTTGAAATTCACAGGCGACAGCCACCCGTGCTGTAACCTGCACGCCCATTTTATGGCGGCATTAAATCGGCTGCCGCCCGTCTCCTCTGTCCGTGCCTCCTGCGTCGATTTGGATGCGCCAGGGAATCACTCTCCCTGGCCCGCTCCAGCGACTCCTTCCTAGACATTACTTGCTCGCTGAAGGCGATCATTGCCACCCACGCTCATTCTTTTCCAACCATGGCTCTCGCAATAGTCGGCAAGGACAAGCCCCTCCCCACTGTTGCGGTAAGCTCGATGCGCTCCTACGCTTACGCTGGACAGACCTCAAGGGTGTGCTGTGCCATGTCTACGTCGCATCCGCACTCATGACACGACTGATTCGCCTCCATTCCAGCCGGAAAAAATAGCCATTTTATGCAGATACTTGTCGAAGCAGCCATGTCCTGACAAGATCTGCACAAGCCGGAAGGTAAGCGTTCCCTGCTTACGGTGTACCCACTCCTTGAGGATTGGGCGCACTGCCTCTATCGTTGAGTGGCCGGCACTCGGCTCCGCAAGTCGCTAAGAGCCATCTGCTAAGAGCAACTTCGTCATCACATTAGGTCTAACCGTATTACCGTAATACTACATAAATTTAACCGCGGCTATGGATGTAGGCACCTAATACACAAGCTACCTACTTATCTGAAAGAATCCAAAACATTGCGAATATTCGATCGAGTCGCATGCGCCTTGTATAAAAGCCACATCAAATCATTCTAGCCCATAGCGCTGCTCTACCGGAGCGCCAGGCTTTTACATTAACAAAGCATCGTTTCTCGTTTCTCGTCAGAGGTGTTCTCGTTCTTCGTTATTTATTAGTTAGTCTTTGGTTCTGTGTTTATTATCTGTGTAAACTACTAACTACACTAAAATTAAGTACTTAGGATGGTAAATTAAAATAAAACAAGCTCATTCGAGGTTTAGTAAATCTTTACTTACTTTTTATCAAGTTAAAATAACTTAGAGACCACAGGTCTTACAATTTTAAAACTTAAATTAACTGAATCCTTAACTTTTACGATACAGAAAACATTGTTTTCAAAAGAACTAAAGATGGTTAAAGGCAAATTTAAAGATAATCAAGAAAAAATGCAGTTTTCCAAATTTACGTTTCAAAAGAATTTAAAATTATCACTTATTAACCTAGTTCGCCTTCTAAAACGAAGGATATTTATTTATTTAATTTCTTACATAGGTTTTTACCTACTATTACACTTCTGTTATAAACTTAGATTTAGCCAATTAACATATTGATGATTAAAATCTAAGATAAATAAGTACTGATGTTACTTAACCCAATGACAGTACATTCCTGGTTATAAAAATGCGCTTCCGAGTCAAAAAATAATGACTAGACATTCACACACACACGTTATTGTTTTCAGAGGCCACTTGGCTGATTCATTATCAATACCACAATCATAAAATAAACAACCAGAAACCAACGCTGGTGCCGCCATCCGCACTTTTATAATCCGAACCAATTTCTGATCCTGTCCACAAAATGGCGGAACATTTTGTTTTAAATCGAGCGTCAAACACCCCTCCTCGTCTCGGGGAGTGGGTCGCGTTCGCGTCGTCTTGTATCCGTTGGTCAGCGCTCGAGGTGGGCTCATTTCACTATAAGACCGGGACTCTTCTGGCACTCCACTGGGAGGAAGATGTGCATCAGTTTTTCTATTTCGCCACGGCACAGTGGGCAGCGGCTGCATCTGTAACAATTGAGAACATAATTATTATTAGTTCAAATCTTTATTGTAATTTCAACTATTATCTCGCCGAAAAAAATACACGAATATTTATGTGAATGTTTCGTCCATGTTTACGTGTTTTTATTTTGTTGATTGTAGGTGTTATTCTGTGTAAATATGTGTACTATCCTACTAATATTATAAATGCGAAAGTTTGTGAGTGTGGATGGATGTATGTATGTATGTATGTATGTATGTATGTATGTATGTTTGTTTGTTACTCCTTCACGCAAAAACTACTGAACGGATTTTGATGAAATTTGGAACACAGATAGATTATAACCGGGATTAACACATAGGATACTTTTTATCCCGTTAATCCCGAAATTTTCGTTAAGTTAAATACTACGCGCACGAAGTCGTGGGCAGCAACTAGTGTATAAATAATATAGACGTAGAGAAAAATCATCAAATAATAGTGTAGTGTTTGGGATTTTAATGTGCAAGCGATATTTAGCGCCGCCGCGCCGGTCAATACCGCGCGGTTCAGCGCTGTTCAAGCGCTGGTCAAGCTGCTTTCTAGCAGCCTGGAATGCGTGTTTGCTAGGAATTGGCCTGCCTATGGCCTAGCCTGCGTATGGTAGCCATTTTGTTATTGGAAAGAGCGGTTAATTTGAATGAAGTACGGTTTCTGCAGGGTAGGTAGTACCTTTTATAATTCACAATCGTTGGAAAGTTTCAGTGCGTCAAGGATGGAAACTGTCATTTCCGACATTGGAAACTTTCCGTCCATTGTGAATGGCCTCCCAAGACGGTTGGACGTACAGTGATTGTCATAATGTCCAGTCTTGGTGCAGTGGTGCAGTGGTACAGTGGTGCAGGTGTGTGCGTGTGTGTGTGAGGATGCATTACCTGGGCGCGCACAGCTCGCAGCAGACGACGTGCCGGCACGGCAGGAACAGCGTGTCCATGGCGCTGTCCATGCACACGCGGCAAGCTAGCGGGTCCCCGCCCCCCCCGCCGCCGCCCCTGCCACCACTGCACGAGCGGCTCCGGGACTCCTGCAGGACAACACAAATAGTATAACATTAGTAATTATTGCAATTAACACACCCTGGAGATAGATATAGAACAGCTGCTGCTTGCTTCCATCTCATTTCTTTTTACAAAGTTCCTAGGTACTATCTTCTACCTACTTAAGTAACTTTTTACAACTGCCAATAGTTCACACCGAGAGCCAGTGTGGGCTACTCGTTATCTCCAGTCTTGTCAACCTGCACATTGAGTCAGCTCGGCCGAGCAATCGCTAGCACGAGCGTGGGGCCCCTTCGTCTTTCTGGCTTAGATGTTATCTATCTATCTGACTGAAGTGATCAGATGTTTTCTCTGACTGTAGAGTGTAGCGGTAGAATGCATGCGTACCTCGTGGTCCGTCCCCGAGCGGGAGGTGCGGCGCGGCTGGGGCGGGTGGGGCGGCTGGCGCGGCGCGTGCGGCGCGTGCGGCGGCTCGGCGGCGGCGCGCGCGTGGCGGGCGCGGCGCGCGCGGTCGTGCACCTCGCGGCACGTGCGCCGGATGTCGAACACGTAGCGCCGCCCCAGCGTCGTCGAGTCGTTGAATATCGACGCGATGGTGCCCTAAGGACCAACATAGGTACCATTGATTAGCGATTGCCCGTGTGAAAATAATTTTTTTTGTTGTTGCGAATAAACGTACGAAACGTAAACGAAACACAAAGTAAGTAGGTAGGTATTTCATTGACTCAGAAGCCGAGACGTTGCATTTAAATAAACCTACCTACTAAGTCTACGGACTGATAGGTGCATGCAAATACTGAATGCAAATACACAATACTCCTTCGCATGGAAGTGGGTATGTAATAGGTAATACTATACCTACCTATTAATGAATTCCGTGGCACTCCGCGACTCTTATTTTTTGTGCGCATTACTTTCCGACCGTGGAAGCAATGAGATCACCGTGTGCAAAACTTTGTTATTCGATCTCCAAACGGCATTATAAATTTCAAACTAGGTAGGTAGGTGTCTACCACTTCTCGAACATTAATCATCAGTAATAGGTAAAAGCCGGTAACTAGGGTCTTCAACGGCCCCAATACAGGGTCACCGCGGCCGACGCTCATTGCATATGGAACAGAACAAAGTCCGCTAACTTGTCCTCCTACGAGGTTTCATATTGTCATTGACTATTAACAACAACTAAATACGAGTAGTTAGTAAATATTGTAGTCCACATACCTTCAAATCCCTGATGAACTGCTCGGTGACATCGGTCCGGACAGTCTCGCAGCAGTAGAAGGCGTGCTTCTCGGTGACGGCCCGGTACAGGGCGGCGGCCTGGCCCGACGTGGCCATCTTCACGTGGAGCGTCGCCTCGTTGCCCTCCCCCGTGACGTACGACATCTGGAAGTTGCGGCGGAACGGCTGCGCGCGGTGGATCGCTGTGTAGGGGATGCTGGAATTGAGAGACAGGGATAGTTAGTTTCAGACTCATCCAATCAGAATTCAATCGAATATCAGTGTCTCGTTAGCCGTGTGAATGACCGCTGACTACGATTTTAGTTAGTTCTTGTCTACCTAATTTAGGTATCCGAATCATATTCGAATCTTTTGTTGTGTAAGCTCTCTCGGGAGGAGTTTATCTACCTACATAAGGAAATTAAGGTCACAAGCACAACAGAAAGAGAATATAAAAATTACGTACGTATTCGTAAGAACAATTATAAGACAGATATACCTACTATACAGGTCAAGTTATAAAGAAAACAGCACAGAGATGATAAAACAAATGACTCTACCTACACACGACGATATCATGGTTAACGAGAAATTTCTCTCAAAAACAAACGGAGACTGTATCTTATCATTTGCAAATGTATAACGTACAGAACAATAGCACAAATATTTGTTATAAGATAAAACGACTGAGACAAAGACTGATCTTGATATTGTACGAAAATATAATTTGGCAGTATAGGTATAATAACCAAACCAAGTAATCATAAACGTATCTATAAACTATCCTTTTCATCTCCGCAAGAATCCTAGAATGTTATTCGCCATATGTTAACATGACTAATACAATGTCAAAGTCCCTTTTTGTAATAAATACGTGTTAACTATTCATTATACTTACCTATTACCATAAAAGGCGTGGTTTCAGTTGAAACATAATCGAAAACAGCCATTTATTAAAATGAAGGAATAGTTTGTTAATAGTTCCTGTTTAAAATAAACTCCAACAGACAGCAAATACGTATGTTGTTTTCGTACGGTATGTACGATTGTATATTTTCAAAACTATAATAATCAGCTGTTATCATATCAAAATGTACCAACCTTTGTTTCTCAACGCCAATATCCTGATCTCCATTGCAAGCAGGCCGGTACACCACTATTCCATGAGGGCTGACTCCAACACAGGTGCTCAGTCTGCATCCACAGCCACCGCCACTCTGTCCTGACGTCAGACACCCGACAGTCGCACCGCCGTCAATCTCTTGCTCATCCCTCGCTCTCGGCTCCTCGACTTGCTGTCTATGGTACAGTAGATGGCTGTATAAGTTATGAGCGTTATTGCTCTGTGTCACAGGCTTACAGAAAAACAACTCTTCGCCAAAAGACTCCAGCTTGGATATTTCTTTCAAGAGCCTGTATTCCGCCTGCGAAGCGCGCATCCCCGCTATCTCACAATGATACTCAATAATTTTGTCAACATGGTCTTCTGGTTTCTCTCCCTGAGGTCCTATTTTATCACACTCCTCATAGACTTGTGTCGGAGGTAGGTCTGGGTCGCAATCGCCAGTCTCGGCTTGAGCTATGTAAGCGATTATCCGCCTCGCGACTTCTTGGTCTGCTACGACCAGTCTGCCTTCGGTGAGGTCGAGTTTCGCGTGCAAGTAGAACTGGTGGCGGGTGGGTTCGTTGATGAGGAGGTGGGGTGGGACCCAGAACTTGACGCGCAGATCGAGGCGCCCGCCGGGGATGCGGTGGGGGTCGAGGGGGTTCCGCAGGTTGAGCCACCTGCCGGGGCCGGATATCGGGGACACGCGGAGGCCGAAGTAGTCCGCTTCGGCGCCGATCTCCAATTTTTCGCATACCTGCAACCAAGGAAACCGAAATTAGTAACTTATTCGAATATGCAAAACTTTTTGCCGATAAGTTTACACCATTATTCTTGTTAAATTATCTAGGACAGGATTTCTCAAATCAGACCTGCTACTTTCAAAACTTCAAGTTAATCACATAATCATAGGTTCAGAGTAATAAATAATAGCTCCAAGCGTACATTCATTTAGTAACAGCCAAATGTTATGGAGGTGAAAGTTGTGCAAATTAAAAAACCTATTATAAGCCATCTGTAATGATGTCTGCCTGCTTTTTACAATGCTCGCAGGATCAATAGGTAGGTATTAAACTTATTTTACTCATTGCAACAGTTTTTTGCAGTCTGTCTGCATTCTTGGTATTAACTCTACTTAAAGGGTATATATTAATACTGTGTTCGACAAGTCAGTAAATAGTATAAGTATTTGGTCCATCAATACGGTACATTGATGCACTAGCTTATATTGGAATGAAATAACATTTAATTCCAAACCCACTATGCTATAAAAATTAATGATTAAAATTGTAGCATCTGGACAAACAATAATAAGGAATTTATACCTATTATGTTACGTCGAACTTTGCATATAAACTACGTTAGTAGGTCGGTAAGGTAGCAGTATAACTGCGCATTAGTATCGGTGTGAACAATAACGAATAGCGAACGGCATCGCGTATGTATGTAGACATTTACCTCTACTAAACCTGAATATGTGTAAGTGCCTTGTACTAATTTAATGGGAATCTAGTTAATGAAGATAAGAGTCTTATTACAGCAC
Organism: Notodonta dromedarius; assembly: GCA_905147325.1. Classification (NCBI taxonomy): domain Eukaryota; kingdom Metazoa; phylum Arthropoda; class Insecta; order Lepidoptera; family Notodontidae; genus Notodonta; species Notodonta dromedarius. The sequence goes on along the minus strand of LR990183.1, from coordinate 384,434 downwards.
TTACAAATTATCTGAAATCAATAAATAAGACATTTTATGTGAGTTTGATTAAAAACTGTAATGGCAGTTATAGTAGATGCAATGACATTAACTACTTACTATAACTAGCATTGGAGCAAATAAATAGATAAGTAGGTACTAGATATTCGATCTGAATAGAATGAGCCAGCTAAAGAATGAATACCTACATTTAATTATTATTGTAGTCCACCTGTAGGTATTGTTATTGAAATATTATCTCACACATTCAGTGGCGTAGTTTATTATGTCTGTTACATAATACCTACCTATAGGGACATTGTTTATGTTTGAGCTTGATAGATACCTGATAGGTACCTACTTGATTTACTAAGATTCCGATAAAACTATGCATGTAAGTACAGGAAAACATGTTGTGAATTTGTGATTACAATAATCAAAGTTCAAGGTCCACTAAAGTACTTACTTTAAATTTGAAAAGAGTTTCACAAGAACATAACTAGACATGTCGTAGCCTATTGTTACACTTGTAAAATTGTCTCTAGAGAATAGGAAAGACAGGCAGGTGAAAATTAATTTTAGTGACCAATTCCAATATGAAGAATAACTAGATACCTACCTAATTAAAATAAATGTAGAAAGTAAATGAATATTCGGTGAATACTAAATTATTAAAATCATTTTACATTCGATAGTTCTAATGTGCCTATGATGAAATGAGGTAAGAGTCAAATAAGTAAATGCCTAAGTAAGTACAAACTACAAACTATCCATATAAGTAGTATTTTTTCTCATCCATACATTAGATCCCAGTGTAAATAAATCTACTTGATGTAATTGAATCTGTAAGCTCATTCATTGACACCTCAGCGCGTGTATCACGTTGTCGACTCCTGCGTCTGCGCACGGCGCGGGCGCGGCGCGCGGCGCGGCGCGGCGCGGCGCGGTGTAGTAAACATTTTCGTCATCCGAGCCGCTGGTTGTTAGCTGATAACATCATTATTGCGAATGTTTTTAATCCTTGTTTGTTTATCCATTTGCTGTTCCGTTTTAAACAAATTATCGGATATGTTGTTTATCAATTATATTATACCTATTATCTAGGTATGTTGTTATTTTCAAGGAGCGTATAACATCGACCAAGGGCATACCAGCCGAGTTAACACGAATAGATAGTTAAATGCTAGTTAACCTAAACTAGCATTTGTTCGTGGACCATGCGGATGAAGTCCCATACTTAGTTACCAAGAATAAAAAGTATGTAGTATATTTATTATACTTACCTAGGTATTATTCCTGAGCATACCTACCTCCTGTACACAAAGATCGTTTTTGTAAGACTTCTACATAAGGCCAGGTTACATTGAAACCCTATCAGATTTATGAAAGTAGGTAGGAATTAGCTACATAATAGGTACTACCTTTAGCACATAATTTAAGTATATGTCAGAACACTTCGAGAGTTGTGGCTATGGGCTATTATTTTTTTTAAATAATAAAGAACTTTCAGTTACCATACCGTTTCTTGGAAAGCTGTAAAAAGCAATTTATGTAATGTAAGTAGATACCGTTCCGAGAAGTGAACAGAAGCCGTCAGAGGGATACGGGAAATTGCCCAACTTGTCCTCCATCCTCGCTGCTTCACTGGTTGAGGAACGGGTTCCAAAAATTCAATTTCTTTATGGATGTCATGTGTCGTAGGTAGGAGAACCAATATTTATACATATTTTTCTTGATTTTGCTGAACTCCACCCGAGTACCAACCTACCAGAATATCGTTTATTATCGTTTTTATTCAACTATGGGTAGTTTCATAACCAGTTTGCACCTCTGAGATGTTCAGATTGCATGAGCGAATCTCACCTTTAATACATCTACTTGAGGAAAAACATCGTGAGGAAACCTACAAGTCTTTGGAAATACTGGTGAAGTTCGCCCACCCGGCAACATGGTAGGCAGTACTTACACTCTACCTATCCCTTCGGGGAATTCAGATGTGGTGGTGTTATACTTATTATTTATCTATTCTTTATGTTTTTGTTTCGTTTAAGTTTAGTTTTGAAGACCTAACAAACATACAACACTTTGTAATGCCATTTTGCAAGAATTAAACCAACTTCAAATACCTAGGTATCAACATTTTTTTTTGCTGACTAGACATAGACGTAGGCACTCGTAGATATTTGATATTCCGCCGGACATTAGTCTGCAATTTACGTTAAACGATCGCCAATGTATTTTTTTTATTTACAAAAGTTTTTGCCACCTTCGTGACAAAGCTTGGAATAATACTCAATAAGTAGCTTAGAACTAAATAAGTTGGCATTAACGCTCGTTGACATCAATGTAATTAGTAGTTTGGTTAAACTTCAGGATTTATCATTTCCGTCCATTTAAAAATTAATCGACCACTATGTAAAAGTCAGAGTTTTTTAAAGATCATTGACCTCACAACATGATAACGTAGTAAGTCCCCATTCTTTAATTCCTTACAGTACAAGGGAAAATAGCCTATATTGTTAAGGCTATAATGTTTATTTTGCAAGGTGCAGAGCTCAAATCTGGTTATAGGTAGGTAATTAACCGATAAAAAAGTTTACAGACAATTTCCGTTACACACTTGTGATTAATCAAGTTCTTTAAGTAGGGATTCACCACTCAACTTTCCATCAGATAAAGGGCTCACATTGTATCTATTTTTGTTTAAAAAAATAAGATGTTGACTGATTGAACAGGAGCACAGAATAACCAAGCGTCACAAACAGGCTCAAAATGAATAAATAACAACAGATCAAATATTTCGGAAACTGTAGTCCCAAAATCATGCTAATTAATTAAAATAGTTTTAATAAAGAATGCTCAACATTGCGTGTCGACCAAATGAAGGGCAGATATGACAAAAGAAACGCGGTCAACAAGGCAAGAAACCGCTAAATCTCAATATCACGATCTAAAGGTCATCATCCACGATGATTTGAAAGGGCACCCTCAGGTAGGTTCGCAAACATATTCTCAGGTACACCTAAGCCAATGAAAACACCTTATTTGGACGCTTCAATAGCTTTGTCAACGATCTGATCAACACGTCCCCTTTGCAGTCGAAAGTTTGAATATTCTAGCCACAAAGTTATCTGTGCTGGTTGCCAAAATTAAAACTAACTCTAATGCTTACCCAATATGTGGCAGTTTTAATCGACAGTAGCGACGTTGACAGTTGACAGTTTGTGGTATAGCCTCTCTAACTAACCTAGCGTATACGTTGAGCGACGCGACCGATCGTGCGCGGTACACGCGGCCTGCGCGTGATTCGCCCGAGCATCAGAAAGAGACAGCAAGAAAACATCTGGGTTGCTGCGGGCCGTTTTCTGATTTAATGTTTATACATTTCTATTTTGGTTTCACTACCTTCTGCCAAGATACTTACTTATAAAGGATTCTGATTTTTGCAACAGACAACTGGACCATTTTGGAACATAAATATAATAAGCCCGCCTAGTTTCTTGCCGGATTATCTCAGTCGAGGTCGCATTCCGATCCGGTTGTAGATTTAAGAAAAAAAAATATTTTTGAGTGTTATTTGTAAGTGCATTTGTAGGCCTAAACAAAACAAACGCTTTGACTTTGACTTTGTGATACTTACCTAAGTATATTAATAGGTATTGTTCAGTCATACATACCTTCTAAATGATAGATGCACATAATTCTAGGTAAGTCATAAATCTATTTCAAGCACTAAAACGTTTTGTTGTCCTAGGTCGTGATAATGAAATAGTACACTCGTATTGTGTCTGGAACGATCCTAATTTCAATTGTTTACATTATCTAAACAATTCTATCGCAGTTTAGTTTTAATGTGCAATATAATACCTTCCTTATAAGCTGGTCCGTAATACGGATAAGGAAGTCTTTGGAGGTCGTGACAGTGCGCTTACAACCTGTGGTAAGCTACATGAAATGTATACTCGTATTATAAACCTAAGGTTTAAAACTCCTCCATGGGCATGGGGTCTGGAGTAAACAACTGCTTCTTTATCCTTCCTGGAATTCATAAAATTCCCATCTGCTTTTCATTAGAGATGTGGATCATGAAAATTATGAATTATCTTTTCAGACACTTAAGATAAACGCTATTAAAATTTTAATTAAGTAAGTAAGTAATCATGTTTGGGATCTGTTCCAAGTGAACTTTCCAATATATTTTAGACTTGAAGTTGGTGATGGAGCATTACATAATGATCTCGCTGGTAGGTATAGAACAAGGTCTGGCAAATGATCTGAGAAGTCAAACGTCAAACGACGACCAAATTAAATTCTGTCTCCACTGTCTTTCGTAAGCGATTCATAATTACTTTTGTCATTAGAATTGACTTAGCTACTATCATTATGTCGCACCAACATTATTATGTTTCGTTCGACTGGAATTGATATCTCAATTCGATGGCGAACGATCAACGTTTGATTCTCGTCTTTGTCTCTGAGTTGGCAACCGGCTTCCTTTAATGGAGTCACTAGTAGGTGCAATGCCCTTTGAAGAGATCTGGCCAGTTGCGATCTCAATAAACTCTGCCTCGAGTCTGCCAACATACAATTGTTGAGTACCTACCTACCTATTTGAAGAATTCTGTACTCTTCGAAGGGGCATACATGTATGGGCATACATCGAATACTGGTTTAGGCCGTAATATGGCCGATGGTAGACATCAAAGTTATCCACACACGATCATGATGTAAAAACATGACTAGCAAAATGAGAAACAATGGAAACGAACTATCTATATAATCAAGGGACTTTCGGCTCCAGTAATCGTAAATGCTATTTTAGACGACGACACTAAGTATATTGACAGATAAGAATATTCTAACATCCTGAAGAAAAAATAAACATAATTTAAAAGCCCCAAAATGGCGCCAGCGGTACTAAAAGCACTAAATAACGTTGCAAACCTGATGCCATTCACCTGCTTCCTTACTAAATGACTTTAGCTGACATTGAATCCTACTAATATTATAAATGCGAAAGTTTGTGAGTGTGGATGTATGTATGTATGTATGTTTGTTTCTCCTTCACGCAAAAACTACTGAACGGATTTGGATGAAATTTGGAAAACAGATAGATTATAACCGGGATTAACATATAGGATACTTTTTAACCCAATAATCCAATACTACGCGGATGAAGTTGCGGGGCACAGCTAGTCTTACATAAAACTTAAAAACACAGATGGTTATAATTATTAAAACTTAAAAACACAGATGGTTAGTTACGGTTAATTGTTTTATTTGTATGAGCTTTGACTAGACTTTTGTCTACGATTACCAAAAATGAAAAATTGCCTCATTATTAACCTAGGTTTCTAAAAGTACAGATATTGATCAAAAGGAAAATCCTTTTGTAACACTTTACCTTCACAAGCTGTTATTATGAAATCAATCACTCCCTTTGTCTGTCACATCAAAGGGTGTCCTGGCGACTTCTTCCCGAGTGCAGACCAGTTTTATATTGACAACCAGTTCCCCGGGAGCATTGTGGTCGGGTCGATGGCCGTCCGAGGATAGCTCGCACGTGCCTCGCCTCGGAAAGTTCAGAAACCACTCCTCGCGGAAGACGGTCGAGTTTCACTTATAATTTTTGTAATTTTTGACAATTATAGTCTTTCATAAATGGGTTTATAGTGATTCTCCCTAGTCACTTCCTAGTCTGTGATAAAACGCATTAAATTTGTAACTTGTCATATTTCATAATTTTATAAATAGTTTGTAATTTAAGTACTTACCTAAATAATACCTAGTCATTCACTTTTTAAGCAAGTAAGTACTAGCTATATTATCTTCAGCTAAGATGTAATTTGTACCCATACAATTATTAATGGCAAATACAAAACATTTACACAAAAATATACTTACCGCGACATTAAGATTTTTATTTTATAAGTAAGTACTTAAGTTTATTCAAATAACCTAATGCATTATGCTTAATATTATTATAAACATTTGCATTTTATAATGCTTAAAAATGAAGTAAATCTATGTATGTACCTATAAGTACGCATTGAATATTATATCGACTCGAACAGTATCTCATAACTCTTCATTAGGTGCCAACCTACCTACCTAAGTGATAATAATAAATCGCCAACAGGTTATGGTAAACAAACAACAGTTAATGGTTTTAAAATATCAACAAATACACAAAACAGAGAAGGTTTATCTATACTACGAAAGGCATAAGATTCAAATCCTAATGCACGTGATAGTGGTGTTACCGGCTCGGTAGCCATATTGGCTGATGATGTAATAAAGCTAAAGCTGGATTTATACAAGGGCAAGCGTGTATCTACATAAGGTATGCTTATCGTACACTTAGTCAAAGTTAAGCAAATAATGTTTATGATAGCCAAGCGGTCTGATGCACGCTTTAGAAGCTAGAGTACCTTGATAATAGAAAACTTTCACGCAACATTGATGGCAAAAATCCCTTCAGACAAAGTTGATGTAAGCTTAAAAATAAGAGTCAAAGTTGGTAACCGAATGCGACCGTCCACATGCATGCAGCTAATTTGCAACATAGGTAGTACCTAATGTGAATGAAGATTAGCAAATTTTGGAATTGAAGACTCGCCGGGAAATACAATGAATGTAAAAAAGTAGACAAAGCCACCTTTTCATATGCGTAGAGTTGATTTTTTTTTTTCCCGAGGAGTACATTCGGATACTCGTATAGAGTCCATCGCCATCGTCGAGCCATCCTAATCTATGTAAATACGGCTTAAGGATTAATTAATAAATAGGCCAATCTAAATAAGGAAGAGGACGCGATAGACAGAACACTGGTATTGAACTAGTGCCGCGTAGTTTATAACAATGAAAACCTTGAACGCTCATGTGAGCATTGATAACTCTATAATGCGTGCGATACTGATTATTTCTATTTACACCGCTGTTGCTAGAGTAATAATTGCAGAAAAGGTACATTTCTATACACTGCAAATTTGTAATATATCATTTACCAGTCGAAGGCTCATTGGTGTGCAGAGAATAAAACAATATGAAATAACTAAGGAACTCACATGCAATTTACATACAGTATCATAAACATTCATACAGTACTACGTCAAACATGTCAAGGATTTTCATTAGATTCCAAAACAGCATTAAATTTGTAGACTCAGACCACGCAGGAGTACGAATTTAAGAATTAGAAGTAAGTAATTTTAAACAAATGGTTTATTAGATTAGCACAAGAATTACGTTGTCCAGGAGATACCATGTCATAGAAATAGTATTCTACCCTATGCATAAGTCCGATCGACCAGCAGATCAAACGCCGCAAGTGGAACTGGATCGGCCACACGCTCCGAAGGGACCCTAATCACATACCGAGACAAGCCCTAGACTGGAATCCCCAAGGAAAGCGTAAGCGTGGCCGCCCAAAGCAAACCTGGCGGCGGACGATCATCGCATGGGCGAAGAACATAGGGAAGACTTGGAGCGAATTAAAACGCGATGCTCAAGACCGAACGGGATGGCGGCGCATTGTGGAAGCCCTCTGCCCCAGCTAGGGGACACAGGAACATAAGAGAGAAGAGCTATGCATAAGTGAGAATCCTTAAGATCATTGATAAAACAATATACTTCTTACAAGATAAAAAGGTCAAGATGAGGAAAGACGACATAATAAGTAGGTACTTCACTATCCTGTGTCTTTAAACTGTAACTATGTACTGAATTCGAATGGTTTATCAACCCAATCAATATTTACCGAGCTCTGTGGTGTTATAAGTTGTTATACTTTGGAGCTAATGTACATACGTGTAAACAGATAACGTGTTTAGATTTCAAATTGGTGTTGCATTATCAATAGGTATACTGGGTGTGACTCTATAAGACTGGGCGGGAGACTTTAATATTAAAAATAATTAACAATAATTAGATGAAAGAATGTGGAGAATTATTTGTTGCAAATAAAGTTAGGCATTTACCAGGGAAGAATATATAATAAACCTTATAATAAAGTAATAAAATAGTTGATAAATAAACTATGTTATTAAACAAACTAAACAACGATTTAGTAGGTAATTATGTATGTTTCGATAAAATAGAACTGCGTAGTTACCAGGTTAACGATGATAAACAACATGATGTTGATTTCTGTAATAATTACTTAATAAACTTAACACTAAGACAAACAAAGGAAGAACAGAAATTTAATTGAATAAGTTAAAGTTTACATAATAGTTACATTGTAAATCATTAATCAAGAGTTAAACATTATTTTCACTGACATCCTTTTTGTAAAATTCATTCGAAAGAACACCGGACTGCAAGATAACAGTATTTTTAGAATAATGACTATTCAAAACAACTGCCTAATGTTAAAAAATATAGGTATTTAGTTTGGCTCCAATCCAGATGCATTTGCAAATCCAATTTAGAATAGAAGATACTTACAGGAATACACTAAAAGATATTGTTGATACCTATTGAACATCAAATTTGAAACCCAACCAAACGTATGACGGTCCAAATTTAAGTACACATTTTAGATTTTGTGGTTTTAGGCTGTTTAGTACTCATTATGAACTTCAGTAATATTTTTATGTACATTAACAGGTATCACCTTTAATGCCCTCTTCAGATACAAAAAATATACCCTATCAGTTTCCCTTCGCTTAGAAATGCATTTAGAACATGGTGTTATCCTGTCTGTTATCTTTTGCATTCTTCTATCCCCATGTTTTGGATATATTGGGCATACACAAATACCCTTATTAGGTACTGCCAACTTGTTTGATTAACAAAAACCCGAATATTCTAGCATATTACTAAGACTTCTAAGTACTAATTTATTATTTATACATCGCTAAGCGTATTGCGTATCAAACAGTAAACACGAACGAATATGGCACATAAATTACAATAAAGGTGTCCTTCTGAGACTGGATTTAAACGTGTTTTGCTGCTCCGCCATCTTGATACCTATATTCTATTCAAATTTAATAGCTCTGAGATAGACTATGGTGCAAACTGCACAACAACAGTACTGAATTCTCTCTCTTTACAAAGACCCACCTTCGAAAAGTAGGTGTAATTTCGACCAGACTACCGGTCCTATCCTACCAAATCGGTGATATACGAGTACATGTTCGAAATTAAATGTTCTTTTAAAGTTTATATACTATCGAAGGAATTATAAGCACGCACGTGCATTATTTATGGACTCTGAAACTAAATCCAAGATTACTGTTTTGTCTATGACATCATGAGATAATCGTTGCGTTAGCAACAGATAAAGCTGGTGAATATGCGAGCATGTCACAGAACCGGATTCGATTGCTAGCTATTTAATCTTACAGTATTACGAGTATGCTGGATGGATATATTGATGCCTAGTTTTTGAGTGTGACTTTAGTAAATAAAACCAAGGGTTAGACATAACAGAAAGATTAGACAAGACTCCAATTCACACCAAAATCAGAACTATGTGAGTAGGTATATCGCTGCAAATATGATTCATGATGATATTAATTCCTCTGTAATTTACTATATATTAAGTAGTGGTCTTATTCTAACCAGTAGCCACATGGAAAATCTTATTGAAGGAAAACCAAGAAATAATGGTTTCGTTGGTAATGTCAAAAAGTTCAAACAAAATGCTTGGCTATGCATGCGAGTCAAGATTAGCTTTATTGGCGTATTAATAGTGGTGTATAAACCGGTCATCGTATCTTGGGCAGTTACGCAGTGTAATGGAATCTTATAGGTAATGTTCTGCATAGCAGGTCTTGTGTAGTTAAAATTGTATGGGGCCTCATAGGACAATGTCCAATAAAAACCGGTTATGAAAACCAGTTCCGTGACGTAATTTGAGTCATATGCGTTCCATATTTGATATAGAGAACAAAATATTATAGGATCTTTTACATTAATGGGATAAAGGATCAAGAACCTTAAAAGTAAGCTTTTTTTATTATAACCCAAGCCCAACATTGCTTACGGTATGCGGTAGGATAATATTGATACCTAGTTATATAATATTTATAATAAGAGTAAAGGTAGTAAAATAAAGAATACCTCTACAGCTTGTAAAGACTTTGCATAACTATGCATAGATTTAAAAATATAACCTCAAGCACTAATAGTAAAATGAACACCAAATTCATTTTAAATTTATTGTCACTTCGCATGACTCTTAGGATAAGACAAGTAGTATTTTAAAAAAAATCTTCGACTTTAAGACGACCATATAAGAAAATAACCTTGAAACGCAAGACAGAAGGTTGAAAATGTCCGAACACTGGCAATACCTGAATAGGGAAAAGAATACTGGAACGGCGCCAAATTTTTAGTCTTACTTTTGAAATTTCCGAGTGGTGATTATTTTTAAAGTCTACGAATAAGCAAACTTTTATCTGAATATATCCCGAAAACTCCAATCTACTAAAGGATTCAATTATGGGTTTAAGATTACAGACGCTTACATATTTTTTTTTTAAACAATAATCAATAATTTACACATTTCACTATACTTAATACATTACTCCAATAAAAAAAAACTGTACACCCAGAGCACGTGTTTCTTTGTCTACGCATGCTGCCAAGAGCAAAAAATCTATTTATAAAAAACTTCACAAGATATGTTAAATTTTAAACGCATGTTTTACAATTCGTATATCGGCCTCACCAAGAGTTCAACCATTGAGATTTAAATACCAAAAGTTGGAGGGGATCCAATGGAACACGAGGTGAGAGCGTGGCCAGTGACGTAGCGACGTGGGATCTCCCACGTAAGCTAGCAGACGTGGCAGATCAATGAGTTAAACATTCAGTTTACGTAAATAAATGCTTCTGTTACTAAAGAGGCACACAAAGTACTTGTGATTCTACAACAACGAGCAAGAGGGGACCAACCAATGTCTTGTCCACTGATTTTGAAGCAAGTAATAAATAATTAGAATCATCTTTGCTAAGAAAACAATAATTTCTGCGATGCAATTATTTAACATTTTATATTTTTGGCAATGATTCCACCAGTTAAAAGATTTATAACGATTCCTACAATTCAAGTATGAAGAATTAACTTTGTTAAGTTCTTTTTGCAGAAGGTAATGAATACCAAACAAATAAAAGAATACCATTACCGTACGGTAAACGTAAACAAGCCTTGCAAATGATTCGATGAATAGACAGTAAGTCAGATGACTGGTGCATTAAAAAAGTTATTTAAAAAATATACTAATTATCATTAAAAGTCATTACAAACTTGAAAGAAAACAGAAGAACTGTAATTAGCGTTACATCTAAAGAGCTAACATTATCTTTAAACATGGGAACATTTTACAATAAGTTTGAATACAAAAAAAATGGGCGTGGCAAAATAAAAAAATGCAAGTTGTATAGAGAACACAAAAAATGGTTTTGAAATAAAATCTAAATATATATAACTCAAAGGTGACTGACTGACTGACTGACATAGTGATCTATCAACGCACAGCCCTAACCACTGGACGGATCGGGCTGAAATTTGGCATGCAGGTAGTTGTTATGACGTAGGCATCCGCTAAGAAAGGATTTTGATTAATTCTACCCCCAGGGGATAAAATAGGGGATGAAAGTTTGTATGAAACTTTGTCAATTAAATTCAACGCGGACGAAGTCGCGGGCACAGCTAGTAAATGTATAATGTAGTAACTCAAATAGACTCAAAATACTTTATTCGTCTGCGTGTCCATGATTGATGTATCTCGAATCCAAATTACGGCTTCTGAACATTTAGCTTGAAGGTAGACGGGATTTAGACCGTTAATTATAAGTTAAGTATGAGATACCTTTCCTTGAAACTATTACCTACTGAGAATTAGCGCAATTATTGCACACACGATCATGTTGGAGTTATATTATCCTCTTCAACTTTATAATACACGTCTATGGTAATCATAGCTCGCGTCTTAGAATATATTTTGGGAACTCTTTATCTTATTTTAAGAAATATTTATGCATGATTTTTTTTTTAAATATTAGGTAATTGTGCACTATCTGGACTTAATAAGTACTAGTTAAAATAAATGTGTAGTGGTAGGAGTGAAATAAACCGCAGCAAATATTTGTCTAATCGTGTACAAGTGGTTGACCCACATGACGCATTTCGGCTTTTGAACTTTTCAAATGAGGTTATTACTTACCTACTTATATCACTTTATTTAGTATAGTATGATTGATAGTTGAAACAGATATAGCCATGTGGCTTTAGTATTACGTAAAGTTTTTGATAAATTTTATCTTGTAATTTAATAATGAACTTACTATGTTGTAGGTTCACCCGATGTTTTATAGCATGCATTAAAAGAAGATAAAAGCAAAATCCTCTGCCAATTACAATTTTAATTACGTCATTATCGTACTTTTTCTTGAAGTATAACTTTATTGCACATTAATGAAGCTCAACGTTAACCTGAACTCCTTGATCCATCATGATCGTTCCAAATTGTTACAAAATAGATTACTATTATATATGAGTGACAGTAACAATAGTGACCCCAGTGTAGAGCCTAGCGTAACACCCAAAGGTAATATCAGTCGTACGCAGCGCCGATCACGTATGCAATCCCCACTAGAGTGCCGGCCCGCCTACTGGCTGCAAGGTAGAAACTATATAAGACGAGCACGTGCGTTTGTGTGCACCTATAATAATTAAGATATACTAGTGTCTTACGCCCTGAAGAAATCTAAAAAAAAAACAAAGACAAAGGTGTCATTGATAGCTTTTGGCGTGCCCTTTGTATTCAAATGATTAGTATACTAATAATGAACACATAAATACATTAAATTGCTTCCAGTTATGCGTAACATACAATTCATGAATGTCAAACGCTAATCAGCAGGTTTCGGTGCAACTAGCAACAAGTCATTACAGTCACTTTAAAATGACTTTTAAGTACACGCGACCTAAAGATCCGGTTCATATCATATGATTATTAAAGTAATACGAACGATATTATGTTTATTAAAATGATAAGCTTTCAATTACTTTTTGAACAATGTTTTAGGCAAACATTATAGCATTATTTAGTTATACACACTTTGGCATGCAGGATAAATAGCACCGTTACAAAGTCCAAGGCTTGATATAATCATTATAATTTGTCACACAAAAGTAGTATCGTTAATTAATATCATCATTTATATCTTTTAATCTTTACGTACACTTATGGCATTGAATGAATTAGATAGTTGCGTAAAGAAACACTAAAAGATACTACAGGTTTACACATAATGTTAATTAATGGAAAGTTTGGATTAATGGAATTCAGTGCATAAAAATCAAATAAACGTATTCAATACCAGACTTTTTTAAGAATAAACATCAGAATATAATACAACAAAATCTGAACTATAGAGGAAGATAATCGATCGGGTCTTTTAAGTATCGATACCAATTGAAATTAGATGAGCCCTTGATTAGCTTTAAGAAACCACAAAACATCTTTCAAAACAATGCTGATATTGACTTAAAGCATCTTCTATAACCAGTAACCTTACATACTAAATTAAGTTACGTAAGCCTTTAGTCCAGAAGAAGCCAACACCATATTACGAAAATATTTGAACCGTCTTGAACCCCACGTAAAATCGGCTGATAATCAAAAAATGTCCGTTATACCAGTCAAAGTCAAGGTACTATGATACCCTCTGCACCCACCGTATCTCACGCAGGCGACAAGCTATCAAACATGTAATTGATACAGCTTTGCATCATGCTAGCGACAGTTATCGGGCTATCTGAGTTAATGATTGCTGGTTCAGTTTATGCTTCGGAAGTAAGGTTATCACGGGTTGGCGTAAATTGTTGTTAGTTTAGTGTCGTTTATGGCCAGATACTATGTAGTTTATATGCCGTTAATGTTGTATTAAAATGATTTATATATTGTTACCAGCGAATAAATTATGGAAGATGATCTTAGGACATTTTCATTAGCAAACGTGGGTATTTTACCCACAATGTTGCAAATGTTCTGTAAGTAGGTAGTCAATTTGCACTACAAGCTGCTTTCTTCATTAAAAACCTATATCAGTTCACGATTAGAGCTTTAATCTACTAAAAATTAAACGTCGTATCTATGACCTCCCATCAAAATAGGTACAACATGATATACCTACTGTTACATTGAAATAAAACTATTTTTCGGATTTTATCGCGTTTATTAACTTAATCGCGTTTATTAAGAAAACAATATACCTACTGTTATTTCTAAAACATCATAGATTGTTACAAACATGCACTTTGTGCTGAGTCAACGGGGGTTTTTCTCTTTAGACATTATAAGTTTATAACAACTACTGATATTCTAGGAAAGTCCGCAAAAGTTAAATATGAGAAATCCCAACGATTTCTTGTTGGACTTTGTATTGGGTTAATAATAACCATGATTCATTTTCAGCAAACTTGATACGGACATGAGATCACGTTTCCTATATTAAGTTTTATACGAAATCTTTATAGAGACATGTCTGACAATGTAAAATAATATCTGATAACTTTTTGTTCGCAAATTATGATAAAATGGGAAGATGATGCGGTAGACGTGGACCGACGTCCCGGCCTATCTAAGCTGACATACTAAAACGTACCTTAGGTAGATATTGCAAAACAAGTAAGTAACTGTTTTTGATGTACCAGATACACGTGCGTTCCATTGTTGAATCCCTATGTTTACTACCTTATATCCTTTGAAAATATAACAATAATCGTTATTATCATTAGTTTTGTCATAATCCTTTAATATGTCAACACCTGCTTATAACTGGGATTTAAATTTTATCGTAATATCAACAGTGAGGATTAATAAATTAGGTGAAAGACTGATAATAATATGTGTTAGCCTAGAATGCTATCGGGCAAGCTTTTTGTATCTATATTACTATGGAGTACGCTTGTAAAATCATTATAAGGTAGATCCACGATTCGAACTATTGAATTTTACTATTATAGGCTTTAGATATAGTAGTATGGCTTTAGAGAAACTATGTCTTTATTTGCGGCTTATATCTTGATTAGCGTGAATTATGTTGGTAGTCTTATACTATTCCAGGTTCAAAATTGTGGGCGCGCAAACGATTTCAAGCTAACATTAAATTACGGCACCTTTGCTCCTATCATAACACCACCAAATAAAGAGCTCATCTTAGTACCAAGTGATCGTGAATCCACGGTGCTCACTCGTGATTGGGAACCTTGGCTTACATCGACAATCTTGTACCTTTGAGCGCGACCTTATCGGCTGCCATCATCTGTACTAGAGCGTGAAATGTGACGTCACCATAACTAAAGTCTAGATTGAAAGACAATAGACGCCATTGTATTGTGATAGGTTCACTGCTTGTTCGTTGTCTGAAACTTATTGCTATGAAACGGTCCGTTTGGACCGTTGAACTATTTTTGTATGTAGTGTACATAAGTACAAAGAATACATATTGATATGGAAAATGAAAAATTGAAGCGACTAAGAATGCGCAACAGTATTGGTGAAGAAAGGCTCACTTTTGCACACACTTGCAACTTTAACGGAGCGCAGGTTAAACTGTAAATCTTTATAAGAATTTATAGTGTAATCAGTAAAGGATAATCAAAATCTAGACATGACCAGATGTGTAAAGACAATAGCGAATTATCATCAAAGTCAGGACTTGAACTTAATATAATCAACATAGTTGAGAGTCACGGCGTATCGCACTGGGGCCCATTGTTCCTTATAATGTACCGCTTGACAGCACAATGAAACGATTAAACGCGCCTCCATAATAGCACAAAATATGCAGTAAAAATAATGAAAAGGAAGTCTTGAAGAACCATATTCAAAAAAATTCAAAATTCATTTTTTTTTTTATTCATGTAAGCCAACAAAGCATTTATGAATAGTCAGAATCTACCACCGGTTCGGAATGCTGCTTCCACTGAGAAGAGCCGGCAAGAAACTCAATGGTTACTCTTTTCAATGAATGAAATATGGTGTGTGTTTTTTTGTTATTGTTGAATGATGTAAGCGTTATGTTATATTTCCTAAAAGCCTGACTAAGGTCACTATAGAATCGTTTTCAGTTCTGCCTAGAATTAGATGCCCTACCATTAGATGGTTTCTTAGCCAAGGATTAACTGTTGCACCGCTTCAGCAAATGCTGCGGATTAAGGTAAATAAAATTGAGTAAATCAACCCACTTATCGAACAAAGAACGCAATTAGATAAAACATGCTAATAGCAGTTTAAAAAACAATAAAAACTCTTAAAGGAGAATGTTTTATCTATGCATGTAGTATGGCCATGTTTTTTCGTCGGACCGAAGTGAAAGTATCGAAGAGACATCTCGTAAACCTCAGGACGAGTGGTAAAGTTTACATTTTCTATAGGTTCACTGGAAGCCAAAAGCTATATGATAATAGGTCCGTAGAAGATAAATAGTCATAATCAATTTCTGGTTAAATTCAATATTTCCGCGGGAAAATATATTGCCTTTTAGTGTAGGGTAGCCAGGTTAATTTTATAACACAGAAATAAGCAACAGTTACAATAACGGTTTTATTTTGTTAGTTTGAATTGATTAGGTAGATACAATAACATTTCATTGTTACCAGTATCTCTGCTACCAGGTGAGCATAAACTGGCAGAAGGATATTGTGACAAACAATGAATGTTACACAACTAAGGCCGTGTTGACGTCAAGGTACAAAGTCCACAGCACCAATTGGAAAGTTAAACATTGGGAGTATTTTGGCCTGATTGAAAATTGTCGCTGAAGATACCTATACTTAAGTGAGCCACAAATGTTTTATTTATGTGATAAAATTGACTAAGAAGTTAATAGCCTAACTATTGTAGGTACTTGTTATAGCCAACTTCTTTCCACATACTAGTTTTTAAATCGCATAGCAAGCAACTGAAAATGGTCTTTATAAAATTATTAACGCATCATTATTATTTCCAATCATCAAAACGATTTCGCAAGTGATATTTTATATTCTTCTATGAAAACAGAAACTTGCTGCATACTTATCAGATTTCCGTTTTGATGACATCGATTGATTGCCATTATAACTATTGTAAAATAGGCCAGCCACGACGAATAGTAAGCAAAATATTATTTATTCTATGTTTGCACAATTTTTAATGCACATACAACTAATATATTTATGTAATGTAGCTATTTCACAATATTGAAGTATTATTTGTTCTGATACTTCAGACACGCATGACAAATTTATAATTAGCACTAGCAATTTAAATCCCAATGAAATAATCATGAATATTGATTATTCCCTGTTTTAATATATTTTTGGATACAATACAAATGTATCAGTGTAGATTACCACTTAAACCGCAGTTTCATAAATAGCGAATGATCTAATTAACCTCTTTTCAGAGTAATAACAGCAACTGGCCATGTGATGGGCCGAGTTAAATATAAACCATTGGAGTTTGTACCCACTTTACCATGTGTAGGTTTTTGATGTAGGTAATATCAACTTTAGCGTCATAAAATGAATGATTTGATTATTTTGAGACTATTTAAATTAGTATTACTTGTTGTGATTCAAGGCTAAAGCAATTTTGCCTCAATAATTAAAAAGATGATGGAAGGGCTTACACAACGCGCTGTACTTTCTTTACTTAGTTGTCGAACTGGAATTTAAGATAGGTTTAAAGGGTACTTGACCAATTGCACAACCTATTACTAATTATAAAATAAATAGTGAGAGTTTATCCTATTCACTAGCATCAACTGTGATTTTATGACACCGAGATTTAACCGTCGGCGAGTCCAGTGGAAATTACTAATACTAACTTAATACTTACCTATATAATAAATTTTAAAGATATTTATCAAGTACGTATCTTGAGCTATACTTACAATCTGTATTACTGTATAATCGGTATAAGGCAGATGAGAAACAGATGTTACCAACGTTTCTCATAAGATGAGAAGAACGTCATTGTTCCAAATAAATTACCGGCTTAATGAAAACAATCGTGGGGAAGTCAAAACAGGAACTTTTAAAGCGAAAAACACGGTTCGTTAGGTAAGTAAACGTTATTCCCAAGAATTAACATTACATATTTGGAGTTCAAGCAATGTATGGGAATTACGGAATTGGGGACTTCCTAAACGGGTACCTACTGGTTTTTAAATCTAAATATGCAATACACTAGACCTTCATAATAGAAGCAAGGGCATAGACGCATCAGTCCGTAGGTCTGGTCTCTTTCAGGGTTGCTACAAGTCTAGAACCATTGCAATCAAGGTACACCATCTTCAGACTATAAACATCTTGCTTGTGCTTTGATATTTATAGTTACGAGTCTATGTTTTATGAAAATAATATTCTGAACTCAAACCATGCAATAGCCCCATGACTCAGCTTGATTTCATAGTAGTGCTAACATTAGTTTACAAAACGCCTATTAGTAACTGGAACCGTTACCGTATACATCGTTAAATGAAAAGTGATTGGCCGTTTGTAAACAGTGAATAAAGTAACACTATAGTAAAATGGTTCTTCTTTGTATGTACGCTAGGTATTCCTGCGCTCCTGTTAAATTCTGCATCTGTTACTTTTAATTCAGATGCGTTCGTTAGAGACCGTACCTATTTCATGGCTTTCACGAATCTACCAACTTGGTGGGAGTATAGGGGCAGCCGTGTTTAGATTTATTTCATATGCCACTCCTCAAATTCAAATTAATGCTACAATACTCAACAGGAAACCATTGCGGCTGGAAGGGTTGTTTATAATGCAATTTTCGTAGTTGCTACGCGCAGTCCTAGCTGTGTAAATAAGTCATCATTTGAAAATTGTTATCAAGTGAACAATTCGATCTGCTCCAACAGTAATAACAAATTTCCAGTCGAATCACTCGGTCTAAAGTCCAAAGGTTTTATAAATTAGATCTATCCATCCATAGGCGGTACGAATGAGTTTGACACACAGAAAACGTTACAAACCAAAATTTGTAAGACCAAACAAACCTCTAAAACCAAAGGCATAGAGACCAAAATCATGTATTCAGAGAATCGATAGTCCTAGTCTGCAAACTGGATTTTAGAGGTGTAGGAATAAGGTTGGTTATCGGTTTTTATGATTGGTATCACGCAAGGCGCACGTGCTCTTGCGCACGGTAGAGAGTTCACAGCTGTTGTTCGAGTGTTGGACTTTGGACTCGGCATACAATCACCGGCGTTACGGCGTGAATAACGTGTAACGACTCCTTGATTTGTGGAAGTTGTTTGTAGATTGAGTCATCAGTATTATCTGAAGTTAAAATAACGTTTCACAACTGATATCTGATAGGTATTGAGAAATAAATTATGTTTTTCATTCGACAAATGTAAACCAGATGAAGGATGAAGTACCTATTATTAACTTTGTTGTCAGTCTGTCTTTGGGGAGTAGACCAACCTCACACTTACACATTTCTCCTGTAAGCTAGGATCTATATACATAAACGAAGAATACGTAGATTACAGGTAAGTAGGTAGGTACCATAAAATAAAGTAGAAAACGGGAAAATGGGTAGAAAGTATTAAAAATTGCATATCTATGACTAAAACATCGAATAGGTAGGTGTGTATAGTAACATGCCAAGAATACGTTGTGCAACCATTACCTGCACCAACCTTGTAGCTACATCGTATCATAGCTATCTTGCAGAATCACGAAACATTTAATCGAATTGTCCTAAATTCAAAATGCAAACAATGGATTGGTTGGAAACTTGCCAAAATAAACGCTTCAAGTATTCTGGCGCCAAAACAATGCACGTTTAAAAAGATATCTAAAAAAACCTTAAATCATCAGCAGATTTACAAAAATGTCAATCGGATAAGTAAACAGGGTGTGCTATTTAGAATATCAGCAAAGGAAATTAATGAACTAACGAGAAAAAGACGTTTAATGCATTTCGTAGCTATCACGAAGGTAAAGCGTGTAGAATGCCATTTGCCGGGTCCAAAGTCCACAAGGTAACTCTGACGTAGCGAGCAAACGTGTCTGGGACAATGCTTTTGTTATAGTGAAACTAATATCTAGATAGGTATAAAGTCTTATTGTTACCAACTGATTACACATAAATGGGAAATAATTATTTTATAGAATGTCCATATGGCTGTATACCTTTGCCAAAACGTACCAAATTAAATTTTGAAAAGGTTTTGGCTTTCCTTATTTAATTGAATTAAACATGCTTTATTGGGTATTGGTGCGTATTGTTGATGATGTAAATATGATCAGAAATTGCTAAAAGAAAGGTTAAATCTATTGTTTCGATGTAATAAGAAACGTAAATTCTTACCTTTTCAAGGCAGTCCTGTCCAATCGCATTAGGTTCCACTCTGACTTCGAGGATCACAGAATTAGCCTGACTGATTAACCACATTTTGACAATATTTTTTTAGAGAAAACAGTAAAAATAGATACAAAATGAGGTCGCGTGTTGTTTCGTTTTATTAAAATTCGCGGTTTAAAACCCGTTCAATAATGTTTATCTCACTCGCATAAAGAATTTATTTAAAAATGTCTTTCTTAATTCGCTCTGTGCAATGTTTATCGCGTATTCTTTGTGGAAGTAAAACTGTGAATACTTCCATACGACGGCCATACTACGTTAAGTTTGCCACCGAAATGATAAAGAAAACAGTGACGTTACGACGGCGGGGGGCGCGCACCGCGTACCTCGCTATTAACTATCCAAATAAATATTGTTTACATAGAATTCATCGCTGTGTTAATAAGGACGGTTCTATAGTTACACTGGAACAAATACGTCAGTGGATTGCGTTCATGGCGATGACAGTACTCATGTTTGGGATCGTATGTGAACAATTTTCTGTTGCACTCAGTTACTCTGATGACAAAAGAGACAGAGATATCAACGAAGTTCCCCATCTTGCTTGATGTTTACACGAATTTCTTGAAATTGCAGCTCACCTAAGGTAGTTAAGTAGGTAAGTAAGTACTTACTTACTTATTCTAAATTATAAAATAGTAAGTACTTAAGTAAGTACCTAAGCAATTTATTCATGAGTGATAGGTATTAGTGATGTAACGAATATTCGCATTCGCATTCGCATTCGCGAATATTCGCATGTTTTTTGACATTCGCATTCGCATTCGCATTCGCAAGAATCTATGCGAATGTTTGGCGAATGTTTTTGAAAAACAAAAAAGAAATTATCTATAGACGTATATGGAATGTTAACAACTAGTAAGAATTATATATTATTTAAACAAACTTCCTCATAGGGTGGCCCTTATTGCACCGCTTTTAGGTTCATAAAGCAGCTTATTACGCACTAGTGCTAGTGCCTTTACATATTTTAATTCTTAGTAAAGAGTTATCCTAAAAGTAGTAAACATTTAAAACACTAAATAAACGATGTTTATTAAAGTATTATACATAAATACATTAACTATTTAAATAAATTTCTTTCACATTCAATTTCATTGTAAATAAAACATATTATAAAATTCGATTTATTATATTTCAAATAATATAATAATTGTCACCGGCTTTGCCAGACCCATAGATAAATATAACCAGCCAAATGCATGTCGGACTACGCATACTCTAGAGTTCCGTAGACATCCCGCCACTTTTCGATACTACGGAACTCATAAAATAAAAGTGATGTGTTTTTTTATTGATATGAAACATCGAATACGGCGGCTCACGTAACCTATTAATTTCTGCGAAATTAATTAAGTATTAGTCACCTTTTGAAATAAAATAGTAAGAAATTCTGTTGCTAAATTTATCATAGACATCTTCAGCAAAAGTTACATAAACTTTTATTTTCTTTTTGGACTGATGAAAATTCTTAGGATTTTTAATTCAAATAATTAAGTTGTAATTAGACTGGGTGCACAATCAGTGGTGCGTGGTTTGAGACTCAATTTAGTTTTTTTTTTAATTTACTTATATTGATTTTGAATAGTAAATAACTATTTATTTCCTATAATAAACCATTTATAATGTGGTTCTAATTTAAAGGACGAATCTTGCTACTTAAGTAAAAAAGGCCACAATGAAGCTCAATATTTCGTAAACGGGAATTCATATTGAAAAACTGTCCAAAAACCATCAAATAATTTTAAAATACTACTGAACAATACCTCGATCGAGGGGGAGTGTAAATTTTTTTTTAACTCCCCTTTCATAAGTACGTGAGGCTCAATGGAATAACTTTGCTTTCAAAATTTAAATACAGTTTTTAGCGGTACATAAACTCATTTTCTTGGCTAGTTTGCAGTATTTTATCCCTAATAGTCTGTGTATAAAATTACTGTGATTGCAGACGGACGTGCCGAAGCTATAAGGGTTCCTGCAAAACTCTATGTCTTAAAAAAAATCGTGAATTGTTTTTTTTTCAATTAAGATGTATTATTCTAAATATTTTTTACTCGCAAGTAAGTTGTTAAATGTCGTATAAAATGCGTGAACATTGTTAATTACACACCTTGGCTCCATCACAGCACAGCCCTTGTGTTAGTCTCTGGCTGCAAACCAGGTTCGATCGTAAGTTAGCTCACTTGCACATAATGCACTTGATATTACTTTTATTTGAATTAAGAAAAAGTAACTGTCTTGTATAAATAGGATCTTTTTCTATTGCTCTTGTTAGTCTAAATAAAATATTAAATCAATAAAATTTGAATATAAAATAAATTTGATTAATGAAATAATACTAAACTACCCTCAAATCAAAACAAATATCTTTGTATTAACTTTATGGGACTAACTTCGTTCTTTCAACCTATGGGTTCGGCTATGTTCGGCCGACACGAAATGTCAATCTAGTCTAACATTATGCGCGCTCTTTATTAACCTCCAAAAAATAGGCGTGTTAAAAGTTTAACATGTGTGTTTGTATGTCTGTCTGTGGCATCGTAGCGCCCAAACAAATAATCGGTTTTAATTTTGTTTCTTTTTTAGAAAGCTGATCTGATCGAGAGTGTTCTTAGCTATGTTTCACGAAAATCGATTCAACCGTTTGAAAATTATCAGCTCTTTTGTAATTTAAAAAGTCCTTTTTTTTATTTTTTTTTATTTTTTATATGAACAAGTTTTTTAATTTTCAATTTAGGGTTTCTTATTTGAAAGTCAACATTCGCATTCGCATTCGCATTCGCGAATGTTGAAGCCAAATATTCGCATTCGCATTCGCGAATGTCAAAAATCCAACATTCGTTACATCACTAATAGGTATCTACTTACATAAATTTTCCTTCTACTACAGTTATTAAATAGGTATCTTCTGCTACAGTTATAAAATACAACGGAAAAGCTGCTGTAATAGCCATAGTTACAAGTAGCTAGCGAAAGCAGGGTAAAAAATTCAGAATTCACCGCTTTTTTCAATAATTAGCAATTTCTATTCGCAAGCATTTAACTACGATAACTTACTTTATCAGGATGTGGAGTTATTTCTTACTAATTAAACTGTTTTTTTTAATTTGTTAAAACATGAAACTTGAAAGTAAAAGTCAAACAAGTCAAAACTAGGTTCTTAGATAATGATGGTAAATAAGTACTTAATAATTCCTTCATACCTATTTTTGTTTTTGTGATGTTCATTTGTTAGTAGATACCTATTTTGCCCATTTAATTCCTTTTCCAACATTCTTCATCATCCACAAAATTAAGTGTATATAAAATGTTAATATTTGGTTTGGTTTCTGCAGTTTTCTGTGTTGTTTTTTCATTTAAACCGCCTAAAAGTGAATTTGACAATTGTTTTGACATTGACTTAGAAGTTGTTATATTAAAAAAATAAAGCATTGTTTTGGTCACGGTACTTAACGTGATGAGCCTCAGCGACACCAATTGGTGTCTTAACGCCCGTACCGTTGAGCCTCGCCGACACCAATTGGTGTCGGCTGGACAAGCATTCAATATTCAATTTTCTAGTTAGATATTATGATGTATTTTGGCTTGAAACAAATTGGTTCTGATGTGGCATGATTTTCCACGACTGTAATTAGCTATAAAATAAATATCGTGGCTTGTGATCGGCCAGAAATCAAGTTTCATTTTTCAGTCATTTCGCGCGCGTAACATTGTCACGGCCTCCAGCTAGTGACTCTCTTTTAGTGTGAATTTGTGTTTTTTTTACCGGTAAGTGGCTTTATTTTCATTATAAGTGTTTATTTCAAGTACTCAGATATTAGTTTTGATAAAACAATGCCAGAAAACGTGTTTTTTGAACTAACAATTCTAATGTTGTAGGAGTTCGGCAGAAATTCTGCCACACTGAATGTTTTTTTATTGTGTTGCTACAAATTAGTGGCTTTATGATGTACATAATAGCGTAATAAGTAGTTATTATTCATTCCAATAATATTTGGTATATTTCAACAGGTTTGTGTACAAATATCCAATTCCAATTTAAAGTTTATAAGGTTATAAAAAGTAAGTAATGGACTTTTTGTTATCTATTTGACAGTTCCTAAAGTCAATAGTGACATTTCCGCGTATGTCAGCCATTGTATTGAGCTAACCCAGTAGTGCGTGGTCATGTCGATAAAATTATCGATAAACGATTATTTTTATTTTCGGATTTATTTGAATAGTAACGTAATCTATACAAATAAATAAAATTGGAGTGTGTGTTTGTAATATCAAAATAAGACCTTTTCACTAAATGTATATGTACACGACACCTATAGCAAAAACGCAATTAAAAAAAAAATGTCTGGTGTTTGTACCGGGTAATCTCCGAAACGGCTGGACCGATTTTGACGGGACTTTTACTGGCAGACAGCTGACGTTATAAGCAGTAACTGAGGCTACTTTTATGTTAGAAAAACAATTTTTTTTAAAATGGTTCCTGTTGCGCGTGCTCATAACGCGCGAGCGGGCTTTTTTGTTAAGTGAAATTCCACGCGGACGAAGTCGCGGGCTCAGCTAGTGATTCAATAATATGTGGAAAAAAAAACAATGACACCTACTACTATTTATATTTTCATTACTGTCTTTTATGTATTTTAGGAAATGGCCAAATGGAATGTGGGAGAACGCGAGGTGCCGGAGCACATTCTGAGCCTTCTAGCGGACTCGCGACTCGGAGGGCAGTGACGTCGAGGAACCCTAGTACCTAGACGTCGAGGCGGTATATTTTGAATACCTGGAGGAGGCGGAGGAGTACGAGTTGGCTCCACCAGGTCAAAATGTAAGTATATTTGAATAGTTTAGTATTTTTGTGCTTTTATTTATTACTTTTGAATTATTGTGTAAACTAATTGTTAATTGTGTTTATTATTTCAGATCGCCCTACATTTACTTTTTTATTTTACAGATCCGCCTCCACCTCCTTGGCGCGAGGTTCGCCAGGTCCTTCCAGCTCTGCCCCCCGCGAGTCAACACTAGGGCTTGCAAATAATCGATGATTTTAGATATTCGAATATTAGACATTTTTAAGGTGGTATTCGAATTATTCAAATAGTAGCAAAAATGAATATATATGTATTTTTTGTGAATATTGTTGTTTATTTATTATAATAATAACTTTAACATGATAAGTGAATAATACCTTGTATATTTTTGAACTCTATACGAAAAAATCAGGAAATAAATGAAAATATATTTATTTTATTGAATTTAAGTAAAAGTTTCAAGTCACAACCAACTTTGCTAGGCACTAGCTTCTGCCCGCGACCGAATACCATTACCATTTTCAGTATTCGAATAATAAGGGAGGCTTTATTCGAATACTGAATGTGTAAAATGTATAGGTACATTTGTGCAAATATGTGAGCATATAAACTTTTACACACTTACAAACATTTTTAGCGGTTCAAAATTCGAAATACATTAGATTTTTAAATAAACTGCCATATTGCCCTTTAGTGCAAAAATCGTTTCTTATTGCCTAGGTACCTAAGTTATAAAATATACCTATAGTCCAAATTTTGTGTTCGATGAGTCAGTCAATCAGGATAATTCAATATGAAGAGGGCTTATATATTAGTAAATACAGTCGCGGACTGAAAATGTTTAGCAGATTTCAACTTCGATTCCATCTCAAATCAAACTGTGAGCAATAGGATCTAAGATATTATATCAACAAACATAATATGTTTGTTCATAAACCAGTTCATAAACTGTAATATTTTTGTTCATATTATACAAATTAACAAAAAATATAATATTATCACGAAAAAATACACAGAAAATCGTCTAATTCTTAACTACATAGCGTCTTCAATCGCCTTTAGCATTTAGATTGTCATTTTAAACTACTCCATGGTCGATATATTAGTAGTAGATGCAGGAATAACTAATGACATTGTACCATCAATGATAAACTATTATATTTGTCAATAAATATTAGCTAACATATGATCATCAAAAATGTATAATATTATAAATCGAATATTCGAATAAAGCCTCCCTTTTATTATTGGAATACTGAAAATGCAAGCCCTAGTACGCAAAACAAATACTTTTATAAATGTACAAAATAATTTATTCATTAGTAGGTTCAGAAACGCTCTTTCGTACAGTCAGCTTATCGACAAGTATCGTAGCGGCGCGCCCCCCATCACTACGGAGTGTATGAGTGTGTGCGTGATCGACATCAAAACCATAACAAAAAAAGGGTCACCTTAGAAGGGCCATATCATTGTTTATTTCTATAAAACGTCAGCAAGAGTGTATTACATTAGAGGAGCTATATTGTTTTGATTTATGTTTTACATTTTGCAAGTTCCAATAACGTGTGATAATGGAAAATAACAGCTGGCAAAAACATGATTTGATTTGTTCTCTTGTGCCAGAAATCGCGGAAGTTCGTGAATAAAAGTGGTATATTTTTACAAATCATGCATGGAAATTAGATAATAAATGTTTGCAGAGTATTCTAATAATATTTTCTCTTATACACAACACGTCAAGACTCTGATTACGATATAAACATTCATGCGTTGAACTACGCAATTGCATATGCGCGGCCGCGCGCACTGTGTACTTTGAGTTCGATTATTATAAATCTCTTCAATAGGATATGTAAAAAAATGCTGTTGTTTGATTACTTGTATGTATATTCATTATAATAAATCCAAAATTTCGTGTCAATTAGTACAGTGATTATTTCAGAAACCTACATAATACAACAAAAATGCAATTTTATCTCGTACACTGACTTCAACAGATGATTTATAATTCATGAGATGTAATAAAATGATTGTTTATTCTGTAACATAAAGCCTATTTGTTCAAGAAACTAAAACAGTCATCAGAAAGACGATAGTAGCAATAGAATTTGAATGAGAGGGTATTTTACGAGTCATGACATTTACCACCGCGGGCAGGCAAAGTGACAGCGAGGCTTGACAGATTGAGCGTATTATGACGTTGGAGCGGGAGTGGTTAATATTGGAAACTAATAATTTTGAACTACATAAAATTTAGCTTATCTCTATTGAGTCGTACTATTATTGTTATTGCGATATTTATATTGAATGTATTATAAACTATGATACGACTCCAGTGACATCTATAACCATTATAAACATCGATTTTACAACACTTCCGCAACGTTTCGTTTTACTCAAAAATATACAACGTTACTGTAATCATTGTTATAAAATATTTTTAGTAAAATACATAAAACATAAACCTAGGGTAAAAAAAAATTTAACATAAGTGATTATAGTTACAGCAATAAAAATAACTAAATTGTAATGAATTTGAGATAATTATGTTTCGTTTCACGCATATTTGAAAGGCACGAGCCGCTGACAGCGCCAATCGTGACAACATGCTGGTACTAAAATAATCATATGACTTTCGTCACGATCACCTACTGCGCCTATTGATTAGTGTCTCGGTCTTGATTCTCGCTCGACATAGTTTTTGTGTGTATCAGAAAATGGCGAGTCAGACACAGGGGATCCAACAACTGTTGGCGGCTGAAAAACGGGCCGCCGAAAAGGTGTCCGAGGCGAGGAAGCGTAAGTAGAATCATCACCGTATCATTTAAATTAGGGCTTGTAAGTAGACTTTCATCGTAGTTATTGCTATGTCCGAGTTTATTCTGCATATCCTTGTACTATTCCAGCTTGTAATACAGATATCCTAGTCGAATTTCCGAGAAATTCACACGGAGGACAAATCTGATTTCTTATCTAAGCATCACATGATTACTTTGGTTTGCATGAACAAGATGAGGTGCTCGTTGTCCATTATTGTAACGTCTACTTATGTCGTCATTTCAGCCATTCCATCTTGTAATGTACATGTTGTTTCTAAATAAATTCACTTGAAATCACGAAATGTGATGAGTATATGAAAAATCTAGGGAATATTGTACATAATATGGGTAATTGATAAGGTCATGGCAACAACCAGTCTACCCAAAAGTAGTTAAGTAGGTAACTACCAATTTGGGAATAAGGTTTATCTTGTAGAACCTATAGGTGTTCATTGAAAATGAAAAGGTAAAATTGACCACACCTTTAAGGTTATAAAACTTTCCCTATCCTCATAGTTCTTCAGAATATCAATGTGACTAAATTCATTACTATACCTTAGCACCATTTACAGCATGTAGGTAATAACATAGATGCTAAGATATTGCAGTTTCAAGTCAGTTATAGTAGGTAGTTTGTTGTCTTCTGCTATCGATAACAAGTAGGTACTTACCCATTACTTTGTCCATTTAATGCTTTCAATATTTCAGAAGAATCAAAAAGACCTTTGTAATGTGTATTTCAATCTCAATATAAGTAGGTACCTTTAAAGAATCTTCTGTCAATAAATAATGTAGGTACAAGAAAATAATGTAAAGGAAGTTTGGGTAAAAATGAATAGAACAGTCCCCCCTAACCTTTTCCTCTGTGTAGGTAGGTAAAAAGCCATACATATAAAATGAGAATACTGTCTGCACTACTTTTATATTTTATCTACCTATTGCTTGTACTTACCTACATGACTCTAATGAGTGTTCTTTGTGTATCCACTTACAGAAAAGGTACATAGAAATGCCTGTTTCGTGAGTGTTTGCTTAAATGACTTATTACAACTTGTGAATAGTTTTACCATTCCCAATACATACACTTGACTTAGGCTTAGATGGGTTTTTGATCAAACTCAAGAAGTTATAGGTACTACACTAATATTGATGTAATTGGTTATCCTACAACAGGAACTTACAATAATTTGTTGATTACAGGAAAAGCGAAACGCCTAAAGCAGGCCAAGGAGGAGGCCCAGGATGAGGTGGAGAAGTACAGACAGGAGCGTGAGAGGCAGTTCAAAGAGTTTGAGGCCAAGGTTTGTGGCACTGCTATCACTGACATGACATGCTCATTTAACAAAACATTTAGGAAATACTTTAACAGCCTAATACCCTACTGATACGCTACTATTTTTTTTTTCTGACTATAACTTGCGCCAATAAAGAAGCGAATCTAAAATGGCGGCACTGGTCATGCTCTCTCGCTTGCACACTATTGCTATCTTTACTCACACACCGCCGTACTGCATACAAAAAAAAACTGTCGGGATTGTTGTTCTCACGCTGTCTTGGCGCTCGGTTCTTTCAAGTTATTATTTAAATTTTGTTATTCAGTTATTTGTTGTCTTTATTATTTTCTCGTTTTTGTTAATCGTCGTTATTGTTACTATTTTATTATGAGTGGTGAAATGTCATCACGCAAACGAGGGAAGGTTCTGCGAAGTGATGCACGCGAAATCGTGTATAACGTAATTAAATATTTTGAAGAAGAAAAATAAGAAACATTGCTTTTTTGTTGAGATGGTAAGGCATCTCTCACAGCAAGTATATAGACGCCATTTTAAATTCGTTTCTTTATTGGCGCGGCTTATACAATGGTTAAGTCCCACTGAGCTATTTAAGATGTTTATATCTGTATTTTTAGGTTTCCATAGTCCAAATAGGAACAATGTCTGGTTGTCCGTCTGTTCATCTGTCTGACAACACAGTAATTTTATTCAGAGACTTATTAGGACTAGAAGGCGGCAACTTAGCACAAAAATTGGGATTTGCTACGGAAGTGTGGCCGGCACGCACTTCGTTGGTTATTTTATTTGCATTTGGATCCGAATGGCGCAAATAGCTGTAATAATATAATATAATTACTTGTCAGTAAATAGTATAGGTAGACTGTGAATATATAGTACTTTGTAATAATAATTATCTTTTGTTTCTGCCAGCACATGGGCACAAGGGAAGGCGTCGCCGCGAAGATCGATGCTGAGACCAAAGTGAAGATTAACGAGATGAACAACATGGTGAAGGCACAGCAGGAGGCGGTCTGTACACATTGTTACTGCATTATATTTACTATAAAGTATTAGAAATTAGTAGACATGCATACAATCAGTGTGTGACATAATTAGTAAAATGTGTCTTGTCTGACTGTGTCTGTTTGTGTATTAGGGCTGAGTGCTGTCGTGCATGGAGAATTGTTATTGAAATTTTTGGGAATTTTATTGATTGATGTTCAGTATGCACTTGGATATTTGTGGTCACCCATTGTGGTTATTAAGGCTGGAAATCTAATAAATCTACATATAAGAAATACTTTTATAAGCTGTTCTTTCTATCTTGTTTAAAACCACTCAATTTTATCTAATCTGTGATGGTTTATTTTGTTTCATTATAATATTCATGACTTTCCATTATAGATACAAGGATAAATAATTTGTTTTACACTGTTGTTTTGTTAATTCCAGGTGATCAGTGACATCCTCAGCTTGGTGTACGACATCAAGCCGGAGCTGCACGTCAACTACCGCTTAAACTAAGCGTAGCTATTTATTTTAAAATAAAAACATCCATATATCGATCGCGTCAATATACTTCTGCGAACCCTAACTATAGTTGTTATTGTTACGATATTTCCGTTCAGCGGTAAGCATGTAGACACCGCAGAGTTACACGCGATAAAAAACAAAATAGGGCGTGGCAAGTGCATTAAAATATCGATAGTTATTAGTACCGCCCTAGATACATAGATTTTGACAGTTTGAATAAAAGGCGGGATATTTGTATGAAGATTTTGATGTTTAACGTCAAAGTTTGCAAAAATTGCGCCAATAATCCACTTCTATATTGACAGGGCCTTGATAATTTGGAGGAATTATATTTAAATTTCGCCAATACTATCGACTGGTATGTCAAAAAAACTGTCACGCGGGAAAGTGTTCGTTTGCTGTAAATACAAGTGTTGCTTGATTATAATCAATAATTATAAATTATTAATCGATTACGTAAGAATTCAGCTCGGTATCATTCCAATACTACGAAGATCCGCTAAAGAACACAACAAAAAAAGTAAATGTAATGTATTATTTAAATTGTATGTTATTCAATGTTGTTTGTTGAATAGAAAATATATAAAGTTTGAAAAATTAAGGATTTCAATGTTTTTCTTTTACTCTGTAATGGCGGAGGCGTGTACAGTATTAGTGAAATATATTTTGATGTAACATCACTTTATTTGTTTTATTGAATAATGGCTGTTTCTGGTGACTTTATTGCAGTATTTCTGAAAAAAATATGAATAAATTAAAAGCTGACATTAAAAGAAAAGTCACTGGTAGAAGATATTGTTGTAGAGAAATGAGAATTAAGAACGATATCATCTAATAGAGTCTGTTTTTTTATACATACATCTAGCATGGGAGACGGGCCATTAATCGATAAGGACGCGGCACATCACTACGCTTTCCGCAGTAATGGCTCTGATGACGGTCAGCTATACTAAGAAATAAGACATCAGCAAACTACCTATATTTCTATAGTAGGGTACCGAGTACGGAGGGTTTGTACTTTTCACAGTTTATGATTCTATGGTAAGTACTCCTCATAGGGATTATAGAGGAACAAAAAACAACAATTGGTCAAGTTTGATTCGCTGTAGATACTTAAACATTTTGTCAGCCGTGAAAGAAGACACGTTATGACTAATTTATAGGTTCCTTTGCATTGAAGTGAATGGAATGCGTAGAGCATATTTTGTCTTGCTCATTGCATCTGATTTTAGTTCACCCGGCACAGAATTTAGGTTGGCATCTTTGGCCAAGTATTCGACATTAACGAGCTCTTGTCACTGTCATCCTTAACCGCCTAGCTACCTACCGCAGCTGTAACTTCTTCTCGCCAAGCTTGTCCAGCCACGTGGCGACGTGACCCACGTTGGAGAACACCGCAGGCTGGTCCGGCTGGTCGCAGCGCTTGGCGGAGAACGACAGCACCCCGATCAGGTACCCGTCCATGACAGCGGGCCCGCCAGCATCGTGCTGAACATGTGATAACAGGTATTATTAAAAAATAAAGGATCAATATTTATTAGACTCAAACAAAAGAGGTTGCAAATGAAAAATAAGTAGCCGTAATAACACTGTTTTTCACTGCTTCTTGTATGAGCTAGTAGTGTCACGACATAACTTAATGAGACTGTGATAGCCGGGACCGCAGATTAATGTGCTCTTCTCCTAAATATCAGGCATAGCTTCACTGCAGTGCACTTCATTTCATCGATGGTATTTTGGATTTAATAATATGATTGTGCCTATGTAATATTTTGTTCGTGATTCGTAGGTACATCTTATTTTTAAGAAGTCCGCAACTCAATAGATAGGCCGGTCCCTACCTGAAATAGGAAGATGCGGCCACAAAAATAATTTTCGTACTTACGTTACAAACATTCTTCGGCAATGTAATGTATCCAGCGCAAAAGTTAGTTCGACCCACCAACTCCCTGTGAAATAGGTAATTAAAAATTAAATTGGTAAATCTGAAGCCCAGCTTATTAGCTAGCGTAGCCAGATTAATTAGCTCAAGGTATCTAAGTAGGTACGTCGTTCGCAGGAGCATGAATTCTGTACCACCACAGAGTAAAGTTTACGTCATGTGAATGCAAAGTGACCTACCGTCCGTAAACATCCTGACAGTCGGCGAGATCATAGACAGGCAGTTCCACTTTCTGCAGCAGCACTTGACCTCCTACACCACTGATACCCTGGTTATATAAAGTCGCATTAAAATAAGAGTACCTACTTACCTACCGACTCGAAAAATATCGCTAGGTAAAAGTATTAAGAGTCCACAGAGCCAATCCAGTTTTAATAAACAGTGTCTATTAACTGTCCTAAGTGGTTTTAAATTATAACATTAGGTAGGTATCTCTGAATTCCTTCTCACGACTAAATCTCCAGACTATCATAAAAGGATTGCTATAACTCGATGCCTAAACCAAGCCGGGATCGACAGCTATTGCCCCCAGAACCTACTTGCTGAAAATCAATCTCTAAACCTGAGTACCTAATGATCCTACTGATATCAGAAGATGCCTTATTTGTATTTCTTCGTTGCTTCAATTGTACAGATGGCGACATCTGCGCATTTCCTTCCAAGTGTCATAATGCACTGCCGTAAAGCCTTGTTAAAATTGCTCTTACCAAAACCGATCCCCATCCCAAAAACTTGATTGTCTTATCCACAGGCACAATATTGTTCCCGGAGTATTCGATCTTCTCGATATGCGGGTCCCGTCTCCCGAAGGACATGTTCTTGTGGAGCTTCAGGACAGCAAAGTTGAACTCTAAACTCTGAGGCTTGTAGTTCGGGTGGAAGAAGATCTCCGTGACACGCAGGACTTCGCCCCCGGATGTTGCGTTTGAGGAGCCCACCCGGACTGTCAGCAATTTCACGTATTCACGGAAGAACCGGTTGTTATATTGCCTGTAAAAAATATGCTTTTGACGACTCCAAGAAAGACAGTAGGTAAATTCTTGAAAGACAGACCTTTAGGAAATCTCTACTTATCTCTACTTTTCGCCATAATTAGATCCCTAAGTAGGTACCTCTAGGTAGGAAATGGCACAACTATGCGATATAACTTAGTTCTTATCCGACCTACAGGTAGATAGGTAGGCACGTATTCTCTTTACTTACCTAACACGTGTCAGGGTGGTGGCTTCGTCGCGCCAATACGGTTTCTATTGGATGATTTATACCAGGGGTGGCCGACTTAATTAGACCTAAGATCTACCTACTGTTTACTGACGAAACCCTGTGTGATTTACCAATAACCTCTACGCTACCAATACCTCTTGAAATCTTAAATGGAACAGCATAGTTTTATTTTTTGCCTTCCCACGATCGACTGGACTAATAGTAGCGAACGACCGGTCGATCGCGATCGACCGGTTGGCCACCCCTGATGGAAACTGAGTGTCGTATAATGGCGTTATACTCTAACCACGTTCACCACGATTTCGCATGGATGTTGAATTAAAAATACAAGAAGTGATGAAACGACTCACAACTGCAGACAATGGGCAGCTGTCAGCACCCTATCTCTCTCAATGATGGCGGCTCCGCACCACAGCTCATTGTTCATCAGCAGTGCCGCCATGAAAGGGTAGTCCTCTATTGCTGCAACCTCGTCAGGGTTGAAGATGCGGCGGAAACGACGATTCAGAGGAGGGTAGACTGGTTTTGCTAAACGATGTAAAAAGGGGTACATGATGGCTGAATGGGCGCGTCCAGATGAGACACAAGTCTGGAGCAGCCGCGCCTAATCAGTTTAAAGTCTGATCACAAAGACATATAATATATGTAATCTCTGGATGGCAGCAGTCACGCGGAGCAGATGATTTGTCTCGCTCCACGCGAGTGTTCGTTAAGTGTGGATGTACCAATTGATACAACGTCAGCTTACGGTTTCGGGGAATAGAAATGTAATGGTCAAGTGTCGCATGAACTGGTAATTGTACGTCTTCTACTTAGAAAGGAAATAATAACATGTTACACCCACTTGACCCATCATGGAGCATAATTGTTCTGATTACGGAGAAACCATTAGGAAGTCCTACCTAATGGTACTTAATGGTAGGACTAGGGATTACGGGAAGACACTGATAATTGAACGTAGGCACAGCAGGACGGTCTTATCTGCTAGGCACTAACCACGCTAGCTAGCGTGGTTAGGGCCCTGGTCCATTCAGCCAAACGGTCGATTCTCAACAGTCACTCCAAAGCGACAGTCAAATTTGAACCGTCAAGTGGGACGCAGCACTGCTGTGGGACGGCCAAACATTGAGAGTCTAGTGAGGCAGATGAACCTTGATTAACTTTGATTAAGCTTGTGCAAAAAATAGAATGATCTTACATGTAGTGGTGGTAGTAGTCACTGACGTCACTATTTCATTCACAGCGTCCTCCATTTGCCTCCTGTTAGGGATCTCAATAGGCAGGCCCTCGTACTGCCACTCCTCGACACGAGCATTGCGTCGATTCATCAATCCTCTTTCCACTGCGGTAAAGTTCAATTTAGCATGATAGGTACATAATCAGAAACGAGGTGACAAATCTTTCAGCCAGCATGCGTCATCCTATAGTAGGTAGGTACTGTGGATGTTTTCGGCTGATATTTACCACCCTAAGAAATATTTTTTGGTACGAGCTTTCTTTTCTTAATACCTAGTAGTACTGCTTATGAGTTACAGATGCCTTCCTCGAAGGTTAATTTGATTAATTTTCTTTGAGAGAAGAGCTAGCCAGGACGATGAATTACTGTGAGAAATAAGCTTTTCGTTTGTTACACTTCTTCACAGAGTGGACGTAGTCGAAAGTTAGTGGTGAATTGTCATTTATTTTCGCCTTCCTGGCATTCTGAGGGGATCGCTTAGGTATTGGATCGAGCCTGAACTTACTTTCATCAGAAGAGTCAGAAGTCGATTCGGAGGAGACGTGTGCCAGGACCGTTCTGAATATGTTGATCAGCAACACGACGGCTATTTTGCGACACACCGCGGTCGCCATTTTTGAACTTGGTTTTTGAAAACTCTGCAGCGGGAATTTATACTGAGGAGAGGAAAATAATGTGCAGGTACACTAAGTACATATTTTTCTTTGTAAGAACTATTATTATTTTTGCGTTCAGGTACCTACATGACATGTTCGCGGAAGACTGCGTAGCGCTCCCGTAAGTAACCACATGTCAGCAGGAGTAGGTACCTACTACTTACCTACTTATATTTAAATAATATTAGCAAACCAGTAAACAGGTATTACAGGTATGTAGTGGGTGGGTAGGGATACAGGTAAATTATTACGCTTAGCTACGTTAGTTACAATTATTGAGGGCATACAAGTCCAATTAACTATGTCCAATAGGTGCCAAATTATTATCATTAATAATTCAATTTAGAAACTAAATTTCCTGTCAGTCCGTAATACCGGCGAATTGGTTGCACACAAAATAAAGGCATACGCAGAATACCTACATAAAGGTGATTTCCCATCCGGTACGCAAGACGTTACAAGAAAGTTTTAAAGAATGTTCGCTCGTCGCTTGCAATTTGACGGATATGCTCAAAAACTAATTTACTTTTTGTAAAAAGTTAACTACAGAAATCATACACCGTAGGAAGGTACCCTAATACAAACTTGGTGTCATACATTTCCTTTCGAATAGAAAATTTAGATTTTTTTATAACCTACCTAGGTAATGATTGACCTCTTAGAATATTTTTAATTTTCATAAGATAAATTGGTACTATCTTACCACTTACAAGGAATATTGAGAGTCCGCTAAAAATAAACTGAGTGAAATTTTATTTAGTTGCGACCTCCATAAAACCTCGCACACCTTATCCAAACAATAAAATAACCACTATACAATACATATTTTAATCACATGAAACTATAAAGAAAAATACTAAATATACAAAATAATAATATATAGAGAAATCTAGGGTTTAGATAAGGAAGTCGTTAAAACTGGATTTATTGTTTAGCCTTTGTAGCCGAGTCCGCCTAAACCACCCCATCCGCCGAGTCCGTAGCCGCCCCAGCCACCTAGACCGTATCCGCCCCACCCGCCGAGTCCGTAGCCACCCCATCCGCCGTAGGCGGGGGCGACGCTCGCGCTGGTGAGGACGGGGGCGACCACCACGGGCCGGTGCGCGGGCACGGTGATGCCGTGGTTCACCACACTCGACCTGAAGTACACGGGTGAACCTGCAAGAGATGGTACAATATTGAAACTCATTTTAAAAGTGCCAGTAGATACTTATAGTTATCTGTGCACAATGCACATACGTATTAATGAGTACCTGCGCATGATTTATTTGTTTCGAGGTACCTAATTATTATGCCAATAAACCATGCAAAAATGTATTTCTTAACTGTGTACAATTAAGTAACTGCTTTAACAACAATGCATTAATGTATCGGTTCCTATATTCAAACCAATTATGATACAATTTAATTGATAAATTATTATCTAGTTAATTTGCCCTTACATTGAAATAACTCGCTAAAAGATTGATGAGACCCAATGCAGGAAATAAAAGTAAGTAGGCTAGGTCTGTACCTGCTCGCAACTTTTTTGCTATCTACATGTATTTCACATATCTGAGTGGTATCATGTCTAGCATATTCCGCCAATGAGATTCTAATACTTTACGTTAATTAATAGGTAGGTACATTAATTAACTCGTTAACGGTAAGCGAAAAGATCTATTTCTAGAAATGCCGCTTACCTTATAACTTAGTTTTTCTATGCATAGACTTGAATTTAGTGTTCAAATAGTGTCTATAATGAAATGGGGAGTTACCAATGCCCAGTCCCACAGGTGGGACGGGGTTAGTGACCACCAAGCCGACGAAGGCGAGAACAATTGCCACCTGGAACAGAAACATATCGCAAATATACTCTTTGCAATTACATACCTGCCTAGTAGTGTCAATAGCTTCTGGCCATTACACTAATGACGGGAGTTTACTCCTAGGTACTAGGTAGTAAGAGGATTAGGTACTGAAATGTTTTGTGCGACGCGTTAAGTTATAATTGTTAACCATAAGTTTGTTTACCGTGTTATCATTGATTAAACAGTTTCATTGATGGTACCTACTGTAACATTTGTTTTGCTATTGTAGATACCTTTAATGTTCGAGCATCTCTCAGAGCTAGATGCTTCGAGTATTCGGAGGTAGGTTTCAAACATACACCTCAGTGCGTGAAAAACTTCCATAAACTATTTAAGGCGTTAGGCAATCCTGTGTCGTTGTATGTAGTACATAGGTAGGTACTTACCGCACACTTCATATTATTGTTTTCAGAGCTAGCACTGAACACTGAAGGTTTTTGAACGCCGCTCGACTTATATAGGTATCTACTCGGTGCAGGGGCCACGGTCCATCGCGCAGGACTCGCGTCCTTAGTAGAAAACGATTTGCACCATATTCGTATGAATATGCATGGGATAGTTCCTGAACTGAAATACTGAAACAGCGGTGGATATGAGGAGCCACTCGAATATACGGTAGAAATATTAATAATGACGGTGAAAGACAAGACAAGTAATATTAAGAGGAAACTGATTATCAGGTGATTTTATGATTTTTTGTTGTCTTGCTCGCGGTCTAGCCATAACAACGGACCTATATGCCGACTAACTTTTTCTATTTCAAATAATTGTATCCGTGGTAGTGG
Organism: Notodonta dromedarius; assembly: GCA_905147325.1. NCBI lineage: Eukaryota > Metazoa > Arthropoda > Insecta > Lepidoptera > Notodontidae > Notodonta > Notodonta dromedarius. Next base: position 345,940 of record LR990183.1, on the reverse strand, counting down.
TAGGTTACCACCATTAGCCATGGACCACTCCCTCCTCCCATAGCCTTTCCCTTGGGGTCTAAATGTAATAGTATCTAGTATCTTTGTATCCTATAGGGGCTCTAAGTTTCAAGTGAAAATAACACAGGTTGTTGTAACTGGTAAGTAGTGGGCAAATAGGGATTAGAACTTAGTCACAGCCAACGAATAAGTTATTCTTCTTGTGCACGGCTAGCTGCTGACCACCCACTAGGGGACAACAGGACAATCCGTACCTTGGGTAAACATACAGGCTCGAACCAATGAAATTGTAATACCTAACTATCGTTACAATCTCTTCGGCTTGAACTTATTATATATTATAAAGGGCGACCGAAGGAATCAACATCATATAAATTACATACCTCATCAAGTTAAAAATAAAACGAATCTAATAAAACACGACATCATTTTATTATTTCAAGAAATAGTCATGTAAATAAATAAATATTTAAAGAACGCTAACGGAAAAATACTACATTATGATATCAAGCCACTGTTCCCCGCTAAGTAGACCACCGCGGCGCATTATTGCTGGAACAAGAGTTAATCAAATTAAAAAAGCCATTTCGTTGTATAGTGCGGAGTAGCGGCTAGCGTGAAGTTGTTGGCGCAGTAGGTCCTGTACCTTTTCTGCGTACCGTAGCATATATCGGAAATAAAGGTGTAAAGCAACGATGTATTAAAATCATGACGGCGATGCGAACACCGTCTAGCGGAGCGCCTGACACAACATGCAACAGCACACGTAAGTTGCTAATGCGGTTTGTTCGTCGTTATCCGGCAGCTTTTGTATGGCGCGGCCAGGTAAGCAGCTCTCAAATATGAGTTGCATTCAAATATTCAGCGATGAAGCGTACCAAGTTGGATGGAGAACCCCTGCCTGTGTAACCCTCCCGGCGTATAATTATATGACATGTATTGTGTATGCGTACCTTCCATCTATCGTTGTCATAGTCCCACTTGGACGAGAGGCCATCAATCGGGTTGACTCTCAGCTCCAGCATCCGGCGCAGCTGGGCTTTCTGAGCTGCCTTCGCCAAAGTAGGAGGGAGCGGCTCAAATACTGTAAACCACAGAACAATGAGCCAAGGCGCAACATACGTCCAGTAAGTAGGTACCTACATTACATAATTATTGTATGAGACTGCAATTGTCAAATGTTGGCGGGATATCGGGGAAGGCGGCGATATTTAATTGGGTAGTTATTTAGTTTAAAATATAAGGTGCGGCATGCGGTCGTACATAAACGCAGGTGTAATGCGTTAGCTGGACGAGCGGGTGCCTAGCTATGTAGCGTCTATGGGTCTCTGCTGTATACAATCACACCACGGAGCCTCGAACAATGTAGATCAAATAACCATCGATCGAGTTATAAATAAAAATAAATGATTTAAATACATTTTAAAGCAGCACCCCTAGCGGAAACGTTCTGCTTTACTGGTGAATGTCTGGCGACATTCGATCACTTGATTGGAATTTGAATACTCACAACTCAAAATAACCCCATCCCACAGTATTATAAGCAACCACTATTTACAATCCAGAAATCCTAGGCGGTTAGAACCATCCAAGAGAGTAGTTAAGTAGGTAATGTTTATTTATGATTTTGAGTACCACCCAGAAATCCTATCCAGTCCTAGATAACCCCGTGAAGACTATCAAACCCTGGGAACAAGCGTGGTTCATAATACCTACCGTAGTCTGCGGTATGGGTCTAAGAAGCATTGCAACCAAACGTACCATAATAATGGTTGAACATTAGCACCCAGAAGGGAAAGCTTAATCCAAAGAACACCATCCCTATTACGAACTTCCACGTCCCGGTGTACGCCTGGAACTCCGCGAAGGTCTGGCAGAAGGAGGCGCGGTACAGCGCCTTCTTCTCTTCACAGCACAGCATCCGCCAGTCGCCCTTTTCCTTCTCGCGAAGCGCCTGTTACATGTGTGATAAGTAGTGCTTAAGTGTAGAAATCTACAAGTTAACTTTGTTTTGTTTGTAGTTCAATTCACTCACACAAATATCCCTCGTGTTCTCCTTAAACCGTACGGCTGGCATTGGGAAGTGGGCGTCGTCCTTGTAATTGGCCATCCCGTTGACTCCATGCCCCACCCAGTCCCGATAGCCGATCCTACAGTAGTTGTGCACAGCCCTAACGTGCGTTGCTGGCGCGTGTATTCTAAATATTTCAAGGGTCTTTGCCGCGAGTAGAGGCATATTGCACCGTGCAATGGAACTTGATTTAATAGTGAATGACGTCAAAGTGACGGATTCGGTATTTAAATTTGTTTTATTTTATTTGATGGCAGTTATTTTTAACCCCCGACGAAAAAAGAGGGGTGTTATAAGTTTAACATGTGTATCTGTGTATCTGTGTGTCTGTGTATCTGTGTATCTGTGTGTCTGTCTGTGGCAACGTAGCGCTCAAGCTGATGAACCGATTTCAATTTTGTTTATTTTGTTAGATAGGTATTCTGATCGAGAGTGTTCTTAGCTATGTTTCATGAAAATCGGTTCAGCCGTTTGAAGATCATCAGCTCTTTTGTAGGTAAAAAAGCCACATTCGCGGCCAAAACGAACTTCCACGGTTCGAATCCGTTCGAAATTTGGGCTCATTGGAATAATATCTTTGCATCACTTGAGAACGGCTGAAACGATTTCGCTTTATTATATTTTTAAATGATCGTAATAGTCTGAACTGGTATTTTACGATATTATAAATTTGAAAAGTTTACCGGATTCTGGAAAAAAATGATATTTTATCAATTTTTATATGAGATTTGTGTATGAACTAAAGACGTTCCATAAGTCACGTTTCAAATGATGGATACGCGCATGCGTTAAATTTAGTTTGTTTTGTTAATGGTCATGGAATATTACGCAATAATAATTCTAGAGGGCGCTGCTCCGCCATTGAGAAAAAATACAGAAAAACAAATCTAATTTAAAATAATTTAAGCGTTATTGAAAATTCTTCCCCTGGGCTGCTCCCGTCCACCTCAACCAGAGTTATTACATCAAATTTAATCATAATTGATAATCTTTTACTAGGAATGAAACCTCCGTGGCATAAATATTAAGATTCGTTGTCTATTCTATTTTCAATGATTATAATGTCATAACAAGATAAGGTCTCATACTTTTACACAGATTTTCTGTTGGCTATTGTACATTGCATTAGTTATCTTAGATTGTAAATGAGGAAGCCAAAACGACTAATGTAAATGGCGCTTTCATAATCTGGCATCGAAACTAGTTGTACCAATTTGCGAGTTGAGCTATGAATACTGAGCTACGGGAGCGACGCAAATCTCACTCACTTATTTATTTGGAAGAACTACTAGGTAAAGTATACATTTGATGAAAATGTCGTCGCATCGGGGGTTTTTAAATTTTCAATTTAGAGTTATTTAACGAAAACTTTTGCCATCGTTTTGCATACTACCAAATGTACTACAATCAAACACAAAGGAAATAATGGTACTATATCTGGTTGGTTGTAATTTATGTGGCACCAAGTCGAACTCTCTATTTATTAACATAGGTAGGAGTGAATGAGACAAAATCTATATGTATCTAACGCTTTATGTTATGTCGGCTAAGCTAAGCTTGATAGGTATCTGTATCGGGCCGTATTAATAAATCTATCTCAAGTCTGAGAACAATCTTAAGTACGCTTTTGACATATAATTTTGTACTGGTATGACATAAGAATGACATTTCCAAGATCGCTCTCAGACTTGAGATGAAGTTATTGGTACGCGTCTTCAACATAGTATACTGTATGATATCGTCATTAAAACATTTAATTAGTGCATCGACATCATTAGTTAGATACTTAAGTACATCTTAATACAATTTCAATTTTTAAAATGTTTCCTTATCTGAACCTCTTGCGGTTCAGTTTCCCAAACGAACACACTATCATCCCCATACCTCTTATTCATTTCACTTATATTTGCCTCAGTTGTTCTAGCGTCTTTAATTCCTTTGGCATTATCGTATGTTGCACCTCCTTTATCAGAGCTTGATGATGTTCCAATATCAGAGTTCCTACTGTATTTGTTTTCAGATTCCTCTTCATAATTGTCTGAAAGCTCGCTCCGGAACTCATGTTCTACAGTTTCATTCCCTTCCTTATTATTTTTATTAATTTCAATTATAGTATCATTGAACTTATAAACCTCACTCGTTTCACTGTAAGTCACAGTCCTTTGAGAGGTGGCCTCTAAATGTGGCGCGATACTTTTTTTATTTGTGTCATACGTTCGTATGAAGTAATTTTGGCTGTTTGTGACTGCAGTTGTAGGTGAAAACGATGTTTCATCTGATATTTGATCCTGAAAAGATTGTAAAAACTTTGTAACCTGAAACTTTTGTTTGCTTACAAGATACGCTACCCCTTCAAGGAATACACGCGGCACAATGGTGTGTATGTGTGGTAGAGTGTATGTCATGTTTCCATTAAACGATGACATCCATGTCTGTATGGACTAGGATCTCTCCCGCCTTATGGTGTGGTTACGGGAACGCTTTCGCGCTCATCCGCATAATTCGTGCGGCACCTGAGATAGGAACCTGATTTGGGCTTCGGCTGTTATTGTTTTATTGTTACCAGTTCCAATATCTGGTCAATCCAGTCGGTATAGTATCCCAGATTGGTGAACACTGTCGGTGAGTTGGGCGCTCCGCAATTTGGCGACGCGAAGCTGACAACGCCGCTCAGGTACTTGTTGATCACTCCTGGACCCCCAATGTCTCTCTAAACATTAGCACGACATATTTATTTAATCCTTCATTTAGGTACACTAATAAAAGATTTACTTAACCCTCAAAATTAATCACCAATCCTGATCAAATTTTTGTTATAGATTTATATTACAATTAGATTGATTTATAGGTGAACTAGGCTGGCCATTAACCCATTGTAGATTGCGTTCGCTGACCGACGCGATAGTTTTCGCCCGAGACTTCGCGCCCTATGGCTAAGCGTATCACTCATCATAAAGGATTGCAAAAAGCCAATAATACCAATAATGTGGAAATCAAGATTAACAATATTTGTTTTGTGATCATCTATCATATCACACGTAAGTAAAGCTGCGGTGACGACACTTATCCGGCGAATATTAACGTTTTTATAAGTAAGCTAAGTTGGAGTCCCCACTCCAACACCCACCTCCGTTATTTACGTCCGTGTCACGGATTAATAATGTTATGGTCTTCTAATCAGACGTAGGAGATATACCAAGCCCTTAAAATGAAATTATGAACCTTACCTCGTAAAGTGCTACTCACATTGCAAGCTCCTCCTCCTTTCGTAAAGTAACCAGCGCAAAAATGTTGATCAGTGACGTAATTACTGAAAATAATCTATATCATAGTACTAATATCAAACCAGGTTCTTATTACAGATAGATGGCCTTGGAGTTATTTGTTTTAAGAGAACTACCTTGAGTATATGTCCTTGCATTCTTCAATGTGATACACTTCTAGAGTCGTGACGGAGATTTTTTGAAAAGGATCTATGAATTGACTCTTCTGAAATGTAAAACAACTGTTACAAATAATATAAATGTTAAAAGTTGATTTTTGAGTTTTTTTAATCCCCTTCCCCTTCATAGGCTATCTATAGGCTACCGTAAATGCGACGGATCGTACGATTGTTTGCCGATTTTGTTATAAAAAGAGAATGACAGTAATAACATGCTTTCTTTCTTTCTTTTAACGACGTCCGCTGAGCAGATTTTATCCAGTTGTCCACGTAAATGACAAAAAACGATGATAGTAATTTTGAAATAGGTCGACTGTGGTAAAGGTGCTGAGCAAGAGCCAGAACAGCCGTAACATTACGATGGAGATGTCTATAATCGTGGTCCTCATGATAATTTAGGGAATGAGGGAGATCAAGTACGTTTTTGTTTCAACTTACATCCTTCGCCCCCCATCCGAGCACAGTAATTTCATCGTCCCTGTACGGCAGGACCTCTGTATCCTTACGCACCAATATCCTCCTAATCTTCTCACTTTTCTTCGAGAACCTCAGCCGTCTCTGTATCTTCATGATCGCCAGATTGTTCCATAAAGACACGGGATCGTAGGAAGGGTGGAAGAACACGTGTAGGACAGGCAGAAGTTTGCCCCCACGAGACATGTAGTCACTGCCAACTCGTACGACGATTGCTTGAGTGTTCTGCTTGTAGTAAGTGCTGTTGTGGACACTGGAATGGGAAATAGGTATCGATGGGTTAGGAAAAAACCTTTTTCGAAATCGACTTTTAATGACTAGAAATTATACAATACTAGCTGTGCCCCGCGACTCCGTCCGCGTTCTGTTGAAATTTTTCCTGAATTTTCTTTGCTATAAACCTCACGGAGCCCGAGACCTTTCCAACGAATGCAAAACCGTGGAAATCGGTTCGTGCGTTCTGGAGTTATAGCGTCAGGAAGGAAAACCCGACTTATTTTTATATAGTAGATTTTGTAGTACATCCAAATTGATCAAGAAGTTTTGAAGTTACATGGATTAATAACATAACATAATTTTTAAATCTCAGGAAGAAAACATTTATGACGTCACAGGTCTCATTTCAGTACACAACTGGTGGCGGCGTCAATGTGTTAATAATTATACTTATATCTTAAAAACTATAAGAAATATCGAAATAATTTAAACAGTGATTTTTTTAGAGAACTACAAGGGTTTTGAGGCAATATTTTATATCACGAAAGTAGGTCAGAACAGATTTATATCCATTTTTTCTGGACCATTATTAAAAACTTAGTTCCATCCTTCCATCCATTAATCAGAGGAGGTCCGTCACCTGTTGGGCTATCTCTCAGGTACCCCTACTTAATACGATTTACTTTGATAATCCTCTTATTAATCTTTGTTTAGTGACTTACATTTGCAAACATGAGGCTGCTGTGATGATCAGGTTTGTGCTGATGATGGAGCCGGCACAGGTGAACTCTCCCATGACATGGATACTCGCGACAAATGGGTAACTCTCCACTTTGGTCTCGACACCTTTGTACACTCTTCTCGTTTCCGAGTTATTTTCAGGCGATGATGTATCTGAATAAAGAATCTTGATAAACTAACAATCACAAAATAAGAATGATACTCACTTTCCCATTTGAGTATCGCTCGTATTTGGTTCGTGGCAAGATATCTTAAGAAAGACAAAAGAAAATATGAAAGCCCAAAATAACCGTAGGTACTTCCAACAGTGGTAGGACCACTATCGAATCCACAGACTGAGTCAATCAATTAGACCACTAACACAGTCATGGTTGACTTTGTAGAATGTATCATTACTTACATCGAGCTCCAGTACTTACCCCAAACTTTGAGATTGATTTTAGGTGCCATCATATCATTTTCATCATCATTATCATTCGATTCACGTCTGCTGTTTGTTTTATCATCTAAATCATCGAAATTAAAAATATTTAATTTCATTAGATAATCATTCGTTAACTCTTTTACTTCTTGACTTTTTATATCCCTTGTCTCAATTATATCTTCTGTTACTTGAAATATCCTTTCAGCGATCCTTCTTTTGAAAATTTTCTCATTCAATATTTCATTTAAAACGTTTAATGTGAAAAGTTTATTTTCTGTTTTGTTATCAGTAAGTCTGATTGTATTTCTAACTTCGTCGTATACTTCACAGGTTTTCTCGGCTATGTTATTTAAACCATAATGCATTGTCAGAAGTAGTTTAATTTCTGATGGCGCAGTGAAATTTTCACCTATATTCAGTGATACTAATAACTTGTTTAGTATATTGTGCAGATTTTCGTTAGTTTTTTTGAAGAAACTCTTTTGGGACTTCAAGATCTTAGCAAGATGGTTTTTGTGATTATTTGCAATTGTTATAGTTACAAAAAATACAATTAATTGTGTCACTTTCATGATAATATTTAACAATATGTATACATATGAAACCGCTTGACTGTAAACAATAAAAAAATGAAATAAAATAGACTTTTCCTCAATTTGTTATGTTACGAAACCCAATACTCTTTATTTGATAAGAAAATATACTTATTTCGAAACAAATAATAAAACAAATGAAACTAAAATCATAAAAAAGTTAACAATTTATTGAGCAACAACTTAGAAATAATCGATTTTCACTTCAACATACAATTTTTCATAATCTAATATAATTATAAATATTTTAAGTCTTGCAGCATTTTCATATATTAGAAATTCATTCGCCATGTCTCTTTTTGAAATTAGCGTTTTCTATTTAATAATTTCCAATACACTTGTTGTGGTCCAAGGTCTCGTAGAATTACCGTCCGCAGGAGATAACACCATCGCAGCAACTGAAGCCATAATAAGAACAACTGTAAACGATTTATTCTCGAGTTTGAGATTAAAAGATGTGAAACGAAAACCAAGATTGAAACAGTTTTTAACTATTCATAACTTTTTCGTATCGCTCACGCTAAGAGACCACGAAAATTTGAATGAAATAGTGCGATTAACTAGAGAGAAACACATAGATAATACTTCAATTGTTGAAAAAATATTAAATGAGCTGTTATATGAAGATAACAATGTAGATAACAATTACAATGCAAACGATGAAAGTGTAACTGTACATGTTGAAACGTTTCTTAATAAACTAAGACATTTAAAGGAGAAATATTATGTTAATAATCTCTCTAGAGATACTATTGTTAATCGGGATATATTGAAAATTCTGGAGAATAATGATTTTAATCTAACGAATAACGAAACAAGTGCAAATAATAGAGATAAAGTTCTAGATGATATTGAATTTTGGAGTAAGTATGGCCTATCTGATTCATAATTATACCATTCACAATTTCATAACAAGTTAACATTATAGACCAAACGAAATTTGGCCTTAATTTTACTTACGCTACTTATATTACAATTTATGCTCGAAAACTCGAAAACTTTGCGGCTGCTAGTTAATTCTCCCAATGAAAATGATACTTAGTACCTATGATGATAGTTTATATCGGTTAAGTTCCTAACAGACAAAGCAAACTCCATAGCTCTTTTTAATAGGTCTTTATAATTCACAGGGGAAAGTGGTCGTCGCATCTACAGAGGCTCCAATACCAAAATCAAATACTTCCCCTTCATGGCGAGCGTCCAGTTCTTCAGAAAGTTCCAATGCGCTGGATCCATCATCAAGTCAGATTTGGTCATTACGGCTGCTTCGTGCCTGCAGTTGTAAGTTTAAACTGAAATTGGTGTCATCTTTTTAAACTTAATCATACCTATAACCTGTCTCTAATGAAAGTCAACAAAGGAATTTACCAATTACTTGATTTCAGTTGGTTCTAATTCAACCATCATTAGAACATGTCAGATACGTTAAGTGGATTATTAAAAAACTATGGTAGGGTAGGGTTTAAAATTAGCGTCATGTAGGTTTTTTTGAAAATTTGCTAGCAAACAATCAGATTTCATAAGTTGCAATCTAACCAATACACTATTATTGTTATCAGGGCTTACAACAACCGTTTTTTCCGCGAGAACCCAGCGTTCCTCTCAGTCAATGTTGGTAGTACCTTCTACGAAGGCGGTGGTGAAAACATTCCTGTCATGGAAGTCTACTTCCACCCGACCTACAATCCCCAGAACCTGATGAATAATCTTGTTCTCATGAGGACGCTCAGGCAATTGAACTTCAGGAAGTCTAAGAAGGTGCAGAAGATAGATTTCGATAGGAACGATACTCCGTTGCCCGTTAATACGGATGGTATTACTATTATCGGTTGGGGTGCTAAAGGGGTAAGTCTTAACTTATAGTATTAAGGTAAAGATTTGATCGCAGACGACAAAGAAATCCAAGGTCTAACTAAGATGTGCCTTTCCAACTTGTTAAAGTTATTGTATGTTCCCTGTATTTTCTCTTATTCCTCGCGAGGCCAAACAGTTGAGTAGCGATTGCCTCTCCAGTCTACTGTTGGAGACTCCTCAACTAGTATTTTCTCCTGCGGTGAAGTTGTCTTTTGCCACTGACTGCCCATCATTATAAATTGGAGAAGACAACTGTAAACCTAATGGTAATCCAGGATTACTTGATTCCTTTACTTATATACAACCTTTTGATCTGATATAAGTATTGGATATTTTTACTATCTTGGTAACGCTAGTTTCAGATTTAGATATTTACGCTAGTTTCGGTCTAGTTTTCTGCCTGATGATGTTAATGGTTTTATTTGTACTACCGCAACTTTTTCAGACAAGCAATATCCTGAATGACCCGTGGTCCAATCGCCTATCGTTTTCCGTGATCGACTTTTATCCATTAAGGGAATGTCGGGAGATTTATACCAAGTTTGTATCGATTTGATATTACTTTATATTATATATTGTAGAATAAACGGAATAATAATTATGAAGATTCGCTCACTTTTGGATGTATATGTACTCGAATTACGTAATCTATTTCACCACGCGGATTACTTCGAAAACTAAAATTCCCCATGCATGCAGGTTGCCCCAAGATGTCTAGTTATACTGTAAGCACGTTGCAATCGACATTATAAATGAGATTACAAACTATTTTTTTGTAGAGAGTACGTGACAAAAACCAACTTCTGTGCTGGATACTTCTCAAAAGGGGGCGGCGCGTGTAACGTAAGTTCAACTATATATTATCATAATGATCAGTGTTGTTATCAGAAGTAGGTCCTCCAAGAATCAGCTTGGCAGCCCATACCAAATAAATTCATGAGACACACAAAGCTTCGTGTTTTGCTATTCGAACATACGATGGACCGACCAGGTCAAATTGCGTGAGTTGGTCCTTGCATAAGTGCTCTGTTACCAACATCAACAAAGACAATTTGGTGATGCATCTTGACGCGAGCCTCAGCTGCCTATGAATGCAAATGACGACCGCTCCGCCAAGCAACTTAACGACAAAGAAGATTTCTTAGATACTGTTAACATTTATGTAAAATGTTGCTTAACAGCGTGACGTAGGCGGTCCAGGAATTGTCGACGGCCTGCTGACTGGTGTGGTAAGCTTCGGCTCCCCAGTGTGCGGGGCGCCCGATGCACCCACAGTGTTCACCAAGCTGGGCTACTACACAGACTGGATTGAAGAGATTATGGAACAGGTAATTCACAAAATCGTTGATTACAATGGACCTGTGAATCTGAAGCAAGTGAGGTAGCGATCCCACTCGCATTTGCAAATTAAATAATCCGCTTACTTTGTTCAAACATTTTCTATATAGAATTCATGCTGGCACGATCATTGCGAGCCAGCTTAGTCAACCGTCCCTTGCATCAATATCCTAAAAAAATTTGCTAATTGACTACCGGTCATACACAGGCTGGCTCGGGCTAGGGTAGTACCATCTTCTTATAGAAAATCGTTAATCGCGTTAAGTAGATATTATAACTGCGTTCCGTACGATTGAGAGAGCCTAAAGGCAACACAGTTTTTCTAGAAAAACTGTCAATAGTCTCAAAGTGACATCAGGCGGGTCGCAAGCATGTTTGCCGACTATGTTACATAAAAAACGGAGACTATTTAAATTTCTAGAGTTGCGCAGCTGATGTGTTCCAAGATGGTAGCTGAAACCTCGGCTATGTCTAGGTGAACTTACTTATCCTCATGTTATTGATATTATTTTCAGGAGGTTCCTGAATTTAAGCCCAAGACAACTCTGAAACCACCACCGACCATAGCCACAGCCCCTCCGGCTCACGCGATAAGACTCACCACCTTCAAAGTAGAGCCGTTGCCCAGCGGCCCACTGAAGCCACGGCCCGCCGAGCCAGCTGCTCTACGAATCTTCGAGGAACCAGACTTCTTCACGAATTTCCTAGCTACCATGTTCGATAGCAATGAAATTAAAGAATACAGCGATCTAATGGATAGTTTAAGACAAAAGGTAGAAAAAGAAAATGCAGAAACTACTGAACCACCAACAGAAGAAGTTACTGAGGTTACTACTACGACAACAAAAGCGGCTAAATTACCAGAACACTTTGTTGAGCCAGTCACGAAAATAGATATCTACGATGTTAGTCAAGAAAAATCGACTAAGAAACATAAAATGTACACAGCTATGGATACTGTTAAACATGTTGTTTCCAGCGAATGCGATAGGGACGAGACAGAGGAAATGGAAAGCAATAGTATTGACTTTTTGGATGATACTGTGAAGAAAGTGATTAAAAAACCTAAAATTAAAGCTCCTAAGGTGATAAAGAAACTAGATACCGCTGACAATCTCGACGATGCAGTAAAGGATATCGTAAAACTTTTTGATAATCATGATTTGATAAGACTGCTTGATGAACATAATGATCAAAGTACTGGGATTACCAATACCTTGGACACCGTAAAAGACGACGATGATTCTATACTAACGTTACTTTATCTAACGGACAATGAAAAAAAAATACAAGATGAAAACGATTCAGGTGAAGGATTAAGTATTCCGACGAATTCTTTTAATGACATGACATTTAGAGAAAATGTAACAAGTGACGATTACCTAGATTTGATGTCTAAAAGCGACTTGCTTAATTTACTGTCTGAAGCTATTGATTTGGAGATGCAAGCAGATGATAATAAAGATGCGGTGGCGAGTTGAAATGTTGGACTTTTGTTTTATTATATAGATTGTACTAAAAGTGTTGCCTTACTTCCTCATCATTATTGAAGCGACGCTTCTATAGGTACGGACGGTCCAGGCGCTCGCCGCGCGGCAACTCTTTCAGTGGTAGGCGTCAGTAGCGTTATATGATAAAGATAGGTATACTTTATACTATGTATAAAGCTTCGCTTCTTTCGGCCGTCCCTAGATGGCACTGTTTTTTTATAAAAAAAAGAATGCAAATATTTTTTTACAGATTGGTCTACCCAATGTAGAAATTGACTAAGTTCGGTTCCCAGCCACATTCAGTTCAAAGTACCAAACAAAGTGCGTTCAACCAAATTATGAAAAGACCGCTCTGAAGTAATTAATCCACTGAATTTGTTTATACATTTGGTGATGTAGTAGGTATGTGTTTTTGGTTTCTATGAAAATATATTTGTTATTGCGTAGAACATAACGTAAAAAAATCAATCCAACTCGTCGACAGATGGCGCTTGCGTTGCGCAAAATTTTCAGTCATATTGGGTGGTGATAAGATTATTTTTCAAGAGAAATATCCACGTTATAAAGGTAAAGAAATAGAAATTTAGCGTCTAAACCGGTGTTTTGTGTTATATTTCCTATTATTGACAGCTTTTTGTGTATTTGATCGTTCTATTTTTGAGGTAAGTAGGTAAATCAAATGTTAGATTGGCAGGTATGGAAGATTATTCGTAATACGAATTATTCATCAGTTTTCGTCAAAACTAAGGTTTCTTTTGTTTTAATTAGTGCCTTATTCGCTGATTTGCAAATTTAAAATTATTCTCACTTACATTTGGAAAACTTTAGGTTATAAAAGTTCATGTTATGTAACTCTTCCCCATTGATTAATCGGATACCTACTGTACTTATTGTTAGAATTCATAACCTCAATATCTATATAGATATTCGGGACAGTAAATCGCACTAATGTCCGTAACAATTATCTTTAGATTAGTAAATATTCTCCAACTATCCTTCTACTTGCAATGTCCTATAACAATATTGTTTTATAGCAGATTTTAGTCTTATGTCATTGTCTTCTGTAACTGACCTTTATGATAATCCTATCCTATATCCTATATCCTATATTCTTATATATATATATATATTTAATATTATAAATGCGAAAGTTTGTGAGAGTATGATGTATAGGATGTATGTTTGTTACTCTTTCACGCAAAAACTACTGAACGGATTTGGATGAAATTTGGAACACAGATAGTTTATAACCTGGATTAACACATAGAATACTTTATTTAAGTCTACGCGGCCGAAGTCGCGGACAGAAACTAGTATAGCATAAACTCTTGTAATGATTACTTATTTTTAGCTTGCCATACTTCAATCTCTAAGTTACCACTCAATAATGTAACCAGTGTTAACTTTCCAATTGTAAAATTGACTTTGTGTTCAGGAATATGGCCAACTACCTAATGCGCCGAGCGCTGCTAGATGCAGTCCGTGTGCCTGTCTGCGCCAGGGCCTCCTCCTCCGTTGGGGAGCTGTCCAAAGTAAGTGTTCCTTCTGCTATGAATACACATAAACACAGACAAACTACCATACATTAATAAATATTTGATTGTGGTAAAGCCAAGCTGTAGCCAATTTACTAAAGCTCATAAAAGAGCTGGTGAACCCGGGCAGTACCTCCCTCTCACAGAAGCTTTGTGTAAGTAAAGTAGCTATGATATTTGTTTCGTAAAATGAATCAACTATTTAGTGAGTATTTTAAGTTCAAAGTAAGTAGGTCTATTAAGAATATTATGTATTTCAAATTATAAGTTTTTTTCCTTGTAAAGATTAGTAGCTGTGTTTTTATATAAAATTACTCCTTCCATTAACTGAATGCTTGTGGAGGAGATCCTTTAATAATTTTACAGTGTTTTATCATAATAAACAAAATATCATAACATAATAGATAACAGGTTGGCTAGGCAATACAAAGAGAAAAAATGGTGCTCATCATAATTCTGTTTATCAATATTAGAGGAATATGTTGTAAGTTCGATTCTAATAAAATATGTCGTAATTCGTAATTTACCCTGGGCTGGGTGCCACTGGGATCCGATCGCCCCCAGTCATACAGAACTCATCACACAAGAGTTGTTTAGTTTGAGATCATACTGTTGGTCAGTCAGTCTGGCGATTTGCACTTATTTATTATATTCAACAATTTCAGATTGGTAACCGCGAGTGGGTGGGCTACGGATTCAATGGACAGCCCAACTATGTAGACCGGGCTGATTTCCCCATGCCCGCAATCAGGTTCAAGGCAGACACACCCGATGTTAAGGTAACAATACTTACTAAAACAGCATTTAGATTAAGTCTTGGACCAAGCTTAACCTATGAGCAAGACGTTGTAGTCAATCACATTGGAAAGTACTAGGATAACATGAAATAGATGGATATAATACAAATTTGTAAGTATATGAGAATATTTATCTTGTACTGTACCTACTGTAAATCTATACAAATGAATACAATTGAAGTGTCTATGTGGTATGTCGAAATAATAGCCTTTTACTAAACGCATATGAAAATATATACAGTATAAATAAAAAAAAACTGTGGGTCTCTCTGTTTGTTTCGGCTAATCTCCGAAAAGGCTGGAAAGATTTTGATAGGACTTTCAACAGCGTTGGTTTACAACTAAAACTTATTAAATAAGTAACTCATTATTTTCAATAAGTCTGTCTCGCAATCTATCTACTTAATTCGCAGGACATGTAGAGGGGTTATATCTGTTGCATTTTGGCTCCTGTATCAGTCACCCTGATAGGAATACGTGGCATTACAAGGAGCCCTGTGCAACCGTCCCTTGTCATGCCCCCCGCAGGCTCTCCGGGAGAAGGAAAAGGGAGACTGGCGCAAGCTGTCCATGGAGGAGAAGAAGGCGCTGTACCGCGCCGCGTACTGCCAGACCTTCGCGGAGTTCCAGGCGCCCAGCGGCGAGTGGAAGGGCGTGCTGGGCTGGTCGCTGGCCGTCGCCTCCGTGTCGGTCTGGATCTACATGGCTATGAAGATGTTTGGTAAGACCACCGCTATTATAGAAGTACTCAAGGCATGCTCGTTTACGGGGCCGCTTGTGGGGACTAGTGTTGCCTAACTATCGATTGTTTATTGCAATATAATTTGCGATAAGGCATAGTGCACATAGGCATATTTGCCCATAGTACACTTTTTTGTAAGAGTTTATGTTTTTATTCTAAAATTGGTGTGTAATAAAGAGCTTTCTATTCTATTATATTATCGTCACCTCGTAAACTAGTCATAACATCGATAGTTTTGACATCTGGCATACATACACAATCCTGTGAGTTCGTAAATGTATTTTAAGTTTGAGAATGATCTTGGAAACGTTATTCTTATGTCATACCAGTATAAAATGTCAGGTCAAGAGCGTTCTCAAGATAGCTTGAGATTGATTTATTAATACGGGTCTAGGTACCACTTGAACGGTTTTACACAATTCCTGGACGCCGCGCACTTGCCGGGTTTTTGTACAATTTCCTTTGGTGCAGTGTACAGCCCGGTGCCGGAGTCCCTGAACGACGAGAACCAGAAGGCGCAGCTTAAGCGCATGCTGGACCTCAAGGTCAACCCCGTCGACGGACTCGCCTCCAAGTGGGACTACGAGAACAACCGCTGGAAGTAAACTGGCTCGATGTGAGTACACATCTGTGCGTGATGCCCTGCCCCTCACTTCATTTTAATTTGAACAGTAATATCGTCAAGAGTGGGCCCAGGAACCTGAGGATGGGTTTTCATTCAGCTTAGGTACACTAGAACTTAGTATCGTATTATTACCCCGCGCGGCCGGACGAACTTACGCAGCCGTTCTGGAAGATTTCTAATTATGTGCGAGGCCTTCTGACATACATTTTCTGATAATGTGCCAGCCTATGTTGTATGAAAATTCCTTCAAAGCTGAGGAGCCTCTAATACATTTTTTTAAGTCACAACATCCAAATTCTGGCCCTGCTTAACCTAGCAAAGGCTAGCACCAACATACTAACATTTTATTGGCCTCGGATGGCCCACACACATTCGGCGGCAATGTTTATCTTAGATCTTTTGTTGACATTGGGATAGACTGAGAGACGGCCGCCAGTGTCCCACAGGCCCCGCCAACATTGCAGAAGATTGGCCTATACTCACTGACGTTGCTATGTAACCAAGGGGCCCTGGGCGAAATGAAATTGGGGCTCTATTTATACTGAACTGAGCATCATCATCAGCTCCTTATCGCCCACTGCATGGCATAATAAAGCAAAATTTGTAGTACTTCCAATGTGGTATTATTGAATGAATGATATATAATTGTGTTCTACAGATCCGAGTGTGGGTGCTACGCCTGTGTCAGCGACGCGCTTTCTCCGGGCCATAGAATAGATACAAAGCGTTAATATAAGTGATAACCTCTCTGTAAGATAAAATAAATGTGATTCCAGATCATTATTTTTTTACCCAACGGCTCTGGTAAGAGTATTCTTAGTAATAAAACAATAAATTCTGCACGGATTTTGAGATATCTAGACGACGCTCGGTTTGGCTATACAAGAGAAATACTAGGACAACATAAAATATATGCAGGTTGTCCAGGAGATTTTCCCCTTATTTTTATCGTATCTATCAATCCATCAAATTGTTTCGGCTATTGCGCGACGGATGACATTTGGCGGATATTTATAATTCAATAAAACGTAATCTAGCGTCTAAGCAATTGCAAAACTGCTGTACAACTAGGTACTTCACGTTACACTTGAATGAAAAAACAAGTTTGGGAACAAATTTTTTATTACATTTTTTTATAAAACAACATTTCAACGTAAATAAATAATGCACATGCCGCCCATACGTGGTCGGCCCTCAGCACTGTACTACCTGCTAAGAAATCAGTGTGATCACTTGACCGCTGCATGTATCAGATACCTACATGTTCACATCTCTATACAAATACGTTTTATTGCTCGTGTTTGGGAGAGGTTCTTGTTACAGTAAAAAAAACAGTTATAGCAGCCTTGCGTCCTTGCTAACATCGTCTAACAACGTCTAACAATAATTTGAATAAGTGATAGTACATTTTGTTTTATTCAAATCATTCTTATTCTTATTCAAAATATTCTTAAGGGTTGTGGACAAACGAAAACTCTCGTCCGTGTAACAGGTATAGAATTAATCTTAGTGCCGATGCTGTCACTTTGATTTGCAGTCGTAGATACCTTTAATAAAATAAAATCACTGTATTACCTAAATAAAATGTTACAAGTTAGGTCTCCAAAAACAATTATTTTGAGCAATCAACAATACTACATACCTACCTAGGTAGGTACCTTTAAAATTTAATTTGAATTAATGTTAATCCGGGTTACAGTGTGGATGTTACATATTCAATCTAAAAGCAATGACAGCCCTCCCACCTCGTCTGAGCTTATCAAACGTGTGACATTATTATGTTTGTTTCATTAAAATCTCGCTCTTCATTACAAAAATACTGTTGGACATGACGTAGGAATACCTACATTATCAGTAGATCACTATTAATACTTGCCAAAACATGTTGCATCATTAAAATTCAATAAATACTCAACTAATCACTACAGTTATAATATATAAATTACAATATAAGTAAAAACACCTATCACATTCTTAATAATTTAAGTCTCAACATCGATCGAACATTTATTTTTTAACAAATTCATTATCTATTATAAATTAGTTATTATTTATTTTACAAAATAATACAATTATGTAGCATTTTAAATTAATAAAGTAGAGTAGTAGTAGTAAGTTTTAAAAGGCTATTCGCTAACCCCTAATAAATTTTACTTTTGAATGCCAGTACGATGATAGTACGACACGAAGTAGTACCTACGACGAACTAGGTAAATAATAATTATTGTTGCAAGTGACATTTAAAATAAATAATACAACACAATGTCAAATTGTTAATGTTAAACATATTATTAGTAAATATGCATTCAAAAGTTAAATTGTTATGACATCAGCATATTTCATAGATTTTATTTTGTTTCTCATGTCTAAGTATAATTATACTATTGTCTTATTAGAACGATAAAGATTCTTCTATAAATAAAGCATACGACATTTTGTTAGGAAATAGGAGATCAATGTACTTGTGCCCGAAATAATACATAATATACAGTGACTAGTTACGATAAGAAGAATCAAAACTAAACTTAAGTTTTAAGACGAGTGCCTAAGTACACTTTAAAGCTACTTCTTCGACATTGAAAGCGACATAGAAATATATAGTTAGATAAAAGTTGTTACATTACACACTAAAATAAGTTTATATTCTCCTTATAGTAATCATAAGAAAATTTTTGGGATAGGTTCTACCCCTAATTAATATAGGTATTGTGGTGGTGGACAATTTTGAATTTCGACCTTTTGTAGTAGGTAGGTATTGAAGGTAAAATGCTATAGATAAAATATCAAGTAACAACCCATGTTTGTAGAAAAGTCAGAGAATGTTGGTAGAGCGACGCTGCAGCCCATCGACTACAGAATCCACGGGCTGGCTCGATCAGGGTAGTACGACCTTCTCACAGAAGATCTGCGAAAAGTAGCTATTATAGCTGCGTTTCGTACTGTAAGGGTGAGAGCTGGTAGCACATGCCCTCTCCGTCTGTCCCACTCGCCTTCAGGTCGATAACGTGCGAGCTACTGCAAATATCTATTGGCTTCGGTAACTGCTTAATCTCAGGCGGGTCGTAGGTACACTTGTTTGCCGAGCTAGTCATATACCGGTAGGTAATACAGGTATAAATTAAATAATATATATTTTATTGAAACAAATACCAAAGTTATGTGAATTTAATCCGTACATATTCAACGCTGTCCACGCACCGTTTTCACATTTATTTATCTTTATTAAATTGTAGTACGATATTTTATTATTATTAATACATCAACGGTCGTAATATCTTTATTGTTTGACAATACTCTTTATCTAATTAGCAATGTTAGGCTTTATAATATGTATAATTTCTGAAGTGTTCCTCTAACTGCAACACAGTTTATGCACCATTGCCGGCATTTATAAACGTAATGATTTTAATTTTACATAATTCAACAAATTATTAAATAGGTAAGTACTTATTATTTAAAAAATCCGGTCTTAAATGTTGAAAATATCAGCAACTTTTAAACCTTTCCACATCTAAATTATCTGATATTATGGCAGTCCTATTTTTTTTATAATTAATTACTACATAATATATACCTCCTGATAAGAAACCAGTATTTTGTCATATTTATTAAATGAATTAAGTTTCGTGATTTAAAAAAAACAAACACCCAGCGCCATCTTGTATCGAATAGCATGACAAAATGTTTGGTTAGTAGTGCAGTTGCCACAATAGTCGCAGTATAGCAAAGCATGATAAACTTACCTAATTAGATAAGCCTATACTTCATGTATTTTAGAAATAAAATTCAGAAAATAAATTCGGAGTTAGAAGGCTGCACAAAACAGCAAACTAAAAAGGGCAATAACATTTCAAAGAGTAAAGAGAACTTATCACTAAATAAGGGGCAACCTTTTATACCATATAAAAAGCATAAAATCAAAGCATACAACACGATTTCCTTTCTTTTAAATAAGTATAACAGAATAACAATTTTGATTGATTCATTAGTAAGGAACGAAATAAAGTGTAAAAAAACAAACCGTCAAACAGCCAATCAGAGCCATATTGTAGGGGTAAAAATTTACCCCTCATCCGTGGACTAGTCCCTGAAGGGGAAGAGGCCGCCCACCCCGCCGGAGTCCCAGTCGGCCACCTCCACCGGCCCGAAGCACTCGTCGAAGAACTGCTCCATGGTCTTGTGCAGGTGAATCGTGGAGCGCTCGAAGCCGTGGCCCTCGTCCGGGTATACCTGAGGGCGCGTGGGGAATGGTTTTAATGTCCTGAGAGGTTTTGATGCGCGAATGTACCACAGTTTCGATAACCCAATGATCCATAGGTATTAGGTAGGTACCTATCTATATAGTAGTACATACTTATATATTCTATCGTAAACATGGTAAAAAAATCAATATCTCAACGTGCAATATTCAATACACAAGTACCTACAAGTAATATTTTTTTAATCCCAAAAAGAATGGAAGAGTTAGTAGAATCTATTACTGTACACTTTATTACTAAAATCATACTATGCCTCTTCACAAACAAATACTCACTAACTAGTACAAGGTACTTACTTATAATTATGAAGCTGTTGCACGCATTACCCGCGTTGTACTCCGATAAAATAAAAGTAGCTCCTCCTAACTTACTCCACATTACGTCGTACCCACAGTACGTCCTCTAACATTAGCTATCTGCCAGAGAAAGTCCCGTCAAAATCGGTTCAGCCGTTTCGGAGATTAGGCGGAACAAACAAACACAAAAAATATAAATATTGTTTTATTTAAGTACCGGATATAAATAAAGAAATATCGCCAGACAAACACACTAACTGTATGGTCCGAAACTGAGAAACGCTTGTACTATGGATACCGTACAGTGGACTGGGGGCGATCCCAGTGACACCCAGACCCGGGCAAATCACGGAAATCCCATTTCCGCAATTTACCCAGACGGGAATCGAACCCGCCCGCAACCACTCGGTGCAGTGAGCTGAGCGGCCTACGCTCGCTTTCACATGTGTATGCACATGCACTTTCATATTATATGCATTTAGGGCCCTGTGTCACTAAGACGCCATGACGGCGCAACCGGGAATTATCCTACTAATATTATAAATGCGAAAGTTTGTGAGTGTGGATGTATGTATGTATGTTTGTTACTCCTTCACGCAAAAACTACTGAACGGATTTGGATTAAATTTGGAACACAGATAGATTATAACCGGGATTAACATATAGGATACTTTTTAACCCAATAATCCAATACTACGCGGATGAAGTCGCGGGGCACAGCTAGTATCTAATATTTATATTATATGCTGGTCGCGCTGCCAAATTGGTTGCGCGACCAAGATGACGCCAGCCCAGTATTTTCAACTAACGAAAAGTTTTAGAAAATGAATACAAGCAGCATGGTAGATGGCAGCTGTCGTTTCCGAAACGGAAAGTTTCCGTCCCAGGTGAGGTACTTACTCCCTCTATAGAACTGTAAGTACTTTTTGTTCATTGTGGCCAAAGAATTTGTAGTTTTGGTTGTGACATTGGTTGCTTCGCCGGCGTCTTAGTGAAAACCTGTTATTTGACCTTACTAACATACTTACAAATCATTGTTATTTATTTATGGATAATCTACATAAATTATAAACTACGAGTTATGTATATGTCGCAACCAACTAGCTTCATTCGCCGTTCACGCAACAGCCTGTAACGTGTCTTTCTACCTTCACACAGTTACTCACCAGCAGCTCAGTCAGTAGTTCACATATCCTCCGGAAATGTACTTGGGGTACTACAAAAGAAACATCAAGAAATATAAGTTTATCAAACGATTACAAGTTTTCAAACGACCCCTGTTAACAAAGAAATAAGTAATTTTCATTAGAGACCGCGTGGATGTTTTACTTTATAATATTAAAATTTGTTCGTTTTAATTTAAATCACAATACTCACATTCTAGATGGGTCGGGAGGCCGTAATAACTTCATTTTGTTACGCCTTATTAGATATTTAATTAGAGAAAATTGTGTACGTCCTTCCTCCACGTCACACAATCCAAAAGAAAGAAAGTTAATTAGAGGTCACAGCCTAGCTATGAGAATTACGTTAAGAAACCACAGTCTAACGAAGATGGCATCTACTATTTTTGTATGTGTTTTTTTTATATTATTTAGTTTTATGATAGGTACATTATATAAATTACAGTATTAAGTAGTTAATCATTTGTTTATTATTTAACGATTTAATGAATTAACATATTTTCAAATTCTAAGTTAGTAAACTGCCATCTAGTGACATAAAGTCGTAATCTTTAAGAAATCAATTGTTAGTTTTTTAAATCTCAGAGTACTAGTGTATGACGTACTAGTTCCTATAATTAGACTCCAGAGTGAGCTTTTATCAAAGAATTTAAACACATAGCTATTTACTACTGTCTTGTCAAATTTATTTGATACAAGCCTAGCCACTTTACTAAACAGCGCCGTTCACGCAACAGCCTAGCCACTTTACTAAACAGCGCCGTTCACGCAACAGCCTAGCCACTTTACTAAACAGCGCCGTTCAACTAGTGGCCTGAATGATATTCAGCCATTCGATCAAACAGCTAGACAAATGCCTTGGATCGATGACGTTTAATTACTTGCCTAGCCGTTTAATTACTTGCCTAGCCGTTTAATCCTTGCCTAGCCGTTTAATTACTTGCCTAGCCGTTTAATTACTTGCCTAGCCTGTTCATTTCAATTTAGTTCCACTTTCTGCCACCTAGCGCCGAAACTCACCAAACTGTCAATATGGCGTCGGCAAAAATCAACTTTGATGGAATAATTTTATTAGGTACTTACTTAGGTATTTTACGAAATTGTTTAGATCCACCGAACCTACTTGCCGGGTGGAATTTCTGTGGGGTCATCAAAAAATAACCCTAACCTAAACCCATCTGGGTCGCTCTGCTTGGATAGTATTTTGAAAAAGTTTTGTAGTACTTAAATGTCAACCAGGCTCCTAAGCATTGGCCAGCCAGTTTATTAAATGTTGTAACAAACAATACGGCTAAATATCATTTAGGCCGCTAGTTGAACGGCGCTGTTTAGTAAAGTGGCTAGGCTGTTGATTGAACGGCGAATTAAGCTAGTTGGCTGCGACATATACATTATTCAGAAGACAGAGCTGGTTGGGTATGGTTAATAGTTTATTAGAAAAACAAATGTACCACGTAATACCTACCTACTACCAGGAAATTTGGACATTCGGTTTGTCGATAATGGAGTGGCCGCATATACAGCGAAGAATACTCTTGCAACTTTGTACGATGATGTCTGTTTATGGTCTTCTGCGAAGTGACACCGTGATATTATTATCTCAAGCACATCGCGATGCCCATGGAACAATGGATGGCCAAAGTCTAATTTTGGTCTTTGAAACGATATTACAAAATATTTGTAAAAAAATAATAATGGAATGATATGGAATAAGAAAATATGAGTAAAAAAAAGTAATGATTGTCAAAGAGTAGTATTTAGACGCTCTGTGGATAAACATGTTTTTTATATTTGGATAAACTTTCATTATTGGTTGTGGCTTGTGCATTTCGTTCAGTTTTTATCTATATTTATAATCAACAGAAAATATTTTATTTTATAAAATAACACGTAGGCAGAGCCGCGGGAAACATGTATAATATTACGATATCATTGATATTTACATCCTTTACTTCTACACACAGATACAGCCTGTATACGTTCAGTGTGGTCATAGTATCTCTCTTTATACTATGGTGTGGTTCCGCCTGTGTGTGTTTAGTATATAACCTTTGCGTTTGGACCGACAAATTTATAAGTAATAGATACCTATATTTCGTGAGCAAGCATGAAGTTGTTGTACGGTAAGTTTTTAGTATGTTTTATTATTTCGTGGTGAAGGCGTAGTGGGCCTGCCCCGTCACCCCATCGGGACATGTGTTCAAGTCCCGGTGCCAGGCTTGCACCAATGCGTATTTTGCACTTGAAAGAACTCAACCATATTTAAAGCGTCAATGGCCTAGTGGTTAGAGGGGCCGTCCTCGTGGCTGAGAGGTTCCGGGTTCGATCCCCATCCTGGCCATTAAACTATTGACGTGAGCCCACTCCTAGCACAAGCATTAGCTTAGTTGGAGGGGCTAAAGGGAATACTAGTAATGTGATAAACACACATTGCCAGTAATCTTTTTTAAAACAAAAAAAATAAAAAAAAAATATTTGCCATGTTCCATGGCCCATGTATCACGTACAGTCAGCAACATAAGTCGCTGAACGTTATGAGTTCTTCAAATCGGTAGGTAATATCAACTTTTTGTTTTGCGAACATTGGTGGACATTGTCAATACCAAATATTAGCAGCATTTTCAATTTTGTTTTCATCAAGCAAAATAATTGATTATAATATGGAAAAAAAAGTAGGCAAGCGATTCGAAGAACTGCTGACGACACTACCAACACTTTGCTACCTAGCAAAGTAAGTAAGCACCTGTGCACAACCCGCTCTTCCGCTTTCACTGGGAATAACGCTGTGATCGTTATGTGTCTAAGTGTTCGCAGTGTTAGTGCTGGCTACCTTGGGGATGGCGTCCGTACCATATTGTCGCACGGACTGCATTTGTGGCGATGAGGGAACAGAAGACGTCTGCGCTCAAAGTGGTTGCACCTATCAAAGCATGTGCCAGTAAGTATCTAAGTAGGTACCTACTTACTAAATTAGTTAAATCACTGTAAAATACTGTGATTTTGCGAAGTGGAACCACAGAAATACGTGTGGGTACCTATTATGTGGGTAATATTGTAAATAATTTAAACTCAAGAATAAACACATTATAGTGTCGTGGCGTGACTCTACGCCGATCTTCTGTGTTTTACCGATGTTGAGCCAGCCTTTATATGAGCTGTAAATAAGTGGTGGTACATTATCGTATGACGGCAGTGGCGGCCAAGTAGAACGCTCGCCTTGGAAGCAAGGTGCGCCCCCGTCCAAACCCCAGGCTCCCACATCTGGGATTTTCGGAAATCATGTGCGAATCTGATTGCAACACACTGTACGGTTAAATTGGGCCCATGCACCGTTCGCCTCTCCCTCCGAGGGTCGCAGGAACACCTACCAGTTGTCAATTCATCCGTCCCCACTCCACTCGAAACTGGTAATTTTTTAAATTTGGTTTTTGCAGGTTGATGTGTGACGATGACGAACAAGAATTAGCGCACAAAGGAGCGTGCACTGTCGAAGAAAGTAAACGTCTATTATCAAGGCAATAGTTATTAGTAAGGAAATAAAATTATAAAATTAAACTGACTTTAATTTCTTGAGGACAATATGTTTGTAGACGAGTAGAGAATATCTATACAAATAAATAAAATTGGAGTGTCAGTTTGTTATATCAAAATAACACCTTTTCACTAAATGCATATGAAAGTACATACGACACCCTAAAACAAAAAGGCGATTTAAAAAAAAATTGTCTGTTTGTCTGTCTGTCTGTGTGTTTATTCCGGGTAATCTCCGAAACGGCTGGACTGATTTTGACGGGACTTTCACTGCCAGATAGCTGATGCATTAAGAAATAACTTACGCTACTTTAATTTTAGAAAATCAATTAGGGTTCCGCGTAAAAAAATAAAAACTGGACCGATTTTGACGGGACTTTTACTGGTAGATAGCTGATGTTATAAGCAGTAACTTAGGCTACTTTTATTTTAGAAAAACAACATTAAAATAAATTGGTCCTGTCGCGCGGGGCGGGACGCGGGAACGGACTTTTTTGTTAAGTTAAATTCCACGCGGACGAAGTCGCGGGCACAGCTAGTATAATATAAGGTTTGACGAGTATAGAAAAAGTTGTTTAGTGAATAACTTAAATAATGAACAGTTGTGCCCGGCTGGTGGGGCAGACCACCACCGTTCCTAATCTTTGTGTGAGTGTTGCACGCAAATGGCGACTATGGAATGGCCCGTTTTTGAATGTCATATCCGAAAGATTCGATACCGGATGTAGGTACCTAGTATCCAAAAGTATGATATCACAATGCGCCACATCCGGAAGTCTTGATATCATGATGTCCTCATATAAAAAGTATATATAAAAGTACATAAAGTAAAAGTACATATATATAAAAGTTTATTTCTAAATCAGAAGGATTTGATATCTGAACGTATAACGAAGCGCGGCCAGGGCGGTGGCAGGCGGCTCGGGGCAGGTTGGCACCACTCACCTGGTGCGTGTAGAGAGCGGTGGCGCGGATGAGCGCCCTGGCGAGCGCGAGCGCGTGGTGCGGCGGCGCGGTCAGGTCGGCGGAGGCGTGCGCCAGCAGCAGGCGGCGCGGGGCAGGTTGGCGCCACTCACCTGGTGCGTGTAGAGAGCGGTGGCGCGGATGAGCGCCCTGGCGAGCGCGAGCGCGTGGTGCGGCGGCGCGGTCAGGTCGGCGGAGGCGTGCGCCAGCAGCAGGCGGCGCGGGGCAGGTTGGCGCCACTCACCTGGTGCGTGTAGAGAGCGGTGGCGCGGATGAGCGCCCTGGCGAGCGCAAGCGCGTGGTGCGGCGGCGCGGTCAGGTCGGCGGAGGCGTGCGCCAGCAGCAGGCGGCGCGGGGCAGGTTGGCGCCACTCACCTGGTGCGTGTAGAGAGCGGTGGCGCGGATGAGCGCCCTGGCGAGCGCGAGCGCGTGGTGCGGCGGCGCAGTCAGGTCGGCGGAGGCGTGCGCCAGCAGCAGGCGGCGCGGCGGCAGATTGCCCGCCTTGCGCCACACCGCATTTACGCCCAGCGAGCCCGCCCACGTGGACCCGTAGCCGCTGTACCGCTCCGTCCAGTACGAGTCTGGAGTAAGTAGGGCATTTTAAAACTTAGTCGCCTTTCCGGCTGTACGAAGGCGCTTGTAAAGTTTCGAGTCCCTAAGACCGGTATTAATAGATTGATCTCAATCCAGGGACTAAACATGAGTACACTTTAGTAAAACGGCCCCGCTGGCCGCCTACAGCACGTGTCGGAGGAGCACCGGTGCGGTCCTCCGGAAATCCGAGATCCCTCGTGTGGCGCGTCCTGGGGAGCAGTGTCCCTGTACCGAGCCGACGTGCCCCGCTGGGAGTGGCGGCGGGCGTGGGCAGGGTGCGACTCACTGTGGTGCGCGAGGTCGGTGAGCGGCGCGAGCGCGGCGACGCAGCGCGTGACGTTGCGCGCGTCGCCGGCGGCCAGCGCGGCCGCCGCGCCGCCGCCGTAGCCGCGCCCCCACACGCCCACGCGCGCACCGTCCACCATCTTCAGGTTGTCGCGCAGGTACCTCACCACACGGAATGGCAAATATTGAGGGGCCGAAAAATCACTTGAAACTTTGTAATAATGGGGTTTTAATTACGTAAAAGACATTGGTTTTGGTTTAATCAAATTTTATATAAAGTATTTTTAAAGTTAAATGCACAATAACTTTGGGCAATTTTATATTTTTTTTGTTGCGTCACCACTTTTGGAGCCAACGCTGTTGATCTTGAAACATGTAGGTACCTCAATAGATTACGAGGTATCGTGTTTGGGATACTACGGTTTAAAACTTCATGACTAAAGACGAGACATAAAACGTTTAAGCTTCGAGACTCCTAACACAAATGTTCAAGATAAAACTAATTTTTCAAGTATACGAGTAGGTATTACTTCAAAATCACTTCAAAATTATACTTACGATAGGACAGCTATCTGATCCTCTACATCCACTGAGAGCAACTTGTGGTAGATTTCAGTTCTAAGCTCTTCACCCTGAAATACAAATATATAAATGAACTCTGAAAATGTTACAAATAAAAATTGTTATGCTTATATTATTATCATGTTACATTAATGTTACCTGACCACCGGACCCTCTGGCGTCAATCTCAGCAACTATGAAGTTCCTCGCAGCCGCCAGGTACCAGCCCCAACTTGGATTCCACCTCTCAGTTACTAGCTGACTGCCGGGGCTCGCTGACCTGAGTGAAAACACAGCTAATTTAAGTCAAAATATCCTTGACTTTGAACAAAGACAGTTAAAATCTCTACTGGCAGACTAATATTCCTGGAGAGATAGTATCACCTCCCACTTGACACGAAGCCTGACCCTTTTAACTTACACGTGCAGGACGAGTGGCAGAGGCAGGTCGTCAGTCTCCCTGAAGCCAGGGGGCAGGAGCAGACGCACCCGCGCCGCTCTGTATGCTTGGACCTGTCATAAACAAAACAACTATTATAAGTTGGTTAACCCAGCTTGGAGGGAGAAATTCTTGTACCTATATCTGTA
The DNA here is from genome assembly GCA_905147325.1 of Notodonta dromedarius. Lineage (NCBI taxonomy): Eukaryota > Metazoa > Arthropoda > Insecta > Lepidoptera > Notodontidae > Notodonta > Notodonta dromedarius. The sequence continues at coordinate 317,337 of LR990183.1, read as the reverse complement.
ATTCAACACACCCTATCTTTTCCCGATGTTTAGGTATACAACAATACAAATTTACATTATTTTTAACCCCCGACGAAAAAAGAGGGGTGTTATAAGTTTAACGTGTGTATCTGTGTATCTCTCTGTGTGTCATAGTAGCGCCCAAGCGGATGAAGCGATTTTAATTTTGTTTCTTTTGTTACATAGGTTTTCTGATCGAGAGTGTTCTTAGCTATGTTTCATGAAAATCTGTAAAACCGTTTCAAGATTATCAGCTCTTTTGTAGGTTAAAAAAGCATTGTTAATGGTCATGGAATATTACGCAATAATAATTCTAGAGGGCGCTACTCCGCCATCACGTAAACAAAACAGAAAAAATGCAATTAAAAAAAATATTAGCGTTTTTGAAAATTCAACCCCAGGGCTTCACCCGTCCACTTTTTTTTTTTTTTTTTTATATGGCTCTGTCCTTTTGGACAATTCTGCCAACGTCAAGTGAGGTCAATACACGGTATGCACAGGAGTTTGGCCAGTGTGAAGTAAAATAAAAACCAAAATAACGAATTGATGTTGAAAAATCACCACACACAACAAACACATACTATTTACAAGACAATCCCACATATATCATTTGTAATTTATGATAACGCAAACTAAAACTAATCATGAATAAAAAATAAAAAAGTTGCATATAAATTATAGTTTAATGTTATTTATAAGAATGAATTTGGATAAGGTTTCAATGAACGGAGAATAAACATAAGTTAAAAGGCAGTTAGAATTCGTAGGATGGGGAACCCGTCCACTTGATATTCGTTGATTCGTTATCTATTCTAATGTCAATAATCATAATGTCATAACAAAATTATGTCAAATACTTACCTACACATATTTTCTGTTGATTATTGTACATGCATTGGTTATCTTAGATTATAAATTAGGGAGCTAAAACTAGTGATGTAAATTGCGCTTTCATGATCTGGTATCGTAACTACTTAGACGTACCAGTAAAAATTTCAAGAAGAGCTAGGAATATTGAGCAACGGGAGCTACGCAAATTGCGCTAACTTAATTATTTGGAAAAAATAGGTAAAGTATGCATTTGATGAAAGGGTCGTCGCATCGGGGGTTTTTAAAATTTTCAATTTAGAGTTATACTTTACAACACATAATTATATTTCCTAGCTCCATTCTTCGATATGGGATAACCAGGTAGTTTCCTTAACCTACAAGGTAGCGTCGCACTTTTTTAGATTTCATCGATTAATCGAATGAATCGATTTACAACTCTTAAAACATCCACGTCCCTACAGTCACGCTGTGAGTATCTCATTCCTTTTTCGTGCGAGGTAGCGAACGCACGCATCGCTTATTTGTAAGTACCTAGTACCTACCGCCATTAATCATGTCCAAAAGGAAAAGTGAAGACCAACTAATTAAATGTTACAAAGCAAAAATCAAGAAATTGGAAATTAAAAAACAGCAAGAGGAACGTCGTCGTCGTCGCGTGATTGTATATTCAGACTCGTCTGATTTCGAATCAGATAAAGGTTGGTTCATTATCCAAAAATTTTTAAATTTTTCTACGTGCACCTATTGAATATCAATTATGCACGAAACATCTCTAAGTCTGCCGGGAGGTTTAACTGCGGGTTCTACACGAAGGCAAGACATGATGTTTTAATAACCTGGTGGTATGACTGTGGGTCATACACGAAGGTCATATTGTATAGAAAGTTATAAATCAAGCATACTTACCCTAAATAAAAAATAAAAAAGTACCCTCAAATATAAAAAAAAAAAAAAAAAAAAAAAAAAAAATAAATTATACACATACCTATTTACAGAAATCGAAACACCATATACGGTTCAGTCTCCAGGTGATAATTTGAATATATAATGTACCGTGAACAACGAACAATCACAAAATACGGCATCACCAGACGATATAGTGCCTGACAACATAAACCCTATTTTGCCAGACGATGATAACTCAACGTCAGTACTAGACCCAGAGATACGGTTAGCACTGGGAGATCATGCCGAGGACATGCCAACCTATGGTGATAATATCCTTCCAGATATAGCGCAACGTTGGTTACCTATACTTCGAAAGGGCCTCACAAAAGAAGTCAGGGAAAAATTTCTGAAAGATCATAATATCCCAGACATTTGCAGACTTCTAAAGGCTCCGAGTCTGAACCCTGAAATCGCAGCAGCAGTCGCCGAAGTGGTTCGCGCCAGAGACAAGAAAATAGAAACTAAACAAGGCCAATTGGGTTTAGGGATTACGGCTGTATCTAGGGGAATCTCACTATTAATTAGTGATGGTAATAAAATTGATGTCATAAAATTACTCTCAGAGGGTTGCAGAATTTTGTCGGACCTCCACTTCTTGGAGACTCAAGCACGCACCAAATTAATAACTCCTTGTTTGGATAAAGTATTTTATAATATTATACAGGACGAACAAAGAGACGAAACACTTTTCGGCAATAAACTGTCAGAAAAGATAAAAGTAGCTAAGACAATAGAAAAACAGGGTTTGCAAATCAAACGGAATATACCTGCTTCGATCAAACCCATACATCAACAGGCTACTCCCAAAGTTCGGCAGCCGGGAAACTGGTCGAACCCTCCTCGTTATCCCTCGTCGGCGAGAAGGGGGGGGCGGGGAGGGATGTACACTTAAAGCAGGCAGGCGCCGGGTACCAGCTACAAGAAACCTCAAGTGCCACTGCCTCCGGTACAACCGCCACAGACCAGACTACAGCGTGCTGCAACACGTCATTAGTGCAGGTGCATGCCGGCAGGTTACACTACTTTTATAACTGTTCGCTAGCTATAACGAAAAATAGATTTGTCTTAGACTGCATACTTAATGGGTATCGTATTCCATTAAATGACTTCGTGAAACAGTCATACATACCTCCTATACACAGTTTTTCTAAAACTGAACAAACAAATATTCAAGCCAGTATAAATAATTTATTAGATTTAGGTGCTATATCGATATGTAAAGACCAAGAACCCCAGTATCTGTCTTCCATATTTTAAGCACCCAAGCCCAACGGTACTTTTAGATTTATCCTAAATTTAAAGTCCTTTAATAAATTCGTACGTAAGGAGCACTTCAAAGTGGAGGATTATAGGACTGCTTGTAACTTATTGCCAAAAAACGGTTTCGTTGGTACAATTGATTTCAAAGAATCGTATCTAGTAGTACCTATACACTTGGAACAAAGAAAGTATCTGAGATTTCAATCCAGAGATAATAGGGGCAATATTGTAACATACGAATTTAACGCAATGCCCTATGGTCTTTCAACAGCACCTAGAACATTTACTAAAATAATGAAGGAGGTAGTTAGTTATTTAAGAGGTCGCGGGCTTAGTTCAGTGTCATACTTAGATGATACCCACTGTATAGGAAATACGTATGAAGAGTGTCTCCATAATATCAAGGAAACTGTGAAGCTTCTGGAATGTCTAGGGTTTGTTATAAATTACCAAAAGAGTATGCTAGAACCCAAACAAAACTGTAAGTTTCTAGGCTTTATTTTCAATACAATAGACATGACAATATCGTAACCAGAAAAGAAACGTATTAATATTTTACAGAGAACAGAAATATATTTAAAATTAGCACAGTGTACTATTCGTGAATTTTCACAGTTCATTGGTATATTGACAGCAGCCTGCCCAGCTGTTAAGTATGGCTGGCTATACACAAAGATTTTGGAGCATGAAAAAATTATTGCACTCCAAAACTATGCGGATTATGATGTAACGTTCAAACCGTCAATGAGAATATTGCCAGATTTATACTGGTGGAAAGAAAATATCCTCACAACTAAAAATACTTTAGTCCCTTTAGACTATGCCCTTGAAATCTTTACAGATGCATCACGGGTAGGTTGGGGAGCCGTCTGCAACAATATGCGCGCTAATGGGAGCTGGAAAGAAAGCGAGCTGAAGTTCCATATAAATTATTTGGAACTTCAAGCTGCGTTTCTCGGTCTTAAATGTTTCAGTCGAGACAGATCCAATTGCGCTATATTGATGCGGATCGACAATACAACAGCCTTTAGCTACATGAATAGAATGGGTGGTATACAGTTTCCCCATTTAAATGAATTAGCAAGATCAATTTGGCAGTGGTGCGAGCAGCGGGCGATTTGGTTATTTGCTTCGTACATAAATACGAAAGATAATATAGCCGATGAGGCGTCTGGAAGGCTAAATCCTGACACTGAATTAGAACGCAGTTCAGAAGCCTACGAGACGATTGTTGACCATTTTGGGGAACCCAATATAAATTTGTTTGCATCTCGTACAAATGCCAAATGCGTTACCTATGCTTCGTGGAGGCCAGACCCTGATACAATTGCTGTTGATGCCTTCACGTTTTCTTGGCATCTTTATTATTTTTACTGCTTTCCACCGTTTTCGATGATTCTCAAATGTTTACGAAAAATAATTAGCGAACGATCAACCGGAATTATTGTATTTCCTGACTGGCTTCGCATGCATGGTTTCCTCTTCTCAACAGCTTAATAGAATCTGAAATTATTTTATTTAATAACGCTATGAAATATCATTTCAGTGTGCACCTGCCCCCCAACATTACCCTGGGGGCTGCGATTGTCTCAGGCAAGCGTTCAATAGACGGGGCATCCCAGAAGTATCTACAGACCTGATGATTTCTTCTCTTTCGGCAAGCACCTTAAAGCAGTACAATACCACCTATAAATTGTGGTGGTCTTTCTGTTTGAAAATAGGTCTTAACTATTTGGAATGCACTACCACAGCTGTCATCTTATTTTTAACTGAACAATTTCAAGAGGGAGCCTCATATGCTTCACTCAATAGTCATCGTTCTGCGCTGTCATTACTGCTAGGCCATAAATTGGGCTCAGATGAAAATATTTCGCGTTTGCTGAAGGGAGCCTTTAGACAACGGCCAAATTTACCCAAATATAATTATATATGGGACCCACAGATTGTTCTTGTTTCTATTTCAGCTTGGTATCCTAATAACAGTTTACCTTTAGAAAAGTTAACGAAAAAGCTTGCTGTGCTTCTCGCGTTGTGTACCGCTCATCGCGTGCAAACACTTTCTGTCATTAAAGTAGATAATATAATCCTTTCGCAAAATCAAATTATTATCACCATTACAGATCTCATTAAAACGTTAGCAGTAGGTCGCGAACAACCGACCCTGCTGTTACCTTATTTCATTGATAAGCCTAACATATGTCCCGCTAAATGTTTAGAAGATTATTTGATTGCCACAGAAAACATTCGATCGTCAAACGACTTACGAAATTTGTTCATAACACATAAACGGCCATACCGGCCGGCCACGACACAAACTATTAGTCGTTGGATAAAGGAAGTGCTAAAGACTAGCGGCGTTGATGTAGCAACATTCAGCGCGCACAGCACGCGACACGCCGCCGCGTCAAACGCGCGTGCCGCTGGTGTTTCTGTAGAGACAATCCGTAAAACAGCTGGCTGGACACAAACTTCACATTGTTTTGCAAAGCATTATAATCGTCCGATTATTGTTGATAGTTTTGCGAGATCTATTATTGAACCTAGATCCGAAACATAAAATTAATTAATTATAAGAATAATAAGGAGGATATAGAGATCTTATTTTATTGATTATTAAGAAACTTGTTATATTATAACTGATATACTTAAGTATAATCATAATTTGGTTACTTTCATTGTTATTTAATAAACACACTATAATCAATGTGGGTATGTTTTATCTTTACCAAAAACTTTAGCAAATGCAGTTAGGCTCTGAACATCTACCTGGTTATCCTATATCGAAGAATGGAGCTAGGAAATATAATATATGATCAAACGAACTTCACAAGCGAAGTTCGATCATTATTATATGAGTAGCTCCATTCGAAGATATAGGAACCCACCCACCACAATCCCTTAAGTACAAGTTTTTGGATATACTCTAAAAGGAATGAGATACTCACAGCGTGACTGTAGGGACGTGGATGTTTTAAGAGTTGTAAATCGATTCATTCGATTAATCGATGAAATCTAAAAAAGTGCGACGCTACCTTGTAGGTTAAGGAAACTACCTGGTTATCCTATATCTTCGAATGGAGCTACTCATATAATAATGATCGAACTTCGCTTGTGAAGTTCGTTTGATCATATACTATACAGTACAATCAGTCATGTGACTCTGAAATACGATCACATAAGATCTATTACACCCTTCTCTCGCATTACTTCACCCATTTATCCACATGATTCTCATTTCACTTTATCAAATTTCGTGTTACTTTCTCCGTGACATCCGAGCTATGTATCATAGTAGTTAGGGCGCCGAAGCTCTGACGTTATCGTGTAACGGTAACGCTACGTCATCTGACGATTTGCACGGAGAGAGTGGCCAGGCAGCGAGCGCCCCGACCCTCCGTAAAGAACCTTCGCTTCAAGTGCTTACCTCGACCCGGAAGTCCTTGACCTGTGGCTGCGCGAGCGCGGCGAACTTCTGTCGCAGCAGGCGGCCGTCCCACAGCACGGCGCGGCGCGCGCCCCCCCCCGCGCACAGGAACGCGGCCGGCGGGCCCGGGCCCAGGCACTCCTGCGCACACGCGCCGCTAAACGTTACCACCCTTACACATACGTACGCGTACAGATGAAGGCATGTTGTAAGGAGATCATTTAGTCAGAAAAGGAGGGCGTCGACCATTATGTTGCAAAAAATCTTTAGTTTCATATTATCCTGGCAGCTTCGTATCATTGTTGCTAGAAGCCAAAATGAAGAGCGTGCTTTATGAGAACAAAATCCTTTGTTTAATTTAGAATAGTCTCTTCCATTGTTCTGCATGCCTGGTATCGTAATCGTCTCGACTTAGTAAGTGCCCTTTTCTGCGGTCTTTCGCCTTTACGTGCAAAGCAAAGAACTAAGCTTTATCCCAAATATGATACTCTTAAGGATCCATTACCTAATTTGTAAAGCTAGTGATGTTCACATTGCTCACTTGCACATAATATGAGAAGTTCTTGCTGAATATGATCCTGTTGTAGAGACACTCGGTCGGCAGCGAGTCGTTCTCGTCCGCCACGTGCGGCAGCACCGTCGACGTCGGCCATGCTGGTAAAGACGACGTGGAGTTCTCATATTCCTAAATTTAGAACAGCTTCGTTACATTCGTTATCAGCTAAGTCAGATTGAGATCTGAAATCTTAGGGGATACCTAGTTACATTTTCAAGAAAAGTTGAGACACATCTCATATCTTGTGTCCAGTCATACAACTACTTAGACATTCTACCACTAAGGCGACGCTTTATAGGTACTGTATTTCGGCAGTTCGCGTTTAATTAAGGCAACTCGTTCAAAATCATCTTGAGTCGTTAGGCCGGTATCAATAAATCGATCCCAACTCTGAGAGCGAACCGGGAAATGTCATTAATAATGTCATCGTTCTAATTGTCCTCTCAAAAGGGTATTTACGTTCGCTCGATCGATTTACTATTTTAAAGGCGAAATAGTATTGAGACATAAGTCTAGACTCATGTCTCAAATCTAGCCTGTCTAACTTTGAGAAATCGAAAGTTTCAAGTTTTAAGATAGATAAAGGTATCTGACCGGGGCTTCGCTGGTGGCGGCGGCGGCTAGCCCCGGGCACGTGAGGCAGCGCGCCGGCGCCGGCCACGCGCCCGCCTCGCCCGCCGCGCGCACGCGGTACAGGTGCCGCTCGCCCGCGCGCTCGGCCGCCGTGCCCATCACGTACCTGCGGAGGTCGCTGTGGAAGTAGCCTCCGGACGATATTACCAGCCTGTTTCCTTGGATCGATTCCAAGACATGAAACTTGAGAGCACCTACCTACTGAATTTCGACGCGAAGACTCTATCAGTCGAGTAAGACTCGAGTTGGTAATTATCATAGATCCCTACTTACAAGAAGTTCCTCTTCTCATCCCATCCCAGCAGCTGCGTGATCTCATAGGGTCCCTGCGTTAGCGTCGTCCTCGAGTTGTGGGTGAGCTGGACGGCATGGCGCCACTCGCCCGGGGCCGCGCCCGTGGGCGGCTGCTCCAGCACCGGCATGGAGGTGAACACGGTGCTCTTGGCGCCCAGCAGGGCGGCGCCGCCGCACCAGCCGCACTCCTCCGCCGGCTCCGACCCGAGCCCGGACCAGCGGGACCCGTCCGTCTCGTCGCGGAATATCTGGAGGTATTATGCATGATTTTTCATTTTTAGCTTACCGTATACATTCAAAATAATTCACGACGCTATTTGTAAAAAAATGTTGAAGCATCATGATGCCTCTATTAAAATTATAGAAGTGTTACGAAGCTAGGTCTAGGCTAATTGAGAATTAAGTAGGGTAGGTACTATAGCGCAAAATACCTGTAAATACTTACGTCTTGGCAGTTATAATGCATCGCATTACAAATGCTGATGATGGAGACGTTCTGAGGTCTGTTCAATAGCAGGACGGCTATCTGGCGCTCTGAGGTCCAGCCGGTCCACCGCACGTACCAGCCTGGCATGTAATGCCTTTTGTAAATTGACTAAGATATACGATAGGGTAGGTACCTCCTAACAAATAGGACCTTTTCCCCGGGACTCGTCGACGGTCAAATTCTGGCTCACAAGAGTAACAGTGGTGAGATTGCGAGGCGGGAATTATCCCGTTACAAAGAAAGCAATACGATAAGGAATATGTTGTAGGCTAGGTAGGTTCTGATTGAGAACTATTTGGAGGAAGTTCCGAAAGTATTAAGAATTATGAGGGCTGGATAGATATTAATTAAGTGTTATTTATGTGATGTTAATTAAGTTAGACGACCACTTGGCGCAGTGGTTCGAACGTAGGTCGCTCGGCTCACTGCACATGGTGGTTGCAGGTTCGATTCCAGCCGGGGCAAAATTCAGAAATGGCCTTTTCTTAATTTTTCCAGGTAGGGTGTCACTGGGATCGCCCCCAGTCCTTTGTACGGTACTCATAGTACAAACGTTGCTCAGTTTGGGACCATGCAGTTTTTGTGTTCGGCGATATTATTATTTATTTATTATGAATGTATGGAATACGTACTGTCGTCAACTTGTGATGAGAACTGTATAGCGTGCGAGAACAGGAACTTGGGAGTCTTCAGACTCACCACATTCACTGTCACCACTGGGTTGTTCGTGTTCACCTGTAATTTGAAAAATAACCATCTGACAGTTTTCTTATGTTTGTAACCAGTATTTTTTCCAATTAAAGCACCATTTAATGTCGGCTGTAATGTAGGGATCATGACCTACCATTGGTACCTATACCAAATAATGATGTAAGATAAGCTGATTTTAAGGCGACATAAAGCACAATAACGCGACAATAGATAATATATTCTTAAAAACATGCTCATAAATATTGCAATGAAGGGGTTAGTCTTTCTTCATTATTTCTATTAACATTGTCTGAATATAAATATAAATTGCATTAAAACTAGAATTAAAATCACTTGGCTTTGATAGTTTCGGTAGTATATTAACTACAAAGCCGTTGACCTATTTAAAACAATAGCCCAGTTTTGGTGCGAAGATAATCATTAATGACCAAAAAAATGTATGTAATTACCAGGCTTGGGCCTTTGCCCATAAGGGATATACTGTGTTCTTACCTTCGGATACCTCAAGGTCCGGACGCTGGGGTAGGCCGGCGGCTCCTGCTGGTCCAGCCCGTACCAGAGGTACTTGTGTTGCTGCACCAGCGAGTCATTGTACGTCACGTACATGAGCGTCTGCCCGTCCGGACTGAACCACAGCGCCTTGTCCAGCCGCAGCACTTCGGTCTCGTACAGGAAGTCAGGGACGCCGTTGAAGATTACTCCGGGGATACCTGGTGGAGGAAACATGATTTGGATTTCAAATAAATGAATATTAGTACCTACCTACGTAACAATACATTTGAAAATAGATATCCTGAATAAGGTCGAATGAAGATTGACGCAATCTTACAATACAGATCAAAGCGTGATACTCGTACCCCCTCCCACCTACACTTCCTATGTGTATAACAATTGACGTGAGAATCGATCTCGCTGCCCGTCTGTCCATTGTCATGTGAGGCTGGCTTTTTTCAGCGTCGCGACCAATCAGAAGGCTATATGTTTATCGAATATTTATTTTATGGAAGTTTATTGACTAGCGTGTGCGTTTGGAAGCGCTATACGAGTATATATATCTCTCACCTCTGACTACTTGTCACATACAATATCACGCCTGTATTGCCTGAAAAGGTAGGCAGAGTACATCGTAGTGTACCCATATTTCTCATGTATTTTGGTCCCAACGTAATAGAAAAGGGACCCTATTTCCATTACATCGGGGTCATTCTTCATCACCGCTTAGCGGGTTCAAGCTATAGTTCCCCATGCTCAGTCAACAAAAGGCTCACAACGCGTGTCATACGGACAATAATAGCTTATAGTACCTGACCTGTTATAATAGCTTTAAGTTTTGATAAATAAATAAATCTGATTGCCGATAAAGTTGATAATTACTCCTTGTGTTATGGATGAGTGCACAAACGTACTATGAATTAGTGTAATTATACAATTGTAAAGGGAAGCTTCTACAATGATAGTTGTCAGAAGATAAATAACTTAATACTAGCAGTGAGGGTGGTGTTTCGAAAGATAAGCAGTTTTCCCCGCGATATAGTACGTATTTCCTTCACCGTTAGCGCGAGCGATAATCTCAAGACATGATATTCGCACAGGAAACCCGGAATCCAAGGGGATGCAGTTGAGATCTACCAATTCATCTCTTACCATTCTTAGTGATCCTGCAGACCAGGGTCTTTAGGACCTTGGGTTTGTAGTATATGTCGTTGTCATGGACGAACACCAGGCTGGAGCCCACCGGGGACCACTCCGCGTACTGCAGCAGCGGCGCCGAGCGGTCTTCCTCCACTGGCGATATGGAGATCTTGTTCCTAGGGAGAGGCTTGGAGATTAGATTGATTGAGTAAAAGCACAGTATAATATTATGTAATGGTAATGCTGATAGTCCGCAAACTAATCTAATTGCATTTCTTATCCTTTTCGCGTTCATACCGAGCATGGTAGACATAATATAGATTAGATAATATACTTATTGAAAGATGTCATCAGCCGCGATTTAACATGTCGGAGAAGTTAGCATGGCCATTTTGATTTTGGAAAAAAAATTGCTTTGTGCTGACTTGTGCTGGGCTTGTGCTGCGATGTGCCGCAAATCGCGACACTCGATCTCAAAAAGCAAAGCGGCTATCAGATAAAAAACATTTTTGCACCAACATGGTTATTTAGTTTTTTCGAAAAATGTGAAACTTGTGCCAGAATGTGCTAGACTTGTGCTGTAATGTGCCGCAAACCATTTTTGAGCTGAAGCTCGCTTAACCTTTTTTTTAGTTGGAAAACTTATTATTGGTCTACTTCCGCCTAGGGGGAGGCGGGGAGGGGGTATGTGGGACTCCCTGCGCCAAAGGAAGGCTCAGTATACCCACTAAAAGCCAACGGTGTACCTACCCTCCGCCATTTAGTGGGGTGCCACGGGATAAATTGACATGCACCGCCACACGCTTCCATGGTGACTTCGCAACTGGCGTCGCGACGCTTCCTTAGTGGCGTCGCGACGCCACTATGGAAGCGTTGCGAAGTCACCATGGAAGCGTGTGGCGGTGCATGTCAATTTATCCCTTTCATAGTGGCGTCGCCATGTTTCCATAGCGGCGTCGCGACGCTTTCTTAGTGGCGTCGCGACGCTTCCATAGTGGCGTCGCGACGCTTCCATAGTGGCGTCACGACCCTTCCATGGCAGCGTCGCGACGCTTCCTCAGTGGCGTCGCGACGCTTCCATAGTGACGTCGCGACGCTTCGACATAGATCGAGAGCTGCGATTTGCGGCACAACGCAGCAGAAGTTAGCACAATGCTTAGTTTTATTTAAAATCAAAATGGCCATGCTAGCTTTTCAGACAGCGACATATGTATATCGTCAACACAATTGGCATCACTGCCTTTTAGAGGAATCTGAAAGGGTCCCAAAGTGCAAGCCTTTCCTGTTTTCTGTACCCATTTCCCTATTTCTGTATATTGTGGTCGGCTTCCAGTTTATCCTAATTTGGTTGAGTAACGATATTCACAAGGAACGATGGCCATCTGCCATCTACCCTGTTCCCCGTCCGAAGTCCAACTAGCGAGAGTAGTTGGTCAGATATTTTCAGATTTGAATTCATGTTTGTGTGAATGAGTAGTTTCTGAAGTAACGGCCCCCGCGCATATATTTTTGCCTTTGGTTTGCCCGGTGGAGGGGAGAGTTACCTGTTGATGACGTCATACACGTGGTACCGCGCCAGCCGGCCGTGTCGCCAGCCGGGTCTGACGTCAGAGATGAGGAGCACAAACTTCAGGTCTGCGGACACTTTGAAGTCCACTGCGTTTAGCTCCCTCTGTGGGCAAACACACCATAAGCCTGACTTACAAATAACATGTAGAATCATGAAATAATGCGAGAAGGGTGAAGGTAATCTACATTGCTATATTTTCTTCATGCCTAACGATCACCTTAATCCTTAGGATATCGGTAAAATAAGACCACTAGCTGCCTCAAATATATACCCATAAATAAACGCATAATTCAATGTACGAAAAAATCAACAAAACAAAACAATTTAACGGGAGTCCGCACATTTTAAATGAACGTCACTGGCAGGCGGCGTTCACGACCCATTTGCCCGCCATATTGTTTTGCTGGTGGGGAATTAATGTAGCTCTTGAATTTCGTTGCGCCATTTTATATATTGCCCAACAGACCGTGGCTGATCGGAAAATGAAAGGCTTTGGCTTTGGCTTATGAAAGGTTGTTGCACTCGTCTTACTCCGTTTCAGGTATTCAGAACACGAGTCCTTGCGCCCCGCTAGTCAGCGACAATAACCCTCGAACATGCCACGTTTGAATAAATATTATCTAAATTGTATTTTCGCTACTGTTTAGTACAATTTAGTTCCAGTAAACCATCCAATGCACACACAAGCGTCAGCCCTGACTGCAGTGATCCACTAGCAATTAAATAATTTCCGCAGCTTTGCACCGTTTGGGCCCTCGTTTTAATTTATCACTCTCGAGTAAGTATACGGTGACATTTTGAAACGTTTTTTTCAGTAGCAGTTTGTGCTGATGCTTTAATAGTGAAATATTCTGTAGTTTAATTTAAGAGCATCCTAAAATCAACCTTATACCTATTCCATAAAATAAATTATAATTCCAATCCACGTAGCGCTCCCAAGACTTTGTATAAGTAGCAGCGTAAGAGCGTACCCAAAAACCTTCAATAATATATTGGTTGTTATCGTCCTACTTTGTAAGAAGCGGGTGCTTGTTTCAATTTACATAGGCAAGGGGAAGGAGGACAGGTATTCTTATGTAAGCATGGATGGGAAATGGGGCTTATATTGTTTTTTGATATTTTAAAAACTGTACAAGTTGGTATGGTTTGGACACACAACTGAGTTACAATTACCACTATAGTTATATTTACAGTCTTAAGATTGATTTGTTAACTGGGATTTCTAATATAATCTTTTTCGCCGTTCGGCTCGTAGTTTTCTGCGGGCGCACTTACTGGTACAGTGGCGTTCACAAGTCACAGTTCACAAGGCGTATGTTAACAGAAACACAATCATTAGTGTGCTACTGCACTTATGGTCGCTGAGTGTACATTATTTTAGTGGACGCGTTTACTTGCATTTACTGCGAACGCATTATTAAAAAAATAAAAAAATCTTTTTCTTTCGTGCCAAAAAAAATAAAGTTTAGAAATCGTAATTTATTAATATTATTAGTGTGGGAACCAAAGAATTTGTAATAATAAGACAAATTATTTGGTGGGTACGCTTATTTGCACATTACTCAACCACACACGCTACTTGTGTTGTGTCATCTGCCGGGACGCAGGTGGTACGGTGATATTTGGAATAAAAAGCATTATCCTTTATCTACACAAACCTCACAAATAGCTACATTTATAATGTATTCCCGTTCAGCGCGCTCCCCAGGAAGCGTGTCGATAAATCAGGATAGAACGAAGTTTAACATAACGTGCGTGTTTGTTTGAAGACTCCCTGAGCCGCAGGTACACCGCCGCGAACGACGGAACAACACTAGGTGCGGATGTAGCCATAGACTACAGTTCACATACGGGCTGGCTCGACTGGGGTAGTACCAGCCTCTCACAGAAGGTCAGCATAAAGCTGTAATAGCTGCGTTTCGTACGATGAGTAAGAAAGCCAGACACCTAACCCTTTCTCCTTCTCCTTCCTCTATTTTAATTTCCACTACCCTTCAGATCAATAACGTGCGACCAATGCCATTAGTACTGCAAGCATCTATAGGCTACGGTGACTACTTAACATTAGGCGAGTCGTAAGCTTGTTGATTCTGAATTATCAAAAAAAAAGTTTTCGCCCGTCACACTCCCACCTATCTCTTATACTGATTTCCTGAAGTCGGCATCCATTGGTGCCTAATGAATACAGTATTAAAGATAACACTAGCCTATTCATGGGGCCCGGGTTTGTCTGACTTAATTGATCTAATAACTTTTACCCGTAGGTAGCCAACTATTAAAAGATCTCGTCGCTATTAAATTGTCAATTCGCTATACAAATATTCACATACACGCTACTGCCAAGTGAATCCGAGCCAAAGTATAAATTCATGGTAGAGTAGGTATCAAGCACGTTACGGCTCGGCGTAACAGTATTGTCGCCATGGAAAACAAACACCGGGGAACTCTCATTCATCTTATTTTGTTGGTACCGATCGCTTTGTGTTCGAGATTGCGATGCCTTTGGGTGCGGCGACAATATATTGCAGCAGCCGTGTTATCGGATCGAGTATTTATTTGTTTCTGTAAACGTGATTTTCATAAAGGAAGAATAGTAATGGTACTCACGAATGTGGAGTTATTCATGAGCAGCCGGGTGGTGAAGTTCTTCACGTTGAACAGCGTGAGCCCGCCCCACCGGTCTCTGAACACGAGCTCCTCGTCTGAAACAACCA
Source organism: Notodonta dromedarius (assembly GCA_905147325.1). Classification (NCBI taxonomy): domain Eukaryota; kingdom Metazoa; phylum Arthropoda; class Insecta; order Lepidoptera; family Notodontidae; genus Notodonta; species Notodonta dromedarius. Next base: position 302,277 of record LR990183.1, on the reverse strand, counting down.
TACAATGTCATGAATATCTACACAAAATGGAATTATTGAGGGTTTTTAAACGCACGCGATGCTCACACACCATATTAAGTATATGGTAAATGGTAATCATTCACATCGCCGAAGTGTTGGTACCCAACCTCTTCGGGGAGCAACAGGCGTGGTGCTGTAGATATTTTGACCTGAATCCGATGAACGTCTTGCGTTTAGTTCAGCAAAAATTGCAACACCAGACATTACGTTTTGAACGCTTCGTGCTACTAAAGTTAATAAGTTATAAAAGTAATAGTCATACCTATCATTGTGCACAGATCCATTCGGCGGCTATACTGAAACATGTGCTTAGCCTTTTCTGAATTACCTTCTGTGACGTCATAGTTCACGTAAGTATGTTGAGTAAGGGTGACCGTCGTCTTGAGCCGGGAGGGCTGGCTGGGCTAGTTATCCCGCTCGCTTCGACCAGTAGGATCGCGTCACTTCCCGCAGCTCATAGAAATTAACCTATACTATTGGTCGAAGCGAGCGGGCCATCTGGCCCAGCCATGTTCAAGTGGCTCAAGTTGACGGTTACCCTTAGCCTTTTATTTCGCGATGAGGACGTTGAATTTACATAAAATTTGGTGGTGTAGTAGCTAGCCCGACCACTACCCAGTGGCGGATTAAAGGAGGGGCTAGGGGGGGCTATAGCCCCGGGCCCCACCTTGGGGGGGCCCCGCAGTCTCGAATCAAAAAAATTTTTTTTAAACCTGTTTCAAAGTATTTTGAACAAAAGTAAAATGTTTTCCAAAGAAAATAAGTTAATAAAGTTAATAAATAATTTATAATACATTAATAAATGTTTTTTTTTTATATTTGATAAATAGCCTTTTTCGCTGTCCTTAAGTGGACAGCAGCAGTGAAGGGGCCCCTTCTCAATTTTAGCCCCGGGCCCCATAAAGTTCAAATCCGCCCCTGCCACTACCCACCCCGATGTTCTAATACGACCCAGTACTCTATTACCAGTTGATTTCTAAACAGAGCTGCGTCCCGCCCCAGTTTGCTTAAAGAACCACGTCATAATACGACTCTTTAAAAAAGAAGTTACTGCACACTTCCAAAAACAGATTAACTTAACTAGGAGCTACATCACACCGTTTACAAATCCGGCCATTTTAACATCTTACAATGAAAATAATGTTCATACATAAAACAACTTTCCTTCTCCTTTATTTCCTGCGAGTCCCTATCCGACGGAGCGTGAATGGCCACACATAAAGTAGGTTCGCTGAGGCAACCTCAATCAATCACACGTCGCGGCAGGCACGCGGGACAGCTTTTATTGCGGACACACGGACCGAATGCGTGGCGAGCTGATGTAAGCAGCGATTATATCGCCAGAGAAATACGCAGACACGTCTGAACTGAAGCAATGCTCTGATGGTAAAGTAAATAAGTATGGTAATTTGGTTATGTATTACAAATAGAGTGAAATCGGTGAATAGATCATCACAAAACTTATAAAAAGTCAGGAAGAAGTCAAATAACCATAGCTTTTTTTTATTTCTTTAATCTGACTATAGATTTTGGCGTATGATCCAGATCTAAAAGTTATATTTCAGCGGGATATAAGTAGGTACATATTTTGTAATAAGTAGAAAATTGACGAATTAAGTAAACTAATCAAGTATGCTATATCTACGATATTTTGTTCGCCATTCAATGTGTCTGTATGTATGCATTTTTCCCGGAGGCAGTAGTCGGCCAAGACGGATGGTGTTCTAATTGTGAGTTAGCACAGAAAACGGAACCGACACTACGCCGACTGGCCCCGGGGCCCGCCCCGCGCACTACTCAACCCGACATCTTTAGTATCACAGAATAACTTCTTTAACTGTCAGTAGTTACCTAGGTATTTGGTTGATGGGTCTTGGTTAGAATAGAATATTAATCTCAAGACCTGTCACTGAAACTACAGAAGTTTTGGATTAGTTAGATACTAAATAATTTCTTCAGAAGACCAAAAATGCGTGAATATTATTTAGAATAGCTGAGCCCACGACTTCGTCCGCGTGGAATTTAACTTAACAAAAAAGCCCGCTCCCGCGTTCGGAGCCCGCGCGACGGGACCCATTTTTTAATTTCGTTTTTATAAAATAAAAGTAGCCTAAGTTACTGCTTATAACAACAGCTATCTACCAGTGTAAGTCCCGTCAAAATCGGTCCAGCCGTTTCGGAGATTACCCGGAACAAATACACAGACAGACAGACAGACAAAAAAATTTTAAATCGCGTTTTTGTTATAGGTGTCGTATGTACTTTCATATGCATTTAGTGAAAAGGTGTTATTTTGATATTACAAACAGACACTCCAATTTTATTTATTTGTATAGATTATTGATACACCCTATTTGATACACCTTAATTTTTTTATATTTATTAGTTTTGGAAAAAGATTGACTGAAAATTGCTAAGCGGTGATGGAAAAATCGTGCAATAGCAATAGGCTCACCACGACATTGGGGCTAAAATACTTACTGCAACACGGGGGTGCACTGCACTCACCTCTACATACCCCCTTGAGGAATGCATATATAGTAATATAGTATACAAGATATAGTATAGCATACAAGATCTATGCTTCAAAACCTTTTGAAAACACAGTGCTTTACAATCTTTATGAAGCTGAGTTTTCCTACAGAGTGATATGGCTCAACCATAAAATATGCAAGAGTGCTGAGCTGGGTTTTTGGCGCTGCAATTCGTCGCGGCCATCTGTCAGCTGCGCCGGTTGCGGATGTGACGTCATTATATACTGCAGGACTAGTAGTGTAATAAGACTTTGGCATTTCAAAGGTCCTAACAAAAGTCTGACCATCTATTTTTGATTCTGAAAATAAATAAGATCAAAGGACTTCTGCAACTCATTTTCTGACTTAGTACTTAAACTCATTTGTAATTAAACAAGTTGTATTAAGTTTATACAAAGTTTATATGGACGTTGTATCTATCCTGCTAGCTTGAGTTTTGCTAACGGATACTTTTTCTTGTTAAATTGTCTTGTGTGTTGATAAATAAATGAGGCTTATACAATATGAATTAAATTCACCGCGGTGGAGTGGTAGAGAACCGTAGTGGATGACCTATTTTAAAATTACATGATATTTTTTCGTTTACATTCCTTTGGCAACCCTTTTGTGACGCCACGTAATCCAGAATGATATACGCTAGGATATACGTCACAAAATGTTGCATCGCGCGGTGTGCGGCTTTTAAAAGCTTTGCGTGTAACGTGTAGAGACGTGTCCCGTGATGGTATTGCAGTTTTGACTCTAGCTCTACCTATATAGATACGTTCGCTAGGAGTCCCTAGTCTTAGCGTACACATAAATGACTTATCTAGCCAATCTATGTCTTATGGAAGAGTTACCACATCACGAACCTGATTTTAGGATTGGTTTGTAACTTTTCAAAGATTTCAATGACTTCCACTCACCACGCAGCCACGTCACTCACATACACTGCGACTCTGCGACGCGTTTCTAAATTAGTCACAACTCTTTTTTTTATTGCCTAGGTAGTTAATACTGGTGGACGGGCCACCTGATGGCGAGTGGTAACTGTCGCCCAGAACATCTGTTCTCTAACTCATAGTTATCCTAGTGATATTGAAATCAGCAAGAATCATATGACCGGTTCCCCCGTCCTCGACTTTACATGACCTAAATGTTCAGTGGACAACATTTTGCTTATTCACATACGCTGTGCGTCACTTCAAAGCTGTTGAATTTATTTAGTACCAAGTAGTGCAGTTGTTATATAAACTGGTGTACTGGACCTATAGTTAGGGGATACAATACAAGGCATGATTTCCGTACTTCAAATTATTTGAAATAATTATGTAGTTGTATCTCCATATTAAATATTCTGATCACGTTCCGAGTACAGAAGGTACGCAGTACAGTTTTGATTTGATTGATACTTCTGAGTCGTCTTTGATGATTTTAATTTAAAAGTTATTCTAATTTAGACACGAAACATATTTTTATTTAATTTGAATTAAAATATAGGGCCATCGTGGTGGATTATCGCCTGAATCCTCCTAGTAGTGAGGGGAGGCCCGTGCTCAGGAGTGGGACGTCAAAAGTGCTAAATTATTATTAATGCATTAATTATACTTTGAATTAGGGGTAAACATGCTTTGGTTAATCCTGGACAAGTGCATTGGGAGATTGATGGAAAAAATTATCTACTAGAACAAATAGTGATACTGAAGTCAGTTGAACACTTGTTCGGATTGGTCGATATGGCATGGCTGTAACAATAACGAGCCAATTAAATGGATCGTTTAAAGAACATGATTTAACCAGGAGAGTAATCCCATAGTCCGGGCGGCGGTCATTATCACGGTTTTTATGGTACTACTGCTATAGGCAGGCCTCACGGGGCGGATTAAGGGATGTCGGACGGCTTAATTAAGCCAGCGTTCATTTTATAATAATGCGCCCTCTAGGAACATATAGCAGAACTAATTGGAGCTTTGTAGTACTACAATTTAGTGGTAGTAGAGTGCACTAGTAAGAACTTTATAGCAGTGCAGGTGAGTCTGAATCGCGGTTGTGATATTTTAAAGATTATTTTTTATGTTTCATCCGATTGGATTAAACTCTCCTCTCCTTCTATCTTACTAATATTATAAATGCGAATGTTTGTGAGTGTGGATGTATGTTTGTTACTCTTTCACACAAAAACTACTGAACGGATTTTGATGAAATTTGGAACACAGATAGTTTATAATCTGGATGAACATATAATACTTTCCATAAGTCGACGAAGTCGCGGGCAGAAACTACTTACTTATAAAATTATTGACTCTCCAATGGGCATTTTTTTCAGTTAAAGCTGATCTTATGTCATCAAGCTCATCATTTCCTCTCATCTAAGGAGATCAATAGAATTATTTATATTTATAATTTTAACTACAATATCTCAGTGTATCGCGTATTATCCCCACATGTCGAACCTCTATAAATAATCATATTATGTACTCGGATCCCTTTTCGCTGTTGTCTCTACATCCTGCGCCCTTCAATTAGGCGGGATATGGTTGGCGTAGCGCAAATAGACGAGTTCACTGAACAAACTGTAGCATGAAGTTATGTGAAGGAAACATACGAACGCGGGCGGGCGGGAAGGGCACGCACGTATACCAAAATTTATTTAATAATTATTATCCCCCAATGTGACGCTGTGACAAGAAATTATTCCTCATTTAATCCTTAAAAGAAACTCCCACAAGGATCTACAGTGATCACTTGTGATTCTTTGAACAGGCCTATCAAGGTATTTGAAATTATGAGTCTGTATGTTTCCATCTCTGACGGGAAAGTCATTAAAATGATGCTTACTACCGAAATATGTGCATTATGAACAGTCCCCGATTGACGAGGGTTTCCCGACCTATCCGTGTTTTACTCCACCGTGTGTTAAGTTTGACAAGCGAACTTTGGATAGGTGGAGAATACTTTAATTGGGACGACAGTACATGATTTACATACGCAATGTACTGGCCTAAATAAGAACACTCTTAACTTACTACTTTGCACACATTTTTGTAAACAAAAGTTTTTTTAAACTGTGACGTATCGTTGATACATTTGGATGTTTATCGAAAAATAGATAAGCTATTATGCTTGCTTATGCTCGCTCATTAGTTTGATGTAAGGTCATACTGCTTGTCGAGGGATAGCTAAGATTACAGAACAATAGATGTACTGGGTGTAATTGAGTTCAATAGTCAAATTGATGTGAGAGGTTCAGTAACTGCAACAAAGTACAGATCTACGTATAATAAAACTTCTAATAAATAAATAAGTTATAAGAATAAGTAATACTGTTTTTGTGCTTAGAATAATGTTACGTCGTATTATTGTACCTACTCAGTACTAACGCACGTTCAATAATAGACGTTAATAACAACATACTCGGAATAATTTAATTTTTGACGTGCTATAAAAAAATTGTAGACGAAGGATCACTCATCAAAGTCAATGAACTCTTAGTTGTACCCTTTATACCAACAGAACTTGTCAGGTAAAGGGGTAATGTAACCCTACTAGCCACTCGGCAAATTAGCAGACTCTATGCTAAATACTCAAATGCATCTCAATTGGGGTAACTTAATGGCGTCTCAAACAGTTAAGTAGAATTTAATATTACGGGTAGTATTTATGTGTTCGGTGAGTAGCTTGTTATGTTTAGCCACTGAGGCACGACACTGATGTATCACCGCCGGTAATGTGACTGGCGCGGTTATTCGTGCGTGTATTGATATTAATCGTCTCTAGTTCCAATAAACGGCAAGCCTAGCGGACAATTCTGTCAGCCAATAATTTTTACCAACATTACTTATGTCGATCCGCATATTAGCAACCCTATTTCAACGTGTCAAGACCATGAACCCAGTCATGACATACCGCCAGTTCACACACACCATCTGTCTCACGGCATCCGGTATATTCGGCCCGCCCATATCCGGATCCAGCGCCGGTCGAGCACTCTCCACCCGGGTCCCCGCTTCGGTCGGATGCGGGTTTTAAACTTCTACCCTGGTGCGTGATAAAAGTAATTATTTAACTTTTTTGAGTGTGAAATTACGCCGGATTTTTTATTATGAGGTGTGTGGCTGTGTGGGGCTGAGTGTGTAGAATTGGTGATGGCTCTAGTTGCAAGTCATTATCGAAGCCTATATGTGGTAGTCTGCTTATATTGTAAAGACAGCTTTGGTTCGGAGTTTAGAAAAAAAGTCGCTTATTGGACAAAGAAATGACCTGCCGAAGGCACAGTTACATTTCCGGTCCAGCCAGTCCTTTAGGTTTCTAGATAGAGACTTTGTAACTTCATCGAATTGATTTCTCCGAAGAATTTACTCCTTATAACTGGTTCCGTTCGTCACCTAATACATTGGCGTCAGCTGTTTGCTGTCCCAGCTTGTCGTACCGTTGCCCGAGCTAAGTCGCCAGTACCGCGCACCCTCACTGCACTTAACGAGCTCCTGGATTCCAACACATGCATGGATTTATTTGCGGATGAATGGGCGAGGATTTTGTTGGTATGTTTGAGGTTTTGCGACGAAGATTAATGATTTTTATGACTTATAATGTATCTATGGTTAGTTAATTAGCAAAATTGGCCTCTGGCCGTTCTATTTTAACTTTCAATAAATTGGAAGCTTATAAAAAAAATATAGTATAGTGAGTCAGTCAAGGAGGGTGGGTGACAATTGCAGTTTTTCTTACGTTCGCTAACACCTAACACAGCCAATATTCAAGCCGCACCCACCGCCATTTGCTAACGAGAACACCGCCGCCATTTTGTTTGCTGCGCCAACATGGCCGCGCGTCCGGCCGCGCTGGAAGTGGATAGCTCATACCGGAAGTCAATTTGTCTGCTGCATCACTGATAGAATACTTTATGAGCAGTTATAGGGATTGGAGTTTTCGAACGGTTTAAATGAAATTATTAGCAGGGTTATTAGCAGCATAAAGTAATTAATACGGTGCGCTGCTCATATGTAACGTTCATGATTATGTTTGTCAATTAGCAAGTTGTTTATATTCGCAAACTCCTGAATCTAAATTATATAGAAAGCCTTGTACCTACCCTTGTACATTGGGCGATTCTTTCTTAAATTTAATTGAATTAAATATCGCCAGCCTAACATATCATTTGTATGGTTGCAAACAAAGAGTACTTGCTTTGTACGTAAAGTTTAAAGTGTCCCTTCTCTCAGGGACAAAGGCTTAATATCGAGGTGTACATGATAGGTACTTTTGGCACATCGGCTGTTTACCGTCTCCGCTGGCGCCGTGCCAGCCGCCGCCGAGCCGGTCGGTAACTCTCAGACAATTCGCCTCACTTCCGCCCGTGTTTCGGGCCTCGACCACATTATTATCTAGCTTTTGTCTACATTGACGGTTATTTTCGCGATGGTGAGGTTGCCGCAGTACTTATCTATTCGGCCCCTTTTAAACCAATGTAAATGGGCTGCTTAAAATATTGCAAAAGATAAAACAAGCTAATACCATTTCGAACTGTTTACAATTTAAGTATTTGGCATACAGTTGCGTCGCTTTAAGCGACACGCTGTCAAATGAAAAATGGTTTAATAATACGAATCACAATCATTTTCATTAACTTAAACCATAACTGGATGTGATAGCCGATTGGTTAAAGTACGTGTCTTGCGGGCACCAGGTCTTGGGTTCAAACCCCGGCTCGCACCTCTGGATTTTTCAAAATCTATGTGCGAATCATAATTTCTATATGATTATCACTTGCTTACGGTGATGGAAAACATTGTGAGGAAACCTGCATGTCTTAGAAGATCTAAACAATTTTGCGAAAGATATGTGAATTCTGCCAACCCGCACTGGGCCAGCCTGGTGGATTATAGCCTGAATCCCCCTCATGGTGAGGAGAGGCCCGTGCCCAGGAGTGGGACGTCAAAAGGGCTAAATTATTATTATTTATTATTATAAACCATAACTTATAAATTGAAAAATATGTAAGATAATTATGTTATGATCTTTACCACCTACTCGTAATGCCATATGTCCTATGGAGAGCAGCCTGAAAGATGACTAACTACCTATCCAGCGCTTTTATAACATAACATCGTAACATGAACCGTGTTGCCAGGCCACCTGCACTATTACTCTACACCTGCAACGGCGCCCCCATGCGATCTACCATGTAAAACATCCATAAATTCCCAATTCCGAACTCCGGTTCGCGGAACTTATCGAAAGACCTCATCAATACTAACTTTTCGAATCCAATTACCAAGTTTTGCAGCGAGACCAGTTTTAAAAGAGCTGCCGAACGGCCTTGTACATACGTTGTGTTTTTTTAGGATAATGTTGGTAGATTTTGAACCTTGGGATCTCAGAGTAATCTGGTTGTAAATGAGGAGTTTTTGCTAACGTGTAGAGACGGCAATTAAACTATTGTTTCCTCTCATTCCCTTCAGAGAAGATGACCAGAAGATATCAGTTGAACCTTGTTATTTGTTTCCACAAAAAGGTTACTTTTGTCTATAGAAGATCAGCTGTAAAATGCAATAATAAAAAGGTTCTTCCGGGCTCCAGATGGCGGATCTTAATCGTTATGAAACGTTAAAAAAGTTAAATGATTGTAGCTTCGAATACGGAAACGGTCCATTATTTTTTTGTACTTTTTATTCCAATTTAGAACAAATAATTGAAAGATGAGACTTTAACTGTATGGGCCCAAACTAAGCAACCCTTGTACTACGGGTACTGTACTGAATTGACAGTGATATCGCGGACACCTATACGACAAAAGCTTGTTAAGACTCTCCAGAACACTGAAGTAATACACTGAATTCTAATTTCTATAGGAATAAATTTGTGCCCAGAAGTAGAACAATAAAGTGCTAAATATACATTTCCATATTTAGCCAGTTCAGCAATACGCTGATGAAGGCAATCTTTTAATAGCCAGTTATTTTATCCTACGCATAATTACAGACTGAGCCGGCAGTCATTAAAAAGTATCTTGGTTTAATTACCCAAAGGGAAACGCCGACTATTTAATTTAGAATTGTCCGGATAAAAATGTTACTTAATTAATATTCTTAATTTCTAGAAAAGAGTTAAACGGAAAACATAACTGAACGGTACCTTTTGAACTGCGCAAAATATTATCAAGTCACCTCGAAAATTACATCTTATATTGTTAGGTTTTCTGTAAAAGCCTTGCCAACAGTACATTCTTACTGGTGTTTACCAGTAGATTGTACGACGAACGTTAGGGTGGAATTCATAAAATCCGGATAAGGTTGGAGGTTAAAATCGGATTTGAATATTCTTGGTCGAGGAAAACATGAAATGTTAACTTTACAAGACATGGACTGATTACAACCTGACAATGGCGCTGATTCTGTTGGTAAACAGCTAAACTGCATATACTGTCATCCTTCTCAAGCAACACATAATTACTTTTAGATTTGTCGAATTTAGTTTTTTGTGATTTGAAGACAGCAGAATTGCATCTGTGTAGAACATAGTAGAGCTGAAGCTGACCAAATTAAAATGGACCTTATTACGTAATTATGTATCTGGGTCATGTCCTGAGATAACAATGTCTCAGTAGCGACGAAAGAAACGAGGGAGACATGTAATGAAGGACGGAAGTGCAGCAATAAAATTGTTTGACAATGACGAAATAGTGAATGAAGGCATGACCATTTGAAATTAGATCACTGTAGATCTGTTTGAACTTCAATTGTTCAATTTATACTTTAGGGATAGTTTTAGTAGAGTTATATTTCAAAGCAAATCTTGCAGCTCTACCCCAAGTTTCAAGGCTCACTAGTCACTAGTATCTACGTTAAATATATATAACAAATTAAACAGTGCCTTTACCGGGCACTAATAATTTACCATACAAATACTAACGTCGACTCTAGTAAACGTATATACTCATGGCAGAGCTATACTTATAGTTAATTAGCAACAGTGCTCTTTGTTTCATTGCTTTAATCATATGATCATCGCCTTTTTCCTAATCGTATACGATTCGAATCACTCATTATACTAGGTGAAACAAAAAGGGTATACTATTTTTTTGCAACTTAACTTTGTAAATCTCAAACTATCGGCTTTGTGGGACAGTTGAAGTACTAAAGGTTTAGTAGACTTGTGAAATCGGTCAACAGCTGTATTCCTATAACACCTTTTGTTTTTCAAGTTCCCTCTAAAGTTGATAGTTTTAGAATTACAAAGTTAAGTTTTGAAAAAAAAGTATACCCTTTCTGTTTCACCTTGTATATAATGAAAGTTTAAAATTAAAATTTCGTGACAAAACATCAGACCCCTTACAGAAAGTAATTAGGTCTTTTGTCGCAATCACACGCAGCGTTGAGAATATTAGTGAAGGTCCTTTATTCTGTGTTAGAATTCCCTTTAAACCTGCAAAAATGTGGCAATAATATCCGCGTTTTATTAATGAAACGCGATTTGGAGAATGAACGTATTATTTTCACAAGACGAATACGATAAACAATTGTAATGTTTCCAAGTGCAAGCCACATCTTCAAAGTCTGAATAAAAATGTTGATCTCGGGACAATGGATAACTTTTATTCTTGTTATCATTTCTGAGTTTTTCATATCATTTGACATGGTTTGTTACTAGAATATTGGCTAAGTACTTAGCTAAAGGACAAAGAATACCCGAACTGATACAACCAAACAATCAAAACATGGTAACGACGAAACTATATTTTACAATATAAACACAAGCGAAAAGCTGTTACGAGTACAAAAACGAATATCTATATAATAAAAGAGCAAAGCATCTTCCTAAAAAACTAAATTCTCACATGAACAAGCTTGGGTTCCCCTGTCCATCCCCTATTTTCCAATTTTCCGAGTCGGCGACGCCGCGCCGCACCGCGAGCCGCACCCGGCTAGTTTTTCAATAAAGCTTACATTCGCTCCGGGCCTCTCGAGAACGTTAGAGGCTTCAAATGACGCTGATAGGTGCTGCAAAGCTGTTTGGAACGATGCCATATTGTTTTGGTAAAACGGTTGAGAATTTCTTTTATTACTTTTGGGAGACAATTTGTGCAATAAATGCAAAGTAAATTTAAAAAAGATTCTGGTCAAATATGTAGAGTTGTAGACATTATTCTGGGGATTCGTGTAATTAAATGCTGAACTTACACGACGTGTCAAGTCACCTAATCATAAACTCATATATTATGTTCGTCATAGTTTTAAAAGAAAACCTCTAAGCTCTTTACAATAATTAGAACGTAGGACTGGTCACGTTGAGAGATACAAGCACTAGGGGTTAAGGTAGAGCATGAGATAACTGTATTTACTTGTTATCTTTTAAAACCTAATCTATTTTTCATGCAGGTAGGCCGTTATAAATATAACTATGTTACAGATACAGCATTAATAATAATGGCGTACCTCGACATCAGGTCGTTTCTCCATTATTTCTGACTTTGCTCGCACGTATCACGGACCGACTTTTATAACCATTTTCACACAACCCTGTTACAAACAAGTTCAGCCTACGCTTCAGCCTAGGACAAACATAATGCAGGACATAAATGTAATTATATTATTTTAGAATTAGTATTCACCTCATAATTACCGACTGGAGAACAGTAGCGCCATTTTTTGACTAGAGTCGTGTCTGGTTTTATCAACAGGTGTGGATAACATCATCTATATTGATATTGGCACAAACTTACTTATTCTGACGTCGGTGTCACTGTTGTAATTGTAAAATAACATATTCGTGATAACTTTCAGTTTGTCTGTAGATAATAATAGCGATGTAGATAAATAAATGGTCGATAATTTGTTTGAGCATTTACCAAACAAGTATAATGAACAGAACCTGACATCTCTCCGTTTATGCCTCTAATATCTCCGCCATTCCCGGAATGCCTCGGTTCAGTGTACGAGGTACACCTTTGTGCTTTACGCACATTCGGTGCGTATTGTGGTTTCTCAAAGAGATTGTAGGAATTGTTCGCGGGCTCGAGCGGAGGAAATTAAAAATGTTTCTTTTTATGTACTACCTACCGTTATTTACTTCGAGTGCCTTTTGTGGGGATTTGAAAGATTTTTGTTCATTTCATAGAGAACAAGTCCTGAGTTCTTATCATTTCTGAAGTTAGGTATTCAGAAATGATAAGAACTACGAAAGTTATAGGAATACACCATCACGCATGTAGTCCCCGTAGACTTGTAGGGTGCATTCATACTTCAACGACGGTAATGTATTGGTTCTACGCTATAGATGGTAACCTTATTGCTATTACACGAGGCACATTCTCCTTTACCGATCTTTAAAGATCAGTTACGTCAGCCACAATAGAGCTCACCTTCGTCAGGATAGGAGTTAAAGCGGTCGCTCAAATCGGAATCGGTTGGACTAGCATCACTCTCCTTTAATGCAAGGGGAATTCGGGCTACAGTCCACCATACTAGCCCAGTGCGGTTTGACGTACTTTACGCATATTTTTATAACCATGTTTAAGTTTCCTCACGATGTTTCAAGTGATAATCTTTGTTGAAAATAAAATAATCTACAGAGATACCAAGTTCGTATACCAGGATAGCAGCTGCACTGAGGTAGTGGGAGCTTTTAATTGGACAGTCTCGAGGCAAGCGGGCGTTTGCGAGAGATTTACCTCACAAAGGAATGAAGAAGGCTCGGCGGAGAGCTGTTTGTCTTTTGTGTTTAGCTTGGAATCTGGGTTTTAGAGCTATTTCTGACTACAGTGTTGTCGCTTAAAGATTTGAATTTTGTTTACTCGACATCACATCATACATGAATGAGAGGCATCAGTATGGAATTAGAAGTATACCTATTATAAGATTAGAAAACCAGGGAAGTCAAAAAACTGGATCAGCGAGTTGGCGCATATCACATGCGTTTCGAACCCTGGTTAGATAATCAAGTTTCATGAAATTTGCCTTCATCTTTTACCAAGTCTTCATGTCATGAGTTGCACTGTGACTATCTTCTTGTATATTTCGGATGAAGTTCGTCAATTTTGGCGAGATAAGTAAAATATTGAAGTAATAAATTTTTATGGGAGCGTAAACCGCTTCGTAACGTAACGCGTTACGGCACTAATCTGTCAGTTTAACTAGTTATCACTTCTGTCGAGCGTCCCGAGACGCACTTTTCTTTTATTTTCCTAATCTTTTATTTCTCTACAAGAAAAAGGTTAATGCAAATGTATGTGGCCCCTGTGGTTCCGAACACATTATTATTAATGCGGCGACCCTCCAGCCCGCGCCGACGCACACCGCCGCGCGCCGCCACCTCGGGGGGTAATTTGTTTATTCACAAAAAATACATAAAACATAAGTACTTTCAAATTTCCATACACATGAAGATACTGTTGGAGTATTTTGAAACTTTACTATAAATTTATATGATTCCTGGAGTCACTAGCTTCTCCCTAAATATGTATCATGGCTCATGGGGCTTTGTTATTCATTTCGCCGTAAATAAATAAATAAATATCGCCAGACTAACACACCAACTGTATGGTCCCAAACTAAGCAACGTTTATACTATGAGTACTGTGCAGAGGACTGGGGGCGATCCCAGTGACACCCAAACCTGCACAAATTACGAAAATCCCAATCCCGAAATTTTCCCCGTCAGGTATCGAACCCCTAACCACCATGTGCAGTGAGCCGAGCGGCCTACGCTCGAACCACTGCGCCAAGCAGTCGTCAAAACAAGCAGTATAAAAGTAAACATTTTTTAAAGAGGCTAGCGATTAGCAGCGGAACCCGCGGTGGAGCTAGAGTATATCTCTATGTGAGAGAAATTGAACTCAAATAGGATTGATTTGTTGTCAGTCCTTCTGTTTCAAGAGTGAGAGGTTCAAAAAATGTTTTACAAAAATTAAAAAAAAACTTACGTAAGTTCAATAACCACTTGCATGAAGGACATACACACAAGCTTTCACTTTTCCACAACAAAAACAACGCTCGGAGAGTACTCCGGATCTTTTAGAACTTTCATATTTCATGTCGCAGGCGGCGTCAATTTTCTGGAAAAACATGCCGAAAGAAGGAAGAACAGTCCGAGGTTTTGTCAGGCTAAACAAATATTGTCACAAATTGGGTAACCAAGCACTGTACAGAGTGAGCCACCTTACATGTGTGCTGGTGTGTCCACCACCATGATCTAAGTATGCCTAATAGAGAAGAATACTGCTCCATAAAACAATAGCTGACATATTCTTTGACTATACAAATAAATAACTGACAGATAGGAACATATCTCTTTCTTTGTGTATTTACTACATTCAAGAAAAAGTTTGTTAAAATATTTAAACATAGCACAGTTTGTCTCGTATCTGTACTAGGGGCGCATAAACGTGAAGTTGTTTTTGTTCGTTCACAAACACAGGAGTGTTTGCTCAACACTCCACGGACCGATTCCCACCTCCTCATATTTCACGGCAGGAATCTATTCAATTGGACCTTCCATATTGGCTCCGTAACGGTCTATTTCTCTCGTAGTTTCAGGATTGGTTGACAGGCAATGGATAGAAATATGGATAAAATTAATGAAATCAAACTAGTTCTACAATACATTTGATTAAATAATAAGTGGATCTTAAACTATTTAAGAATGAGATGATAGAAAATGTACCAGGCAAATATAAATTCGAGAAGTTATCGCCTAAGCATAATCTTTATGTGATCTCATTGCCATAACTATGTCGCCGTGTGTCGTTCGCTTCGTAAACATGTCGTTATATTGATATGCCATATAACCAAATGTTGTTCCTCTATTACATTTTGTAAATATAAAGATTGGTAATGATATCTTAATAAGTTGCATAAGGTGTACGAACTGGATTTTAAGGTCTTTAGAAAGCCTCCACCATTCGCTGAAACACTTAACTATACGCTCCCATGTTATTTCGGGACTAAAATACCATTTTCTTATAATGTTTACTGTTATAGGTGCCCTACAGGTGCCTCTTAATACAGGCGAGATGTTATATTTTTTATTTTCCATCAAAAACGAATAGACTTACTAGGATAACATAAGTGTAAAGGCGTGTTACCTCCCCCGCTCATATAATAACAAGTACATGTCATCCAGAAAAGCACTAAACAGAAGGAAAATATAGTAAAAGAAAATGAAGTTTATTGGAGACCGATATCATTAATATTATGGCTGGGTTCCGCCATTGTTATTCAGTGTGACGTCACCAATACGAGGAGCTCGTAAACGCCGTCTATACAAACATGACTGCTTATTGGTAGGGTTGCCAGTTACGAAGATTCAACCACTGGACGCGAAATGTAGTCGATAAAGTATGACAACACGTTCAACCAACTTTCGCAGCGGGAGGACTATTGGCACACTATATTCTAACATGAAGCATTGTCTTTATCTAATAAGTGTTAGACAGTGACAGCGCTTCAACGTAGAGTAAGCAGCGCAATAACGACCAAGGCTAATGTTTTTCAGTGAATGGCTAAAGGGGCATACGTGAGAACTGCCAGATCGCGCGTCCAGTTGGTAAATCGTCCTAGGTTGCTATTTGTTGCATGTTGATAAAATTCTATCATTTAAGTTGATGCAGACGTACGTTGTGTAAATTAATGGACTGTGTGTATTTACCTTGTTACCATTTTGATTGCCGACTGCTCTCTGAAACCGAATAGCTTCGTCATACTAATGATTCTTTGCTACAATAGTAATTTGTGTTAGAATTAATTATAACTAGCTGTGCCCGCGACTTCGACCGCGTGGAATTTAATTTAACAATCATCCCCTATTTTATCCCCTTGGGGGTAGAATTAATCAAAATCCTTTCTAAGCGGATGCCTACGTCATAATATCTACCTGCATGCCAAATTTCAGTCCGATCCGTCCAGTGGTTTGGGCTGTGCGTTGATAGATCACTATGTCAGTCAGTCAGTCAGTCAGTCAGTCAATCAGTCAGTCAGTCACCTTTGAGTTATATATATTTAGATGCCCGTAATAATTATCATTAGATTTAGAATTACATCCAACCGTGAAATATTACTTATTAGTTTTTACGTAGGGGAGAGAGTGAGATAAAAAATACTATAAATGATGGTAACATTGTTCCCTAATATAATAATATGGCAACACTTTTTTAATACCACCTAGCCACCTACCCTGTTCTCGCCCTGTTTACCCACCCCAATGTTTTGGCAGAATTAATATCCTTGCTATTTTTAATAATACCTCCTCGTTCGAAGCGAATTATGTATTTGTTTAACTCATACTTGTTTATCTCGGGGTAAGACGAATTGGGGGAAAATGTGCGGCCTATTTTTTTTGGTATTAGTTATAAAATAAAAGCATCAAGAATGTTATCATAACCTCTCTTTATTTCATGACTCCCGGGTCGAGTTAGAACAAGACTCGCAGTCTATTTATTTATTTACATGCTTAACTATATACCATTAAGTATTCGAAGCAATTTAAAGTCCAAACAAAGGTTTCAAGTACTGATAGGTATAAAGTCAGTAAACTGCAGGCCGTCGGGTCGTTCGCCCGCCGCCATTTTGAAGGAATTAATGGATACTTAATGGCGTTTGGCTAGAAGCACTCATATTATATTTACTGCAAATGTACTTTGCTGTATTTGTTTGATGTCGTTTTTATATCTTCCGACTTGCCATCGATAACTTCACACAAAACATTATGCCCGAGCATTGAAAGATTTACCTGATTGTAAATGTTGTTTAGTTTAGTCAGGTTCTCAGTTGGTAAATACCTAAATTTGAGTGAACTAGCTATATTTCCCAATGATTCAAAATGTCTGTGGTATTGTCATTCTTAGTGGTTATAATCGTATGAATAATAAGATGAATATAAATTTGTATATGTCAAGTTTAGTTTAGTCGTGATTTTATGACAGCAGAATTGTCATTACTTTTCCGAAACAGTTAACGATTAAATTTATTTGCTATAAGTACACTTGGTGGAGATGACTTAGCAAATTTGTGAGGGCGCAGCCCCGAAGCATAGTAACATTATAATTAAACATCTCTCATTTCCATTTTACCACCATTTTTTACACAAATTAGCAATTTAAAGCCAGGTGCGGCCGAATTTTTTATGAAAATCCGAACTGGAGTCCGTTAGACTTGTATATTCCGCATAATATTTTTCAGAAAATCATATTTTATAATAAATTACGTAATAAAATACGGTAGATAACGGCGTTTTTACGAGTGTTGTCGTAAATTCAGCATAACTTCGCTCGTACAAAGCTGTCTTAAATGAAGCAGAGATTAAAATCTCGGATGATGATCTGATGAAAGGTGGTTAATGCAGAATTTATGCTGTGAAGTATAAACTGGGATTTGTGAACCTGCTCCTATGCTATATAATCGACGATATGAGCTATATTTTGATTTTTGAGTTCATCAGGAGGACTTAATCCTAGAAGAAGTATACATTATTTGATGCCTGACAGAGTGAGAAAGAGCTATGGCAAAATACAGGCAGAAGCAGTTGCCAAGTGACATTGTGGATTACTTATATGCAATAGGTATCCTACTTTGGTATATCTTTGTCTTTTCAGACATCAAAATAATTTCGTCTGCTGAGTTTATAGTGGTCGTTTGATGAAACGACCACTATAAACCTGGTATTGCTGATGAGCAATACCAGGAGGACATAATTCATAAAGAAGTTTACTTACCTGACAACCACGTCCCATTGAACGGCTTGTAATGTTCAGTGAGGATATCGTGGAGCGTCGGTTTTCTCCCGCGCACTCTGCCACCGTCTCCTGCCGGCGTGAGTAGGGCTATGCTGAAGACGATGAGTCCCAGGACCGCAGCAATCACTAGGAGTGCGATGAGTATGCCGCGCCAGTTGCGCTGTGTTGGGGTCGCTGCTGCTAGCTCCTGGAAGAGACAAGATGGATGGTTAAAATACATTATCACGGCTGGATTTCTTGATGCTCTTGTGCTCTTGTACATTTTGCTTATATGGTATGTAAAATGAGCGAGTCTTTTGTCATACACCCTCATAGGCGATATGATTAATCGTAGTCAAGAAGCTGGTTAGGTTTTCTCATTGCCAATTTGTTCATTGCAAATTACAGGTAAAGTAATTAAAAAATATCGGATTAATTGCTTTCTTTTCTTCACAGTGTTAGCTGTTTTTAGGGTTACACCTTACAAGGAAAAACCGGAACCCTTATAGGATCACTTTGTTGTCCGTCTGTCTGTCTGTCTGTCTGTCTGTCTGTCAAGACCTTTTTTCTCAGAAATGGGTAGAGTTATTAAGTTGAAATTGATAACAAATATCAAATGCTATGGTACCTTGTAGGTGTAAAAAAATTAGGCTTCTAAATCAACGCAATCAAAAGATACGGTGATTTATGTCACATAAATTGATACTTTTCGCACATTCACTTATCAATACAAAGGAATCAACGCACAGCCCAAACCGCTGGTGTTTGAATAATGAATTTCTGACAGTATGTACCTTATATACCGCAAGTATCCACTAAGAAAGGATTTTGGAAAATTCCACCCCTAAGTGCATACAATAGGGGGTGAAAGTTTGTATGGGGTAAAAAAATTAAATGAAAATAAGTATTGAGGCTACTTATTACAAATTAAAAATATTAATTTCAGCGTTTTGCAAAATTCCACCCCTAAGCGTGTAAAATAAGGGTTTGTATTGTAGTTGGTATTCAGTTTGGTTGCAGTTTGTATTGGGTTCCCGAATTTGTTAAAGCATTTTTGGGAACTATTTTTTACTAAATTATCTTGGCGGTATTGATATTGGAATCCAGGAATGGAATAACTATCTAAAATCATAATAAAATGTTGTACGGAACCCTCAGGGCGCGAGTTCTACTCGCACTTGTCCGGATTTTTTTAAAGTTCCTTTTGCTGAAAACTTTCATGAAGAAATTGGCCGTCAGACTTGTAAGTTTCCTCGCGATGTTGGCCTTCCTATTTCAGCAAGTGATACGTCATCACGAAACTTATCTTTTTCCAAAGCGAACGTTCCAATGTAGCTAAAGTGCCTAAACAATATTACGATGTTCTGCTTAATGTTTCACTTTTCATCAGTTTTTCAATCATAACTCATTTGCTCTAAAAACATGCTAATAGAATATTAACATTAATTGATGCTTGCTGTAAACACATTCGTGCAGTACCGACCCGGGAAGCTTGTGAGTAATGAATCAACCGTAGTGTAAATATTGGCGGCTCAAGAGTATCACAATTGGGCGTTTTACAGCCGAATAGTACGAGACAGGCACGGCTATCAATAAACCGGGTATTATAAAATAAGTTAAAAAAAGGATTATATAGTAAAACACACCAGTCTATCGTACTGTAAAGCAAATGATCAAAAGGGCATTTCAGGCCAAGCAGGAGCGACATAGTCTTGTTATAATATGTTATGAAAAATAAGTACTTAGATGCGATAATATAGTGATAAGAATGCAATTAGTTGTAGATACTAAAATGAAGATGTAGTTTTATAGCTTAACTTGCCTGGTCCATTAGAATATAACAATGTAAAATACGACACACTACATTAAACCGCATTAGCATTCAGCGCCGTCCGGTCCGCCCGTCACCAGTCTAGCGGTCGGACAAACCAATTAGTGGTGCATTGTGTCCGGCGGCCTGACTCCGGATCCGAACGGATTTACCCACGGTCGATTTGAAAATAAATGCTTTTCGAACTAAAACGAACGAACTGGGTGTCTCTGCCAGTTCAGAAATTTTGCAACGATTTTTAACAGAAATGGAAATCTAGTTTACCTACTGTTCAAAACACCAATTATTAGGTTAAAAATTGACTACGCTGAAATGGAAAGCCATCTCCGCAAACATGCTAGCATAGCATGTTCTTATTAGATAATGGTGTTAATTCTTTCAGGCACATGTTATCACATCCATAAAAGCGTACATATCAAGAAACTTATAGGGACAATAAAGCAACGACTGGTCCCCGGCCTTAGACACGAATTACAAGATGAATATTAACAACTGCTACAGACGATTATAATGGTCATACAGAAGCTCGTACGAATAATAATATGAGGGGGTGGGCAGGAATTATAAATGATTGAAGAGCTGTTTAGACTTGTTCTGTAAAACAACACAATTTACGAAGCTGACTGCCAACCTTGAATTGAACCTTATGAGAATATCACCATTTCCAGTTTTCAAGTGGACGTCTTAAAGACTTATTTGGAATATTCGTAAGCCCTCGTATAGGGATGACTTTTGATGTTAAGTTATAGCGCACTGATCTCCATACACAACCATTCCAAACAAAAACATGATATATTGCAATCGTCATCTCATATTGGGAGCCCCAAGATTAAGCCGAGTGAGCACGCCGGCGGAATGGGGGATGAAGCGACGTCCGATGCATCGTGACTCCAGCTTATTAATGGGAACTCTGACGTATGGTATTCAGAACTATTGTGTTTGAGATATTGAGGGATTGGAGTAGTTTTTGACTCTCTGGGGTGATATGTGGATGTTCTAAGTTACATCATAAGATAACAAGTTAATTAACTAGGAATGTCTCTACCAACTTTTAGGATTATGTATACATACATACACACATAATTTACAAATTGTGTCTGTCTGTGTGTTTGTTCCGGGTAATCTCCGAAACGGCTGGACCGATTTTGACGGGACTTTCACTGGCAGATAGCTGATGTTATAAGGAGTAAGTTAGGCTACTTTTATTTTAGAAAAAAAAAACAAATGGGTCCTGTCACGCGGGCTCAGAACGCGGGTGCGGGCTTTTGCGATAGGTATATAAAGAAAAATGAGATTAAACTTAGCATAGATATTTCTTTATTAACTTCATTTATAAACTTTTCGTAAACTCTGCGAACTGAACGAATATTTTTTGTTAAATTAAATGTTATTTTTGGTAAGTTTAATTCCACGCGGACGAAGTCGCGGGCTCAGTTAGTTTTTATATAAAAAGTCAGGATGCAACCCGAAAAGGAAGAAGCATAGTTTAGGTTCGTGTCATGTCGTTTATACAACCGGATGTGTATCTGGTTGTAACTCCATATTGTTTATTATGTTTTGGTCATGGTCGCTGGTTAGGTTAGTACACAGAATATATACACAACAGGGGTAGAGTGTTGAAATATGCCCCAAAACATTGGCATTACACGCGATCTCTTCATTCTCCCCATGAATATTAGAGAGCTTTCGGGCGCATCTTCATAATAGCGTCCATTGAGTCGGCCGAGTCGGCTCCGGCTTATGTCGCGTCACGGCGGGCAGCTCTATTGATAACATCCGTATTGAAATGACCGTTGCATGTAAATCACTGGAGTTTACTGGAGGAATCCCTTTCAGCATCCTTTATGCACAAACATACGACAATCACACGTAGAGTCTCACACTCGCTTGTCGAAAAAAACTAAATATTTGTTTAGTATGTTGTGCAGAACCCCATTAAGAATTATTTTAAATTTTCTGTAGTATACATGTTGTTTGACTTTTAAAAGATTACTTCTTTGAAAATAAAGTTTAAATTATTACGATACGTCCAATCGTTTTCAATTTAAACATGTCGACACTAGTTCTGTTATGTCACGTCATAGGTTAGGTGAATACGACAGTTTAGGCTCCTCTTTCAAAGATACGCCTATTCATTTCTCGAGATGCTTTCGCCAATACTCTTATAATAGGCAATCCACAAACTAGAAAACTATGACGTGTGGTGCCAAAGTGTGTGAATACGATCACCAACGCAACGAAAAGAAAAATGTTATTTTTTCATTACGATTACAATTGCTTGGCCGAAGTTAAACGACTTCATTCAAATTGGACGATAAGGTATTTCTAATAATTTAAACACTATTGTTGCAAAGTTTCAAGTAATTTGACGATCCATCTATATTCTCCAATGCTAGCGGCTTCTACTGAACATAAAAACTCATGGTAGAGCCAAAGTACAACTTCGAGAAACGATATCATTAATAAAATTCACCAATGACCCATTGAAAAAAGTTTCCGACCCGCGCCAATACTCATTACAATATAAATTGGATCCCCGTTACGATTCGGCAGTCTTCTAACTATTAATCAAAATGGTTTAATAAGAGCTCAGTGAAAAGAGCGAATGATCTAATAATTCAACGGAGCAATTTGTAACTGTAAGCCTTATTATAAAATAATTCTGAATCTGAAAGTTTACCCTCGCATTGAGGGTAAACCCGTGCCTAAGAGACTTTTAAGGGCATTGAACAACGGCCAGCGCGGTGGACTAAAGCCTCAATCCCCCCTGCATTGTAGAGGAAAGTGCTCGGTAGTGACAATAGACTCTACGCTGGTAGAGCCAAGCTGTAGCCAGTTGACTACAGCTTTTATATGAGCTGGCTCTGCTTACCCCTTTGGGGAATACAGGCGGGTTGGCGCATTAGTTACTTATCGGAATTGGATCGATGCGGGAATGAAATCCAGTCATCGGTATAATTCAACAGAACCCGACGTTTCTCTCATCAGTTTAATAATTCCTCGGTGAACTACACTCACTTTCAATGGATTCTTTACAATCCACCTACAGCTTTTTCAATGTAAAACTCATTCGTTGAACGATCAATCATTCGGTAACAAAGTGTTAAAACAAGCCAATTGGACCGATCAATCCATCAAATAAATATCGGAGTAGGCATCTAGATGGGCTGCTGTTGAAATGTAATTTTCTGTATAATGCAAAGGGAGAGTTGATTAAGTATTATTTGGTGCCAATTTAGTTCACCCGTCAAACCCGTTGGTAATCCGTCTTGAGTTGGTCGCCGCGAGGGGACTCAGTGGTTATGGTGGGTATTACAGTTGTTTTGGCCCGAAAAACACGTCGCAATTTCATACCGCCTTCGGGCCCTCAGGGGACAGAACACGGGAAGTGATAGCGCATCCCGGAGCTCATTCGACGTGTTGATGCCGGTGTCCGTGGCGTTTTGGTCGGTGGCTCCGACATAGCCTGCTCTGCTCCTCAGTCCAAAGTTTTACTTTCCCCACCAAAAACAAGTTACCGCGATTATGCATGGTAGATAATTGAAAGAACTGTTGAAAAAGATTTTGGCAAGACGAAGAATGCTTATATACTAAAAAATTATATATACGAGTAATAAGAGACCAAACAATTAAAGTCAAGTACAATCAATTTATGGATTAACTTTATAGTTCGGCAGTGCGCCAGCGAAGTTGGCAAAGAAATTGGCAAGTGCATGTAAGTATTCTCAAAAAGTAATATTTTTACCTCACAACCTCGCTTCCGGTATCACGCAAGGCGGTGTTCTTTTTATTCTTATTTTATTGGTACTATAAATAACAGTAAACAGTTTAAGTTGTAATATTATAACTCTTTTGAAATAACCCACGAAAATAAAGGGTGATGTGTGAGTGAGGCAGATTTGAGGACTATACATTTTTCATAGATATTTTGTTACTTTGCGCATGACAGTCTTAGCAATAACGGTTGTAGTAAACTGTCGGAACTTGTCGGACCTCGCAGACATACCGTTATGTATTCCATTCAAACGTTGCAATGCAATATTCATCAAACGACAAATCAGAAACGATTTTAACTTGTAATCCAGTGTATTTTCTTCAATCTGATGGCGGTCCCAATAATGTCTTATTATTACAAATTCTTTGGTCCCAACTGTGTACTGCAACCGTCCGCGTCGGTAACTTGCTGATGTTATTGCCGAGATAGGGTTGGACCGCGGGCGCTTGTCTATATACATTTTTAACAGATAATGTCTGTATTTGATATTTAGTTACAGTAAAATGTAAGCATGGAAATTGACTGTGTCGGGTTATCCGTGTAAATGACTGATTAGTTACATATTAGTAATGTGATATGATTATCTCATTAGGATAGTAACCTTGCTGAAGAGGAAATACGTAAGGGTAAGCCTGATTCAGTAACACGCAAAAAAGTTGAACGGATTTGAATGTAATTTGGTACAGAGGGAGGATTAACATTTGGGCTACTTTTTATTCACGAAGGGCTACTAGTTAATAAATATAAACATTATTACTTCTCGGTGCCACTCCATCCAAGATTGAAATATACTTTATCAGCTTCCAATCTCCCCGTGCGGTATAAAAATCGGCTCAAGGAAATGAGGTAAGGTTTTTATGAGAGGGTGCAGATAGCGCTCTCATTCCTGCACCCGTCACTCGGGGGAATTTGGTGCCCATAAAAGTGTCAGTTCAGAGGCGCCACGCGGCCGAGGATCCCCTCATTTTCCGGATCATGATGTGGACGGCTTATTAATAATAATTTTGGGATTTTTCAAAGAGATATTGAGGCTTTATGGGTAGCTTACATAATCTGTTTTTTTTCTGAAATAAATTGATACACGTACCACACATATCATAAATATTGCCAGTTTTGATCCCATAAGGCATACAATCTACCACTAGACTTATGTCTAGTGGTGTTATGTCTAGTAGATAGCAATGTGAAACATCAGTAACTCAACTTAGTCCCCAGTCACATTAGCGGATAATCTCGCGGCGAGTGCGAGTAATACCGATGGTCGTAATTTATACACGTCCAGTGTACACCACACCTTACGTCCCTGGGATAACAGGGACCATTTTTATATTTGTCTGCTGCTAGAGTTAACATATGACATTGACATACATAATGCTTCATGCGTTATGGAGGAAATACTTTATCATTTAGGCTGAGATGACGTAATAGACGACTCTTTTTTGTGCTGCGCGTGCGATTCCCGGCCACTTCCGGATGTTGTGGAGCCAGTACATTCTTCTGCTATGTACTCGCCTTTCGTGGGCGACCTTACCCATCATAATAACCTGCAGGATTTGATACCTATCAGATTGTAGGCATGACCAAGAAAGATGGAAACAGATTATTGATAACGCCCAACTATACGTACGTAAACGTAGATACTGGATTCCCCATCCTTTATTGGAAATGATGAAACAGCCGGTCTTTACGCCCCTCCCACCGGTTGGGGGGGCGTCCAAACTTTGACAATATGTCTGGGTGTAGGCGTGATGCACACCTTGACGTATGACACGCCATTTGCGTCCAGTTATTAGCAAGCTTTATGTTATGATGGTATTATTTCGGATTTACTCCCTTGAATCGGGTATTTTCGCCCACAACATACTCGAGCTATTGTACTCGAGGTCTCTACTTAGAATCAGAAATTTGACCCTCGTCGAGTTCTGAAGAAAGGTTAAATTGTCAGTTAACGAATTTAATTACTTACAAGAGTAATTAAATGAGTGTTATAATGGAAATAATTTCATCTTCCCTCCAATGCAAAGCCGGACACAAAAAACGTGACACAAACCCATTTCGTACATGTATTGAAACGACTACAACCACTCAGTCAACATTATTTTAAATCATTTCAGATTCAAGACTTTAAACTGAGGTACTCGTACCTACGTGCTTTATCAGAAATGAAGGTTCACCTCCAAATTAATTATGGTTTGATTAGTGCAAGGCTCCGTCAACCAGGCCGCACCGCAGCCTACAATTAGTCCCCGCCAGCGCAAGCACGGGATGGGCTATTATTAGGCCCCCCGATCCTGGGGGCGCGCCCCATCCCCCGTGTAAGGCCGGATCAATAGCTGCGTGGATTTAAAATAAATATCTGTTTATAGTTCGCATTCTGTGGGCTTAGTGGGCTTTTAATAGGACTCTCTTGTCAGAGTGGATTTTCAATAGGACATATTGTTAGAATAGTGCTAAATTATCTTTGGGGAGGTCGCTATATTAATTAAGTTCCTATAATTGTTCGAAGGAATGGTCTACCAAATCTGTTCAACTGTTTAGTGTCTCCGACCGATAACATTTAAAGTTATAGTATGAGACCGTAGATACTAGTAAAAAACCTGCGTCTCCCAGCAATTAACAAATTAAGTAAGTAGAGGGTTTATAGGTGCCTTATGATCAATCTTATGAACGTGTAATTGATCATTATTCTGCGCTACAAATTCTAATTATCTCGAGGTCGGAAAGAAAGAGAGTAACGAACAGGAGTTGTCAAGCGTCAATGTCCGTACTGCAACGTGACGTCCGTCCTGATGGGAAAAAATATCCTGGATGCTCCCATTCCCGTGTCAATTGTCGCCTGTATTACACCGCTGTCAAAATGTCAAACGGTGGCCACAAAGCCGCGCTGAGCTCCGAACAGACAGCGCTACAAAAGGACTTGATAATTGTTTAGTACAAAACGTGGTCGTTTTTGATTTGGACCGCTTTTGTCGCATCAAAATACGTTCTTGAGATAAGATTCTTGGGGATTCATTCTTGATAATTTTATGGGCAGATTCCTTTCTGCCTGTTTACTATATAAATAGAACAATGTCGGCAAACAAGCGACCTGCCTGATGTTAAGCAGGTACCGTAGCTTATAGATGCTTGCAATACCAAAAGCATTGCTAGCACGTTGCCGACCTGAAGGGGAGTGTGACAGAGGGGGGGGAGGGGCAGGTAGGGGTGGGAGGGGTGTGGGCTTCCGGCTCTCTCACTTGTCGTACAAAACACAGCAACAATTACTACTTTATCCATCTTCTGTGGGAAGGTGGTACTGCCCGGGTCGACCCACCCCTTATATAAACTGTAGTCAGTTGGCTACAGCTTTTCTCTACAACATTAAATTACTTCCTGTCTGTAGGCTATTGCTAAGAGTTTCTTATCAGAAATCCTGATAACATTCTTCACGACTTAGATACCAATCCTCGTCCCACGAACCTCACAAAAATCTTTTCAACCTATCAAATAATACTAACTACTACAGATTAATAACACTGTAATCAGGCTCTAATATTCGTGAATCCATGTTTTGTTATAATCTAGGAATATCTTCGTAATTCCTTCAAATCCGACGAAAAGGTACGATCGGAAATGTTTCAGCTTTAGTTGTGTATATAAAGGCCAAGAAAGGCCAACGATCCGACACTATTACGGCCTCTGACAGCCTCTGGCCTCTTGTTAAAATATGTAGTGTATTTTCTCTGCGCCTTTCCTGATAAATCCTATTTATAGGTACCTATTAGTGTTCTGTGCAAAGGTAAAAACTTTTTACGTGAAAAAGGGATAAACGATCATTTGTTTCAGTTCAAACGATTTTGGAGGGATACAAATGTAAATTGAGACAGCCTAGTGTTGTATAAGTATGTATGGTAAGTAGATCCTTACCTATTTTACATAGAAAAACCGCCAGACTACATAAAAAAATGCTGTATGGTCCAATACTAAGAACACTTGTACTATGGGTATTGTAGCAATAGAATCACGAAAATACCATTTTCTGAATGGACCCAACGGGAATCAAACCCGGCGCTACGAGCCGAGCGGCCTATGATCGAACTAAGCAGCTGTCCTTATGGCGCCTATTAGATGTATAAAATATAATATCCGAATAAGTTCCGTACACACTTCAAAGTTACCTTACCGTTTGCTAATTAAGCGAAATATTTTCAATACAACATTTTGATAAACAACAAATCCTTTGTTCGTAACTCAATCTCATAAATCAAGGTTCATTCGAGCTGTTACAAACAGATTATCTATATAGAAATAAATAAAATTGGAGTGTCTGTTTGTAATATCAAAATAACACCTTTTCACTAAATGCATATGAAAGTACATACGTCATCTATAGCAAAAACGCGATTATAAAATTTTTGTCTGTCTGTCTGTCTGTCTGTGTGTTTGTTCCGGGTAATCTCCGAAACGGCTGGACCGATTTTGACGGGCCTTACACTGAGAGATAGCTGATGTTTTAGGGAGTAACTTAGGCTACTTTAATTTTAGAAAAACTATTAGGGTTCCGCGTAAAAAAATAAAAACACATGAAATCAAAGAGTATCTCTGAAACGGCTGGACCGATTTTGACGGGACTTTCCCTGGCACATAGCTGATGTTATAAGCAGTAACTTAGGCTACATTTATTTTAGAAAAACAAAATTAAAAAAATGGGTCCTATCGCCCGGGCTCAATACGCGGGAGCGGGCTTTTTTGTTAAGTTAAATTCCACGCGGACGAAGTCGCGGGCTCAGCTAGTTTCAATAATAAACTTCATAGCAGTGGGGGCGGAATGTGGCGCGACGTAGCGGCGCCAACCCCATATCCTGTCATATTATAGGGATAATAATCGACGCACAAACTCTATCTATCTAGTCTACATTACAATAGACATGATTTAATCCCTTCACTCATTTCCAACAGCCCCTGTTCCTCCTGAGATCCACTCGTTTCGGTCCTCCAGTTTAAATTCTATTACCTATTGGCAGCAGTTGACCCCAGCCGGCGCCTAAGATAATATTAAAACCATCACAAAGGGTCTACATATGGGACCCCCGTCCTCACACAAGTAATCCAAACGTCCGCATCTAGCCCAGGAGGTAAGGTACTGTCAGAGGCATTACTGCTTACATTAGCGACCGATGAGTTAGTCAAATGCTAAATGTATTGGGATCGAATTGGACACTTCTCGCTTACGAGGACTCAATGAACTGCTACATTGACGCTTAACCATGTTGATCTGCGAATAATGACCGAAAGAAAACAATATAAAACTTTATGCAGGAATCAAATGATGATACAAATTTCAAACATTTAACAACTCTATTTTATTCAAATAACTGCTACTTTTGTAGATATAATGAACTGAAAATACATTTAAGGAACATTGTGACGACTGTCGCCCTTTCAAAGTGTCACACCCCATTTAACGATTTATATCAATGGAGCGAGTTTTGCAAAATAGGTAGGTAGGTACTCAGTTGGTTTATTCTTCTTTCCGGCATTCTTATAGGGTTGGCAAAGGTATTGTAAGTAAGAAAAAAATAAAGTTTTTGCTTTGTTATTATAACTGGTCAAAATTTAACATGTTTAAGTCTGGTTTGTCACATTACTCAGGATTGCGTTCAGTTTTATATCACGCGTTATAGCATTGAATGGTATTCGGGGGTAGTAAATGTTCTAAAGACAATACTATATTTTTTATTTGTACTCATAGAATATATGGGTCTTGTATTGCTATTAATGAATGAGGCGTGAACAAAAAACTTATAAATATCCTGTGTGGAATCATTTCAGATTCGTTAACCTATAATGGAGCGAGGGGCAACCCTGTTCTGCTCGCAATTGTGATGTAACGACATTATTAAATGGTCCGTGCTTCTTTTATGTGGTTTTACGATGAAATTACTGGTTTTCTGTTACGCGGACCTAGTAATCTATTCGGTCGCGGAGACGAGCTGTAGCTAGTTAACAACAGCTCATACAAGGGCTGGTTCGACCGGGGTAGTACCACCCACTCAAAAAAGATCAGCGTAAAATATGAATTAATAGCTGCGTTTCGTACGATAAGATGCGTGAGAGCAGGACAGACCTATGCCTGCGTGTCACGTGCCTGTGTCGCAGCGTACATAGCTCTGTGCTTGTTCTTACTTTACAAAAACTGCTCTGGCCTGCGCTGCGTGAATGCGTCGCCTGTATCTCAGCATACGCTCATCCTTATCCGTGAGATTATCTGCAGATGTCTCGCGTTGCACACACACGCCGGTCACGAATGTGGTTGCCCTTATTGTTCTTTGTAAACTAACTTAAACCCGCACTGTCGCATGCACGGCGATACAATATTTATTGTGGTTTTAACTAAAATGAATGTTGCTATTATCAAAAAATATTTCTTTGCGTTGCGGTAACGACGCTGACACTAGACAAAATTGAGGGTGGAATCTAGTAAACAAGTTTTTCGCTGTGTTTGTGGCAAATTGAGCAGACTTGAGATTAATACGTTACATTGTATCAAGACAATATAATTAAAGATTTAATTATTTTCGTCTGGGAGAAACATTATTCTTAAGTTATTTCAGTTAGATCGTTAAACAAACTATAGTATTCTGTAATACACATTAACGTCGACTTCAAACACGCGAAATGTTTTGTTATTGTCGTTTTATATTTAACGAGGCTGTAAATAATAGATATATGGCGATAAATAAAACAGGTAAAGCAAGAACGATAAGAGGTAAAGATCTGAAATATTCCGAGGTTATGTCAATGGCCGCAACCTTGGCTGAACTTTATTTGGTCAAACATTGGCCACTCGGCCGCTTCGTTTAAGCCAACGACACAAAATGTAGAGCCACTACTAGGAATTTCAATACCGCAAATCACTATATAGTATAAAACAAAGTCGCTTCCCGCTGTTTCTCTGTCCCGAAACTACGCAACGGATTTTGATTCGGATTTTTTTAATACATAGAGTGATCAAGCGGAAGGTTTATTATGTATAATACATGCACAATATATTAGAGAAACACTGATAAAAATACCCGTGTGAAGCCGGGGCGGGTCGCTAGTAATGGATAAAGGAAAATAGTAGAAAGCCTTTACCTGGCAGTAAGGCAATACAGGGTGACTAAAGAGAGTTGATTAGAGGTTCCTTCTTGCCTTCAAGCACCACCGCTATCTTTACAAGAAAAAAACAACATCTTATGTAGATTTATCTACACCAGAGGTTTCCAACAAGAATTGTATCAGAACTCTATACTAAAGAAGCTTGCATGTTTAAAAATACTAAACATTAATAGGTACTCCCAT
Organism: Notodonta dromedarius; assembly: GCA_905147325.1. Taxonomy (NCBI): domain Eukaryota; kingdom Metazoa; phylum Arthropoda; class Insecta; order Lepidoptera; family Notodontidae; genus Notodonta; species Notodonta dromedarius. Next base: position 271,108 of record LR990183.1, on the reverse strand, counting down.
AATTCTTGAGCCCGAAGTCGTAGTCAGCATCTGTGCTGTACGCCCGGCGCCCGGCGGCTATCAACCGAACACAGTTTGCAACAACAGTCTGGAGACTGCCGTGATATCTTTGCACGATAGGGTGATAGTGATGGGAAACCACCGCGGATTCAAATAAGTAATCAACCATTAAAATTGCAGAGATAACAGAGGATAATGTTAACAATGGAATCTAGTTAAATGCAAATATTTATAAAAATGCCAGCGTATTGGTTCGAAACTAGGCTTGAAAACATGTCTAGCAAAAGCGTGTCAGATTAAAATGTTTAAGACTATTCTACAGTTTACGACTATTCAGCAGTCTGTGTGTGGTCTTCAACGAAAAATTTTGTACTGAACTGTCTTTGGCAGGAATTTAGTGTTAATCTTTGTAAACAAAGAAAACTTACTGAAAATATGTTTTCAAAATATTTTGATATTTTTGTTATAAATGCATCGACTCATGTCCCGTCACTAAACACAAGTGGGTTAATTGTTATAGATCTAAACACAACTTGAGTAAATCGCGCTTTAATACTATTGGGGAACTATTGCAAGCATGGGGGGAAGGTGGGGAGGGGGGCGGCAGGAGTTCGTGGTGAAGTATACTATCGACGGACAATATGGTTTAACATAAAAAATAACGGCTCTTCTAAACCCCACACTGCTGAAGCTGCATTTTAAAAGCGTTAAAAATACTCACTTATCGAAAGGTTTTTCTTTGTAACAGCCTCGTGGCTATCATAATGTCATCATTACGATATTAATAATTCAAGGGTTGACATTCCAAGCAGCTGTATGAATTTGCAATGAACGCTTGACCAAATAGGTACATATATAAGCACCTGCATCCTTTATACAGTCTGTCAAAAAGCCATCGCAGCCTCAGACCAATAACCTAAACAACCCATAAATGCCGCATGGCCGGGCATCCCCTCTCGCCTAGCTTATGAATTACCACTGCTTATGGACGACCGCACCTGACACTTGAATGATACGGACCAATGAGATTTAGCCGCCTTTCCCATTATCCCGCCAATTTTAAACGATTGCATTCTCATAACATAGTGGACATAAGTGGCATTTTGGCAGGTCTGTGCTAGTACCAGACTTATACAGCCCTTATACTGCGCTAATATCTAAAGGCAAGTAATATAAAGCTATTAATCAGCTACCTAACCTTCCTAACCTAACCTAACCTACCCTTCCAGGTATAAATACAATAGCCGTTTGCAGCAAAAACAGACATGGGATATAAATACCTATAAGAGCAAACTGTCCTCAGACAGTACACGCCGTCCCATCTACACATTATTAAGACGACACAAAGCCATTAATCGATCCATTAGCAGGCCCTTATCATTTGCATAATAAGTGTATACCTTCATTACAGACCCTTTGGTGGCGGTTTAGTGTCACTTAAGCTGAGGTTATTTATGAATCTGAGCATCAAATTGAAAGATTCAAGATTCCAAACATTTAAGGCAAGTTTCTTTATAAACAACTGAAATAGTAGGTAAAAGGAACAGCTAAAAAAATGTTGAGGATGTTATGTTAAACATACTGATTGATGCAGTCACAATTTGGAACAAACAATCGGCTATATAAATATTTAACATAGACGCTCCCCTCGAAAGACTCTACAACTAATGGTAGAGTGAAGGTTTTTCGATTAGCTTGCCACTTGCTATGTAAATTTTTCTCGTTCGTAATTCGAATTATTTAGAAAAAGTCTGGAACAGTAAATGTTTTTTTTTCTTATAAAATACCCAATGAAATGGTAATAATGTATTACCTTTCTTCTTCAATTTCTTTAAAAGTACCCTCAACACTAACAAACACTCTATCTAAATTATCACTCTTCCCTATATCACATCAGATACATCTAGAAGTTCGTATCAAATGAATTTATGAAGCCCACCGCTCTGCGTGGGCTGTGGTGGGCGGCGGTCAGACGCTATCTCCGTAACTTAGTGGTATAACCGTTATTCACAATTTGTGTGGAAATAGACCTGTCGCGTTGACAAATACAGTGTCTAGAGGGGTAACAAGGGTAGAAGCATGAAGATAATATAACAGGTCCATGATTGTGACTTGTCAGTGACAAGCCAAGTTGCAAGAAATAAGTGACCACTAGGAAGTCGTCTTCAATTGTGACAAAAATAGCGTCTAGTCCAATTGTTGATTGTCCAGTTGAGTCTTGAAGGGGGAAATCGAACTGTTTTCAAAGTGCTGTAAAGAGGAATTTGCAGTCATTTCGAGCAAACATCGGTAGGAAATTAGCCAAATAAAAATATTTTGGTAACATCATGTTAATAATTGTAATAAGCTACCTGCCCACTGCCCATTGCCTGCCCACTGCCCATATTTAGCCATGAGAACATTTGATTAGATTTCTTAAGAAATATATTTGCAATATCGATCTCATAACCACTTTTTGCACTAAACCAATGCTTACAGTAAATCAGGGGCCAAGACGTGGCTGTTAAAATGACACTCGCAAAATTTATTGCCGTTTCCAAGCTCCAGATGAGATTTATGAGACGCGCCGAGACTGTGGTAGCTACCCACACTACCTACAAGCGTTGGTTAGCTTCGGACATACCTATAAGTACCTATACTTGATTATATTCTTCTATACAGTAGACAAATAATTAGTAGACCTAAATAGAGGAGCATGGCAAACCCCATCCTTTCAAGATTAACTGTATATCATCTCATCTCAATCCTCATTGTAGGTACAATAAATTATGTACAATATAGGTACATTCCTAACATAACATACGCTTTACTATTGTCTCTTTGTAGATATAGAATATAATAGGTGTAATAGTACCACTATGCGACCATAAAGCCACCACAATAAGGACCGTATTATAACGACAACATCGTCGAAATAATACATAGTCGTATTAAACCGACAACATAATACGAGATGAGCTCGTTTGATGTATACGCCTCGATTTGGGCAGAAAATGTTAATTAATTAATCCGAAACACAGACAATATTGTGGCTCATGTAGTGGCATTAGTTTTTAATCTACAGAATAAAGAAACAGCCAAGAAATATGAATTCTAAATAGTGGCTGTCAAACGCAGATGGAACACAAGGTGTGCACTGTGCTCGTTCGAGCCGCAGCTCACACCTCGGGGCTTTTTGTAGTTTATGTGAGAACCTCAAAGATCACTTGTTGATAAGTAAAGGAAAACATTGTGAGAGAACCTGCACGTCTTTAGAAAGACGTGTGAAGTTCGCTAGCCCGCACCGAGCCCGCGTGGTGGACGATGGCCCGAATTCGCATTGAGGGGGAAATTGCCCATTGAGTTGCATTTTTTTTTCGGCTGTTTAACACTATAATGTATATGGTTTGATAGCAAGAGGTCTTTCATTTCCATCTCCACAGGTCCTAGCTTTACCTATATTTATAACTATATAGTACAATACCATATATTTTAATACGGTTGACAACCCTATGTGCCCAGTATAATGGTAATAGGCACGCCTCCTTTTGATCAACACACCATTGACGAAATGTGGGTACAGCATACCTCTGTTTATCCTTTCGGGGAATATATGCGGGATAGTAAATAAGATTTGCAGAATAAATGAGTCCAAGCCCCTGCGAGCGTCGCGATGATAAAATAAAAGCAATAAGCAATAATGACAATATTGCTTCAATCTCTTCGCCGGTTATATCTCGTTCCATCGCGATGCACGTTGCATTTCTAATTTTCTCGTTCACTTTTCAATTACATTACATTGCCGTCGCAGATTGCGGGCATCTGTGTGATGCGTTATATCTGTCTCTATGGTATATGACATTTGGCGATATGTACGATATGTACCTACCTACTTTATTATGTAAGGGAGATAAACATTGACAATATTGCATTTATGTCATATATTTTTCAATTGTGCTTCCATATTGCAGTTATATGTTGTATAGGTATATGGAATTAGTGTAAATACTACGGTACATTTTGTTGCAATAATCTACCCACATAGTAATTTTAGCCCTTTTGACGTCCCACTCCTGGGCACGGGCCTCCCCTCAACACGAGGGGGATTCGGGCCATAATCCACCACGCTGGCCCAGTGCGGGTTGGCGGACTTCACATGTCTTTCGAAAATTGGTTAAATCCTCTAAGACATGCAGGTTTCATCACGATGTTTTCCTTCACCGTAAGCAAGTGATAATCATATTATAGAAATTATGATTCGCACATAGAATACGAAAACTCCAGAGGGTCGAGCCGGGGTTTGAACCCGAGACCTAGTAACCCGTAAGACGCGTGCTTAACCAATCGGCTATAACTGCTTTTACACCCACATAGTATTTAATATAAAATACTTATTCACATTGAAAGATAAACATAAACAAGGACATAAGATAAACAAGGATTTTAAAATGAAAAATAAATTAAATAATCTTTAGATTGCAAATGTCATTAAAACAGAAGCAACCCTATTTTCATTTATATAGAACAACAAACACATAAATATCCCACCTTGTCACGTGTGTTCGAGCGGCCCGCGGCCCGTGGCCGGGGCGGCCCCGGGTATTTCATAAACTTATCCGGTTATTATGTTTGCGTTACCTTAATATCCTGTTTTTTTCAGCCAACCGTTGTGCGCTTAGCAATAAAAGCTCTTTATATAATACAGGTTGAATTCCTGCTAGAACGCACGACTTGGCAATTAGGGGAACAGGTTCAATCCCTGGCACGACAAGGAACCTCAAACATTTTCTGGAGGAACAACTTGGGTGGAACTGTATTCTCCGAAGAAGAAGGCAGTTTGCCTATAGTACTTTAGTCCCAATATAATAGGTGTTGAGTCTATTGCCATACCGGGCAGACTTCCCCTCCATGCAAGCGGAATTTGGTCCATGTCTACCGCGCTGGCCCTATGCGAGTTTCAGAACTTGACACGTCTTTTCGATAAGCATGCTGTTTATTTATTACAATGTCTTAATTGTTTTTCACCCAGATTAAGCGCGCAACATAACTTAATTATTATACGGTATTAAATGCAACCGGGTTATTATATTTGCGCGTTGACTTAACCTAATATCCTTTTTCTGTGGTACGTGTTCAGCGGGTTAAACCGGGTATACGGATATAAAGTGATAACGTTAGCATCTTACATTAGGTATTTGGTATTTTATTTAGTAGTGTTTGTGTCGTAATAACTCACGTCTCACTCGTCATCTATGTCGTATCTGTCGTCTATCATATCACAACTAGCCGACTTTGTTATATGAAAAAAATATATATCGGTTATATAACATCACATTAAAAATCTCACAAAAAACCTCTACATGTTGGACCCATGTCCCTCTGCAAGCATTTCAAGGGACGGGACGTAGCCCGTGACACCGAGAGAATGAGAAACCTGATACCGATTAAAGCAAAGCAAACCATTTTTGAATGACTTCAATGGATCGCAACCAAAGGTTTAGGACATTATAAAAAACTGAAAAAATTTAAATCTCTCCAAATACCTTAGCAAGCACCAAGCAGGCAAGGGAAATGTTAAAGTGGGATAACCCGATTTTATATTAAATCTATTCAAGCGAAATAATAGTGTTTAGAAAACACAAATTACTTTATTAAACTACTACGAAAACCAAGCTCCAAGTTCTTACGGCAATTATCCGCACGTCCCTAAAGGCCGAATCACCTCGGGCCAGCCCGCCGAGTCTGTCGAGCCCGTCGAGCCCGCCCGGGGGAAATCACGGATGAAGGGATCTCCCTACACACGCCGTGCTCATGCAAAATAATTTCTTATCAGTAATTTCGTGGATTGTGTAAATGTTGATCACATGCCGAAGAACATCGTGAGAATACCCTGACATCTTTCGAAAGGCATAATCTACTATATAAAAATAAGTCGGGTTTTCCTTCCTGACGCTATAACTCCAGAACGCACGAACCGATTTCCACGGTTTTGAATTCGTTGGAAAGGTCTCGGGCTCCGTGAGGTTTATAGCAAAGAAAATTCAGGAAAAATTTCAACAGAACGCGGACGGAGTCGCGGGGCACAGCTAGTGTTCTATAAAAGAGTATAAGTTGGTACATTCCAGGTATTCGGTACGGCGCCCAATATACCGGGTGAAATTGAATCACAAACATTTTATTTCTACGGCCTGCATTAAGACCTTTATTAGGTACAGAAAATGTGGGTTCAGACAGACAGTACAACAGTCCTTGCCGATCCCATCGAAAAAACTGGTGTAATAGGTATTACGTTACTATGATTACCAAGACATCTATTAACCGTGATATTCTCACGGCCAACCTTCTTAGCATCGTGCAGCCGTGCAACACGTCGCCGCCTGGGATTTCCCACGGGAACCTAGATACGAGGGCTTGCATTTTTAATATTGGCTGTAGATTCGATTTCCAAGCAAGGACAAGCAAGGTGATCGAGTAGTTGAACGCTCGCTTGAACACAAGGTGTGTGCGGGTTCAAATCACGGCACACACCTCGGGGATTTTCGGATGACATGTGCAAATCTCATTTCCAACTAAGATTATCATTTGCTAAACCGTGTTGGAAAGCACAGTGAGGAATCTTACACCTCGTTCGAAAGACATTTGAAGTTCGCCAACCCACACTGGGCTAGCGTGATGGAATATGGCCCGTATCCCTCTCGCTTTAAGAGGGAATGTGCCCATGGCAATAGGCCTGCCTCTTCAACGAATGCAGGTGTGATGAACGGTTCTCATGTTACCTTCAAGTGGAACCCACAACTATTATTGCACATTTTATGTGTCGGTAACACATAACATTAACGCAGCAATAAAGGCGGTTTATTTATTTGTTCTAGCCGCGGTTGCGGGTTCGATTCCCAAAGCGATAAAAACGCAATCAAAGTCCGTATGTACACCTGGGCGGGTTTGTTTTTGATTTTCAAATTTTCGTGTTTTATGAAAGAAGGGCTTTGATTTATTGGTGTTAATCGGTTCGAATCAACCAAGCGGTCGTCAAATATCAAATTCCATTTCAGGAGAGCGCGCTAAAAATCAATTACCTAATTGTAATTTTAACGCCTCTCCGATTCTAATTACACAAGTACATTAATACCAATATTTTCTCTGAGTAATGAAGCTGAATGAATAAGTTGCATGATAATCGCTAATCGAGGCCGTGACCTGTGGAAAAGTATTTCCTTTAGTGTTTGCAGACCTAGACGATAAAGAATCAAATAATGCCAAACGCCTTTCAAATTTCTCGAACACTAATAAAATCTAGTCAAATAATAGCCTTGGCTTTCAGAGGGTTATTTCGTTTCCAACCTTAGTTTTTTACACCATTATACAATAATGATAATAATTCCCTTTAAATTAAAATGTTAGATATTATTCACACAGTGTAAAGGATGTATTTTGAATAGTGGTAGCCCTGTAATGTAACACTCTAGGAAACATTGCATTGCAAACATTACAAAAATTTATGCAACATGCATTTTAATAATAATAATAAATATCGCCAGACGAACACACCAACTGTATGGTCCCAAACTAAGCAACGCTTGTACTATGGGTACCGTACAATGGACTGGGGGCGATCCCAGTGACACCAAGACCAGGGCAAATTACGAAAAGGCCATTTCCGAAATTTACCCCGGCGGGAATCGAACCCGCAACCACCATGTGCAGTGAGCCGAGCGGCCTATGCTCGAATCACTGCGCCAAGCGGTCGTCAATTATGAAAGCGTGTTTAATAAAAGCTCTGTAAACTAACTAAGTACCTACATTATATTGCTATTTTTTATGCTCATAACCATACGCCATAAGCAAAAAATGAAAATATGCTTAGATGTTTCAAATTCAGTTTAGTCTTGCTTTACCCACAACAGAATTGGATTCATTCACTCATAAAAAATAATAAAATGGCACCTGCAATATAAATCGATCGATCGTACCTCCGCAAGGTTGGTCACTGACTTTTTAAACAGTAAACAGATTTGTAAGACAGACTTTACACCAAAATTAGATAAGTCCACTATAAGTCCGGTAAGTTAGTAAGTCCACTGCAAACATTAAGTTTCTATTAGACGGTCCAATGTGTTCATTATTCGCGACAATATACACATGAAGACTGGAAGGTAGTGTTATTTCAAACTTTGCAAATATTTAGAATAGCGCGGCCCTTTATATGATTCAACGCGACAGCCCTTAACTTCCGACATTTCATTTAATAACAAAATGGTACTATTTAACATAATCGTTAAAATAAACGTGTGCACTTTAATATTCAAATGAGGCCGGGAACATTTCAGTTTGAACTTTGTTTGAAGAGCCACTATACAAGGCAAATTAACAATTTCTATGTGGTGAGAGTTCTGGGGCTAGCCGTCTGTTATAGCGACCGTTGCGACGTTTATTAGTGGGCGTCGCGACGTATGTTATTGTGGATGACGCGACCCCAGTTATAGTAAGCATATAAGTTATAGTGTTGGCTATATATACTGGGCATTACACCAACATTAAGTGGACGACGCTGTCGAACTCTTTATTCTCTGTTTAAAAGCTTCATCACTTTCTGTCGGACCATCGACAGCCCCAGCTAAGTCAAACCATCTATTGAGTTTTAAGCAAAGAGAAATGTTATTTTTAATTCATCCTCGGAAATCAAAGGGGAACAATCACATGGGCAGTTACCATTTGTAGATGGGTAGGTACCTACTGCGTACAATCTAAAATCAGATTTACGATCCGCTACGTGAGTTACAATGTTTACTTTCCGATACGATGGACAGCTTCGATTTTATGTAAATTCACACGAACTCGGGTAGGCAGAGATCTAGGTCGGGGTAACATAACTAAGCATCAAACTGGTCAGTTCACGTGAGATCCGGAAAGGGTCGAAACTGAAATAGTCGAAGGTAATATAAGTCAGGGTCTACCCCGACTTGGGTCTCGGAGGTTTTCCAGCTTCTAACCTGGAAAACCTCATAAGAACTTAAAATATACACAAAATTATTTATTTCTTTATATTTATTACTCCTTTTCAGGGTTCCGATTTTTTTCTCAGAAACGAATAGAGATATCAAGTTGAAATTGATATCAAATATCAAACGCTATGGTTCCTTGTAGACGTAAAAAAATTAGGCTTCTAAGACAACGCTATCAAAAGATACGGCCATTTATGTCGCATATTTTGGTACTTTTTGCAAATTCACTAATCAAAACAAAGGAATCAACGCAGAGCCGAAACCGCTGGTGTTAGAATCATGAAATTTGGGAAGTAGGTACCTTTCATACCGTAAATATCCACTAAGGAAGGATTTTGTAAAATTCCACCCCCAAGTGTATAAAATAGGGGATGAAAGTTTGTATGGGTAAAAAAAAATCTCAACTTAGAGCCATGAAAATTATTATTAAGGTTACTCATTACAAATAAAAAATATAATTTTCAGCGTTTAATAAAACTCCACCCCTAAGTGTGTGAAATAAGGGTAAACAGTTTGTATTGGGGACCCGAATTTGTTTAAGCTGAAAACGTGGCTTTAGGTAGATCTTGCTGTAAAAACTTGAAACACTGTGCAGAAAATCTAGAAGAAATTAGGACACCAGCACAAGACACTACATTGCAATTAAAATTATAACCGGAGAAATTGGTTCACTAAATCACGAGCTACAGCCGACCAAGTTAAAGTGAAGTCAATTCCCCATCGTGTCTGAATAAACTCAATACTGAGATTCAAAAGACAACCGCAAATACAACTTTGTTTCTTGTGATTCACTACTTTGGTTATAGATACGAGAAATCTTCGCTATTGAAATGGGTCCGGAAGCCTTCATTGTGCATGTCCTGATGTGCACTTGCCCGGTTTTCTTTTTTATAAAGTATATCATATTTAGTAAGTCAATATTGCTTTCCTTAAGTAATGTTCAGGTCACGAAAGAAGACCAAACTACCTCCAATACCCATGACGTTAAATGCGTCGCAACGAGCCGTTGTATGAGAGGGATGGAAGAGAAGGACGAGCGCAAACACTTATAACGGACAGTTTCTCAAAAAACAAACATCAATGGCGGTATGATATTTGTCCAATTACATTTATAAATTCCGGTCTGATCTCATACCAAAGTAAAACCACAGTAGTCTGAGATAAAACTGAACCCAAAGCATATCGATTTAAGCCTTGACCTGGAGGCTGCATTAGTGTGGCTATAATTTCATCTGAAAAGCTTTTATATCCGCTTTAGCTGAAGGCAGGATGGAGAGCTATTAGGAAACGAAAATAAAAATCAAATACGGAGAAAAAAAAGAATAATATAATGCAGTGTATGGATTGGTAAGGCTTCCTCTCATAAAGTAGGGATGCTCTGCTGTATATCCATATTTTGTTACGGTTTTAATGAGGGCAAAAAAGTAATTGCAGTGGCACTGTAGTGACACTGACAGAAGCAATACAATTTCGTAAGACAACATTGAATTTACACGATCCAGGTACCGAACACAGGACCCACTGATCGGTAGCGCTTATTACTAATAGTACCACCGAAGCTAAAAGTAGAACGGATCATGTTCGGTTAATATATTTATGATTCCCGCAAAGATCTTGCTTGGGGACTGAAAAAGGAATGAGTATATTAATCTCGTTACTGGGTATAATACCCTCTAGCCTAAACTGTTATGATACGTCGCATATTGCTGTTGGGAATTAACGTCCTTAGAGTACGGGATAATACTTTTTCTTTTAGATTTTCAAAGGTAAATACACTCTCTATCACTAGAAATGTTACAGTGCTATTAGTATCTGTACAGGTTTCCGATAAAAAGTTAACAACCTTGCAGGACTTTATTAATAACATCAAAAATAACAAATTATGTCCTATGTCCTCATATCTTTCTTATTTCATGGCACTTTTCCCGATTGCAACTATGAGTCCAACAAAGCCAGTGGCTTCTGATCCAGAATCCTACTAATATTATAAATGCGAAAGTTTGTGAGTGTGGATGTATGTATGTATGTATGTATGAATGTATGTATGTATGTTTGTTACTCCTTCACGCAAAAACTACTGAACGGATTTGGATGAAATTTGGAACACAGATAGATTATAACCGGGATTAACATATAGGATACTTTTTAACCCAATAATCCAATACTACGCGGATGAAGTCGCGGGGCACAGCTAGTATTATATATATCATCTTCTTGCTTCTGTTTCAGCGTGCGTGACTCTGCCATATCTATGACGGATCACGTCAAGTAAATCGTCTAGTATTTTTGACAATAAACTTAAAGAGACTGGTACAGGGTTGGACTGCCCCGTGTGACTGAGCACCCCTGACGGATAGACTGATGTGTCGCGATTCATACTACGCTTATGTAAACTATAGACCAGTTATGATGAAGTAATAAATAGGTACCTATCTTGAACAAAGGATCTACTGCAGACTATAAGTATGTATACCCATGAGGAACAGCAATAGAGCAACTAATCTTGTCTGCCACCAATCATTCAGAGTCGCTTGAATCAGAAATTATAGTAACTACTCTTCTAATTGAATTATCATGGTTTTCACCCTGTCAAGAATTAATACATAGTTCCTATTATAACTTCGAACAATGAAATTGTAAAGGCTTCGCGCAACTTCTGGGTCGTGTTCAAAGGGGTCCGTTGTCGATACCTACCAGTTACTTAACTATTCCTCGATCGGCAACATTTTAATTATTACGTTATATATATTAAATTATTTAATTGATTGGTTGGTAAATATGTTACCTGAATTCAGAATTGAATCCCCTCTTAACGGCAGTCCGTGTTTGACATCCATGGTGTTTGGTTTACGATATCCACATGAAAACTGGAAGTGGCCACACAGGGAAAACTTGAATAAAAACGAAACCAAGATTTAATATCAAAAAATATAACTCCAACAACAATTATAGTTTCAGTGAGTTATTCGTGTTGTAAGTATGTAGCGAACTTCAGTGACGACATAAACCAATATTGCGGACAGACAACCTTGGAGACTTGGGTTTAAGTTTATAGGTACATCTTCATTGTATCGTTGTACCGAGACGTAAGTACTAGGATAACATAAAAGGTAGGAGTCATTATTATAACCTCAGTTTCTATCGTTTTTAAAGATACACACTTTCTGTTCTCCCGATAGTGACATAATCATTCGGTCACAAAACCTAACAAAGACCAGTAGTCATCTACAGCTCATTAAATTGGAGGTCAATCGTCTGTGACGTGATAATGGCTACCGAAACTAGGCAATCTGATTTGCGCGGTGAATGAGAAAATAGGGATTTAAGATTTGCTCGTAAATCAGGGACTTCCACGACGTTAGGCCTGAGACACATCGAGATGACGAGGCAGGATAATAAAACTTTTGCTTTTGGTTAAAGAATCAAGTTTTCTAGTATCCGCTCTACATGGCCTGATCTGATGTCTGATGGAGAGACGGAGCTAGAGGAAAATAGTTGATAACAGTGCATCTTCTTTCTAAGGAAAGCTCTGTCCCTAAACATATCTGGGCATCAGGTGTAATAGACGTTTCCCTCAAAAGATAATCCTCGTAAATGTTTGCTACTACTGTACATCTCTTATCCTCACGAGGCGGATGATTGCTCTGTCAGTTCGAGGCTGCGATTGTTCGCCTCAGATGAACATAAAAAAGAAAGCATTTATTCTCATGTTTTGCTATCGGTGTACCTCAATAAGTTCTTCGTTGATTGACGATCGCAGCTTAATAGCAATTTCCATTTAGAAAACCAATCAGATACAGAACTTTTAAAACGTTTGGTTGACTGTGAGCAAAATCACCACGACCTCAGGGATGTGCGAGTCGCGTTTCGTTCTTGTAGAAAATTGTCTTGCTCGACAATTTTATTAGTGCAGCAGACGGAAGATGAGCACAGCTGGATATCTACCCTTGACACCATCCTACCCTCACTCGCATCCGCCAGCTTTCTGCATGTGTGAGTGAGATGGCATCGGTGTACGCTATGAAGAGTTGTCTTTCATTACATTATTTGTCTCGTGGTCACCATTATAGAAGCTATCTGCCCCCAACTTGTTATAAAGGTAGTACCTACGTTATACAGAGTACATTTTTACCCACCATTCTGTGATTTTAATAAACTAATGGATGTCTCAGTTGATTGAATTACGCTCTTTTCATGAGTTCTCAAGGCTTGTCGCCCTTTCAATTAAATATCGGCGAACTTTTGGCACGGGTGTATAAAGGTCTTCAGTTCGAATTCAATCAAAATACCTGTCGTCTGTTGCGTGAAAAGGTTTTACGATCTCAAGGATGGAGTGTAAGATGTATATATGTCTGCTTCGGTATTATATAAATTGGAGTGTATTGGAATATTCAAGGCCATTTAATCCGATTATAATATCGAAATCAGGAAATATCTCTACAGTAAAAATGTTAAACTCTAAACTTGAAATTTTTCATCATCGTTCGAGCGACACATAAAAGTGCCTACATGATGATACTTATGTGTCAAATATGGCTTCTTCTTATGACCGCTAAAGCGCCAAAATAAAATCTTGTATACATTTTTACGTGGTCACAAAGGGCATACGATATACGCTCTTAGCTATACACCTCGGTAGGTACCTTGTGACGCTTGACTCGCGAGGCATCTATACAAATAAATAAAATTGGAGTGTCTGTTTATAATATCAAAATAACACCTTTTCACTGTATGCATATGAAAGTACATACGACACCTATAACAAAAACGCGATTTAAAAAAATGTTGTCTGTCTGTCTGTGTGTTTGTTCCGGGTAATCTCCGAAACGGCTGGACCGATTTTGACGGGACTTTCACTAGTAGATAGCTGTTTTTATAAGCAGTAACTTAGGCTACTTTTATTTTAGAAAAATAAGATTTAAAAAATGGGTCTTGTCGCGCGGGCTCAGCTAGTTTAACATAAACTTACGTCAGTATTGATAGGAGGTGGCATCACTATCTTCTTCTGCGGCGGCGACCTGAGCACCACGTTCTCATCTCGTATTATGATCTGCGGCTCCATCGCTAGCAGTTTTTTCTTGCATTCTTGCATCTGCAGACACTCCTTGTCCTTCCGCGACAGCACAGATTCCGATGACGCGTGTTTGGATGAGCAGACGGATGTGTTCTTGCTGGATAACTTCAAGCTGTCGATGGAGGCCGTAATTTTTGCGCTCTCTTTACCGTTAGAGGACGCCATCTTAGTGCTTGCTTTTTTAATGTTATTTTTTAGTATGCAATGTTTTATTCACTATTTGTTAACTCTTCTATTTTCATCATGGATTTGATCGATGAGTTTCATATTAAGAATATTGTGTTTTTCACTTGAAATGTTTAACTAATTAACGAATGTTCTGATTGCAAAAAACATGCACATTTATAAAACACATGCCAACTAGAATTTAAAAGTACTAAGTTTTCCTGAATTCGAGGGTAGAGTTATTCTGTTATCAATCCTAATTTTCTATCCTTGGAAATAAAAGTATAACTTTGATTCTATTTACAACCGCCTCCAATTATTAGAATTAAAAGTCAGTAGTGAATCTTCGTTTTCAAAATTACCTTTTTGAAATTCGAACCTGTATCTTTCAAGATCTAATCCACTACTTACCCGTCTTTCCGTAATTACGACTTTTATCGTGTTTTCAGTGCTCCCTAACTTGGAAACTGCTTCAGTAATTTTCAAGAGTCATAAAGAAAGTAATTTCGTAAGATGCCCCATTGATCTGAACCCTAATCTGCTCAGGGGAAATAATTTATAAGGACCTACAGTGGTAGACCATAAAACAGATGCTTGGACCTAACAGACAACTTAAGGGCTTATAAAATACGTATAGCAGCTATTCCATTCTATTAACTCAGCTATTCTGCCCTCTCATAAGACATCTCTATGTCGAAAAGTAGGTCATTGAAAGTTCTCAAAACGTCTCCATTTACATATTTCATTGGCTCCCGTGTCGGCAAAAAGAATAGGCCCGCTCCTAAATGTTTAATCCTGTCACGTCGGCAAATCAAGTTTCCGGGGGGTTGAAAAAACGAATTGCTACCTCATCAATATCCAATTGGGTTGAAAATCATCATTTTTATGGAAGCTCTTTTTAATTTCCTTTTGATAAAATGATGAATTGTAATAGATATTTAAGAGAATGTTGATGAGGAAATTGCTGTAGGAGTCTGAATGTTGCGCGGAGTAAGTAGCAGGTTTTTTATGAGACTGTTATAATTTAAACTTTAACGGAGTATGGTTAGTTGCTCCTTAAATATACATTATGTCTGTATTTTTAATGTCTTTTAGGGTATCTTTTCGGTTGAATTATTATTAATTTAAGAATTTAATTATTTCTATATTATACAATATTGAAATCGACTGGATGAAATAATTCTAGAGACATATACATTTATCCCTTCTCGGATATGTAAACATAAATGAGGGTACTTTGATTGCTCACATCAAATTATTATAGGGCAGCTCACCTTTTACCATAAGAATTATTTATCCAAAATACTAAGCTATCTGTTTTAGTAATAATGATTTTCGATCATATTCATATTTTTTGTCAGAGGTCATTTCACTCTCGTCTTAATGTTTACCTAATTCATTTTTAATCTATTTAACTACCCACACACATACATGACCTAAACACTGTAACCACTACACGCACAACTACGTTTTAACAATAGTTTATTATAAAGTTAGTGTTTTAATTATTTGCACGGTTACGTGTCTGCCGCACGAAGCGTGACACACGTCCGCTCTCGCCGAATTTCGGCGCCACACTGGCGTATTCACCCTAGTGTTGCTAAGAGCTTAAAAATTCTCCTCGAGCAATTGACTTAAATCTCCCTAAATTGAGACGCTCCCAGAATTATCTTTGCACAAGCAGGCGTATATTCACACCAAGCGCAGTCTGCGACAATACAATACGACATTGAGACTTGCGACTTGAGAATTTTACTTTTGGTCTTCCATATCTATCATCGCCCCGTAGTCGTGGCTATGACTCAAGAGCTTTTGATTCCAATTTACCTACTTTTGCAATATGTAAAAGTTTTAGTAACTTAAAGTAATTCGTAATTATTATTCATTTCTTATGAACTCGTTCTTAGGCCAAATTCAGTTGATAATAATTTGAATATCAACCAAAATTAAAAAGATTTTATAATTGACCAACTAGGGGAAAACTTACCCACTATGGCAACACAGTCTAAACCTAGGGCGGCCCGCCCAACGCGTACTGATAGCAAATAAGAACGTTACTTATAGAACCTTTTTACAACTCTTTTTGGCAACGGCATTCCCCAAGTGACTGTTATTTATTTATGTTAGCTACAATAATTGCGATTACCATTGGATGGGGTATTCGTAAAGTATGTTTTAGTAATAAAGAGATCAAAAATAATGTTTGTAGATATCTTATGTAACCGATAATAATTAGCTTGTCTTTTAATATTACATTATCGCCATAGATGTGCACTGCAGTCTGGAATGCACTCTCGGACCCAATGGAGGCGTCTTCTGCCAATGTACCGGACACACTTCCACTTAATGCGAGAGGATTCGGGCCATAGACCACCACGCTCTGGCCTAGGACCGATTGGTAAATTGATAATAATTTGCGAAAAATCGGAGAAGTCTCCACACAATGTTGTTGTAAACGCGATTCGCACTTGAAATTTGAAAACCCTAGAGGTGCGAGCCGGGGCTTGAACCTACACACCTAGTATGCAATGCGTGTGTTCAATCACATTAGTGAATAAATCGATTCCATTATAGTAAAGAGGCCGCAATCCTTCCATCGCTTTCTACCGTTTATACCACAAAAACCTTATTTAAACTGAGCTTTTGTTAGTGTAACAAATAAACTATCCTGTTACTTGCTCGCACCGATTGTCGTCGAGCTGAAAATTCGCCCCGCGTCCGTACTGTAACGTATCGCCTCGGCGTGACCTACATACCAGCCAGCGCTGCACGGCATGGGCCGACGTAGCGGAGGGACACCAGCTCTACCATGAATTTTACTCTCGCTATGACTAGCACTAAAGTTTTAGCTTGTAACTAGGAGTTACGCTTTCTATCACGCTACTATCTTCTTCTCTTTCTCCTAATTCTGAACTTCGCACGCGATTAGTAGATGTCGTCCTGATTCGCAATCGCCCACATGAACTTACAAGCGATCGTACGAAATCGCGATCAAACTAAATAATCATTGTCTTTAATTGAAGTTCGCACGAAGTAAGTTGATCTGAGTGTTTGATTTGCCATATTAATTCGCATCGCATGTTCTCATGAACAATTGGGAATTGGATGGCCAAGTTGACTTACTTATGTTTTAATTGTGACTATGAAACTAACTGCAATAATCTTTCACTCGAATTAAGGTGAGAACATTCACATGAGTTAGAATGGAGCTGGAGATGCTGTTGACCGTGATAGTTTGCTAACATCGTGGCACAACCCGCTCGTCTGAATTTACTTAGTCGTCAAAAGATGGGCAAATAGGGTTCTTTAAAAGGCAATTAACTCTACTGGTCCCTAAAATGCACCGCGTCTACTCTCTATAAGTTGCAGATGTCTTGGGTGACGGTTGCTAGTAACTATCACGTGGACGTGGTGGTCCACGCTGCGACTGACCAAGAGGCCAGCTCTGTAATAAAAACCACCTAGGCAATAAAAAAACCAACCCTCACGACAACCTAGGGTTCTGACGCAACCTAGCGTGGACTACGGCTTGAATCCCCTCGCTCATCTGTGGGACAATATCTATCAGGTTACTTAAGACTAACGGAGATGCCGCTTATAATATACTCAAGACATTTTATCTTATGAGATGTTATTTATATAGGTAGGTATGTGCCCCCGTAGGCCTCAACCAATTTTGTCGGACTTTGTCTTAATATACATCGTCCACATTGTCCACTTCTAGAAGTGGTCCACACTTTATTTTTTATTTTACTTTTTTTTCTAAAACGAGTTATGCGATAAATTGATTGTCAACCAGTCGTTTTGAATGTACGTCCTGGTATTTGGATTTTCTAATACTCCCTATCTACAGATTTCTACCCTGTTCACACTCAGCTAAAGACAGGGTGCTCCAAAATAAACTTTATATCGATCTCCGAAGTTTCAAAGTAAATAAAACTTGCCAACTTTAAAACAACACGCCTTCATCTCGAAACAAATAGGGAGAGAATGGGATAACTTTCAGAATCTTAGAGCGAAAAGTTTGAGAATCTTATTCGGTTTAAATACATTGTTCTAGAATTTGGTGGTTATTGGAATTAAAAAAAGGGTGTATGATGAATTTAAAATAGAGGACAATATATAGATTTCTTCTTCCTATGTAGCTCCTAGCCTTATCGCACATTATAAGATGAAATGATCTAACATCTCCAATCATTTTATTGCTTTAAGTCTTTATGTAGCGTCTTCATGCCAAGAAAACCTCATTACTGAATATTTTTATACAAAATGCCGTTATTTCGCTAGGTTAGTGACTGTACGGGCATGCCTTGCGAGGGACAATATTTTTAATGGGTCGAATCTTGACAAGTGATGTAGTGCGGTCCCCATTCGCTTAAAGTCGATGCAAAATTAGCGATCTGATTCGTCGGGCGGTTAAAGCAGTCTAATTTCTGCAAGACTGGTGACAAAGAACACCGAATGCGAAAAATAAAGACTATAGATGATACACACTGGGTCCAGGGTCCACTGATAGTTAAAGGACATGGTCAGGCGACAGAGACACAAGTGACTTAATCAGGTTGCAGATACTGGCAACTGAGTCAGGCAATAAAGACAGCCGACCAGGGTAAATTTCGGAAATGGCCTTTTCGTAATTTGCCCTGGCCTGAGTGTCACCGGGATCGCCCCCAGTCCATTGTACGGTACCCATAGTACAAGCGTTGCTTAGTTTGGGACCGTACAGAACAGGCGACAAAACCAGGCGACTGCGTCAGCCGACAAAGCAGCCAGTCTGTACAAGCAGCATATTACGCATCTTGTAAGTAGCTATCCGTCACTGTTAATGTAATGCTAGGTACATTTATATTGAACTTTATTGGAGTATAGATTTATTCTAGACTTAATTGGAGTAGCATATTTATGTGTTTACTTATTATCCTTTTATAGCCTATAAATAGCTTGAAAATGTTTGCCAAGTTTAATGTAAATATTTTAATTAATTATATTCTTTTCTAGAATGTTATAGGTTATACATTTCAATGACCAAAACCAATCTAACTACATGTCATAAGAAACAGGCGATGCTACCGGCTTATTATTTCTGCCAAATTATTCGTCTTCCCTGTCCATTTCAGAACTGATCTACATTGCATTCTGAGGAATGACAGTATTACATCAAATTTAGTTTTCCGTTAGGTCCAGGGTTAGACACAGACTGCGCCAGCGTAGTGGATCGCCTGTCCACTCAGCTTTTTTTTTCGTGAGAAAATCCTTTAGGGATTCTCTCTCGTCTCGGGGGAGGAATTATAAAGCCACGGTGCACCATCCTCCCTTTAGACGAGCCGACATGGGATCGCGTTAGCATGCACAGCGACACCCCGGCCGCCGGCCCAGCACGGCCCTTGCACCGGCCTCCTGCGCTCAAGGGAGTCGGCGTCCTACCACCCCAGCCGCCTCTCAAACCGCAGACACCGTGCAATAAATAGGTGATGGCGCCCCCAACTGGTTTCGGCTAGTCTGCCCACTCAACCTAAGCTAAGGTTAATCTCTCTTGTTAAAATAAGATTTCAAGTCCGCACATGAATCACCGGGTGGATTTAATTACGCAGAATAATGCGACAAGTCCCTATCGACCGACCTTTTTGTAAAAGGTAGAGATTAGCGAAATTAATTACTTAAGAATGCGGGAACAGTTTTGTGGGAGCTCGTTTTAGGCCTGTTTCGTTAATGGGTATTATAAAAAGCTATCTGTGGAGTGTGTTCCGTCCTGCTCACGTCACAGATTCTATTAATTAATGAGTGAGAGTGACAGCAAGCTTTCTTGATGACGATACGATTACGAGTAGATTGAGTACCTTTATGCTGGGTTTAGCTGTATACAGCGTTATTATCATTTCGCACTCTGCATTACACCCGGTTATTATGCAGGGTGCGAAATGATAATAACGCACAATGAAAAGAGCTAATGTGGTGAGAAATCAGTCAAAATTAGTTTTTTTTTGGTTGGTGGTAAAAGGCAGGGCTATGGTTTTAGCATGTATACATCCTTTTGGCACATACATAATGTATGTTTGTATTATTTTTATGTTCTACCGTAGTGCCTCATTCCCCATCCGATATTGATAAGTGAGGTGTCGATCAATTCGTAATTTTAGTCCAGACATAGGCACTTTATACGAATAAAATCAATATGACGGATGTGGGGGTCTCCAAATTTAGTTTTTCTGTTGTACCGAATGTATGTATAATAAAAGGGGAGAAAATAAGTTCATAAGTGTAAGTGTGTAAATCCTACTAATATTATAAATGCGAAAGTTTGTGAGTGTATGTGTATGTTTGTTACTCCTTCACGCAAAAACTACTGAACGGATTTGGATGATATTTTTAACCTGGATTAAAACATAGAATACTTTACTTAAGTCAACGCGGACGAAGTCGCGGGCAGACACTAGTATACCAATATCAAATATACTAAACGGCAGTAAAATCGTTTTTACTATAATTCCAGCGTTGATGAATATTACTAGCGCTATCTAGCGGCAATTCTGAATATAATTTTCGTTTTATTCCGTAATCCAATGGTTCCAGTTTTTTACAATTTGTGTACACAGAACATTACCTATATTCTACTGGTTTTGGTTTAAAATTCGATTATCTTGAACTTGAAGGTAAAACTGACATCTGTTTTCATAGTGAAACTTTAAAACTCGGATTTAAGTTTTAAAATTAGTTGAAGTAAACTTTCAAAGAAAAATGGGAACTTTGGATCAGTAATAAACAAAAGACTTTACTGAGGTATTCTCTATTAAATTTTATTTGTGAATATTTTTTTAGCAAAAAGATTGTAATTTTAATACTCATTGGTCGATGAGACTACAGGTACAAACAGCTAAGGCCATAAATTATGATTTACACACGGCAATACCGGGTTTAGCGGTGGCCGGTCATCCGCACAGTCAACCCGGCAGCGGAGTCAGGCAGTGTAACTTTAAATAGGTAGTGTGCCAAATTCAAAATTAAAGTACTTCCATAATACTTAAGTATTTGGGTTTGAAGATGTTTCATACATGAAATATAGGGAGTAAAGAAAAGTCATCAATTTGAGTCCATCTTTTAATTAACTAATCAGGAATCATGTGCTAAGCTCCACTTGTTTACTAAGTGCTTATTTGAAAAATACTCTTTTAATTATATACGTGTAAAATTATTATGTTTATTCATAGTGGATATAATAACTTAATGCGTTTAGTATTGAGTAGTTTGTTGTCATTATTTTTTTGCAAAATGTTCCTTCTGTGTGATTTAGTGAGTGCCTTAATAATTATAATATTCGGTAAAAAATTAAAGTGACTGACAAATCTGTTGTTCTTTACTTGTAATTACATCCTCGCTTTTATCATTACGTAATATGAAAACGTTGTTTTTATTATCTGAAACAAAAGCAATTCTTTAGAAATAGGTTCTAATTTAAAATGTGCGGATTTGGAAAGGTAAGTAACATGTTTGGTACAAGCTTTGATTTAACTTGCAATGTATGTTTGTCCGGGTGGAATCTTGCAACTGAATTTTAAGTCAGTTATTTTTAACCGATTGAGCTGAAATTTGGTATAGGTACGCTAGAGACCGACCAAAACAGGATTTTCAGCCGAAACCGAAACCGAAAACGAACCTTCGGCCTGGGTCTCAGTTTCGACCGCAACCGAAACCGAAACCGAAACTTATTTAGAATTATATTGTTTTCTTATATTTACGCGAATACTACACATTGAAATAAAACTATTTTTACGGATTATGAAACGGGCTTCAATCAAAACTTACTTCACGCCACCCAAGAAGATTAGTCAGTTCTTACCACCTGTCAAGTGTCACATTCCTCTACAAGATGCAGGGGTATACAAACTCGATTGTGAATGTGGGCTCTCCTACATAGGGCAAACTAAAAGATCAGTAAAAACCCGCGTAAAAGAACACATAGCTGACGTGAAACACCGGCGCTCCACGAAGTCTGCAATCTGTGAACATGTACAGGACCGCACCCGCCATTATATCAGATTTGATAAACCACAGATCCTCGCAATAGAACACCGATTCCGACCAAGGATGATACGTGAGGCCATTGCAATTAGAAACATCCTAATTTCAATAGGGAAGATGGCTGGGTGCTACCACCAACTTGGGATCCAGTAATTAATATAATTAAATCGAAAACCAAGCGTACCATTGCAAGACCTCAAGACACAGTGAGCACTTTCTGCGTGGATCGGACCGCAAACACCAACTAAATTTTGAGGGTACCCAGTTTTTAACTATGACATCAGGACGTCTAACACCTCAGTCCCCCCGTGACCACGGTTGCTGTAAAGCAACCGAAACGTCGGGAACATAAAAATTAAATAAACGCGATATAATCCGTAAAAATAGTTTTATTTAGAATTGTTAAAAAAAATTGTATACTGAAATTTAGTATACTTACAACTCACATTTTCACATTTAAAATCAAATAATTGGTCGCACACAGTTAAATCATAATAGTTTGTATTTTGAGTGGTTACAATATGGTCAGGAACAAACTATAATTGTCACAAAAAAAAAATCACTTAAGTACTTTCCAAATCATTTATGTGCGAAATAACTATAATAATAAAAAAATAAAATACCCAGGAAATGATGATGCTTTGGTCAAAATATGACATTACATTATAATAAGGATAATAAGGTATAAAATATTAAACCTATTTACCTTTAGAGGATTTTTTTGTATCGATGTTTGTAAGTTTTATTTCTTGCTTTTCATACTTTATACCTATTGCTAGTAGACACACTACCATCGCCAGTCTTTTATCGCCATCTAATTATAATATTTTCATTACGACCATTCCAACGAGCCCAAACACGATTTAAATTGTAATTGACTGTAAATTGGTGTGGACTACTCATCCTACAGATTCCAGGTGATGCAGCAGCATTAGGTCAAGCTTACCAACAAATATTCCTACATCGTATCTCAAAATTTCATATCGATTGAATGAGTGAAAGTAGCTTCGAATCCCTCACAACTGACAAATTTATCCCCACATATCTTTCCTGCTCCATGCATCACACCCTGAACACCATTTATTTATAATCTATTCATTAAGATCATTCCAATGAGCCCAAACACGATTTCTGTTGTAAGTTGGTGAGGATTTGGGTATTCTGCAGATTCTAGTTGACGCTGCAGCATCAGGTCAAGGTTACCATTTGTCCTTGCCATATCATTGAAGTAACAGGATACCAACTTTCGAAACGATCGGACCTCTGGAGGTTGCCCTTATCCATTCAAGAGCTGATAATCTTCAAACGGCTGAACAGACTTTGAATCATAGCTAAGACGACTCTCGATCAAGAAACGATCAAGGTATTTTTATCATACAAAAAAGTAAATTAAAATCGGTTCATCCGCTTGATCAATACGATACCACAGACAGACACACAGATACACATATTTCACTCATAACACCCCTGTTTTTCCTTTGGGGGGTTTAAAACACAACGAACAACGTGCGATAATATACGAATACCGAGTTTCGGCGCGGCCGAAAGGTTCGGCCGATTTTTGGCCCAAACCGAAACTGCTGCCGAAACTAGATTATTTGGCCGAAACCAGCCGAAACCGAAACCGAACCGTCGGTCGTTCTCTAGTATACACGCTTATTTTGAATGACAATGCATGCTCAGCTATGTGACGTCATTCTAATTCCAATATGGCGGATCATCCAAGATGGCGGACTAGTTATTTTTTCTACACTACCACAGTATGGGTATCAAATGAAACGGCTTGCTGAGGAGAACACGAAAAAGAATACAACGTCACATTAAATCCAACAATCATAACTAAAAAAATAGTTAATTGTAAAAAATACTTTTTAAAACAAGCTTTTATTTGATTGCCCTAAAAATAAGAAACTAAACAATAAAGTAAATCAAACCAATAAATTTAGTAGGTACATGTATTACGAGTACACAATTTATTAAATGATATAAAAGCTTGTCGCGAGATTTGCATATTTATAGTAAACATTTTCTTTCATAGAATTACTTAGAATAAGTATGTCAAGCAAGACTATTATTATTATTATTAAGAGCCTGTAGTGTCCCACTGCTGGGCAAAGGCCTCCCCTCCCTTCTTCCAGTTGTCTCGGTCTGTTGCGGTCTGAGACCAATGTGCTTCGTATGAGTCGAGTTCATCCCGCCATCGTCTTTTGGGTCTGGCGCGTGGTCTGGTGTTGTGTGGGACCCACACTGTGGTCACTTTCGTCCATAGGTCATCGGGCATGCGGCAGAGGTGTCCAGCCCAGTTCCAGTTTAATTTGGCAGCTGAGTAACACAGGTAAATCTCCCGACAAGCTTTTATATCTTTTCATACGAGAAATTGTGGAAAACAAGTACTAAATTGCTTGGTATGATTTAATTTAAAGTTTAGTTTCTTCTTAAAAGTTTTTTTTTACTTTTAAATTTATTTTTGTTTGTTTTCATGTTGAAGTATTGTGTAATGCAATTATTATTCTTTACAAATTCTTTGGTGTAATGTGTAAAGTATAAAACTACACTAGCGTATTAGGATGATGTATGCTGTTATAAGTATAGCGTGAATGTAAATTTACAGGATAGTAAATAAATAGATTTCATTTGACGACCGCTTGGCGCAGTGGTTCAAGCGTAGGCCGCTCGGGTCACTGCACATGGTGGTTGCTGGTTCGATTTCCGCCGGGACAAATTTCGAAAATGGCCTTTTCGTAATTTGCCTTAGTCTGGGTATCACTGGGATACCCCCCAGTACATTATACGGTACCCATAGTATAAGCATTGCTTAGTTTGGGACCATACAGTTGGTGTGTCAGTCTGGCGATATTATTTATTTCGGGGTTTCGAATAAGGCCCTCAACGATGATGGGGTCTCGCGTTGCTTCGCCAGGCGCGCTTTGTGCGGTTTACTTACTGATATAGCGGGCACAATGCCGGCCCTAAAGCATCCCAATGCAACGAACTCTAAAACCGGAGTCATTTGTTTCAGAATAATTGCAAACGTCTTTTGATTTGACAAATTCATCTGTTCCCATGGCACATTACAGTACAGAATTTCCGATAAATCTTCAGTCTGAAAATCATATAAAATATTTATTTTGGTTACATTGTACGGCGTGTTCTAAAAGTGTCCTAAATAATAATTAGTTATAGTACAGACTAATAATCATAGTAGTCCTTCTGTGAATACTCGTACCTCTCTCTTCATCTCCTCTAGAACCAGCGACATGATCACCAGTCCACCCATGTAATAAAACAGGGTTAGTCCGTACGTGACAACGCTTTCTTTGTCCTTAAATAAATAGACATTCAACTCTTTATTGACAATCAATATAATATGACGAACGTAACGTCTTCATGACAATAATTTAGTTGTGCCTAAAGTAGGCTGCTCATCTAAGAGTTTTATCTATACTAATATTAAAAATATGTAAAGAAGTAATATTGGTAGGATGTAATTTCTGTAACTACTGATCTGATCCTGGAAATTCTGTCAATAAAAGAAAGCTCCACTGTTCTAGGTAATAAACTTAGGCAATGTTTTATTTTTTTATGTTGGTGTAACCACGGGGCGCAGTGTTAAGATAGAGGATAACGAAGCAGAAAAGCGTTCGATTGACTGAACCGACAAAATAATCTGATAGAGGGAGTAAATCTACACCTACTACAACTAACTGTAAACTGTAACTGATGTGTGTTTAGCCTTTGAAGATATTTTTCAAATGAGTTCAATTGCTATTGGAAGTTATCTGAAACCAAATCAAGCGTTTCTATACCTAATTTTATGTCTGTAGATCTGTTCGAGCATCAAGGAAAAGCAGCTGAACCGATTTCAATGAGAGTTTCATTATAAGGTACCCTATGGTTAGATACATATATAAAAAATAAATATGGGATATATAATTTGACACTAAATATTGTTAGTCGAGCTGCAGAACAAAATCCAACATCTGTACCGATTTTTTGAGTACTAAAAATCTGCTTTAGCGCAGCTGTGGGTAACAAACAGTAGCAGATAAAAAGGGAGAAAGATATAAAAGTAAATTAGCACAGCCAGCGTAAAGGGGGAATATATTATCATTATCAAATAGATACATACAGGGCCACACGGGATCATATTATTAATCGGATAAGTTTATCAAACTTTGATCATAACGATTCTTGACGTCCGTTAATATGTTGTTATGATTTTATTCACGTAAGCCAACAAAGCATTTAATCCGTGTAGTAACAGATGCCAGGTGTACTTACGCCAAGCATAAACTGATACATCAAAAGACCGTCTTCTAATAAATTCTGGACATAATTTCCAGCTATGCTCAATCCAAATACGCTTTTGACATCTTCAAATGTTCTGAAAAATTATATTTTAACTTAAAAAATAATGATAGTAACTCGATCATTTGGTATAACTATCAAACCACGGCCCCCAGTCCACTAACAATAACTCGAAAATTCAAAATTCAAAATTGTTTTTATTCATGTAAGCCTACAAAGCATTTATAAATGAACCAGCTGAGCCCGCGACTTCGTCCGCGTGGAATTTAACTTAACAAAAAAGCCCGCTCCCGCGTTCTGAGCCCGCGCGACAGGAGCCATTTTTTAAATTTTGTTTTTCTAAAATAAAAGTAGCCTAAGTTGCTGCTTATAACAACAGCTATCTAGGGGTAGGGGGTAGGGGGTATCTAGGGTTCCCATCAAGAAACCCTAAAAAAGATCACCCAGTCCGTCCGTCCGACCGTCCCGGCCGGTCGCAAGGTCATAACTTCTAGTGTCACTGTAGTCACTATCAAAAATATTAAATGAAACAAAATTACTTTTTTGAGGTACCTCCCTGAACATGAAAAGAGGGGATCTTTTTTTTTATTGACCCCATCATGTCAGATGTCGTTGAAAAGGTCTTTTCGAATGAAATGGTCTTTCCATACAACATTTTATTACCAAATTCAATTTGCGAGATTTTTTACTTTTTAAAATGTAATCAAAATTAACGTAGGTAATGAATTCCGACACTTCTTACATTTTTCTGTAGCCGAAACATTAATAAGATTATGCAGTCGAAAATGAATACATTGTTAGCCAATTACAGCATTTTTTTTTTTTATCCTTGTATTTGTGAAGTTTTAATGCACGTGGATATATGTCGGCAGTAGTATGTACTAGTGATGTAACGAATATTCGCATTCGCATTCGCGAATATTCGCATATTTTTTGACATTCGCATTTGCATTCGCAAGAATCTATGCGAATGTTAGGCGAATGTTTTTGAAAAACAAAAAGGAAATTATCTATAGATGGACATGGAATGTTGACAACTAGTAAGAATTCTATATTATTTAAACAAACTTGCTCGTAGGGTGGCCCTTATTGCACCGCTTTTAGGTTCATAAAGTAGCTTATTACGCACTAGTGCTATTGAATTTACATGTTTATATCTTAGTAAAGAGTTATCCAAAAAAATAGTAAACATTTAAAAACAATAAATAAATACATTAATTATTTAAATAAATTTCTTTCACATTTCATTGTAAATAAAACATATTATACACATTTGATTTATTATAAATAATATAATCATTGTTACCGGCTTTGCCAGACCCATAGATAAATATAACCGGCCAAATGCATGTCGGACTACGCATACTCTAGGGTTAGTGTCCCGCCACTTTTCGATAATACGGAACTCATAAAATAAAAGTGATGTTTTTTATTGATACGAAACATCGAGTACGGCGGCTCTCGTAACCTATTAATTTCTGCGAAATTAATAAACTATTGGTTACCGTATAAATAAAATAGTAAGAAATTCTGTTACTGAATGTATTAAACCGGCATCATAGACTTCTTCAGCAAAAGTGAAATACACCTTTATTTTCTTTTTGGGCTGATGAAAATTCTTATAAGGATTTTTAATTCAAATAATTAAGTTGTGATTAGACTAGGTGCAAATGGTGCGTGGTTTGAGACTCAATCCTAATTTTAGATTTTATAAAAATTAATTCCATATATTTTGAATAGTAATTAACTATTTATTTCCTATAATAAACCATTTATAATGTGGTTCTAATTTGAAGAATGAATCTTGCTACTTAAGTAAAAAAGGCGACAATGAAACTCAATATTTCGTAAACGGGAATTAATATTGAAAAACTGTCAAAGACCTTCAAATAATTTTAAAATACCTACTGAATAATACCTCAATCGAGGGGTTGTGTAAACATTTTTGAAGCGAAGCTTTTTTACGGACGTTCGGGGCGCTCGCTGCCCGGGCACTAAAACGGTGAAAAGCGTTACGCGTTACGCGTTACGCGTTACACGATGACGTCAGAGCTGCGGCTCCCTAAGCTTTATACTAAATATGACTTGAAGGTTAGATAGAATATTGGTAATAATTTAAATATATCTAAAAATTTAGAATACTTCACAATTTCGCGTGTCATAAAGCGGTCACCCATCTTAGTACTGACCGCGCCCGACGTTGCTTAACTTCGGTGATCGGACGAGAACCGATGTATTCAACGTGCTATGGACTTGATAAAGGTTCTGAATAAAGTAACCCATATCTACAATAATTACATACGATATTTTAGTTGCCTTATAGTGGATAATTTCATCATGATCTCTAATGATTAGGTGACTCAGTTGGTAATAGGTCTGGCCTAAATAATAACAGACGTGGGTTCAAACATTCACACAAGCAATTGAATATTTTTTATATAAGATTTCAATATTTTTCCTTAGAAATTTAGCATTAAATGGTAACAGACGTGGGTTCAAACCTTCACACAAGCAATTGAATATTTTATTTATATAAGATTAAAATATTTTTTTCCCTTAGAAATTTTGCTATTTATATTTTATTTATATTTGAAATTTATATTATTTTATTTATTTAAATTGAATATTTGTTTTATATAAGATTTCAATATTTTCCCTTAGAAAATTTGCAATTTATATTAAATTTTAATATAATTAATTGAACACCAACGTATAATGGTTTAATTTACCATAGAAAAGGACGAAAAAAAGGTACAACGATATACAACTGCAGATAGGTACATCAACCAATCACTTTAGATGTCTGATATGGCTAAATAGGTACTTACTTACTAACAACAAAAGATGTCCCATTTCGTTCAATAGGTACGATAGCCTAAATGAAAATCTGGAATAAGCTAGCGAGACATAATTCAAGGTACCTACCCAGGTAGGTGGCCTATGCCTAATTTCATTTATTTTATGTTACACTTTGCCTACCTTGTTTCAAAACTTTATGCACGCCACTAATAATATACCTAATATCTTCTGTAAAGCTTCGCTTCTTTCGGGCGTCCCTAGACGGCACTGATTTTTTTTCACTCCCCTTTCTTAAGTACGGGAGGTACAATGGAATAATTTTGCTTTCAAAATTTAAAAACAGTTTTTTAGCGGTACATAAACATTTTTTTTGGCTAGTTTGCAGTATTTTAGCCCTAATAGTCTCTGAATACATTTACTGTCATTGCTGACGGACGTGCTGAAACTATATGGATCCCGAGTTTGACTACGGAACCCTAAAAACTTACGGCACGCCATTTTGTTTTATTTTTCATTCATCCTGCAATTCTCTAGGTCTTAAGATTGTAATACTATAAATAATTTTTACCCGCAACTTTCATACTTCGTCGTAAAATGTCGTATGAAATGCGTGGGCATTGTTAATTACACAACTTGGCTCCATCACAGCACAGCCCTCGCGTTAGTCTCTGGCTGCAAACCAGCCTCGAACGTAACTTGGCTCACTTGCACATAATGCACCTATTTACTTACATTTTAATAAAAAAAAATAACTGTCTTGAGCTAGGCAACTAAATTATAAATATAATCTTTCTCTATTACTCTTGTTAGTCTAATTAAAATATGAACTCAATAAAATTTGAATATCAAATAAATTTAATTAATGCAATAATACTAAACTACCCTCAAATCAAAACTCTTCGAATTAACTTTATGTGACTAGCTTCATTCTTTCAACCTGTATGGGTTCGGCTATGTTCGGCTGACACGAAATGTCAAACCAGTCTATCATTTTGCGCGCTCTTTAGTAACCCCCTAGACAGAGGGGTATTATAAGTTTAAAATGTGTATTTTTGTGAATTGTGTGTCTGTCCGTGGCATCATAGGGCCCAAACAGATGATCCGATTTTTATTTTGTTTCTTTTTTAGAAAGGTATTCTGATCGAGAGTGTTCCTAGCTATGTTTCTCGAAAATCGATTCAACCGGTTCAAAATTATCAGCTCTTTTGTAATTTAAAAAGTTGTCGCAACGGGTTTTTTTTTAATAATCAATTTAGGGATTCTTATTTGAAAGTCAACATTCGCATTCGCATTCGCGAATGTTGAAGCCAAATATTCGCATTCGCATTCGCGAATGCCAAAAATCCAACATTCGTTACATCACTAGTATGTACAGAACTTTGGTATTTCAACATGGGGTACAATTTTAAATGGATTCATTTATAAATGCAATATTATTATAAGTTTAAAGCACATGCACAAGCGATAGGTGTCGCTAGAACTCGGTATGGGTTAGTTCCTCTAAAAACCATTTAACTAATGCAAAAATCACAATAAAAGCCTTCCGTTCTGTTGACGCTGCTGTGCTAAAACGTCAACGTATCAATGTCTTTGTCAACGTCAGCTGTCACAAGGACTCGAACGCAAGTCATCGACACAGCCGTTATTCAATTTTTTAACTTATATAGATGCCCTTCAGGTAGAATGCCTAGATCCTCCTCTACATCTTCGTAGGCAATGCTTATCCGACAGGTTCCTGTTCAACTTGGCACAGTTTAACTCCCATCCTCTCCCTTCTATTCTAGATTCCCTGTCTAAATTAGTACTGTCTTCGAATTACTGGTCTCATAAAGTCCCTCCCCGTCTTATTAAAAGTTACCATAAATTTAAAAACGTTACTACACGCATAGTTCAGCATAATTTGCATCCGATTTTCGAAATTGACTTTGACGCTTTAATTTTTGAACCAAAGATAATATTCGACCTTGGTATATCTAAACAATGCCCTGGTGCTAGTCAGAAATTGAATTGTATTTTGGAAGCGGATTGGTCCCAATGGCTAGTTGTTTTTACAGATGCTTCTAAATTATCGGATGGGTCCCATGTTGGATCTGCAGTGTGGATTCCTAAATTTGGAGTTATTCTTAGTTTTAAGTGTTCTCCTTTGTGCTCGATATTTACCGGAGAAGCGATAGCCTTATTAGAGGCTTTATTATATGTGGAGTCTCATAATCTGAATAATACTCTGATCCTTTCGGACTCTCTGAGCTGCCTTCAGGATATTCTTAAAGTTCCTTTTAGATCTCGGGATAATTTTGTTGTCACTCTTAAGATAAGGGAAGTCCTGTATAGATGTCACTGTGCGAACATCCAGATTTCTCTGGCGTGGATTCCTAGTCACTCAGGCATTTTAGGCAATGAAACAGTGGATTCTTGCGCTAGGGCTGCAGCCATAACAGGGTGTGACGATTATAATCTTTGCCACGCACGTGATCTACGTAACGTACTAAGTACATCTATGTTGGAGACTTGGAATAAAGAGTGGGATGTTTCCAGAAAGGTCAAAGGTAAATATTATGGCTCTATTCAACCAGTAATTCCTCCTAAACCTTGGTTTTATAAGCATAAAAACATTAATAAGTTAGATACTTCAATTATTATTAGTTATGTTTTCACTAGTTTGTAATGTCCGCTAATTTTCCTTTCCATGTTATTTGTATTTATCTCCCTCTGGTGTATATAGGTTAAATACTAATTTAACATTAGAACGTAATTTTATTAATATTATTGATGTATTTATCTATTCAAAATAACATAGTAATTTTTAGTTTATATCTAACTTGTGTTTGTTTTTCGTCTCATTCCAGTTTGCCCAACTGAAAGCAGCGCGTTCCATCTACCGACTATCGTTCCCTACCGTTTAATAGTTTATCTGTACTTTTACTTGTCCCATAAACTTGTCGTTGGCAGAATCATCGGTAGTCGATGGGGCCATAAACTTTAATTGGAATTGGAACTTATATAGAATCAGCGATCAAGAAAGTAACACGTTCTCATTTTTCAAAAAATTACAATTATCATTTAATTTGTATGATACGAGAATAAATCTACAGTTCAATCGGAGGGAAATCATTTCATTTCGTTCCCCAACACGTTCTTATTGAAGATCTTTCATTTTAAGACTGACTCCTCGATCGCGAGTCTTGTATCCTGTACGAGTTTGTACAATGGTTCTATACCTATATTAAACTCTCTTCCTTCTGCCAGTACTTGCTAATCTAGGTGTGCCTTCTAGGGTACCTACCTAATCCCATTCTCGATCTAAAAGGGCATAAACTATCTACCTAGCCTAATATGGTGAGGTTTAGGTTAGGGTTTTTTTTTCTATAACCACCCGAAAGCTTAGCCAGACAAAACAATATATAGAGGATTTAAATAAGGTTTATTATTTATAACTAATCCAAATATTCTGGGCTTATAGAACAACTCAAGTTAGGAGGTAAGTATACCTGCTACGGAACCCTACATTGTGCCCAATTTTATTAATGTAAGCCAGTAAATCACTTATGAATAGTCAGAATCTCCTTTCCGATGGAATGGTAAATGTATTTTAAATTTGGGACTTCAAACTTGACTTGACGCCCAGTTTCTAACATTTTTTTTCCAAAAGAGTAACTTACTTCATTATAAAGCAATGGTGATGTACAATATCGATAAATTTACTTTTTATGTCATCTTGACTCATTTCTCCCACAAAAATTGTCCGTATACTGTCTTTCAAGATCTGTATGTGACCAATCAGGTTGAAAATGATGATGTAATTGATCATATCGAGTCCAAATATTATGACTGTAGCCAAGAGTGTAATGTACATGTTCACGAGGTTTTGTATCACATAATAGTTAAAATTGTTGAGATAGTCGAAGGGCATCCACATGTAGTAACAAGTGTGGAAGATGTCAGTTCCGTTGAGTATTGCCTCGATGTTCCTCACGTTGTAGAGCACGGGAGTGAGCATCCATACGAACCAGACGCTGAACAGGATAAAAGCCATGCTGGAGGTAAAGTACACCGTTGTTCGTTCCACTTGTATCAATTTCTGCAAAGATCACCACCAATACTAAATTTTAGAGATTAGAATGTTTAGGTACTTGTAGGTACTTATGTAAGTGTTTGATGCACGTCCTTTTTAACCTACGACGAAAAAGAGGGCAGTTATAAGTTTAAAACGTGTCTGTGGAATTGTGTGTCTGTCTGTGGCATCGTCGAGCTCAAGCGGATGACCCGATTTTAATTTAGTTTTTTTTGTATGGTTGGTTTCTGGGTATAAAGTGTTCTTAGCTATGATTCATGAAAATCTGTTCAGCCGTTTAAAGATAATTAGCTCTTTTCTACTTAATGTTGGCACCTTTCACAGGTCTGATCGATTTTAAATTTGGTATCATGTTAGTTCAATGATATTGCAAGCACATGGTAACCTTGACCTGATGCAGCAGCGTCACTTGGAATCTGCAGGATACCCAAATTCTCACCAAATTACAGCATATATATCGTGTTTGGGCTCATTGGAATGGTCTCAATGAATATATTGTATATAGATGGTGATACAAGACTATCAATGGTAGCGTGTTTACTAGTAATATGTATAAAGTACTAGCTGTGCCCCGCGACTCCGTCCGCGTTCTGTTGAAATTTTCCTGAATTTTCTTTGCTATAAACCTCACGGAGCCCGAGACCTTTCCAACGAATGCAAAACCGTGGAAATCGGTTCGTGCGTTCTGGAGTTATAGCGTCAGGAAGGAAAACCCGACTTATTTTTATATAGTAGAGATAAATAGCAAGAACTAAAATCTATAGGTATTAGTGATGTAACGAATGTTGGATTTTTAACATTCGCGAATGCGAATGCGAATGCGAATATTTGGCTTCAACATTCGCGAATGCGAATGCGAATGCGAATGTTGACTTTCAAATTAGAAACCCTAAATTGAAAATTATAATACTTTAATAAAAAAAAAAAATTCAACGACTTTTTAAATTACAAAAGAGCTTATAATTTTCAAACGGTTGAATCGATTTTCGTGAAACATAGCTAAGAAAACTCTCGATCAGAACACCTTTCTAAAAAAGAAACAAAATTTAAATCGGATCATTTGTTTGGGCGCTACGATGCCACAGACAGACACACAAATACACATGTTAAACTTATAAAACGCCTTATTTCTCGGAGGTTAATGAAGAGCGCGCAAAATGTTAGACTGGATTGAAACTTCGTGTCGGCCGAACATAGCCGAACCCATAGGTTGAAAGAACGAAGTTAGTCACATAAAGTTAATTCGAAGAGATTTGTTTTGATTTGAGGGTAGTTTAGTATTATATAATAAAACAAAATTATTTTATATTCAAATTTTATTGAGTTAATGTTTTATTTAGACTAACAAGAGCAATAGAGAAAGATCCTATTTATAATTTTGTTGCCTACCTCAAGACAGTTACATTTTTTAAAATTCAAATTTAAGTAAATAAGTGCACTATTTGCAAGTGAGCTAAGTTACGATCGAGGCTGGTTTGCAGCCAGAGAATAACACGAGGGCTGTGCTGTGATGGAGCCAAGGTGTGTAATTAACAATGCTCACGCATTTCATAGGATATTTTACAACTTACTTGCGAGTAGAAAATATTTAGAATACAATCTTAATTGCAAAAAATCACAATTCACGATTTTTTTTAAGACCTAGAGAATTGCAGGAACCCTTATAGTTTCGGCACGTCCGTCTGCCATCACAGTAATTTTATACAGAGACTATTAGCGCTAAAATACTGCCAACTAGCCACAAAATTGAGTTTATGTACCGCTAAAAAACTGTTTTGAAAGCAAATTTATTCAATTGTACCTCCCGTAACCCTCCAAAGGGGAGTAAAAAAAAATTTACACATCCCCCTCGATTGAGGTATTGTTAAATAGTATTTTAAAATTATATGTAATTTCTTTGACAGTTTTTCAATATTAATTCCCGTTTACGAAATATTAAGCTTCATTGTGGCCTTTTTTACTTAAGTACCAAGATTCAATCTTTAAATTAGAACCACATTATAAATGGTTTATTATAGGAAATAAATAGTTATTTACTACTATAAAATCAATATAAGTAATTAAAAAAATCTAAATTAATTCTCAAACCACGCACCACCGATTGTGCACCCAGTCTAATCACAACATAATTATTTGAATTAAAACATCCTTATAAGAATTACCATCAGACTAAAAAGAAAATAAAAGTTTATGTCACTTTTGCTGAAGATGTCTATGATAAATTTAGTAACAGAATTTCTTACTATTTTATTTAAAAAGGTGACTAATAGTTAATCACTTTCGCAGAAATTAATAGGTTACGTGAGCCGCCGTATTCGATATTACATATCAATAAAAAAATATCACTTTTATTTTATGAGTTCCGTTGTATCGAAAAGTGGCAGGATATCTACGGAACTCTAGAGTATGCGTAGTCCGACATGCATTTGGCTGTTTATATTTATCTATGGGTCTGGCAAAGCCGGTGACAATTATTATATTATTTGAAATATAATAAATCGAATGTTTATCATAATATATTTTATTTACAATGAAATTGAATGTGAAAGAAATTTATTTCAATAGTTAATGTATTTATTTATGTATAATATTTTAATAAACATCGTTTATTTATTGTTTTAAATGTTTACTATTTTTAGGATAACTCTTTACTAAGATTAAAAAAATGTAAAGTCTATAGTGCGTAATAAGCTGCTTTATGAACCTAAAAGCGGTGCAATAAGGGCCACCCTATGAGGAAGTTTGTTTAAATAAT
The DNA here is from genome assembly GCA_905147325.1 of Notodonta dromedarius. NCBI lineage: Eukaryota > Metazoa > Arthropoda > Insecta > Lepidoptera > Notodontidae > Notodonta > Notodonta dromedarius. The sequence continues at coordinate 234,938 of LR990183.1, read as the reverse complement.
ATATAATTCTTACTAGTTGTTAACATTCCACTATCGTCTATAGATAATTTCCTTTTTGTTTTTCAAAAACATTCGCCAAACATTCGCATAGATTCTTGCGAATGCGAATGCGAATGCGAATGTCAAAAAATATGCGAATATTCGCGAATGCGAATGCGAATGCGAATATTCGTTACATCACTAATAGGTATATATTAAAAACTTGAAAAACCCCAATACAAAAAAAAACCGTAAAATCTATAAAACCTTTAAGTTTAATGCAATTAGTAGGTACCTAATATTCCGACCAAAACGTCGTTGTGTCGGGGGTTTCTGATTCTTTTTTAATGTATATTTATGAAAGATATGCTTCCGCACGATGTTTTCTTTCACCGTGCAACAATATTTGGTGGAAATCAGATGCAGTATTTGAACGTTTCTTATTATGATCGTATATAAATACATCAATGTTAAATTAATTACCGTTTTAACCATTTCTGTTCTATTCGTGTGATAGTAGTTGTACAAGTGGATTTTTTCCATAAAATCGGCGAGCAGTTTTTTGTAAGATGCGGTTTGAGCACATTGCGCTTTCATCTAAAACATAACAATGTATTCGATATATGCTTCGATGGGGAATATTACTAAAATATTTCAAGCAGAGGGCGTTGCCATTAATTGGTGCCCACTAGCTAAACCCCAGCGTAATATTTTTAAGGCTGCGAGCTGAAAGTAATGAAAATGTTTTCCCCTATTGTTTCTAAAAACATAGCGTTGCTGATTACGCTGGTACACAAGTAACTAGTGATGACTAAACTAAGTGGATTATGCATTATTTTCAAGCTAGGTAGCAATATTATAACTTAGTTTATTCGTGCAGTTGTGCCCAACAGAATGAGCGCCACTATATTATAAGGTGTGGTCTTACCGTGGCCAAAAATCCAATCGGTAATATGGAGTACACTATACTCAGCGTGTTCTTGTCGAGCCGCGAAGCGTTTAGGTATAAAAATACAAATTGCGATGAGAAGGAAGCGACGCTTACGAATGGTAGAACTAACGCTTGAAATTGAAAGAAATATTTGAATATGTGGGGGTATTGATACCACCACCAATTAGTTGGATGCAGCCCGACCACTGCCAACATGTGGCCAAAAACATGGTAGAATGATCGGTCTTGTGGTGGTTTACTGCAAACAAAACAATTAAAAAAACATTAAAAAATTAAGGAACCCCTGATTCGACGACACTTTGGTCAACATATTAGGTACTACTTATATTAAACTTAAAGCTGTTTACTTTTTACAGGTATTTTTTTGTATCTGGGGTTTTTCAGGTTTTAAATACTTATCAAGTTTTTTTACTGTGTACCTATTACTAGTAGACTACACGCTACCATTGATAGTCTTGTATCACCATCCATATACAATATATTCATTGAAACTATTATAATGAACCAAATTACGATATCTCTACTGATAGTTGGTAAGGGTATTTGTAGAGTCACGGTGATGCTGCAGCATGAGATCAAGGTTTCTAACAAAATTTACCATATTGTATTCCAAAATTACAACTCGAACGAGTGAAACTTGCTTAGATTCTCTCACAAATTTATTCCCATTTATCTTTCCTGATCTATCGTCAGACCCAGAACACCATATATCTATAACCTTATACATTAAGACAATTTGAATTACCCCAAACACGACAACTATGCTGTAAGTTGTTGATGATTTGTGTATCCTGCAAATTCCAATAGCTATTTAGAATTTTTTCTACCAAAGACCTTTTAGAACTATTCGCTTCGCCTACATCTATGGTTTCTAGAAATCGTGGGGGTTAGGGCGCCGTTCCACTAGGACGCTATGGCGGTGTAAGGTCGCACTGCCAAAATAATGTAAGTATTCAACTCTTTAATGAGTCAATACATAATAGAAAGAAAGAAATACAATTATTCGACATACAACATATAAAATAAAAGATGCAAGTTTACAACAGTACGACCCCACCTAACAATGTGGTTGGTACCTCATTGGCGCATCTTTGCTCGGATGCTAATTATTAGTTGCAAACCAAATATACTGATAACATTTTGGAATCGGGATGTTTAAAATACATGTTGCTCTTATGAACCCCCGCCGGAAAAAGAGAGGTGTTATAAGTTTACCTTGTGTATCTGTGCAAGGGTGTCGGTCTGTGAGATGGCAGCGCTCAACGGATAATCCGATTTCAAATTAGTTATTTTTAATAGAAAGGTTTCTTGATCGATAGTGTTCTTGCCTATGATTTAAGAAAATCACTACATCAATGATGTTGCAAGGACATGGTAACCTTGACCTGATGCTGCATCGTCCTATGGAATCTTCAGGATACCCAAATTCTTACAGAAGAGATATCATATTTGGGTATTGCAAATGGTCTTAATGAATAGGTTATAAATAGGAGGTCATCGAAGACTATTGACTGTGGCGTGTCTAATAGTAATAAGTAGGTATATAAAGTACAAAAAGCAAGAAATATAACTAAAATAAATAAAAATAAAAAACCCCTACACACTAAGGGTGTGGTGTTCAGGCGCTTTCGGGGGAGATTGCCGCCGTCACCACCCACAGTTTAGTTTAGTTTTTATTTGTTTTATTAATATGTATGTTAGTTTATAAGGTATTTATCTATGGGCCTGCGATGCCTGAATATAAATAAATAAATAAAAAAAAAAGAAATAGTTAATTAAGTTTAATTTACGTCTATTAATATTTTGATCAAAGCGTCGTCGAATCAGGGTTTTTGTTTTTTTAATTTATAGTTACAAATAATCAGAATAGTTGGAATCTTACACTTGGTTCTATTGTATGAAAACAAAAGAAACTAATTTATTTCCAGAGTACACATGGTGTTACAAAGATGATAAGTAATAAGACAAAGTTGTTGGTACTAAGTGTTAGTATTACAATTAAACCATGGTCTGTGGATCTCTCACTAGGCCTATCCGTCCGTAGAAAAGGTTTGCCAGCAGTTTTACCGGTCGGCAGAAACGTAAGAACTTAATGATTGGTTAAAAATTAATAATTAGGTATTAAACAAAAATTACAGTATTTAAAGAAACAAAAATAGGCTAAAAATAAAACAAAATATGGAACGGTTTTGTGAATTTTCCTTTTTCAGGGTGACACGCGGTCGCAATTATATAATTGAAAACTGAGAAAATTGTATAGGTATATACATTTACTTACGGTTCCATAGTGAATATTTATATTCAAGACTTGTGAATTGGCTTTAACCACAAGATGTACTGAATAAGATTTTGTATGAAAAATATGCAACATAAGTTGCACGACTCCACTGTTCAAGTCGAGACGTCTTGTATTGTTATAGGTACCTATATATTTTTGTATATATTTCTGTTTTTGTTGCTGCGGTTGTCTAGATACTTAGGTAGTGATAAGCTGGTTACGTGTCCTTGGTCCATTACACTCCCTAGCTTTTATCAGCCGCTGTTGGAAACGCAACATAAATTATAAACATCTGAGGATCACCCACAGTACGATAAGGTGTTCAAAGAAAGATGCATTTGATATACTGAAACATTATTTTCAATTAGATACTGAAGGCGCTAAAATATTTGTATGTTTTCCAAAGGCGGAACGAGAAAATGTAAATAAGTTTAAAATGAAATAAGTATTATGTAGGTAATGTTCCTGCGAATAAATAAATACCTACCTATCAAGAGATAGGTAGGTATTTACCGGCCAAGAGGCCGGTTTGTATATTTTATTACATTTTTTGAAAATCATGCATAGGTACGGCATTTTCTCGTGATCGTTTTATTATCACGTAGGTATAAAAGAAAATAAACAATGGACACTATGAAAGGGATATCGTAGCAGATATATAATTTATCATTATTATATACTTATTTATTTCTTAGATACCACTCCAATACCAGTACTTAGAGAAAGCCTTTCATTAATTTAATGTCTGGGCAGGTTCGCAAACATTAATAATAGACGATCAAACGAACTTAACAAGTGAAGTTCGATCGATATTATATGAGTACGCTTCATTCGAAGATATACATTTAACAACATGTAGATGTTTAGAGATGAAAAATTTTGCAAAAGCAAAATAAATGTTTGCAAGAACAATGACATTTATTTAAAGAAAATTATTAGATAATAATTAATATAATTAATAATGCACGTATAAACTAATCAGCCTTTTAAGGAAAACAGCTTGTTAAACTGTTCGGTTAAAAACAGCATCATAGACAGCATCAGCAATGTTTTTTAATCTATGTGTGGGGCATTCTTACCTGCCACAGGTGATGCTGGATACATTAGTTGTACCTATTGTAAAGAATCGGACAGGAGACATAGCAGACAAAGGGAATTATAGGCCAATCTCACTGGCAACGGTGATAGCTAAAGTACTTGATAGTGTGCTGGACGCGCACCTCAGTCTATATACAAAGCTGCATGACACACAGTTTGGTTTTCGTGCTGGGCTGTCTACCGAGAGTGCAATTTTTGCGTTGAAGCACACTATCAAGTACTATACGGACAGAAAAACACCAGTGTATGCTTGTTTCCTGGACCTTTCCAAAGCTTTCGACCTGGTTTCATATAAGGTGTTATGGGGGAAGCTTCGGGAAGCGGGAGTTCCTGCTTCATTAGTTTCGATATTATCTCTCTGGTATGATAAGCAGAGGAACTTTGTCAAATGGTCCAATTCATTGTCGGACCCGTATAAACTCAAATGTGGTGTTAGGCAGGGAGGTCTTACTTCCCCGAGACTGTTTAATATTTATGTTAACAACTTGCTTGTTGAGCTCAGCAGCACTCATGTCGGTTGCCATATAGACGGAGTTAGTTTAAATAACTTAAGCTACGCAGACGATATGGTGCTGCTTAGCCCCACGATCGGTGGAATTAGGAAACTACTGACCATTTGTGAAAGATACGCCGAGCAGCATGGCCTAAAATATAATCCTACAAAGAGTGAGCTGTTGGTGTTTAGAGGAAGAAATAAAAGTCCCTCAATTGTACCTCCCGTAGAACTAAACGGTTCACTTTTACAGAGGGTTTCACAATTTAAATATTTGGGCCATATTGTGACGGAGGATCTTAAAGATGACTTAGATATGGAGAGAGAGCGCAGGGCGATGGCTGTGAGGGGAAACATGTTGGCACGCAGGTTTGCTGGTTTCTCAGCGCCGGTTAAAATAACACTTTTTAAGGCGTTTTGTCAAATATTTTACACCAGCAGTCTGTGGGCTAATCATACCCAAAAAGCAGACAGCGCACTGCGCATTCAATATAACAATGCCTTCAGGGCGCTGTTGAGGCTTCCGCTTTATTGTAGTGCGTCAGGAATGGTCGCTGATGCGCACACTGATGATTATTTCGCAATCATGCGCAAAAAAGTGGCATCAGTTATGTGCAGGGTGAGGGGAAGTAGCAACAGCATTCTGAAGGTATTTTCAGAAAGGACGGAAGGGCCTACAATGGATAGGTTTATCAAGCTACATGTCAGACATGGGACTTGATAAATCGTCCTCTAATTGAATGCTGTGTTTTTGTTTTGTTTTTGTACTCATGTGTGCCTTAGTGTTCTACTAACATAGTATTTAAGTTTACGTAAAACTAACACGCTATGGGCCGTCGACGCCTGATAATAAACGATTCTTATTTTTATTTTTTATTTTTTATTTTTTTATAGACGTAAGTGAACCTACGTCTAGGGTCTAGATTATTTGTATGACTAAATTTCCACCACAATTTAAATGTTCCACTATACTGGAGTAGAGTACATTTCAAAATTAGTGAAAATTCCGGAAAAGCGTAGAAGAACAGGGTCTTCCAATTTAATGTGAAAGCGTCTACTGTAAAGGCGTCTGGGTCCTGTCTCCAAGAGACGTATGTGCCACCATTTTGCATTGGTGCGTGAAGCGAAAAGGTCGATTACCGGCTCTCCTAAGCGTGTAATAATGTTCTGATATTCTAAGTCAGAGAGCTGCCATTCAATATCAGGATTAATTTTTCTAGACTCCTGGTAAGATTCGACGTTATCTTTTGTGTTGATATAAGACGCAAACAGCCAGATATTCCGCTCCTCACACCATTGCCAGATGCTTCTGGTGACGTCATTTAGATGAGGGAATTGAATTCCCCCCATGCGATTAATGTAACTAAGTGCAGTTGTGTTGTCTACGTAACACGTAACAAAATATTGCAATTAAATTTGTCTCTAGCTAGACATTTTAGACCGAGTAGAACAGCGAGTAGTTCCAAATAGTTAATATGACATTCACGCTCGCTGTCCTTCCATCCGCTGGCGCGAGTATTGTTACAAAAAGCGCCCCAGCCTGTTTTGGAAGCGTCTGTGAAAATTTCTAGGTCAAAGTTCAACATCACAAGGGGGTTTGACGTACAGGTCACATTCCTTGACCACCATTGTGAGTCCGTTATGATATCCGGGGATGGTCTAAATTTGGTGTCATAAGTTTGATATTCATTAAGAGCCAGATACTTTTGCCTTTCTAATATTTTGGTATAAAGCCAACCATATCTTACGGCAGGGCAAGCCGAAGTAACTACACCTATCATTTGAGCAAAGTCTCTTATGGTACAAATAGGTAAGTGGGAAAACTTTTGTACTAACTGTAGAATCCTAGTACGTTTATCCAAAGGTAGGGAAATATACATGTTTACTGAATTAAACACAAATCCTAAACCTAAACACTTGAGAAGTTTAATAGTCGCCTCAACGTTGCGTAAACATTCATCATAATAATATGTATCTCTGATGCATAAAATATCATCGATATATATAACAGACTTAAAACCGCGAAGCCTTAAACTACTCATTACTTCTTTCATAATTTTAGTGAATGTTCGTGGTGCTGCAGATAAACCGTAAGGCATGGCATTAAACTCGTAAGTACATTTTTTAGAGTTTATGTCTACAAATTGAAATCTTAAATATCTGCGATGACAGTTCGCTATAAGAACAAACAGGTAAGATTCTTTAAGTCTATGGTGGCCATGAATCCATTGGTCGGTATAATTTTAGATGCAGTTCTGTGGTCTTCCATCTTAAAATGAGAGTTAGAGACGAACTTATTCAGCTGTTTAAGATTGAGTAGTAATCTTTGGCCGCCATTAGATTTTTGTGCTAAAAAGATACATACTAGATATAAATTGGTCCTTTTGAGGTTCACATTTCGTAATGGCGCCTAAATTTAATAAGTAGTTAATGGCTAATGTCATTTCCTGCTTTTGTTTGCTCGAAAGAGAATTGTTAGGTATAGTGTTCTGAATTACTGTGCGAGTAAAAGGTATATGATAGCCGTTACGTATCCAGCTCAGAATGAGGAGGTTTTTAGTAATGATAACCCAACAATTGTAGTGGTATAGCAGTCTACCAGCATGTACCTGTGTTAATGCCCCGTTTGGGCACGCTTGTTGGCCGGTGTTGACGTCGGGAGACGCGTCGGCGGCGGCGGCGGAGGCGGCGGCGGCGCTGCAGGTGGGCCGCGCCGTGGTGTCCTGTACGATGATGCCCCTCCCTGTTCGAAGAGAGACTGCGAGGAGGGCCAGACCAGTTTCCCTGGTTGCGAGGGCGAGAGTTTAAACATGATGCGCTCGATGGCGATGGTTTTGGATTAGGTTTCCTTATTTGGTGTCCCTGTTTTTCTATTGCCTTGCAAGCTTTGATTTTATCTGCAAGCTTTACTCCAAACAGAGATTCGTCTCTGTCTTCATCCTGTATTACTGTTAGGAAAGATTTTTCCACGCCGGGAGTGATAAGCTTTTTCCTGACTTGTATTTCTATAAAATGAAGGTCAGTAAGTATTCGGCAACAAAATTTTTACGGCTTGTACATTATTGTCGCTGGTTATTAACAAGGCCATTACTCTATTAATGGCCGTTATGCCTAGACCCAATTGGTCCTGCTTGGTTTGCATCTTCTAATCACGAGTCCTGACTATATCTCCAACCGCGGCAGATATTTCAGCGCTCAGGATAGGTGCTTTTAACAATTTACAGTTGTCGGGTATAGCATATTCCTTCAATAGCTTATCTTTGGCCTCGTGTTGTATTCCTTTTTTAAGGATAGGAAGCCAACGTTGAGCCAACGTGCCGTGTATCTCCGGATCGTAAACTGGAACATCATCAGCAGGGTCCCCCAATGCCTGTAATAACTCTGGGTCAAGGTCTGGCAAAGACTCTTTGTTTATTTCTGGACCGAGTGGTACGACCTCGCTAGATAATTATTGTGGCGGTGCGGTCGGCGCTGGCGATGGTAGCAGCACCGGTGGCGGGGTCGAGGGCGGCAGCGTTGGCAGCGGAGGCGGTGGAGAAGGCAGTAGCACCGGTGGCGGGGTCGAGGGCGACAGCGTTGGCAGCGGAGGCGGTGGAGAAGGCAGCAGCACCGGTGGCGGGGTCGAGGGCGACAGCGTTGGCAGCGGAGGCGGTGGAGAAGGCAGCAGCACCGGTGGCGGGGTCGAGGGCGCTAGCGTTGGCAGCGGAGGCGACGCTACGCTACGGGGCGGGAGCGAAGTACTACGCACGTTGGATTCAAACGCTTCATCATGATAGGGCGCCGCCTTCCGGATATGAGTAACGCTGCCCAAACTGAGCTGTACTATCATCCTTACTAACACCGCAAGGGACTGCCTTTAATTTAGGATGGGAACATACTTACCAATGTTTTTTTAAAATAAACTATCCTTATGATATACGATCTTTCGGTATCATCTCAAATTAAAGAAATAAGTAATCACAAAAACACAGCATAATAATTGTTTGTGACATTCCACCCGTTCAATACTCGGCTCAAGCAGGTAGCTTATCGAACAGTTTGAATGCAGTTTTATTTACTTTTAAAAATAAAGTAATATTCATATTCAGTAGAATTTACTATAATCTATATTTAGGTTGCTATCCATCCAACTTCGGTATTTTTTTTCACCCTGTATAATATTGTATCGGTATAGCCTGAACATAATATGAGAGAACAAATAATATATCAAACAATTGCTACAGGTGCTACATGCCCAGTGCCCACGTGGTTGTTCACAAGATGCTAATTATGCTTTGATAAAAGATCAAAGTAATTATGCCATTAATAGCAATTATTCCATCGTTGGAACGAACATGTGCAAACGAATAAATAGGTAGATACTTAATCTAAATATCGCCACACTAACACACCAACTGTATAATAAATTTATAGATAAGTAGTAAAAAAATAATGGTCCCAAACTAAGCAATGTTTGTTTGTACTATGGGTACCGTACAATGGACAGCGGCGATCCCGGTGACTCCCAGACCAGTCGAGCTATAACCAAAGACATTGTAATAATCTCTTTGTATTACAATTTCCTTGGATATAACGCGATAACGTAACTGTGGCATAAGTTCCTGTTTCAATTCTCTTATTTTGATAACAGACCATAATTACGGTCCATTAAAGGTTCCTTTAAAAAAAAAAAGAATAATAGTGTTTAAAGTAACTTTTAACAATATATTTTATTCGAACCTTTGCCTTGAATGAAGTTCAGTAAGCACTTTGGAAAGCACCCTTTACGCCGAGTAACCGGAAAATATCAACGCCATCTAGCTTACACGAGTGAAAATTGTCCCTGCGGTCATAGAGAAAGTATGGCTTTCATGCAATGATTATCCAGTTCCAAGTAATTCCACATTTTCTCGCTAGAGCACACTGGATTTCACAACTCCCGCTAGAAGGTGGTGCCAGCATAATTTACAACGACTCGTTCGTTTGCCGCTACCCTTTGATAGATGGCAGTGTTAAGTAACACGAACGATGCACAAATAGTATAGATTGTATTTTGAGTAAATTCCGAAAGACTGCCGCCTGGTGGCGCTACTAGCAAGATTAGTGGCCGGAACCAAAGATATTGTAAAGGTTACTACATAGACGTTAGCTCTACTATGATTTCTGCATCTGATTAAGTCGCTAGTTGCTAGATACACGCAAAGAATCTATATTGAAAGTGATTGTTCGTCGGATGACCTATCTATAATTTATTATAAACATAATAACTACACAGATTATTACTGTGAATACGCTATCACCTAGCGAGCGTAAGCACATGGTAGAGCTCGTGTAGAACTACAGATAATGTTCTCTTATCTAATTGGTCAGTTCTCAGACAGGATTACCCAATTAAGCGACCCTCATTCATTTACATTATACAGAGTGAAATCAGATTTGCATGTCGCTTTGAGTATTATATTCAGACTGGATTCAGTAACGCTTCCAGAATATAAACCCTTATAAAAAGGGGCCACTTTCGTTTCCATTTGCATCAAGTATTTTCAAATTGGATTTGTGATTGTAGCAAAAGTTAGCTTAACTTGAATATTTTTTTAGGGTTCAGTAAAAGGAAATAATGTTAGCTTTTGAAAAACGCTCGCGTGTCTGTTTCTGAAATATTATTGCACGTATTCGATCGCCACTCTGAGTAACAAGAACAGGAACAGTATTTACCCTCCAAAGAACATGCTTTTTAATTCGGTAAGAACAACGATAGTCAACTTTTATAACGGATAAAACAATAACAAAAATTTAGAAAACCCCACAATGCGACGAAATTTTAAACTACAAAAGAGATGACAATTTTTAAGAACACTCTCGATCGCAATACCTAACTAACAAAAAAAAATTGATATCGGTTCATCCGTTTGGGCGCTATGATGCCACAGACAGACACACAAATACACATGTTAAACTTATAACACCCCTCTTTTTTTGTCGGGGGTTAATAAAAATGATGAATTGAATAAAAAATATAAAAACCCTTACTATGAATTGAATCTTCCATTTCAATTGATTGCATGTTCAAGATGTCACCCTGAATAAAACGGTCTCATTATCAATCCAATACCAACGTATTACGTATTCGGAGTAGGTATATCACGTACGCATGAGCACTTCCAACAAATCCGAATCGGGGGTACCTCAAGCAATTTACATTTTACCAATATTAGTGTCTCGATGCAGGGGTGGTACGCGGCGCGAATAATAACATAGGAACCTATCATTTTATAATGACGCTATCTCTTATGTAGGTAAGACAACAAGGTGCGAGTCTCACTTGTATGAATAAGGGGTTCCGAATAGGGCTGACATATTTATCTCGTGCAAATATGTATAATACCTTAAAATTTAGTAAGAGTGTGACCAGTGCCTTTCCCTGACTAACTTGCACCGAGCTTGCAGTGCATCACTACTTGTAAAAATATTAGTAAAATCATGTTTTTCCCAAAAAATATAGTTTTCTACCATATTACCACTCTATAGGGGTCTACAAAATTTTTTCATCTCATTTATTCGTCCCAAAAACCTTATAACTATACCATATAATATAATAGCCGCAACTCAAACGCCGCAAAGGGCTTATATGTGTGTCGGCGAGTCGTTTTGAATATAAAAGGACTACTATAGTGGGGGTGGGACCATAGGGACGGAGCGCGGAGTTACCGCGCAGTTGTTCCTCTGGCTGGGGGCCTATAGTTTTAATTTTGCCCTAAAGTTTATGATTGCTTACTACTGTTAGGACATAATGTATTATTTTGTTTGGGTAGGTAGCATGCGAACACAGCTATTTTGCCAGTTTGTACATACACACAGTTAAATTATTTTAATTTTAAGTTTGCAACAATATCGCATTGGGTCTAGCCTGTAAAGATATTTGTATGTATTGAGAAAATAAATAAATAAATAACTATTTCAGATGAGAATATTTTCTTGTTTTATACTTGTTATAGCGTGATTTTTCAGTAGTCCAGTAAAAGTTTTTAAACGTGGAACACAAAGGTATTAGGTACCTCGAAGTGCCAATTGAAATTTAATCACGTCATATATTTGCCACCCTTGTGTTATCACGGCGCGGCGCGGCGGCGGCAATAGATCACGTCAGTGCCAGCCCGTCGTGTCCGACATATTCGGTATCCTGCGCGCGACTGATGGCAGCTGTCAGGGCCACCTATTGCTCATACTGACCAGTGTTTCATGGACGGCTAGGAAAATGCGGGATTGGATAAATGACACGGCATTGGAGATGAAACATGTTTGTTTTAGTTGAAAATTTGGGAATGTGTACTTTCATATATCATGGCGCCTGTATTCCCAGAAGGGGTTGACCAGGGTACTCTGCTGTGCACCCACTTTTTGTTGCGGGTAATTTAGTAATATAAGGCGAGTTAATTGTATTTTGCCATCATTTTTAATTCATTTTAAAAATATTACCTTCAATGTGTGTTTATCACATTACTAGTATTCCCATTAGCCTCTCCAATTAATGCAAATCCTCAATTGCTTGTGCTAGGAGTGGGCTCAGTCAGTAGTTTAATGGCCAGGATGGGGATCTTATCGCGGTTCAGAAATTAATATAATAATAAGCCCTACCTTACCTATGAAAAAAATACTTATCACAAATTCTCCATCAGCTCTCTACATTGGACCCGTCTTTATAACCCAACCACACCAACCCATCTCGGGTTATTCGTCAAATGGGACCGCGGCGGGCGCTAAAGGATCCGAGTGGCACTCGCCAATGAGCACTGGCGCGAAAGTGCCGGCTTGGCGACTGGCGGGTGTGGCCAGGGAACACGCGAATACAAATTCAAATTCAAAGCGTTTATATTGTTTAGGCCTACGGGGGCACTTACAAATTGTCAATTTTACATATTTTTTTCTTATACGTACAAATGGATCGGAATGCGACCTCGACTGAGAAGATCCGGCAAGAAACTCAGCGGGCTTGTCTTTTTACATGTCATTTTGAATACAACTGGGACTTAATGATCGCGGGGTGGAATGTAGCGTGGCAATTATTGTAACTATTTAGAAAATCAAAAGTTTACGCATTAAAAAATTACGAGTACAAATATGATAACATTTGCAAATGGAGAAGATAACTTGGTCGCACGCTAGTCAAAAATTAGTGGGCAACCAAATTAGCGCATTAGATGCGCTTTGCTCAACCGCTTTGTGTATTCAGATATCATAATATACGTGAGTAAAGGACAACATTCTAACCACTGATCAATATAAAAAAGGTTAGGTAATTAAACGAAATGTAACAATTCAAAGTCCTTTCAGGTAGGTAACACAATGTCACGCGTCCAACTATGATAAGTCTGTGTCACATTTAGCCCTGTTGGGTTTTAATGATCTGAAAAGATTAGTATGTAGTAACATTAGCTGCTCTGACTAAATTTGGTCAGTTTCATAGCAAGCGGGCTAAATTGCTACTTAAACAGCGTGTTCTATGGCCCCGCCCACGGTAAGCTTGACTCGGAGCGAGACTGTCTTATCTGGGAGTGTTGGACGCTCACACTTTTATTATTTAGTCCTGTACCAACAGTTCTCTCGTAGAACACTGGAGTATTTTCTAGAGGGGCAATCCCTAGCTGTGCCGGAGGTGCCGGTTCTATCTTAATACCTCAATTCTCAATGTAGTAATCCTTTTAATGATAATTCTAATATACGGTGTCATAAATTGAGATCGAGAGGGAGATCGATACGCATTTTCAACCGGCAGTTATAACACCGAAGTATGTCTTCGTCCGTTCGTATAAAACTAATCAGTAATATTTTTTATGTGAGCCATCTGGACCATCAAGATTTTATTGTCAATCTCCATTTGTGGTTTCTATCTTCCTATTCTACCTTCAGGAGAAACAACGTCAGTGAACTAGCATGCCTGTAATCCTCGAAAGAGTAAGCAAATATACAATGCAGTACACTCCGCTCGTGGTATGTTGTTCTCAATGTAAACAAATGTACAATGTAAACGGCGTACGGCCCGCTTGCCTGATGTTAAGAAGTCACTTTAACATCACAGTAACCTGTAGATGCTTGGAATACCAAATGCATTGCTCGCACGTTTCCGACATGAAGGGGAGTGGGATAAAGAGAGGAGAAGGAATCCCTGGTTTGCTTCCGGTGTCCTCATTCATCGTACAAAACTGACACCGGTCGTCTGTGAGGGGGTGGTACTACCCTGGACGAGCCTGCCCGTATATAACCTGTAGTTAATAGGCTACAGCTTGGCTCTACAACCAAATCAAGAACATACACATATGTTTCAGGGCTCGTTTTGTTTTACATTTGTTATTTATTCTGAATGTTTATATCGACGGATCTACTATTAAAATAAAAACTGAAACTATGAGAGTTAAAAGTACACAAAGAATTCCACAGAGAGCCAAAGTGTGAAATAATATAGTTTTTAAAGTTGTCTTCGTTCTCAGCTGCCGCAGTGCGGTTTTCCCACTTACAATGTTCCTTCATAGAGCCAATAAATACACGACAGTAAAAAGTTCACAGTGTGTGCCTGCCACGGCATGGCTGCGCTAACAGAAATGAACACATTTTATTAAACTATTTACATAAAATGGGATTTAGACTAGACGCTTCTTTTCTTATTCCATAGCGACTCATTTGTGAGATTATAGACGGATGGTAGAGTCCGGCAATATTTGAGGATAGACATTACTAAAGGCATTGCTCACTCATTGCTGACCTAATGGAGAGTGGGACAGAGGAAGGGAGGAGACGGGTGTTGGTCTTGCCGCCGCTGTGTTCCTTATCGTACGATACGCAGTTATGATCTTTACGCTGATCTTCTGTCAGAGGGTGGTACTAGCCCAGTCAAGCCGGCCTGTAAATGAGCTGTAGAAAATTAGCCACAGTTTGGGTTCCTATTTTATAAATAAAATTAAATGTAGGAGGTCCATAAAATCGAGTACTGCCGCGGGACGCGCCGTAAACCAGCCGCGACTTAAGTCCCAGGACACAGGGGATCGCTCACAAGCCGCAATGCGCCTGTTTTTGCGACGGCTACAATTTCATTGCTGTGGGGTGTCCATGAATATTTACAGGATTGGCAAATTACATAGTAGGCGGCCCTCAATAATTAATCGTTGGTAGGAAATGCTCTAAGTACATTTTTAAACACAGCTTTTCATCTTATATTCGTCGTAATATAATTGAAGCATCTCAATTTATTTACAATTAGTGAACAACCTACTTTAAATTTCCCATCTATTATACTAAAGTATGTAGGTCACCAAAAATGAATATTTATAATTTCCCATTACCAATATGAAACGTCCATCTACCGCCATTCGTTTTAGCCATTCAACGCTGGATTAATGTCGCTATGAATTATGACGCTACGGTAATACCGCGGCTCCGCCCGCATTTTTGTTGACGCTAATTAATGACAGGTACTCAAATAAATTGTAATAATAGGAATAATTGCAATTTATTTGCAGGTACCTATCCTATACAAAAAATCTGTTTCGTTTTCTGTTCAAAAATTATGTTTCTGATTTTTACCTATTCGTAGATTAGTACCTATACTGCTGTATGGGGTACCCCTTAAAGGTGGATGGAGATGCATGGTCGAACAATCGAGGACGACGATTACTGCAGGTAGATCTGAAGGTCATCTATTGTCTAGAAAAAAACCTTTGAGTATTGGCTAATAATGGTAGAGTCCATCTGTAGACAATGGACTACATCTCATGTATGGGCAGGCCCAACTGGCGTCTCTCGCGTAATATAACTATTATACCTGCATTGAAATAAAACTATTTTTACGGATTATATCGCGTTTATTTACTTTTTATGTTCCCGACGTTTCGGTTGCTTTACAGCAACCGTGGTCACGGGGGGACTGAGGTGTTAGACGTCCTGATGTCATAGTTAAAAACTGGGTACCCTCAAAATTTAGTTGGTGTTTGCGGTCCGATCCACGCAGAAAGTGCTCACTGTGTCTTGAGGTCTTGCAATGGTACGCTTGGTTTTCGATTTAATTATATTAATTACTTATATATATATTATATATATATATATTATAGCTACGTTTCGTACGATAAATGTGACGCCAGAACTCCTCATTCGGTAAGCAACGTGCGAGCAATGCCTTTAGTACTGCAAGCATCGACAGGCTACGGGAACCGCTCGGCATCAGGCGGGTCACACGCGTGTTGGCCGAATATGTTGTAGGTATACCAAAAAATAACTCCAGATAAATATTGTAAGAAATGAACATCATTTTACAAGGAAACGTACTCGGATCGCTCGCTCCCCCCTGGGGACAGGCGGGGTAGGGACGTCTTACAAAATATACCGATCTCCCCTGAGGGAACCACTTCGAGCTTATCTCAGTGCACGTGGTTTGAAGGTATTGAACTCACTGATACTCCTTATACAGGTTGATTTCAAATCGCTGGCAATATTTAAAACTATTACTCTAAATGAATATGATTAAGAATATTTTAGAAACATAATACAAGCACGTATCATGTGGTTACAATAAATATAAAATTGAGATCAAATAATAACGATAACAGTAAAGTCAGTTCACGTTAATTCTTACAACTAGTTTCCACAAGCTGTATTGTTCTACAGTTTCCGATCAAGCCTAGCTGCTGGCTTCGTAAACTTGCTTTAACTAAACGTTAGCACAACTTACACCGCTTGCAAGTGGTTAAAGTTTGCAGGCGCGGTAACTATAAGCTGAGCTAGGGCTGACGAGTTACCATAACTTTAAAATATGTTAAAGAAGAAAGACAAAAATCATTTAATAGTCCGCATTCAGTTCTCTCAGCCAGTTAAAGCGTAACAATTGAACGATACAATCGAGTGGGTGTGGAATAGGTAATGTCCAACCCTTATTGCGAAAATACACTGAATTTTCCTACGACCTCGAGCCACAAGATTCTAAATTAAACGATCGTCAAAATTAAAATTGAATTGAGATTTGTGCGATCCCCTAAGCGATTAAATAAAATAATATAGGTGCATATTTGTTAGATAAATATGATGCAACTCCCTCCGAGTATGCAACCCTGGTAGTGTTGGAAATTGAATTTGTTTGTCGCTCTGACTTATTCCTACTTGTTCTCAGCGCTCAAACCGGCGACTAGTTCAAATTTTGTAGGCTTTGTTTTAAACTCAGTTTAAGTAAAACGTCTGTACAGTCATAAACGAAGTTATCCAATCTGTGGTACAGATATTAAAATAAGTCATAAGTCTTATAATGTTACCATGGCTGAAAACTTACCAAGTAATGGATTTGGTTTATCACTAGCTGTATTGTAAGTAGGTACTTACCTGAAACAAAAGTACAACAGATTAGTATGTCATAAAATATACACGATTTTAAACTATTCATAATTATTTTTTTGGGTTGAGCTTTCGGTTCTCTTACTTATCGTATACAACGCAGCTATAATAGTTATTTTTACGCCGATCCTCCGTGAGAGGGTGGTAGTACCTCAAGCCAGCCCATATATGAGCTGTAGTCAGTTGGCTACAGCTTGGCTCTACCATAATTGATGTCACCCAACACTAATGGGCCAGATCACTAAAGTCTGATATGACTTGGGGATAGTCCGTAGACCTAGATTTTTTTCGTACTTCGGTCCATTTATTATACTGAAATATAAATCAAAACACAAGCTATTACGTAACCATAATTATATTCATAACGCCTGCAACCGCTCCTGGCTCGAGCGCTATCGTACATCACGCGTTATCGCGTGAAACAGCGTGTTAATGGCGGGTTGAACGCACATATATTATGTACCAATCACGGGATGATTTATATGTTATGTAAATTACTGGGGTTTGTCCGTGGTTTCCAGCGCTCGGCCAGGGTTTTATGTATTAGGAAGTAGTTAAGGGAATGGACAAGAGAAGAAAATATGTGTGTTATGTCGGAAGTTCAAACTTAACATATAATATAGAAAATATTTTATTTCTTATCTTTGAAAATTCTATAAACTTGTAACATCTCTAGTCCTATACGAAATGGTCACGTCGGTTGTACTATGAAAATAAGCGGCCGCTACTCATAAATGTAGTTTTCACTGCTTCATGGAGGCGGAGTTTTGACAAATATTTATCTATCTACATTCACATCACATATAAGTCACTTAAGTAGGTACCTATAAACCGGAAATAATAATTTTGTTACATTATACAGTAGCTGAATGTTTGATTAGCCATGATATTTTTCAATTCAACATAATAATATGTTAACCCTACCCAAACTACCCCGATTCGTGAAAATATTATCGAAACAATTCAATTATGAAAGGGCCGATTGTACCCTTCGACTGTCGAACAACATACCTCGCATACTCAACCCTGTAATGAAAATGTTCTCCGAAATAAATGTGAAAAGGGTTTCGTGGAAATATACCCCTAGAGGTGGCGGAATACCGTCGGAGTACCCTAGAACAGCACCACGTGAACTGTACGGGCGTGATGATATACAATATCTTTAGTCGGTTTGCAGAGCTTCCTTCAAAGTGTTCGGATATCTTGTTACCATTTGGGCCCCGAACCAGGCCTTAAAGGTAAAATAAAGCGAACAGCTGTGTACAAAGCTGTTATTTGTGCAAACGACATTCAGCGGGTTTTATTTGATTCACTTTGTTCGTAGGCAAGCACTAGGGATGGGAAAAATGCTACTTTTTTATAGGTTTCCATTTAGATATGGTGTGATGTTTTCCTGATACCAATGACCGCTAACTAATTGAAGTAACACAAATATTAAAGTTGCCTAATTTTGACACACCTAACATAAAAAATACGGATAACGACGTGTCTAACAGCTTGGCACTTAATTATTTGAGTAGTATTTCAGTGTTCGGTCGTGACTAAGTTGCAATTGTATTTCGTTTTCAATTGAGTATTTCATATTGGACATCCCACAATTTCGTCATCCATAACGCAATGCTTGAAAACTAAAGTTTTCAATCAGTGCGTCCTATCCGTCATGACCTACGGAGCCGAGACGTGGACACTCACGGTAGGGCTGGTCCTCCGGTTTAAGGTCGCTCAGGGGGCTATGGAGAGAGCTAGGCTCGGAGTTTCTCTGAAGGATAGGATTCGCAACAGGGCGCTATGGCGCTCATTACGGGAGGCCTATGTCCAGCAGTGAACTAGCATAGGCTGATGATGATGATGATGATCCCAAAATTGAAGTAGTATGCGGCATGCATCGTAGTATCTTGATGGCAAGTAGCTTTAGGAGAGTGTGGACCAAACCTTACCATACAGTTGATTTTGGCGCCAACTATCCGTCGCCTGCATTTTGCTACACATTGAAATTCAAACAACATAATATTTCTGAAGCCAAATCAAATTGTCGGCACAGAAACGTGCTCCTTTCGTCCATATTTCGCAAAACTTTACTTGCGAATACTTTAACCATTTTAGTGGAGGCTGGCGCGCGAATTCCAATCATTCGGTCCAGTAGTTTCGGGGCAATCTGCCTGCCGGCGGGTGGCTGGCGGGTCCTTGATTAAAACTTCTTGACGTTATGTCTTAATTTCGTATGGTAATTTGTTTTAAAACTTCAGGAGAATTTATTCGCTTGAAAACATAATAAAAGCGTCAACAGCCTACTGTTAAGAGAGGCCGCGCTTGGAACCGCGAGAATTCGGGTTCATTTCGCGGCTTTGCAATTGAAATATTTACGTGTATGACAAAGCGAGCAGCCCATCATCCCAGCAGCCTTGCCTTTATTTTTACTATCTGGAAATACTGTATTTTAGCATCGGAAATAACGTAATGCAAAGTAGGTATACGCTACAGAACCATTATCTACCTGCTCCAGAATCCTAGTGAAGTATTCATGGATTCCAATCATACCATCATAAATAATTTAAGCCTACTACAGTGATATAGAATCATCATGAAATATTCAAAATAATACCGTGCCATCATTCGGGATGTATCCGCCACGTGCGAGATACAAACAGCCCCATTAATACAAGTTGGTATACACGCTATCGTGTGCCCTATCGGTTGCCCCATCTTGCCCGGGCAACGTGACCTCATCATTAGTGACATTTGTCAACGTTGAATTTAGATAAATGGTGAGACAAATTGAGTCGCCACTTGTTTGGGGCGCAGATTTGATCATCGACCTTCATGTCTAGAACTTTACAATATGATTGCGTTTTAGAGAAGATTGTAATTGTAACTTCTCTTTTAGGGCAATTCAATCCATATTGAGTTTTAATATCGTAATCGATTTTGGCATCAATCACATTCTCCTATACATGTTCACCGTATTTGGTGGACACATTTGTTCAACATCTGTCTAAATGTATAAAAGCGTGGTCACCTTTATATTACTGTGAGTATGCAGATTTGAACTTTAATCATACTTTTATTGGATAACTCAGACACAATATGTTACAAAGTAAACATTTATTATGTTCGTATACAAAATTGAGCGATAAGCTTCGCAACATTTTATAGTTTACAAAACTAAAGCAATATGCCCGGCTGTATGAATAAAATATACATATTTTATACAGCATTCAGACGCAGTTGTATCGCGCTGTTCACACAGATTTACATGTGAAAAAATACTATTCAGTTATATTCTAAATAATATACCAGCACGTATGTTTTCCCCGCAAGGGTATGCAGGGGTGCACTGCAGTCCATCAGGTCATGCCACGAACATTATAATTCTTGCCTTAGACTGGCCCTTAAATTTTTATATAACAAAGTCGACCAGCGTATACGATCCGTCTTATGTTAAGCAGTTACCGTGGCCTATAGAGTCTTATAATACCTACCAAACGTGTTGCTCGCACATTGCCGACGAGAAGGGGAGTTGGACAGAGGGATGCGAAGGGAAGGGGATTGGGCTTCCAGACCTTTCACTCATCGTGCGAAACGCAGCTAAAATAACTACTTTACGCCACCCTTCTTTGAGAGGGTGGTACTACCCTGGTAGATTCTGTCCGTATAGGAGCTGTAGTTAATTAGCTAGGCTCTTCCACTATTAAAAGGTTTCCTTTCTAGTTTTAATACGATGCTAAAACATTTTTCCCATATATAGCCTAAACTCCGCAGATAAAATAGTCAGTATAGGCACGTATAACACACAGACACAGTTACAGGTCAGAAGCAACACATTTAATTTATTTGTACACTAGCTGTTCCTTGCGCGCGTTTCTACGCTGTCAAAGATTGGTCGTACCAACTCAGAAACCTTTGTGGTCTCATGCACAACACTTCGCTGAAGATCATGACATGATCAAATGCATAGTTACGATTCTATAAAGGACATACAGACAAACATTCATTTTTATATATAGATAAAGATAATGTTGCCACTAAGCTTCAGGCATCTTCAGGTTTTCGCTTTGAATTGTCTTTGATCTTTGTGGAGGACGTTCTAAGAGCTGTTCTGACCCCCGCCCCGAGGCGACTCGTAGGAGGTGTTTTAAGCCTCCCCTTGGGCCAAGGACAATACGAGAGGTCTTGACAGTGACTCAGATTTTGCAAATTCTGCAAAGCCGCGCAGTCTCTTGAATAATTTTATTTCATTAATTATAGATATTACTTTGAGTGGTGAATAATTCAAATAATAATATGATGACCGCTTGATTCGAGCGTATGCCGCTCCGTTCACAGCACCGGGCGGTTGCGGGTTCAATTCCCGTTGGGACAGCCTTTTCGCACTTTTTCCTAATCTGGGTGTCACTGGGACTGCCCCCAGACTATTGTATGGTGCCCATTTAATAGAAGCGATGCTTAATTTGGGACTATACAGGTGGTGTGTAGTCTAGCGTATTTTTTTGAAAGCTAAGCCTTACAAGCTAAGCAAAGCTAAGCTTATATGTCTTAAAAACCACTGGAAGTAGAAAAATCAAAATTGTGTGTTGTATTCTAAAGTGGGTTAGTCTTGTACCCACCTGCCTACCCATAGGCGATGGACATACATGCCTTATGATAAAATAAAATAAAATCAAGCAATCGCATAAAACATTCGTGAAATGCAGTTCCGCTCGCGTTTTCCACTTCCGGTGGAGTGACGTCACTGGCGCGAGAGCCCGCCGGTACACACTGTGGTTTAAATGTGAGTTGCCTTGCGACAGTTAAAACCTTAACCCGTCATAGGGGTGTTATAATTATCGAAATGACATTTAACGAAAATATTTAACCAGCACAGATGCAAAGTACAGACTGGGTTCAAAAAACTGCTGATATAATTCTAGAAAACGATAAGTCTTTAATAATTATGGCATCGAAAGACCTCGGAGAGGACGCAGTATAAGTTATTATATTTCTCTGTAAACCTTCAAATAAATAGAACGCAATTAAATAACCCATAAAATTATTGATAAGGTTTAAAACCGTTCAACGATATGTCTTCGAACGGTATTTCAGAACAGAGTGATAAATAAATCAGTTGCAATACAACAACCCTCACATCATGAAGTTTTGCACCGTTCGTGAGTGGTCTACTCATTTCTTAGTCGATGCATTCATATATAGACCCATGCAAATAAACTACCTATCGTTCGTTCTTCTCGTTCCATGAATTTTGACCTACTTTTTTTGTTTAATTTTTTACGTGAATAATTTCGTTCCACACTACGTCTTCCGGCTGGAGGCCAACGATCCAGTTCTATATTCAAGCCATGTGAGTTCCCCTCATTTCTATATGTTTACATTGCAGCTATCGCCGTGGCGCTAGTTCTGATGGCACTGGCTGCAACTCCAGAAGTTGGGGGATGCGAATGCAAGGGCAAAGAGTGGATAATATGTGGCAAGGATGGCAAAACATATAACAATCCCTGCGAATAGGTATTCGATTACTTTTGTTTAGCATATTAATACTACATTTTATAAAGGAGTAGCCAGAACACGGTTGCTCAGGAAACGCGACCAATGTTACTGAAAGAACCGACAACGGCTGGAGTACTCGCGTGGCGTCTCCGAGCATGTAAACGTATCTAGTGTGCATTCTACCTACGAGTAACGTACAGGTGAAAATTATACAGTCAATGTAAGGAGTTGTAAGACTAAAGACCAGCAGGGACATTAATTAATACGCTGATGATGATCAAACAGTACGTAGGTATACACCTAAAAATAATCAGAAGCACATTCGCACATGAGGTGTAACCTAATGTAATGATTAATTATGGTTTATTTACAGAGTATTTTGTGCCAAGACAAAAATTGCGCATGCCGGGGAGTGTAAGTCGTGAGCAGACAGGAATCTTCGACAGCCCTAGAGCCGTTACATGGTACATACCTACTGAATACTAGAATGAGGGCCCCACTGTTTCTACTCTACCCGCAACGAGACAAATAATCTGCACTACGAGTATAAGTAATATAATATATAATTTCAATAAATTATTGTTCATTATTTTTTAGTATTATTTATTTGTATTTCCAAAAATAATAATTAATAAACCATCAGTAAAGTATAAAGGTGTTATGCTCATTTATTTGATCTTAGTTATGTTAAAAATAAAAACAAAAACAAGACTCTGTCCGTGTGGCATGAAGGCAAGAATGCTGGATGCATTTCCTAGCAGAATGTCATGAACTCCGTCTCTGAATTCAGAACGCATTTCCAGCTATCCGACCAGCCTTATAGAGGAAGATAACATTACCCCCGGTCTTTTTCAATTCAGTATTCATATAACAAGACTCCGCAATGCAGTACCCACAAAATAATAAAATTACCCGCTGCTAAATTCCCAAGCGTAACTAGTCTTTTTTAGATTCCATTTTGTAACCAAATTGCTGAAGTGGAAACGAAAACACATTTATCTATAAAAATATTTCTACAAAACGGTAGATAAATTGCTTGTGAATCGATTGTACAGTCACCTGCATTAAATACATAACGTGTCTGAAAAGGAACGAACGGAACCCTTATAGGATCACTTTGTTGTCCGTTTGTCTGTCGTTATGTCTGTCTGTCCGTCTGTTGAGAGCTTATTTCCAACTAGCTGAGCCCGCGACTTCGTCCGCGTGGAATTTAATTTAACAAAAATATTTTACTTTTATTTTCTAAAATAAAAGTAGCCTAAGTTACTGCTTATAACATCAGCTATCTACCAGTGAAAGTCCCGTCAAAATCGGTCCAGCCGTTTCGGAAATACTCTTTGATTTCATGTGTTTTTATTTTTTTACGCGGAACCCTAATTGTTTTTCAAAAATTAAAGTAGCCTAAGTTACTCCCTATTACATCAGCTATCTGCCAGTGAAAGTCCCGTCGAAATCGGTCCAGCCGTTTCGGAGATTACCCGGAACAAACACACAGACAGACAGACAGACAGACATACAAAAAATGTTTAAATCGCGTTTTTGCTATAGGTGTCGTATGTACTTTCATATGCATTTAGTGAAAAGGTGTTATTTTGATATTACAAACAGACACTCCAATTTTATTTATTTGTATAGATAATAACAGGCTCTTGCTACAAACACATAATATAAATTTCAGTGTTTTCGTAAATACAACTCCTAAGGGTGTAATATATAGGGTGAATGTTTGTTTGGAGGTCCCCATAATTCTGAAGTTAGAGACTGGAAAATTTGTTTTAATGCTAGTCATTACAGATAAAAAAGTTTTCTTCACCAGTTTCCACAAAATCAACCCCAGCGGTAATAAATAGAGGATAGAAATTTGTATTGCCTATAAATTACCAATAACATATTAAGCTTGACTTGGCTAGTCTTTTGTAATTATATTTCTAAAGTATTTCGTATTTTTAGTAAGTATTTCTAAAGTTGCTAAAGAAATTTACTTAAATCGAGCTCAAACTCATTTACGCTCGCTTAAACCTTAAGCACTGAAGAAAAATCTGGAAAAATCAAGGTGCATATGATAGGAAATTGCAATGTAAATTATAACAAGAATTATGGGTTCGCAAAATCACGAGCTATAAACGATGCCCATATTTTTGCTAATTTTATAAAGTAAGTTTGAAAATTATTTTATAGGTTAATAATTGGCACACATTCATGTCATTAGGCAATAAACAATAGGGATTTGATGGGATTCTAAGATGTTCAAGATAGGCGTGGTTATTAAATTTACTTTGCATTTAAAATGATTTTCTGTTTATTACTCAGCGGTTGCCTTGTTAATCATTAAATTAATTACAAACCTTGAATTCCATAATAAAATACAGGTAATTTATTGATATAAAAATATTATAAGTAGGTGTGCATATTTCATAGCTAGGTTTATAAAGGAACCGAGGTAGATTTAACATCAAATGCGTCTAAACTGCCATCGCAACATGAAGTTCCAATCTCTCAGTGAGTATTTCATATTCTATAGAGTTTTTTGGGACCGCATATATCGTCAGCACCTTTGTAAATTACCAATTTTTCTTATCAGTATTTAGAATTCACTGCATTGAGAAACCAAACTTTGAGAACTTTTACATTAACCTCATCCAAACGATATACCAAATAGCACTGCTAATATTAAACTACACCTACCAGGACCAATGTTCACAAAAGACAGAGGCGTCAAACAAAGGGACCCACTCTCCCCCAAGTTATTCACAGCAGCATTACAGGAAGTCTTTAAGAAGCTACCACCATCTTGGAGTTCACGAGGGATTAATGTGAATGGTGAACAGCTCACAAACCTTCGCTTTGCCGATGACATCGTGCTATTCTCCTCGTCAGCTTCTAATCTACAGCAAATGCTTCAAGACCTGAGCACGGCAAGTCTTGAGATTGGACTGACTATGAACAGGTCAAAAACTCAGTTGATGACCAACAGCATAAAACGTAGCGTCGTGGTGGACGGACATGTGATGCAGTATGTCGACGAGTATACGTATTTGGGCCAGATAGTCTCGTTTAACAGCCGGCAAGGAAAATAAGTCGAAAGACGGATTCAAAATGCTCGGAAGAGCTACTGGTCCATGAAAGATCTGATGAAGGGCGATCTTCCAGTATCTTTAAAGCGTAGACTTGTCGACATGTGTATCTTGCCCGTCCTAACCTACGGTGCTCAAACGTGGTCACTAACAGAGCAACAAAGTCCAAGCTCAAGATTTGCCAAAGAGCAATGGAGCGCAGCATATTAGGTATCAAGAGGAGAGATCGCGTCCGGAATACCACCCTGCGCTCCATTACTTGCATCACTGACGTGGGGAAGAAGACTGCAAAGCTGAAGTAGGAGTGGGCTGGTCACGTGGCACGTATGTTCCCGCAAAGGTGGGCTAATGCCATCACAAATTGGGTACCAGTAGACGGCTTCCGCAGCCGGGGTAGACCCAGGAAAAGATAGCGGGACGATTTGGTCACTTTTGCGGGAGATACGTGGCCCGAAACAGCACAAGACCGTATTTTGTGGAGTGTTAAGGGAGAGGCCTTTGCTCAGGAGTGTGACACAAAATCAGGCTAATAAAAAAAACCGTATTTAAAATATAAGGCTGTCCTGTACTGTGAATAGCAGTACTTTATATACGAGTATAGAACCTACCTATAGGCATGAAAAAAATGTTTGAAGTTGGATAAAAAATATATATACCATAGTTGAGCCGGGCAGGCTGGCTGGGCTAGCTAGCCCGCCCGGCGCAGCGACCAATAGGCCCTCTTAATTTTCCTCAGCTCACTAAAAGTAAGCAATCCTTTTAGTCAAAGCAGGCGGGTCAGCCAGCCCGGCCAGACTGTCCGGCTCAAGTCGACGGTCACTCTTACACCCTAGTTTTAAATCGTATAAAACACCATGTATACGGCAAGTTGCGGGTTAAATAAAATGTGTTATCTCTTTGCAGCGATCGTCATCGTTCTGATTGTAATGGAGATGACTCTCATGACTCCAGGAGTGCAAGGAGAGTGCGAATGTACCGGCGAAGCGTTGCCAGTATGTGGCAAGGATGGGAAAACTTATGAAAGCCCTTGCAAGTAGGTATCCAGCAAGTTTAATCTGCAATGATACGCATAAAATGTGTTATAAGTTTGATTTGTTATTTACATTATTTCCTCGGGCTAATAATTAAATACATTACCGTTGTAAAGAATGTGTGGGGACATAGGACCTAGGCGTAGCGGCCATTTATAATAATTTGAAGGTCCTGTAAGCAACCTAAATTTCCCCCTACACATTGAGGGGAGGCCCGTGCTCAGGAGTGGGACATTAAAAAGGCTAATTATTATTATTGTACAGGGCACCTGCCGGGGCCCATGCAAATAGAATCTGAATTGAATAGCTCGGATTAATTTATTAAATTATATTTATTTGTAGTCCATAGTGTACCTATATTTAATTACGTTGCTTTGTATACCAGTTTAATGGATTTTACGCTATACAAACGGAAATGAAATTTGATAACATGACAGATAACGAGGACGACGCAATGTCTGAAGTAGGTTTTTTTAATTGCTAATTAATTTTCTTACAGATTATTCTGTGCCAAAACAGAGTTTGATCACCTGGGCGCATGTTCCGGTTGAATGTTATTTGAAAACCTACGAGTTTTATATTTATCATAATACCTAATGTATTTTTACTGTTTTATTTTTATTCAATTTGATTTGTTTAATAGTTTAGTTTGGCGTCATTTTATGTTGTCGTCCTAATTTTTAATTTTATTTAATGCATGTATTCATTCTTAATTTAAATAAAATGCTATTTGAATATATTGTATCTCGACAGGGCAAAATATTGGATGTCAATAAAAAAAACTATTGTAACTAAAATAAGACCATTGTATTGAATTATTCATCTCGTAATAAATGGATTTGGTTTGATTTGACTCACGCAGTTTCGGATTATAAGATACTACTTGAAATAATAAAACATCAGAAAGGCAGGATACTTATGATATTAATACCATTTCCTTATACAAGATGATTTTGATATAGTCCTACTAATATTATAAATGCGAAAGTTTGTGAGTGTGGATGTATGTATGAATGTATGTATGTATGTATGTATGTATGTATGTATGTATGTATGTTTGTTACTCCTTCACGCAAAAACTACTGAACGGATTTGGATGAAATTTGAAACACAGATAGATTATAACCGGGATTAACATATAGGATACTTTTTAACCCAATAATCCAATACTACGTGGATGAAGTCGCGGGGCACAGCTAGTTATACATAAATATCGCCAGGCTATCATATGTCAGCTGTATGATCCTAAGTACTGGGTACCGTGCAATGGACTGGGGGCAATCCCTAAAACTCTCGGACCAGGGCAGGCCACGAAAAGTCCATTTCTGAAACGTACCTTGACGGGAATCGAAACAGCAACTACTCAGTGCAGTGGCCTGCGCGGAACCACTACGCCAAGGGATCATCAAAAATGTCGGAACATAATGATTGACGGAACATAAAAATTTTGCCCTGAAAATAGAATATCACAAAATTCGCTCACATAAGCAACCAACTAAAAAAAAAATCCTTTTTACTTCGTAAGTAATCAAAATAATGCTTGGAATGCTATTTTCAATAGGTACATTTTAGCAAATAAAACATGAAATCGTCGTGTTACTCCCTTGCCACCGTCCATCAGCCCGAGCATGTCTACTGCTGGACACACGCCTCCCCCAATTGCTTCCGTACATCATAGTCTACTTATTACGATACCAATTTTTAATTTGTTTATAATTTTTGTTTTAGTATATTTCTAGTGTCATTAAGACCGTTCTTAGGAAATGGCAATAAATAGTCGATGGACCAGCTTTCTGCAATGTTTTATCGACCTACGTCTCCATTGATAAATAATTGTTAGTAAAATAATTATTTCAAAAAAATCTACCAAATGTTGTCCAACATGAAACACGTAGCCGAGAGGTTCCGAGTTTTATCGCCATCTTATTTCAAACAATTCGAATCGATATCAGGGCTTTTCATATTCGACGGAGAGTTTCCGTGTCGGAAACGACAGCTTGTATCCTTCTCCTTATTTATTTGTAAATCGGAACCTTTCCTTAAATTGTGAATACACTCTTAGAAACTGATTCGGAAACTTTAAATGTCTGTCTTTTAGCCATATTTGCAAAAAAAAATTGAATTTTCGCAATCGAATAGGACTATTATCCCCATGATTTCGCTATGTTTGTCTGTCCGTTTATCTATCCGCCCGTCTGACGTCACAGTCATTGTATACAGAGACTATTAGGCTTATTACGAGAAGGGTGCAAATTGGCACAAAAATATAATTTTGATACCGCTACAAAACTGTGTATCTGAATATTGAAAGCAAAATTATTCTAGAGGACCTCTCGTACATGAGAAAGGAGACAAACAATAGTACATTGTTACACGAGTGGTGAAAGAGAAGAAAGAAAGAAAGAGTACATTGTCACCCGAGGTAAACACCGTGCTTTTCATTACGAATACAAGGAAAGTAAAAATAAAAACAGGAATTGGCTAAAGAAATAATACAAGGAAGTATGAACAATACTCTACAACTCGAAAAAAAAAAGATCGGATTGCCTGCTATTTTTTTTTTCGTTGGCCGGCCAACTTCATTATTTAGCCATTATTTTTCATTTTCATCTTTAAATATTTTGCCCAAATCTATGTTATTTTAAAGAAATTGTTGAAACAAAATTATAATTAAGTAATTTAAAAATATGTATTCTTAAATTAATACTTAACTTTATGTTATTTCAATTTTACATCGTGCTGTAATTGAGTGACTGTATAAAAAGTTTGAACATGGTTCCATAGAAATGTGAAAATGGAACTAATTTTTTTTATAATTTGACAGCTGTCAGTTGAAAGCGATTCTCCCGGGCCGGAAAAGTATTACTTTCAACCCGCTCCTCAGGCAACTTCAGACCTACTTTCAGAGTATGAGTAATGAAAAAATATTTACACCCCCTCAATTGGGGTGTCGTTGAATAGATATTTTAAAATTACTTTGAGGTTTTTTTGACAGTTTTCAAAATTAATGAAATTTATATTTACGAAATATTGAACACCAACGTGGTTATTTTTACGTGAGTCGTTTATGATAACCGAGAAAACCTTGCTCTAACCAAAGCATCATTTCATTGTTGAAATGGCTACGGAACCCTACAATGTGCGTGGCCCGACAGACAGTTATCCATTATTTTTTCAAGAATAATGTCGGCCAACAAATGCACGACCCAAAGAAATAGTAATAATTATTATTGAAATTTCTTTGGTATGATATAAAGTTGGTATCGTATCCTATAGATGCTTGCAATACTAAAGACGTTGCGCGCACGTAGCCGACCGGAAGGGCAGTGGGACAGAGGGAGGGGTAGGGGGGGAGCGGTCGTGTTTCCGGCTCCCTCACTCATCGTACCAAACACAGCTGTAATAGTTACTTAACGCCGATCGGATCTTCTGCAATACGGTGGTACTACCCTGATCGAGCCAGTCTGTATACCAACTACAGCCAGTTAGCTACAACTCGGCTTTAACACGGTAATTGCTAGTGAAGTTAAAAATAATACCCGAGATATTGATATATTATTTTTATGTCTATAACTTGGATATTAATTAGAAACCTTGATGTATAAATCAACAATAATGAGTCATAATAATTACGTGACCAGACCGATGGTACCTTTATAACCGAAGTGTGTATACGATTTGGCACTATTCAGTATCTAGCAACATTAAGTTTCTGTCTCTCGGTAAGCATTTCTTAATTCTTCCTTAATTTAATTCCTTTGACTGTCTACATAATACTGACTTCTTGATAATAACTACAGCGTTACCACATCGCTCGATCGACCATCGACAAACCGTTGCTGTAGAAACTGACAATATACGACGACTCATCGCATCCTACCACCGATCAATGGACCTTAACACCCTTATTGTTCACATGCAGCGGTCGTGGCGATGGTTCTGATGGCGCTCGCTCCAGCGGCGGCTGACGCCTGTACCGACAAGTGCTCAGATCGCGTTTTGCCAGTGTGTGGCAAGGATGGGAACACTTACATGAATATGTGCCAGTAAGTATTATCATCATTAAATAAAAAGTCGTCACTTGCTGATTGGGAAACATCGTGGCGAAACCTGGCCTTACGAAGGACGTGTGAGGATGCGTGGTGGTATACGGCCTGCGTCCTCCTTGCATTGAGGGGTACCTAATAGATAATATGTTGGGATCAAAATACCATAGGTGAATAAACACCTCTACCCTTCGTGGAGTCCAGGCGTGAAACCTTTAATTTAAAGAAAAATAATATTTATTGAATTTCAGTCTGAGATGTGCCAATACACAAATCGCAGACATAGGCAGGTGCAGCTCCGGCTAATTGCAGCTGTCGCAGCGGTATTCACAATGGATCTATGGCGCGGCTCCCGACGGACAACACAAACTATATTACGCTACTTATATGTCACAAGGAAATTATAAAATTAGGAGATTGTAAAATAGCAAATCGATTTTGTTATTTCCATGAACAAATCTATTTATCAAATGCCAAAACGTGGTTTAGTGAAATGCCAGAATCCCGACATTATTCAGTTCAGAATAGGTTTACTGTGATATACTTAAAACAGGTTTCTTTATCTAGCTTACTTTACCTAATTATATGAAAAGTCGGATATTTGATCGAAATAGGTTACTTCAAGTAGATACCAATGTTATTTTGAAGTTTAGTGTGTCTGATCAAATAAATTAGATTTATTTACGTTACATATAAAATGGTGGTCTTCATGTTATCACTACCCGGGATTTTATCAAATCCCCGATTAGTTCCAGCCCTGATTTTTGTCATATACCTGCGACATAAGTTGTTTTTTTGTGACTTCTAATGCTTTTAATAAAGATCATTTTGCGGATTGGGGGTTTTATTCCTTTAATTTCGTAGTACCTGCTCGTGTTCTTCGTTTGTCAAGCAATATATCCTATTGTCAGTACGGGGGGACATCGCGTCAATAAGGAGTTATTATCAATGGTGTCAGTAAATATAATATACACTATCATGTAAGGGTATTTCCGTGGAAGCAGTGTTGTGCTGTGCGAGAGGGAGGACGATATAACAGCATTACGATTGTAATAGTTATATGAAATGATCCCTCTATGATCCAGTGATACAGAACAAATCTATTGCAAAAGCTAGTTATTTAAACAGTCAGGTGTTAACTACCGTTTGGAGGTCATATTAATTTGAACTGCACTAAAAATACTTATTTTAAGAAACTTTTTTACAAATTAGTTAAACTTATTCAGGCACGGTATAATGTTATCAGCATTAGGGATCGGGTTAGGGTTAGTATCTAACTAAATTATTTAAAATAATCACATGTTGTAATCCATGTTACATATAAAAATCTGCACAAGCAAAGCAGCAGGCATGAATGAGAGGCGAGTATATTGCCAATCACCAAGCTCACTTGAAGCGAGCGGCACTTTGCTCGACCTGTAAGGCGACCCCTCCTGGGTTGCAACCCAGCAACGAGGAGCAAACGAGGGAGCAAACGAGGCTGCTCTTGAGGTCCTCCTCAAGAGCAGCCTCGTTTGCTTCCACTAGGCTCTAGTGACTAAAAACAGGAAGTGGCCATTTTGAATAAGAACTATTGATTTACCATGCAGCTATATAGTCGTATAAATAAATGCTTTAATAACATTACTAGCCCGTTGGGACTTCCATCCTACACTTTTTGTTCTGCTTAAAAATTTTTCATAAAAAAATTGAACCAACTTCAAAAAAACCTAGGTGCACTAAAAAGCTAGAAATAACTAGATACCACATAATTTATTTATTTGGAATCGGTGCCACTATCTTTACACTAGGACTTCTAGGTCCCTACCTACCCTTACTTACTTGAATAGACACCGAGGCTTTTTAGTGCATCTAGGATTTTTTGAAGTTTCATAAAAATTGGTTCAATTTTTTTATGAAAAATTTTTTTTCACGATTTTTAGTGGTAAACTACTTATCGAATTACTGGGAACCGTAAACAGTCCATATCTCTCAAACTACTGAACCAATTTATATGAAATTTCTATAGTATCACCAAGGGATCCTGACAATCAAGGCCACAAATAGTATACCACTTATACCAATATATGACACTTATAGCCAGAATGCATCTCATGACAATTCCACCGAGCCCAAACACGACTAGGTTACATTGTTTGTTATTACGGAGTTCTGGCGCCTAACTTCCATTTTCTTCATCATCAGATGATGAAGGCTGTAGGTAGGTAGTTTACTGACTGAAAAGTCACAGGAAAGCAAATCACGCAATTTCGTTTACTTGGATGCTGTATTTTTTCCAGTTATTTTAATTTTAATGCCAAACTACTGAACTTATTTTGATGAAATTTTTATGGGACCAATCTGCACGGCCATCCTTTGAAACGCAAAAATAATTTTTCAAATCGGTTTATAAATGACGGAGTTCTGAGGTAACAAACATAAAAAAAACACACGAATTTATAACCTCCTCCTTTTTGAAGTCGGTTGAAAACTCTGCTACGTTTCGCACATTTTTTATATCTAGTTTCTATTGTGCCTTACCTAATCTTAATGTACTTTATGAGAGATATTGTTAATATGGGAGATTCTAAAATTAATATGTATCTAAAATAAACTCGAAATAGGTGAGTGGTTATTCTGTTCTTTTAGTGACATGATAGCGAATTGGTCCCCGTCGCGTTTGAGTATACTCAAAGGTTAGAGTCAGAATTCTACCGCAAATACAACATGTTGTCTCTTTTTAACGTTACTTTTATTTTAGCGCACCTATAGTATACATAGAATCAGATACCTACAGGTTTATGCACTAATTACTAAATTGATAAGAAAACACAACTGCAACACTGTTTGCGATTACAACCGCTTTTCTTCGTTAGTATAAATACATGTTTTTATGACAAGTTTTTCAAAGTCGATTGAGTATTGACATCATGAAGTCTGCATTGGGTGAGTCGCGTTACTTTTTAACTTATTTTCAACATGAAAACTATTTTATTTTACGTAATATTTCTATCTAGTTAGTAAATTATGAATGTAAAGGGATGCAGAGCGTCAGGAAAACCCAAGAAAAGTTGTATGTATATATATAGTTGACGTATGAAGCGGAATGAATGGAAGACAAATAATTACCGCACCAACCCCAGATAATAGAAAAGGTGAAGCAGATGATTATCATCCTACTTATCTTGAAATTCGCTAACGTATTAAGCGTAATATACCGGACGAACTGCGTCAGAACAACCACTCGCGCTCATAATAGGTAGATGCACATAATATCAGACCACTTTAATGATTAATTGCAGTGTTCACCGTGTTCCTGTTGCTGGCGATATCATCAATTGCGGCTTCTGCCAAGAATTGCTTCTGCACTACTCTGTACGACCCAGTGTGTGGAGAAAACGGAGTCACCTACGGCAACAGTTGTTTGTAAGTAGGCTCTTGAAAATAGCTTGTGTCAGCCGCTAAATAAAGGATTGAACTAAATAAATAGCCGACGCGTTACCCAGCATTTAAACAGAATCATGCCCAACAACCAAAATTTGCTGTCATGCCAAATATTGTTGAATAATTTTTCGTGTGAATTGTCACCAAGCTTGTCACTCATTAGCCATATAAAGGGAATTACCCCATGTTGACGTCACGCAGACGGACGTGCCACAATTTCATCCATGGGCTCTATACATTTCAATGATGAAAATTACAATAGATATTATTAACATTGTGAGTGACAAGTCAGGTGATGGCATCAAATTATTATCAAAACACGTAGGTGTGCATGGCCTTACAAACTGAAACCTTGAAAACAGACTGCACTCGAATGCTCACGCTTATCAATGCATAAAAACAGGTGATATCGGCTTTGAAACCAATTGCTGGTCCAAAGTAGATATTTTAAATTTATAAATTGTATGGCATCAAACAATACTCATGATCTATGGTCACCGTACTCGTATAATTGACTAAGGGCGATCCCGGTGACTCCCGGACCAGGGCAAATTACGTTGTGGCAATTTTTGAAATATATCCTGACGGGAATCGAACCCGCGACCGCTCGGTGCAGTGAGCCGAGTGACGCTCGAACCACTACGCCGAGGGGTCGTTGTACTGTTTGCAATGCACCTGGAAGACCGTTTGGAGTTCGCGGTCGTGATCTAATGAATGTATCGATCTCCAGGGCGGGTTGCGCTGGCGTGAGGGTGGATCACAATGGAGCTTGCAGTTCGAATGAATCGGCGTGAACGAGTGGAGTGCGTACTTATCATCGATAAATGCAAAACGTGTTTGCTTATCAATAAAATTACTTAAACAGTTGTTGTTTTACTTTTTTTGCGTATTTATAGTAATACTAGACTAGTGGGCCCGGCAGACATTGTCCTGCCCCCCTAGAACCTGATTGCAGCCCAAACTACCGGGTCCAATTGTGAATCAAAATCGTCAACCCACTCAAACACACACAATTTTCTTATCAAAATGGTTCCAGCTATTGAGGTGGAGTTCAGAGACAAACACACGTACAGAATAATTATTATGTTTTATATAAAGAAGATTAGCAGCCCGCCTCGGCTTCATGGGTAGACATGGTCTTGGTCAAGCTGCTGTTAATGCCTCGACTATAATACAGCGTAGAGGTGGCTACGAGCAGTATAAAATGAGATAAAAAGCCTCAATACTTACTTACTAATTTGCATGTTTCTAGATTCAGAAAAATCAGGAGGTTTATACAAATTCTTACCCCGTATTTTAATTTTCTACATTTTCAAAGGCGGTTAAATACGTTGTTATTGTCCTTTATACTGTGTTTCATGTTATTATTCACCATAACGAATAAGTGTTCGCGGCCTCTACTTACACGTGAAGTATTGCTGAAAACACAGCTGTACACACATTGTTACACAGGGTGTCCCACGGGTGGGCGACATGGACGTAAGTAAAATCCTACTAATATTATAAATGCGAAAGTTTGTGAGTGTGGATGTTTGTTACTCTTTCAGGCAAAAACTACTGAACGGATTTTGATGAAATTTGGAACACAGGTAGTTTATAACCGGGATTAACACATAGGATACTTTTTGTCCCGATAATCCCGATTTTTTTTTAAGTTAAATACTACGCGGACGAAGTCGCTGGCTCAGCTAGTATTTTTATAAGATAATTTGCATAATGGACACATTCTATAATTATGAAAAGTATATAGTAGATAATGCATTCAACTATTTTTTAATGTTGCTTGCTTCACCTATGACAAATTTAACCGGCTAACGGCCGAATACTCGTAGCTCACTTAAATCTCCACTTGCTAAAGCGGCGCTTAAATTTGACGGCTTCTCAATTCTAAGTGGTATTCTCAAACGCCAATTAACTGATTTAAGACCGTGATTAGCTAAGTAGCCATCAAATGTCTCTAATATGGCAATACTTCAATAAATAGGTTAGTTCTCGTTTTCAAATTCTATTTAGAAAATTTTTTGTTCCGTTCTACGCAAACCTATAAAATTGAAAACAATTTAAGATATTATTTAAATATTAAATTAATAATTTAATAGCCATTTTAAGTTAAAAGACATTGTCGGCAATAAAACACAAATATTTATAATACTCATTACATCAAATAAATAATAATATCGGCTACAGCTGCAGTCATAACTCAAGAAGAACGGAACGGATGAACCACTTGACGGCAAACTTGTCAAACAGTTTGAAGAAACCTTTTCAAAACTCCAAATAATCGTTCTACGGGGTTCCTGATCCTAATTTGGGCATGATTATAGGCTTCCTCAGGTGGAGATAAACAATTTAAAATGGGTGTGAGAAGATGTCGGTGACATAGGTACCCACTGTCATCCAGAAGCACCATATTACTATACTATCGATCTCCGTCTTGTACCGATCCAGGCCATTGCCTATAATGTTTCGAATTCTTAGATACGGATCGCAAACCATTTGTACATTGTAGGAAAATAAGCCCTTTCTGTATATATCACCGATTACCCGCTGAAAACTTCGGGTGGCGAAGAAACGTAGAGCTATTAGAATTTGGTCACGCGCTCGGATAGAATGGTTCCTGTTGGTTATTGGCTCTATACGTTCAGCTAGTAATGATTCCAAGTATAAAACTGTCGCTTTATTAAATCTGAAACGCATTTTGCACTACATTTCGTCGTAAGACGAGAATGCATTAAATTTTACTTGATTCTGCCTTCCTGTGCTCGTGCCTCAGGTTCATCCTCGAGCGAGGATAGGGAAGTTAGCGAAATTTTTCAAGGAATTTACCGAAAAAGTACTGCGAGATAAACATAAGATTGGTCCAGACTCCACTTAAAGTTGAGAGGCTCTCAATGTTGTTTGAAGGCTGATTCGACAGCTGTCATGCATTGAGTGGCCGTTCAGTATACCAATTTTTGTTTAAGTGGAGATCTGACGGCCTCTTAAACTAAGTTCAATTAAATTTAAGTAGGGGATTTGATTGACCTTTGATAATACGAAAATGACGGATAGGGGCGTCTTAAATAGTTAAGAGCCTCTCAAATAGTTAAGTGAGCTTTGAGTATGGGAAAAAAAAGAATCCTTGTGTTTTATGATGACGATCGTATATGGTATCATAAATTGATGGAACACCATGGAATTACATACAAACACATGTGTCAGAACGCTGAGAGTACGCTGAAGTATTGTTTTATTCCTAATCAACAGCCATGATATTGATTTTCTAGATTTTAATCGCTACAGGAATACCAAATATTATCGTTACCACAGTTCGCACAGTTGTATACACATTGCTCTGTACACATCATTATTTGCGTTCCTTTTAAATTGTTCAGTATATAATGCTTGGTTTCGGCCAAAATATGCATACAACGATCTGTTACCGACTAGAGATGAGGTCCTTCAATGGTGAGTTTTTCCTGAAAATATTTTATTACTTTCTGCTAATAGAGCAAGAGCCAGCGATAGCCAGACGTTCCATATTTTATAAAGGCTGTCAATTTCTCAGAGCATGTCCCCAACACAGGTAAGAACCATCATCGAGTATGGAGTTTGGATTGTGGTTACTTGGGCAGTTAACAGGTAGTAAAGGTGTATAAAATAGTACCTCAAATTCGTTATAGTATAAAGCTTAATTTTTATATATTTCCTTCGGAATAACATTAGAAATCACGCCATCCATTGCCGGACACTTAGTGCGGTTTCAACCCCCTGCCAGACACCCCTAAACTTTAATAAATTATGAGTATACTTTCGTCATAGTATAAAAGCTGGGTTTTACATATGTTACTTGGGAACCCATAAAAAAATATTACTTCAACAGCCGGACAGTTTTAATGGTTTTAACATCTTGCCAGACACATTTAAATAGTTATTAAATCATCCAAGTATGAACGCAATAAAACTATTTTTCATTGGGTTTCTTGAAAAATTTCGATACACTAAACTCCCTATCTTACTTACTGATAAGTCAATTTGCAAAATATTACCATAATATCTGACATAAAGGGCCGTATCTTTTGATTGCGTTGAATAGAAGTCTATTTTTTTACATCTCCAAGGGATCATAGCATTTGATAATTGATATTAATTTTTACTTGATAACTTTATCCGTTTCCGAGAAAAAGGGTCTTGATAAACAGACAGACGGACAACAAAGTGATCTTATAAGGGTTCCGTGTTTTCCTTTTGAGGTGCGGAACCCTAAAACTATATCCTGTACTGTAACTACATCCTGTGAGAGTGCAGTCGCTGGCACAACGAACGGACTACTATGCTAAATAGCAAGTGACATCTGGAGCAGTTTATTACACAGACCTTATGGAAACCAGGGACAATTTCCGTGCGTTCAAGCGCTTTAGCCATACCTATTATTGGAATCAAGTATAATCAGCTCAGGAGGTTAGGTCCAATTAGTCATATTACGATCCGTGGTGCCTTACAACTGGGCCCTTATTACGTAAGCTACTTCAATTGCAATAGAAAAGCAAATGCAAGCGATTGAACGCTAATTAGCTTTCAAACGCTTTATAGTAAGTTGTAAGGGTTCACATAGATCTAAGCAATATCTTATCTTCATTAAGTTTATTTGTGCTTAAGTAAGCAACTAAGCTGCATATATACTTCAGGGAAGATTTTAAAAATTAAATGTTATGGGACGAAAAAAATAAATAAAATACATTTGTGTCATTGAAGGTACGAGCAGACGCACAATATCAAATTTGTTACCAAGAGCAATTTAATGTCATAACTTACTTTTAACGTTGTTGTGATACCTGGATACGATCCTAGGCTGCGGCACAAGTGACTATTCGGTCATTGATGATACTAGGCGGTGAAAAAAAGGCGCTAATGCAACAACGATATTGCCGCCGTCTAGCTTAAATACGTTAGTTAGAATTCTGACAAGTGAACTAGACACATCTACGCATTGGGGGCATTTTGCTATTATTACCTTAAAATTGCAAAAAATGCAATTGTGACTTTGTTGCACAGGATGAGCCTCATAATATAATACCGTCAGATGATACGCAGTAATAGATGGCATAGACCAAACGCCCTATCTTACTCACATCTCCGCTTGAACAGTTGTCACCTCGCGCTCGCACCTACAGACTTTAAATGTGTCTGGCAAGATGTAAAAGCCATTAAAACTGTCCGGCTGATGAAGTAATTTTTTTTTAGAGGTCCCCAAGTAATA
This sequence comes from Notodonta dromedarius, assembly GCA_905147325.1. Lineage (NCBI taxonomy): Eukaryota > Metazoa > Arthropoda > Insecta > Lepidoptera > Notodontidae > Notodonta > Notodonta dromedarius. The sequence goes on along the minus strand of LR990183.1, from coordinate 195,496 downwards.
TATGTAAAACCCAGCTTTTATACTATTACGAAAGTATACTCATAATTTATTAAAGTTAGGGGTGTCTGGCAGGGGGTTGAAACCGCACTAAGTGTCCGGCAATGGATGACGTGTTATTCCGAAGGAAATACAGGCTATTTAGCATAGTAGTCCGTTCGTTGTGCCAGCGACTGCACTCCCACAGGATGTAGTTACAGTACAGGATATAGTTTTAGGGTTCCGCACCTCAAAAGGAAAACACGGAACCCTTATAAGATCACTTTGTTGTACGTCCGTCTGTTTATCAATACCTTTTTTCTCGGAAACGGATAAAGTTATCAAGTAAAAATTAATATCAATTATCAAATGCTATGATCCCTTGGAGATGTAAAAAAATAGGCGTCTATTCAACGCAATCAAAAGATACGGCCCTTAATGTCAGATATTATGGTGATATTTTGCAAATTGACTTATCAGTAAGTAAGATAGGGAGTTTAGTGTATCGAAATTGTTCAAGAAACCCAATGAAAAATAGTTTTATTGCGTTCATACTTGGATGATTTAATAACTATTTAAATGTGTCTGGCAAGATGTTAAAACCATTAAAACTGTCCGGCTGTTGAAGTAATATTTTTTTATGGGTTCCCAAGTAACATATGTAAAACCCAGCTTTTATACTATGACGAAAGTATACTCATAATTTATTAAAGTTTAGGGGTGTCTGGCAGGGGGTTGAAACCGCACTGAGTGTCCGGCAATGGATGACGTGATTTCTAATGTTATTCCGAAGGAAATATATAAAAATTAAGCTTTATACTATAACGAATTTGAGGTACTATTTTATACACCTTTACTACCTGTTAACTGCCCAAGTAACCACAATCCAAGCTCCATACTCGATGATCGTTCTTACCTGTGTTGGGGACATGGTCTGAGAAATTGAGAGCCTTTATAAAATATGGAACGTCTGGCTATCGCTGGCTCTTGGTATATAATACTGTGGCGTAGATATGGGCAATAGTTAATAATCATGGCCATTTACAACAAAAAAATAATAATAATAATAATTAACAAGGACCGAAGTGCACGATGTTGCACATGGCGACTTAATGAAAATGATATTCCTACCGCAAATGATACAATGAAAATGAGTATAGTTTTCGATTAACGGGCCTTTCAGAATTCGGTGAATAAAATGAGGGTAAAATGCAGTTTCGTGCGAAATGCAGCTTATAGCCCTGTAGTCATTTGGTTACAGCTTAAGTCGTAGCTCTTATGCTTACCTATAACTCACTAAGGAAGTGATTTACTTATATGCTAAGGCACTGTACTCACCTAAGTAACGTGACAGTGAGCTGAAACGTGACGTTTCAGTCACCTTTAAATTCATCCCGTCGATGCCACGTTTAAATTGACACTGTTACATAATTATATTTATTATATTTGTATTTCAAGTGAGCATGTGTCAGAATGTCCTGTCAAATTTCCCGTCAAGTGGTGAACCGCAATGACCCTTATTAGACTAGTCTGTCTGAGAACGATTTTGAAAATGTCACTCGTATGTCATAACGGTACAAGAAGGCATCTCAAAAGCGTAATTAAAAACGCTCTCAGACTTGGGATCGATTAATTAAAACGACTTTAAAAACCTTTAAAAACTGGCACCTAAGTTAAATTTTCAGAACACTGTCATGTGATCCTTTGCAGTGTTCGCCGTGTTCCTGATGTTGCTCGTGTTAGCAATGGCGGCTGCAGTTGAGGGTTGCGTGTGCACACAACAGTACGACCCGGTGTGTGGCGCGGACGGGAAGAAGTATGGCAATAGTTGCGCGTGAGTAGATTCTTGTTACTGGTCTCTATTAGCCATTTAATAAAGGATCACTTACTAGAAAAGGCCATGGGCATGTAAACAGGCCATGCCTTTGCCTTCATCCGTCATGAGTCAGATCATACGTCAGTATACTGTCATATCATGTAAGGGTGTAAGGCGCATAGACCTTAAAAACTTTTCGCTGCAGACATCCGATATCTCTGGTATGGCACCTTGCGCGTTGAAGACAAAGAAAGCAGTCAGCTGCTCAAACAATGCATGAAAACAGGTGACCAATTTTGCAACAAATTGATTCCGTAAAGTAGCATTTATGTAATTTTAATAATATCCCCGACTGAAGGCCGAAATTATTACTTCATCCAGATCCACTTTGTTAAGATTAGTATTATAAATAGTATTTTAGATGAAGTTTGCCAATAACCAATCGTAGATTGCACTTGCGTCGACGCGCGGGCAGCAAACCGATGAAAATCTTGGATACGAGATTTTAATGATCCTAAACTAAGGAATGGTTCTACTATAGGTACCGCATAATAGACTGGGGACGATCTAGGTGACATCCAGACCAAGGCAAATTAAGAAAATACCTTTTTCGATATATTCCGCGACGCCGATGACGAGACGAATCCACAACTAAGCTGTGCAGCGAGCTGAGCGCAGTAGGCTGAGCGCAGCAGCCGTGTTTGCTCAACTGTTTGGGATGGCTCTGTATAATAATTTGGAGATTGCTGTCGACATGTACCTATTTAATATGTTTACCTTTCAGGGCGCGTTGTGCTGGCGTGGCGGTGGATCCCACCAAGACATGCTGAATGATTACGCTCGAATGGTGCGCTTCTAAATTTTTTTCGATAAGAACAAAACGTGCGTTTCTTTTCAATAAAACAAATTTATGAATAAGGTGTTTTAACTTTAATATATATGATCCACTTCACCTCATAAACACTAGAACACGAAAATGCCAGATTCAAGTAACATTATTGCTACCGACTCCAAATCTAAAAAAACCAGACAAGTGCACCTCAGGCGGTGCACAATGAAGGTATCTAATGTATCTATAACCAAACTAGTGAAATACGGGAAACAAACTTGTATTTGTGGTTAATTTTCGACTCTCAGTATTGAGTTTATTCAGAAACAACGGGAAATCAACTTTACTTTAACTTGGTCGGCTGTAGCTCGTGATTTAGTGAAACCATTTCTCCTGTTATCATTTTAATTGTTTTTTTTATCATGTGCTAGTATCATGATTTTTTCCAGATTTTCTGCACAGCATTTCAAGTTTTTACAGCTAGATCACTTAAAGCCTCATTTTTAGCTTAAACGAATTCGGGACTCCAATACAAACTGTTTTCCCTTATTTGAGACACTTAGGGGTGGAATTTAATAAATCGCTGAAAATTATATTTTTTATGTATTATTTTATTATTCAATGATTAACCATAATGCTAATTTTCAAGGCTCTAAGTTGTGATTTTTTTACCAATACAAATTTTCACCCCCTAATTTATACACTTAGGGGTGAAATTTCCTAAATTCGTTCTTAGTAGATACTTACGGTATTACAGCTACCTACTATCTAAATTTCATGCTTGTAACACCAGCGGTTTGGTCTGTGCGTTGATTCCTTTGTTTTGATAAGTACATTTGCAAAAAGTATCAAAAAATGCGACATAAATGGTCGTATCTTTTGATTGCGTTGACTTATAAAGCCTAATATTGTACACCTCCAAGGAGCCATAACATATATTTAATATTCGATATTAATTTTAACTTGATAACTCTATTCGTTTCCGAGAAAAAGGGACTTGACAGACAGACAGACGGACGACAAAGTGATCCTATAAAGGTACCGTTTTTTCCTTTTGAGGTACGGAACTCTAAAAAAACTTTATATTACCACAGTCAGTTGCGCGTCAACCGCGGTCCTTGACCTATATGACGGGATCTTACCTACATTATTATGTGGGGTGTAGACGGAGCAAATAGGATTAATAATTTATATTTATTTGTGAAAATATATGGCAAAATACCAGCTTTCAGTCAAGTAACACCTCCGGTGCAACCAGTAGTCTTCTGGAGAGCCTTCCATAGCAAGCGAAACCAACCAACCGTGAATTGGTCCACGTGTCTACGTCGAATTCGGTAAGAAATAATGTTCTTTACATAACTCAGGTAGCCACAGCACGAGACGAGTATTGTTCAGTGCTATCATCCCTGGCTCATCATATATCGGTCGGTCGGTTGAATCGTACCGGGGACGATGCCACGTTTTCTCCCATCCTCGTGGGTACCAGGCCGGGGACAATGGCACTGTCCCAGATTTCTGGTTACCCTTAATAAATAAATAAATCTTAGTGAATCTGACCTTCTCAACATGATATGTTTCCTACTTATGTTGAATACTGAACAATCATTATTTATTGAATACAAGTGCGCCAGTCCTGCCCGCTGGCTCTGTACCCACCATAATATATCGACCTACGCATTATCTTGTAAAATTCCCCGAGAGATGACCGCTGTGCGCAGTCTTGTACGCGGTTAAACAATATAAAAGGATGTATCTTTTCCTCAATACTATTCGTGAGGTGGGCTTCCCGAGAACAATCGTCATGAAGTTTGCTCTGAGTAAGTATTGTAACAATTATAGTAGACCTGGGTACTGACCGACCGGTGCCGGACCTCGCTCTGTAACGATGTGCCTCGTCCGAGACAAATACGCGCCCTGCCTCACTTGAGAGCCGGGATATTATGTTATTTTGCCTCGCTGACAGCCCAATTCTAATGTCCATGAACTGAATAATCGAGTCAAAATTTTGAGCCACAGCAAGCCTCGCATTTCTGCGCGATCAGTGAGTACGCAGCTAGAATATAGCTTAAGAATTTTATATATCTGTTGCCTATTTTATTTTATAGTGGCCATGGCTATACACAAAGGAATCTATTGCAAAACATATTATATACCATTTTTTATTGCAGTTTTCACCATCATTTTGATGCTGGTTTGTGGTATGGCCAACGCCAGGAGTTGCGCCTGCGCGGCTGTGTTCAGTCCCGTGTGCGCGGCAAACGGACAAACGTACAATAATAAATGCCAGTAAGTACCTAAAAATGTATGCCCGATAGTAGAGAGAGACAACAGGTATTCTAGAATGGATAGATGATTTGCGTAGAGCAGGCTGGGATGCAGCAGAATGAGTCGATCAGGTAAAAAGAATCGCGGGAGAGATCTGGATGTAATTAGCACCAGATAGCGACAGTTGGCAGGAAGAAAAACAACTTATCAGTAGAGTAGGCAACAACAAGCTGTGGATAATAATGATGACGTAATTCATCAATATTTATTTATTTATTTCTCAATACATACAAATATAAGTAAGTAGGTATCAATATTGTAGATATTGCACCCACACACCTGAATACGCAAGTGATAATTTGTCCTTGCATAATTTAGCGGCAGAGATATATGTAGAATACCGAATACCAATTTTAATAACTAATTTATGTCTTTAATTACTTTTGTATTTTATTGAACTATAGCTTTGTTCACTTATACCAGTTTCTTTATTACAAGTCTTTGTTTTTAGCTGTTGCTTGTACTTTAGGTGTTCATGAGAAACCAGGCGTACGGCCGGGTCGAGTTTACCATCATATTAACGGACCGTTAGGTAGACGATTAACCGATTGTTGCATTTACCTGTAACATCGTTTATCAGTCCCGTATGATGAATACTCGGCCCTACCAGGTGATGACACTTTGTTTACAGGGCGACCTGTGCTGGACAAACCGTGACTCGTCCGGGCAATTGTTAATATATTGAAGCTAGACGGATGAGAATGACGCAGCACAACAGAGTTAATAGTATGTAGAAACAGACAGAGGCACGGAGTACGCGGAGCGATGACGACGACTACCTTTTCTTCAATGAACTGCGAAAACGAATGCTCTGCCTTATATTAACAAGAAATATATTTACTTAATTATGCAACTACATGAATGAAGTTTTATTTTCTACCAAAGTCAGTTGATCATTTAGTTATTTGTTTGATACAAATCCCAATCACTTGGAAAACTGTTTAAATATTAAAATCATGCATGTTGGATTTTTAAAGAGTGTTTTGGCTTCACTTTTGTAAATGTTTTTTCTGTAAATTATAGGTGTAATTTATATTTTAATAATTCATTATGAGCTTTCGTAAAATTGATGTCTCTTTAGAGACAAGACTTTTTCTTCTTGAAACAAAGTATAACATTCCAAATATGCACTTTATAATATTTAACTCGAATTGACACAGCTGTTGCATTTACCTATCTTATTGTATAAACAATAACAATAATAAGTATTTTGCTAAGACAAAATCACTTAAATAAATTTTACAATGTAGGTAATGTGGGTAATATTTAGCTAGTCAGGTCACCTTAGGTATTATAAATTCAACAAGATTATTTATAACTAGCTGTGCCCGCGACTTCGTTCACGTGGAATTTAACTTAGAAAAAATTAAATTTAACAAAAATATTTGTTCAATACGCAGAGTTTACGAAAAGTGAATAAAGAAATACTTACCTATGCTAAGTTTAATCTCATTTTTCTTTTTTGCGAGTCGATGTTTCGTGTTTTATAATACTATACTATCGCAAAAGTGTTATTTTGATATTACAAACAGAGACTTCAATTTTATTTATTGGTACAGATATGTATAGAAAATGCAGGCACGCGCGCAGGGAATCCCCGTCATTCAATACGTAAGTCAATACTGATAACCCTAACTGGTATAAAAGGTGTGTTTGTTTTCCTTGATCATCAGTCTTAGTCTAAACTACTTTACAAAACTTACAAACATGAAGTTAGCGTTCGGTACGTACAAAACTTCGTTTCATTTCAAGTTGTTTTCTACACGATCGGGTGGTTGACGCCATCAGAGATCAACTTGCAGTTGAAGTAGAAATTGATTGTGCACACATCGGTTGGCACATCTTTGATAAAGGATTTTATCAAAGGTTGGCACCTATTCACACGATCAACCGCACGTCAACTCAACCAAGATGACCTTTGTCGGGGTCGACGACCCTCACCTTTATGTTGAGAATTATTGTCCTGAAAGCCTTTCCGTGCGTCTACGGACCATCTACAAGTCATTTCATGGTCGCAACATTGACCTCATTTATTATGGCTGTCCCACTATTATCCGATTTTAGCAGCAAATCATTGATATTATATACCTTTCACCAACATTTTAGGAATCGTCATGTATTACATTACATTGTTATGCTTGTTTGCCAACTTAATTATATTATAAACAGTATCACAGACTTATAAATACTACGTAACAGTATAGAGGCGGTATAAATACAGATTAATATAGCGCCTGCGTGATCTTACGTATAAGTAATTATAAAATCATAAGGCGAAGATTTTAAAATAATCGCAGCTGATATGAGATATTGGCGCCACTAAGAGGTGACTTAAATACACAGATAGCGGCGGCCAGTGGTTTATACCTATGATTATTACCTGACGGTAAACAAGTATAGTTAGAACCACTACTTAATTACCTAGTTCATTGATAATATATAAAGTCCTTTACGAAACCACCGCATTGAAAACCTGTTCTATTTATGCGATTATATAAATATTAAAGAAGACTAAGCTATATATTATTAAATAGCTTAGTCCATTATGATTTATATTTAAATGGTGCAAATTAAAAAGTATATTGCACAATAATGAGCACAGCTTAAAGCTTGATAAGCTTTATGACATCGCTTTCTTCTGCTTTATTTTTACTGAAAAAAGAATCTGATTATATTACACAGAAGACGTAAGTGAGATTGACGGTATATCACTACAGTGGCACGAAGAATATCGTCCCAATAGAATACCTACTCTGCACGAGATACATAATTAGTAACACATAAAGGCCAATATGATAGTACTGGTTTGTTCTTATACTCTCTCTATAAAAAACAGCTGGCTTTAGAGCCCAAAGTTGCTTGAATCTCGTTATATTTATTATTCATAGTTCTAGTGACTATAATGATGATCAGAGCTGGTGACGACGAAGGCTGCAACTGCGGTGACGCATACAAGCCGGTGTGCGCTGTAAACGGGTCACTTATAGCAATCGTTGCGAGTAAGTATTGTACTGAGTGTGAGCGTATATGTTCCAGTGGTTGTGCTCTTGGTGACTATGATGGCTACAGCTGATGAGGATGAGGGGTGCTTCTGTGTGGCGTGGTACAATCCTGTCTGTGGAGTCGATGGACGAACTTATAGCAACAGTTGTCAGTAAGTACATAAGTTTGTAAATTCAACTGTGGAACATTGTATGTTTTTTGTTCAAAATCACATGGACATGTTCTGAAACATAATATATAGCTAGCCGTGTAAGGATTGAGTGCGAAGCCGTGCGGGTCGAGGCCACCTCGGGCAGCGTGTGGCAGCCCTGATTTTAAAACAAACATTCGTTTCACGCGACCTTGAAATAATACAATACAGCCGGGCTGGGAGTGCGACTCATCTCAAGTGCGTGCAGTGAGGCAGCCTCGCAAGATGGCTGCTCGGTCAGTAGGTACACAGCTAATGACGAGATTAGTTATGTGCGGATACTAGTTTAATTTATGGTTTTGGACGAGACAGCATGTTCCTAGTATTTTTAGTACCTTGTATTTTTTTTAATCTATGGTAGGACCATATAAAATAGTTACTTAGGACTAACGGCCTTTGAGATTAATAAAACTGATCACAAAGAGTTGGTTATTTCTATCTTATAATATAACTGCAATTATTATTGTTTTTCAGAGCTGGCTGTGCGAAAGTGGGCGTAGCTTATGAAGGGGAGTGTAAAAACAATGCAACATAACCAGACACGATTACGTAAGGCTTACATAGGAATAATTAACTAAATACATACAAACTAGTTACAAAATACCTGTATTTTCGTTTTTTTTAATATTCAACTTTATTCAAAACTAGCTGTGCCCGCGACTTCGTCCGCGTGGAATTTAATTGACAAAGTTTCATACAAACTTTCATCCCCTCATTTATGCCCTTGGGGGTAGAATTAATCAAAATCCTTTCTTAGCGGATGCCTACGTCATAACATCTACCTCCATGCTAAATTTCAGCCCGATCCGTCCAGTGGTTTGGGCTGTGCGTTGATAGATCACTATGTCAGTCAGTCAGTCAGTCAGTCACCTTTGAGTTATATATATTTAAAGATAAATTGTAAACTATTTATAATTTAGTATTTTAATTTATCTCATCTCAAAAATAGTTCAACGTCTAAAATATATTATATAACGGAGGGTTACTATTCATACTATGACCCAACCAAAGAAGAGGATAATAATGATGTGGCCTGTAGGACACCTCTGAAAAAACTGTTTAAAAGGCAGTTTTATTACTGATAAGAAAAATAAGAGCTCGTAGTCATATAATATCACTACACCAGTGAACTTCGCAAAGGAAAGCCGTGATCATCACGTTACCTTGCAAGGCTGCCTCGAGCAGACGCTATGAGCGGCAGCCACAACCACAGCAGTATTCATAAAATCACACGGCTATTCATAAAAAAAACATATGAATGTCGCTCCAAGCTACAAATAATAATATAACAAGATGCGCCTTTATCCCTGTATTCCTTATATAAACCGTGCCCTTCAGGATCTTGTACGGTAAAAAAAAAATCAATTCACTCTGTCCTGCGAGGGAAGTATATTATCCCGGCGACATTATGTGGTTAAGAGATTAACGATGAGCGTGGAATGAAAGTCAGAATCTTGTTATGATAAATTCAGTGTGCATTTATAACAAGGATAAGAAAATATGGATATGCTGTATGTTTGTAATATACCTATGTGCCAGTAGTTGTTGGTAATGGAGCTTGGAAAGGTATACTAGTATTGTGCTGCCGATATTAGGTCTCAATATGATAGGAAGGAGGCTTATAAACCCCTAGAGTGCGGCGAGCACCAACGTGCTCGCGCCCAAAAAAAAATCCGAGTTTTTGTGACACTTGGGGCAGAGGGCGCTCGGAGGTAGGGATCACTGGAAGGGTTAATGAGCCATTCATGGAGAAGTGTATGTGGAGTACGATAGATTCATCTAAATTTCCCTGCAATAGAAGCGACTAAACATTCAATCCTGAGCACAGTCAATTCATACCTTAGAGCTAATATCCAAAGGTCTTACATAAGCCTATCTGCTGACCTCAAGACGTTAATCTTAACGGCACACTTAATCAGGCTCCTGGCTCCAAGGAGTAATTAATCTCGGCACTGGCCGGGCTGGCAAATTGTCGCCAATTAGTAAGGCACTGATCGTTCCGTAGTAAGGCACTGAGGGATAGTTCAGGAGGGGTATTCACAGTCGAAGGAAAGTTTCCATCCTTCTTCTAAGTCATGGAAGCTGTCGTTTTCGAAATTGGAAACTTTTCATCAACTGTGAATAAACCCCCCAGGAATAAGATTCAATAATAACGCGAGCTGTATCGCCTGCCGGTCAGAATACGGTCAGCCGAATGAAACGATTTTCCGCTTATTTAGCTAATTTGTGTTTCTGTCCACAGTCATTAGTACCTGTCTGACGTAAGAATTGTTAATACCTTAAACGAATGCAATCATTCTTCATTCGCCACTTGATGTAATATTCGCAAAGCATTATAGCCCGCCCCGGTGCCATTAATATGGCCGCGGGCGGTTACTGACTTTAATAAAATATGACTGCCATAATTTTGTTTCGGCGATACGAATGTGTTATACTAACGTATTTGATTTACGAGCGGCGGAACACGCGATATTAGTTTGATATGAGATAGTGTTGTGACATCTAGGTGTGCCTTTTCCCGCGCCTCGTCCGCGTGGCGTACAAAACCTTTAGTACTTCAACTGTCCCACAAAGACAATTATATAGTTATAGATTTACAAAGTAAAGTTGCATAAAAAATAGTGTACCCTTTCTGTTTCACCTAGTATAGTAGTGACCTTAAGTAGTCTAGGATTTTAAAAATAGGAACCATACCTCGTGATTGGATCCCTTATTTTGGACACTACAGAAAATACAACTTACATCAATCGCAACAGTGTATCCGGTTCACCCTTACGGAGAATGCAGGCACTAGTGGTCGTATTTATATACTAGAACACACGCTTGACACCAAAACGTCGCATTATAATGAGTGTCGCACAACACTAATGTGCAAAAACCAACGCACTTGATTTATGGACCGGAAGCCGGGGGACATTACTTTATACACACGCTAGTGACGTGACATGTAATTAAAATATCGTGTAGAGTCAATATATAGTTTAATTTTCTATCAAATGTTGATTTTATTTCGGTCATAAATATAAATAACTTAGTAATTCGTAGTAAAAATGCTAGAACTTTAAAGATTTATTGCGCATGAAACGAAATATCAATTTATAAAATATCACTTTAAATTCCATCCCCGTACGCTTCACTTCATTAACGAGGGCTAAAACCTACATAGAACTTAACGACACTGTATCTAAACCAACACCACAGCCGCCAGTAACTACCATTGCAACTCTACATAGACAAGATGAAGCAATAACGAATTAATTATAACTGGAATACTAAACACGCCACCCTCGTGTGTAACTAAGTGCTAATTGCATTCGTTTTAATACTGATTCTTAGCACTAGTGTCCTATTAAGTATTTTAAAATTAGAACCAAGTTAATATCGCCAGACAACAATTAAGCAACACTTGTACTGTGGGTACCGAGGGATGGGGGTGATCCCAGCAACATCGGGACCAGGGCGATTTACGAAAAGGTATTTTCTGATTAATTAGCAGTGATAGCCGATTGGTTAAAGCACGCGTCTTGCGGGCACCAGGTTCATATCCCGGCTCGCACCTCTGGATTTTTCGAAATCTATGTGCGAATCATAATTTCTATATGATTATCACTTGCTTACGGTGAAGGAAAACATCGTGAGGAAACCTGCATGTCTTAGAAGATCTAACCAATTTTCGAAAGACATGTGAAATCCGCCAACCCGCACTGGGCCAGCGTGGTGGATTATGGCCTGAATCCCCCTCATGTTGAGGGGAGGCCCGTGCCCAGCAGTGGGACGTCTAAAGGGCTAAATTATTATTATTATTATTTTCTGAAATTTGCCTTAACGGGATTTGATCCCATACCATCACCACCCCGTGCAGTGAATTAAGTAGCCACACTCAAACCAGAAGACTCTGTCGTCAGACTTTGTAGCAAATTTGAGACCCCGACGGAAGAGCTGGGTTAAGCTTAGTATACTAAGCCCAGTCCATGGACGGGTTGCTTCCTGTTTATATTATAGTCCAGCATTTTCAAGCATTAAAACAAAGGTAAATATGTATTTAAATGGAAAACCATTTGGATTAGTTTTGAAGTTATGGAAAACCTTTTAATAACTCCATAAAATTCCAATGTAGAGTCTTAGGGAACCAATCACACATTAACCAATCAATATAGCGGTATTTACATTCAATTCGAAACCACTTCCATCCAAATCTGCGATACTTAATTCCATTAGAAAGATGTTTTTGTTTTGAATCTATTCGAAGTTACACTAACTTCAATTACACTAATATAACACACAAATCAACAGTTCACACACATAAATACAAACCACTCCGCTAATTAAACAATTAGTATATAACTTGTTGTACTAACAAATTGAATTAATATCTGGCGCGGTCCCATCACTAGCGGCTCGTAATTCGCGGATTTACAATGGCGTGTTTTGTTTGCTATTTACATATTAAACTTCGTTTGGAAATAAACCTTATTTATGATATATCGTCGGTACCATTTTAAGGCTAGTGTTATTGATAGCATTAATAGTGTGACTCGTAGACGCACAAAGCAATACGTTCTGTTATTATTTGGCGAACGGATTTTGCAGTAACTTTTCAGGATAGCAAATATACCTGTCAATTTACTACCATTTTAAAAGTTTTTGAGGCTACAGAATATAATTATAAAGTCGTATTGCACGATAGTTTGCACGATACCTTATTACCGTATCAGAAGGCTGACCTTAAAAGTTACAAAAGGTTTCGTATCTCTTCTGGTCTCCCACTTACTTCTACCTAAAACGACAGAGATGGCACTTCACAGGGCGGTCCATTTCCAAACCCGTTAAAATCTGATTTAGGCCACATAGCACTACGAACGATGGTTAATTAATCAAGATGAAGATGGATTATCTATTTATCAATTTGAAAACACTTTTAAGCAACGTCGACGGAGCAGTTTCAGTAGATAAGTAGTCTGAATAAATTGGAAGTTTCGACAGAGAACACAAATTAGGTAGTAACTTCACAAGTGTTTGCAAATTAAAGCAAATTGGTATAAATAAGATTACATATTATTATGCATGTCAATAATAATTTATTAAAGAAAATGACTTCGTACTATAGACCAAACTATTGAAACATTAAAAAATACTAGTAATGTTACACAGTAATTTCCGAACACTGAGTTCTTGGCCAAAGTTATAACGAATCTGTGAATAGAATCATAGTTTTTAAAGGTAAAGGTTTTTAAAGGTTAAGTAATTAAACATCGTCAAAATATAATACGAATTGCGTAATCCTAGCCAACACAGCCTCCTAGTATATTTAGTAATATTACCCTTCATCGTGCTGTAGACCAATAATCACAAAAATAATTGTATGGCAAGTTGCAGTTATCATAAACAACTCACAAAAATATTGAAACTTTGGCGCTCAATATTTCGGAAACGGGAATTAATTTTGAAAAACTGTCGAAGAAAAATCAAAATAATTTTGAAATACCTATCCAATGATACCCCACTCGAGCGGGTTTGTAAACATGTTTTACCACTCCCCCTTCCCAAGTACGAGAGGTTCATATTATAATACTTGTTGCTTTCAATATTTAAATACACAGTTTTGTAGTGGTAAACTCTATTATTGTGCCAATTTACAGTCTTCTAGCCCTAATAGTCTCTGAATAAAATGACTGTGATGTCAGACGGACGGACAGACGGACATAGCGAAACTACAAAGGTTCTCGTTTGACCATGGAACCCTAAAAATTTACAAGTAAATTTTCAATTGACACTGTTAAGCACAAAATTTACAACACCATGTTAATTTCATGCTAATAGTCAGGTCAAAATGGTAAAAACAACAAGTAACCCATCTATAAATAACAATTGACTTGTTAAACTAAATTTAGTTAGTTTGTGAGTGAACTAACTTGCGCTACCCTTACCTCGTGCTTGTGGTCCTTCTTCATGGAGCCGCCATGGCCGCCGCCGGTGCTCTGCACGGTGTTCATCACGCCGCACAACTACACGCACTTTACTACTTGGCTAACCGACTAAATTCAAAATGGACATTTCTCGCTACTTTAGGCACTGTTGCTTGTAACATTTATACCTAGCACAATAATTTTGTGTTTAGTTTTGATGATTTCGATTCACTTTAAAGAAGCCAATATGATGAGAAAAGAAACATAACAAATACTACCTGTTGCCAGGGTATCTGCTCGTATGGTACTTTGATAAAATAAAAGTAGCCTAATCACCTATCTGCCAGTGAGAGCCCCGTCAAAATGGATCCAGCCGTCTCAGACATTAACGGAATAAACAGAGAGACATTAAAAAAAATGTTTTTTATACATACCATAAATACTTTCAAATGCGTTAACATAAAAGCTAGTATTTTGATGTTACAAATATACACTTCTATTTTATTTATTTGTATAAAGGTATAGATGAATTGTGTTGCATACATTCATCATTATTATGCGGAATATGGGTGCTTGGCAGTGCAACTCTGCCTACCTACTCGGAGAACACAGGCGTGATGGAGTATTATAAAATGCATGCCTTATCTACATCAAATAAACTCCCATGAGTTCACAATCCGAAATGCCGAACCTTCACTTTCAAGGCGAGCTATTGAAGCAAGAAGCTCCCTTGTACAGAAACCCATTGATACGAGAAGACAATAGGTAGCAATTATCACCCGTACAATTTGATGACGCAAGCAGAGTTTGCATGCAGGTGCGCAATCATACGCACAGTGTGTAACTACTATTGTGTACCCTGTCTCTCTGTTTAATGTAAATAGCTCTACGCAAACTAACAGTCATTTAATTTACTTTTGACCGAAGGTTTGCTTGAGTTTTGGCATTTTTCTGGCTTTATTTTTCTAATGAAAGATCCACAAGTACTTCACCTGTGTTACTATTTAATATGAGGATATCTAAGTCCACAATAAACATTAGTACCTACTATATCAGAGAAAAAAAATTGTGCCTATTATTTTTTGTTAGGTATTTTACTCGTGGAACATTTTTGCTATTCTGATCATAAATGAAAGACATCCTACTATAAATGCGAAAGTTTGTGGATGTATGTTTGTTACTCTTTCACGCAAAAACTACTGAACGGATTTGGATGAAATTTGGAACACAGATAGTTTATAACCTGGATTAACACATAGAATACTTTACTTAAGTCTATGCGGACGAAGTCGCGGGCAGCAACTAGTATCTTATATTATTAGATATCAATTAATTGGCTGTATTAATAAATCAGTGATTTTGAGTAGCCTTTTTTTATGACTGTTATTTTGGATAACTCTGCCAATGTCAAGTGAGGTAAATAAACGGTATGCACTAGACTAGCATCATTACTTCTCGTTACATGTTGTTTCAGTCGCGAAGGCGATTTCCAATTTTAACCGACTTAAAAAGAAGGAGGTGGTTCTATTTTCACCTGTACTTATGTTCATTTTTTTTTGTAGTATAAAGAAATTGTTCAGTAGAGTTTAATAAGATGAAGGCAAAGTTTGTTTACTTTAATGTCGATAGCTTCGATAAGTACCCATTCGAGAGTGTTCTCGCTCAGCTCGGTAACAGCTAAGTACTTCCCAAGTAATATAAGTAAGTTCCTGCCTATTTAAGTTTCAAAGCTTTGACAAGTTATTAAACTACTTTAGTTATAAAGGCTTATGATCCGCTGATGCGAGCCTACTGTTAGTGAAAGAACCAACCAGTACACGTGTAGACTACATGACCAGGGTTCGTTCCCCAGGCAGGGCAAACCGTAATTGTTTCTATAAAATACTAGCTGTCCCGGCAAACTTTGTTTCGCCATTGAGGTTATAAATGTGCTTATTTAAAAAATGATTAAATAAATATTCATTTTAAAATACAAATATTAAAATTATTTATTAGCCATCTAATGTATTCAAATAAAACTATTATACAGATTTTATCTCTTTTATTTCCTTTTTTATTTTCCCGAAGTTTCGGTGGCTTTACAACAGCCATGGTCACGGGGGACTGAGGTGTTAGACTTCCTGATGTCAAAGTTATTAACTTGGAACCCTCATATTTAGTTGTTGGTTGCGGTCCTATCCACGCAGAAATTGTTCACAGTGTCTGACAACTATTTTCTTGACATGATGTAATTCGTCAGCCAGGTGTTGCTGATCTCAGATCCCTTGTGCTCCCTGAAACATAGATATACCCACTGTAGCTAACTGTGTTGGATGGTGGTTAGATTTACAGTTTAAGTATTTTCTGCATTTTCCTCTGGCATGTTGTTCTCCTCTAGCTTCTTTGATACTATTGTGATGCAGTCTGCTACAGGTAGACAGGTAAACAAAGACTTAACATCAAAACTGACCATGGTTTAATTGTTAGCATGATGTATATGTTTAATCTCACTTACAAAATGTTATAAATCCTTTGTATGTGCTCTTGTGTGTCCTCTTAGTAGTGAGAGTACCTTCGCTACGTGCTGGGCCAGACTGTATGTTGTTGTGTCAATCTGGCTTACAATGGGACGCAGCGGGTCCTCGGGTTTGTGTATTTTAGGTAACAATATCTTTGCCATGTATTTTGGTGCTTCGTTTGCACTCTTCATTGAAGCACCTTGTGATAGACTACATTTTTCGTTTTATTATCAGGCGCAAGAACAAATAACGCTGATGGTCTTCCGACCCGTGAACATGCCACAATCAGTACTTGATATATTTCTTCTTGTGCGTCGTTAGTTATCTACTTCTTGATCTCTGAGGTTTGCTCGACGATTCCTCATTCCCAACCGAGCCGTTTCACGGGCTACCTCTCTTTGCTCTTGTTATTGAGAAGCACGAATTCGAGCCATACTACCGCGGCGCTCTTCACTTCCAATTTCTTTTTCTTCAGTTCTTTCATTCGCAATGTTTCGAATCCTAGTTGCATTACGGCTTTGTCGCGAAAGATCAGATTGTCTTGGACTCGGCATCGTATTGCTAATAATAATATCCGTATAATAAGCTAATAGAAATTCGAAACTGACAGATCAACTGTCAACTTCAAAATTTCAAATTATCAAATATTCAACCATATTTAACTATAGACGACATTTTAGCTGTTGGTTCTCCATTTTTATACTATTTGTAAATAAAATCAATGGCTAGACTTTTTTTTCATTCAAATTTTTTTTGCTGTCATTGGCTGTCATTTGCATTAATAACACGTTTTCACGTTTTATGTCAAGTTCCACTGGAACGGGATAAAAAGTATCCTATAACCTTCTCCTGGTTCTAAGTTACCGCCCCGCCAATTTTCAGCCAAATCCGTTCAGCCGTTCTCGAGTTATAAATAGTGTAACTAACACGACTTTCTTTTATATATATAGATTTAAAAGTGGGATATAGTATAGCTCAATGGTTCCTTGAAATGATCCTCTATACTCTTGTTTAGTTTTGGGTCAGGCGCAATTCGACGACGCGCATCTCATTAAATAAAAATGGAACATTACACAAGCTCCCACCGAAATTATACAAAGTCCTGACCTAATTCCGTAACTGTCTCAATAGAAGTATAAATGGCCGCTAAGCCTGGTTGGAGGGAGGGGGGGGGGGGGCTGCTACATCCGCGGGATTTGCATAAACCAATTTGTGGGCAGTCACGCGATCGCCGTTTCCTAATGCCATGGAACGTAAAGTTAAAGGGGGGGAAATATGGCGGATTCATGAATGTTGAGACAAATCAAATAAATTTATTTAAGAAGTGATAGCTTAGTGGCTAGACGCACGCTTTAGAAACAAGGTCCAGTTTCAAATCCCGGCTCGCGCCTCGGGGATTTCCGGATTCCATCTGCGAATCTGATTGCCAATTAAGATTATCACATGCAGAAGAAACCAATCTTACACATATTTCGTAAAAAGTGTGACGTTTGCCAACCCTATGGCCCAAATTACCTTCGTATTCAAGTATGGGTGTAGCCGAAATAACAGCAATACTTTTTATTTTTGTAACATCGACGAAAAAATCCAGGAAGTATATTTATAGGGTTCCGTAGTTAAGCTAAGAATATACAGTTTTGTAATTTCCATCAGCCTGTAAGTATGTCACAGGTTTTTTATTTGGAGACTTTAAAGGTATACAGCAGAAATCGGTACATTATTATATTATTATTATGGATATTTGTTACGCTACAAAGATCTATGCTCTCAAATCATGGGAACCAAATTAGTTATTAATTCTGAATAAAAAACATCATGCTAGGTGGTCCGTAATTTCTAAGAGAATAAAAAAGGTAATGGTTAGCTGGATCACATGCTATAGCCGACCAAGTTGAAGTAAAGTTGATCACCCGTCGTTTCTAAACAAAATCAATAGTAACATTCAGAAATAAGCCGCAAAACAAACTTTGATTCTTGACGTTAACGACTATAGGTACGATTAGTTTTCTTTATTGGAATAGCTGCAGAACCCAGCGCCATGCGTATCTCATCACGCGCATGGCCGGTTTCTTTTTATATTAAATTACTAGCTGTCCCGGCAAACTTTGTTTCGCCATTGAGGTTATAAATGTGCTTATTTAAAAAATGATTAATTAAATATTCATTTTAAAATACAAATATTAAGATTATTTATTGGCCATCTAATGTATTCAAATAAAACTATTATACAGATTTTATCTCTTTTATTTCCTTTTTTATTTTCCCGAAGTTTCGGTGGCTTTACAACAGCCATGGTCACGGGGGACTGAGGTGTTAGACTTCCTGATGTCAAAGTTATTAACTTGGAACCCTCATATTTAGTTGTTGGTTGCGGTCCTATCCACGCAGAAATTGTTCACAGTGTCTGACAACTATTTTCTTGACATGATGTAATTCGTCAGCCAGGTGTTGCTGATCTCAGATCCCTTGTGCTCCCTGAAACATAGATATACCCACTGTAGCTAACTGTGTTGGATGGTGGTTAGATTTACAGTTTAAGTATTTTCTGCATTTTCCTCTGGCATGTTGTTCTCCTCTAGCTTCTTTGATACTATTGTGATGCAGTCTGCTACAGGTAGACAGGTAAACAAAGACTTAACATCAAAACTGACCATGGTTTAATTGTTAGCATGATGTATATGTTTAATCTCACTTACAAAATGTTATAAATCCTTTGTATGTGCTCTTGTGTGTCCTCTTAGTAGTGAGAGTACCTTCGCTACGTGCTGGGCCAGACTGTATGTTGTTGTGTCAATCTGGCTTACAATGGGACGCAGCGGGTCCTCGGGTTTGTGTATTTTAGGTAACAATATCTTTGCCATGTATTTTGGTGCTTCGTTTGCACTCTTCATTGAAGCACCTTGTGATAGACTACATTTTTCGTTTTATTATCAGGCGCAAGAACAAATAACGCTGATGGTCTTCCGACCCGTGAACATGCCACAATCAGTACTTGATATATTTCTTCTTGTGCGTCGTTAGTTATCTACTTCTTGATCTCTGAGGTTTGCTCGACGATTCCTCATTCCCAACCGAGCCGTTTCACGGGCTACCTCTCTTTGCTCTTGTTATTGAGAAGCACGAATTCGAGCCATACTACCGCGGCGCTCTTCACTTCCAATTTCTTTTTCTTCAGTTCTTTCATTCGCAATGTTTCGAATCCTAGTTGCATTACGGCTTTGTCGCGAAAGATCAGATTGTCTTGGACTCGGCATCGTATTGCTAATAATAATATCCGTATAATAAGCTAATAGAAATTCGAAACTGACAGATCAACTGTCAACTTCAAAATTTCAAATTATCAAATATTCAACCATATTTAACTATAGACGACATTTTAGCTGTTGGTTCTCCTTTTTTATACTATTTGTAAATAAAATCAATGGCTAGACTTTTTTTCATTCAAATTTTTTTTGCTGTCATTGGCTGTCATTTGCATTAATAACACGTTTTCACGTTTTATGTCAAGTTCCACTGGAACGGGATAAAAAGTATCCTATAACCTTCTCCTGGTTCTAAGTTACCGCCCCGCCAATTTTCAGCCAAATCCGTTCAGCCGTTCTCGAGTTATAAATAGTGTAACTAACACGACTTTCTTTTATATATATAGATATAGAACTTGTATATGTTAACTGCCTTTATTAACGTATTTAGCTCCATTTACTTATGGGTATGTAAACATATTAAGTCAGGTTGTAAATTATCCTTACAATGTGGTTAATACGTAATCGGTGTCCATGTAACTTCACTCTTAAGAACGATGAAGATCCGTAAAGACTTGAGGACGATCCTTTGCGGAACCTGTGTGGGAATGAGATGATCAATAGAATAATTTAGTTTCACTGCTGACCTTGTTCGTTCCATCCTCTCCTTGCGAAGGTTAATGAGATCAAACTTGCGATAAGGTAGCCTAATGCAAGTCAAAGTCCAATCCTTTTTTTTGTTATTTCTTCAGCTGGAACGGCACCACATCGTTTCTGGTACCTTTTTTGCTGTATTTAATGTTTCGTTTATGTTTTATGAAGTGTGAATGGTACCGATAATATCATACAAATAAACAAAAACCCAAGTGTGTGTCGGGCCACTCACAAGTTAAGATTCCGTATCAATTACGTAAACGAAAAATTATAATGGTTTTAAGATACGTATTAAACGACACCACACCTGGGATAGTAGATAAACCACTTGCCCTGTTGGAGAGGCAGTGGCACTCTCGAATATTGTTTGTTTCAAGATATAAAGTAGAATCTTTGTAGCAATATGTGATTAACTCCTAATAATCTCCGAATAAAATGGTTTTGACATACCGACACACGAAAGGACATGCCGAAACTATAAGAACTTCTCAGTTTGACTATGGAGCCAATACCAGTAGGTACTTGAATATTTATTTACAGGACTTGCCCCACCCACTCCCACATGTATTAATCTAGTAACCCTCAGCTAACGATGTCATTTAAATATTCAAAATAATAAACCACTGTGGTGTAAAGAAACCTGTATTTTTATTGAAAATGTGACTAAGACTTTTTAATTAGCTTTCATCAGTCTGTGAGGTAATCTTAATAAATAGTGGGGCTGATCCTGGGCACACAAACTAAAGACTAAACTAACGGTACTGCCATTAATTTCATGGTCGTAATTCGTCAAATTATATTTAGTCCTGATTTTTAACCCCCGACAAAAAATGGTGTATAAGTTTAACATGTGTATTTGTATATCTATGTGTCTGTATGTGGCATCGTAGCGCCCAAGTGGATGAACCGATTTCAATTTAGTTTTCTTTGTTAGATAGGTATTCTGATTGAGAGTGTTCATAGCTATGTTTCATGAAAATCGGTTCAGCCGTTTGATAATTATCAGCTCTTTTGTAGTTTTAAAAGTCGTCACATCGGGGGTTTTCTAAATTTTCAATTTTAGTTATATCCCAACAGAATAGAAACTAGTAGCGCTTAGTGTTGCCATCTGAAAAATAAAATAATTGAGGGAGGCGTGTAGCGAGTTGTGTAGCGTGGTGTGTAGCTTGGTGTGTAGCTTGGTGTGTAGCGAGGCGTGTAGCGAGGCGTGTAGTGAGGCGTGTCGCGAGGCGTGTAGCGAGGCCTGTAGCGTACTTATATATCCAACCTATCCACGAATAAATCCACGAATATGTGAATTTATTTGCTTTCATTCCGTAACAGCGCAGCGTTTACATAAGCTGTAAAGCATTACATATAGCTTTCGTCCTGCGATCAAATGCGCTTTTGTTTATTTATTTTTTATTTTATATCACTGACCCACAAATGTTATCTCAAAAAGGTTATTAACTAGTTAACTGAGCCCTTATATAGTTACTTTGTACGACAATCGCTTGGCCACTGGTTCACCCTGGGCTTCCATCTCGTGCAACCGGTACCTTGCATAAGGAGATTACGAGTATAAAACAGGTAGTAGTCGGTTGTATCGCTCAGTCCGCTGGGAACATTATCGCTCCGCTGAACGCCCCGCTACACGCTCTGCTAATCTCTATTGGAAGCCTAAGGTGAAATACGTGTTGAAGTTCATAAAGGTCTGATAGAGAAAGGTACGAAAATGGCAAAAATTAAAGAGTTTATTTGTGCTCTACAGAGCTAGTAGATGTGCCACTGAACATGGTTACATTGAACTGATTCCACACTGGTGTTAAATTAATTTCACATACGTATTTCTTGTTTAATCTTATGGTTATAATGTTAGATCTGAGAAACTGTACCTATAGCCAACAACGACAGAGACCTCATGATAGTTACAATAAGATCCGTGTATCGTGAGGTTCAAGCTCTGAGGAAATGCGTCTGTCACATACACTTTGGGTTGAATCGCATCTATGATGAAAAAATATAATAAAAAATTAGCCCAGACGGCATGGTTCAGAATGCGCTTAACCAGAACAAAATATGTTACATTTTAGGACCTTTTTCCCATTGCAGTACTTATATGAACAACACAATGAAGATGTTCCCGGTAGCCTGTGTGCTGGCGCTCGCCGCGATCGCCGCCGCGGACGAGCTGAAGGTCGTGGACGACTACGACTTCCACGCTTTGTTGAAGGATAAGCCGCGATGGAAGTCTTCCCTCGGGTGTCTTCTCGACAAAGCGCCGTGCGGTGAACTACAGGCGTTGAAAGGTCATACATTGATAACATCACGCATGACCAAGCCAAAAACATAGCCCAATGTCTAACTAGTAGAAGCAGGTCCAAGTCATAGTTCACCACCCTGATGCAGTGGGGTTGGCGGACTTACCACATATTTCAAGAAATTATTAAATTCTCTTAGACGTGCAAGTTTCCGCATGTTGTCTTCCTTCAGCGTTCAGCAAGTGATAAATCTTTGTGAAAAATCAGATTTGCACATGAAAAATCTCAGAGATGCGGCTGCTTCGGTAAATAGCTAAATCAAAAGAGATTGAAAGTCAATACAAAAGCACATACAATGGGAAAATGCTAGGAAATATGATTGCAATCAAAGAAGTGGTCAAAACAATTGTACAGGTTTCGAACATAAATGTCACCAAAATTAGATATCTATACAAATAAATAAAATTGGAGTGTCTGTTTGTAATATCTAAAAAACACCTTTTCACTAAATGCATATGAAAGTACATACGACACCTTTAGCAAAAACGCGTTTTTTTTTTGTCTGTCTGTCTCTGTCTGTCTGTGTGTGTGTTTGTTCCGGGTAATCTCCCAAACGGCTGGACCGATTTTGACGGGACTTTCACTAGCAGATAGCTGATGTTATAAGGAGTAACTTAGGCTACTTTAATATTAGAAAATCAATTGGGGTTCCGCGTAAAAAAATAAAAACACATGAAATCAAAGAGTATCTCCGAAACGGGTGCACCGATTTTGACGGGACTTTCACTGGTAGATAGCTGATGTTATAAGCAGTAACTTAGGCTACTTTTATTTTAGAAAAACAAAACATTTAAGAAATGGGACCTGTCGCGCGGGCTCAGAACACGGGAGCGGGCTTTTTTGTTAAGTTAAATTCCACGCGGACGAAGTCGCGGGCTCAGCTAGTAGGAGAATAAAAGAGGTGTATGTCGACAGGTGAAACAATCATTCACGTGTACTCGTATAAGACTAGGAAATATGCTTTTAACCACCATAGGGCAGAAAAATAAATAATCAAGTGAAATGAAAAGTTGATTTCTCATTTCAGAGGGCGTAGTGCAGAGATTAAAAACCAAATGTGGTCAATGCACTCCTGCGCAACTGGAGAAATACAAGTTGGTGCTGAAAGGGCTGCAGGACCAATACCCTGAAGACTACAAAGAGATCATGAAGAACATCGACAATCATTAATTAATTAAATTCAATCGTAAATGTAGACGCCTACCATAGCGTGATCCAGTGAAAAAGGAAACATGAGTTGTATACAATTTTTAAAAATGAAATTGAATATTACCTATTAGCCTGTTCGTCAAACAAGTACACAGACTTGTTGCTCTACTGGTATGTCTGGTACTGGTACACTCTGCGTGAACGCAAGTCTACGTAATTGATTTTCGTTTATGTTTACGATGGGCACGCCACATTTGGGCGCACCAGTGGCTCAATCGTCATCAACAACCAAAAAGGACGGGTCACATTGCAATAGACCTCTATTCTGCGATAGAGATCTTTATGTAGCTGAGTCTCCATACGTTTTGTGATATTTATGTGAATATAAATAAAAAACTATGAAACATTATGTTTCTTTTAATGTTGGCAAACAAACGTAAGACCCTACTGTTAAGCTGTTACCGTAGCCTATAGATAGATGCTTACAATATCAATGGCATTGCTTGCACTTAGCCGACCTGAAGGGGAGTGGGACAGAGGAAAGAGGAGGGAGGGATGGGCCTCCGGCTCTCTCACTCATCGTACGAAACGTATCTAGCTATAATAGGTACTTTAGGCCGGTCTTCAGTGCCAGATACTACTCCTGTTGAGCCAGTCCGTATTTGAACTGGGTAAATTAGTTTGGTTCTACCAACATCTTTATTTTACTCATTTATAAGTTTGTAATCCATCATCGCCACTTTGGTATATTAGCGTCGCATACCATAAACTACAACACTGCCGGCACACCACCGCATACAAACCTCCATCATCACTCGATGGTACGATTTAATATTATTGGATTGTCATCAAAAGTACATACAAATTTATTTTATGGTATACAATAAATAGTGAGTTAGTGAAATAAAGTTACTTAGATTCCATTACAAACAAGAACCTTGTAAATACGTTTGAGAGGTGTCTAGCGAGGCGTGTTCATACAGTAGGTACATACAATGTGGGCAAGAGGCCCTTTGCTTTGCCAATCAACACACAAACGAGCTTCAGGAACCAGCGCTTACACCGACTACACTATCAAAAAGAAAACAGATTACTGATAACTTTCGCCCAACGACAAACCGCGCTTTATTTAGATACTAGCTGAGCCCGCGACTTCGTCCGCGTGGAATTTAACTTAACAAAAAAGCCCGCTCCCGCGTTCTGAGCCCGCACGACAGATCTCATTTTTTTTTAATTTTGTTTTTCTAAAATAAAAGTAACCTAAATCACTGCTTATAACATCAGCTATCTACCAGTGAAAGTCCCGTCAAAATCGGTCCACCCGTTTCGGAGATACTCTTTGATTTCATGTGTTTTCATTTTTTTAAGCGGAACCCTAATTGTTTTTCCAAAATTAAAGTAGCCTAAGTTACTCATTTTATCATCAGCTATCTGCCAGTGACAGTCACTGCAAAATCGGTCCAGCCGTTTCGGAGATTACCCGGAACAAACACACAGACAGACAGACAGACAGACAGACAAAAAAAATTAAATCGCGTTTTTGCTATAGGTGTCGTATGTACTTTGATATGCACTTAGTGAAAAGGTGTTATTTTGATATTACAAACAGACACTCCAATTTTATTTATTTGTATAGATTTGTTATTTTTAAGTACCGACGAAAAAAGAGGGGTGTTATAAGTTTAACATGTGTATCTATGTATCTGTATGTCTGTCTGTGGCAACGTAGAGCTCAAGCAGATGCACCGATAATTATTTAGTTTCTTTTCTGTATGAAAGGTATCTATGATTCAAAAAAATCTGTTCAGTCGTTTCAAGATCATCAGCTCTTTTCCAGTTAATGAAGGGATATGTATGAGCAACTTCTAAAGGACTAATCGATATCGAAATTTGGTATCCTGTGACTTCAATTATACTGCAAGGATATGGTAACCTTGACCTGATGCAGCAACGTCAACTGGTATCTGCAGGATACCCAAATCCTCACCAACTTACAGCTTTTATTTGGTTTCATTGGAATAGTCTTACTGAACAGGTTAAATACATAGATAAGTGAGTTCAGGGTTTAATGATGGAGCAGGGAAGATAAACGGGATAAAGATAAATTGGTGAGGAATTCTAAGTTACTTTCACTCTTTCAATTGATATGAAATTTTGGGACACAAAATACCCTACTCCTCACCAACTCACAGCAGATGTATCGTGTTTGAGCTAATTGGAATTGTCTTAATTAATAGCAAGCGAAAATTTATAGTATAAGGCCTTTTATTAATAGACCATAAACATGCTGACAATCGTAGCGTGTCTACTAAGCGATTAAGCACCGTCATATCGGGCTTTTTATATTTATATTTCACTAGCTGTGCCCCGCGCCTTCATCCGCGTAGTATTGGATTATTGGGTTAAAAAGTATCCTATATGTTAATCCCGGTTATAATCTATCTGTGTTCCAAATTTCATCCAAATCCGTTCAGTAGTTTTTGCGTGAAGGAGTAACAAACATACATACATACATCCACACTCACAAACTTTCGCATTTATAATATTAGTAGGATTAACCTACAAATGTTATGTCAAAATGTCAACTGACTAATTTATTTATTTTTAACTACTTCGGCACTGGTTCCCCTTGGGTGCGCCTTTCGTAAAACCGGTAATTGCATCTGTATATATTTATAATACCTGTAGGTTACGAGTATAAAACTACTCGTAGTCGGTCGTATCGGCCAGTCGGTCGGGAACATTATCGCTCAGCTTCACGACCCGCTTCACGCCCCGCTTCACGCTCCGCTAATCACAATTGGAAGCCGAAGGTGAAATACGTGAGGAACTTTTGTTGTTTAATACAGTTTAACTTAGTAGGGCTCGTTATATTGGTATATTATAAAGTTTTCAGTACTTAAATACTCTATAAAATTATGATTTTTGTGAATGACTGAGGAACACACGATAACGAAATATATATTGATTTGCGTTAAAATTGGTAACCAGGCAAGTTTATACCTTTTACCCTCGGTTAAAATGTTGGTTACTGTCTCACCTCAAATAACCGAATTATAACAAAAAGTTGTGAATCATATTTATTTACTTGTAAATATATATAGGAACAGAATATGACAAAGTACAGTTTTAACTTCTTTGTTGGCTACATACAGAATATAAATTAAGTATAGAAATAAAACATAGCAACACAAGTATATATATGTGCATATTAACATTTCAATGTAGAAAAATCTTATAAGAATCATCATTATGAATTATAATAAACACATTAAATATAATTTAGTTTTGCAATTAAGTACCTACAGAATGCATTGTGATATCATATTGTAATTATCACGTGGAATTTTCCTACTCTGAAGAAATCCCGTGTTTTTTTACTTCGCGACCACAAGTATATATTGATTGGTAAATTGCCGATACTTTAGTTGTGTGGCGATTGTTCAACGCGCTACGGTGGGAACTTGAGAAGGTAAGTTATGTACATAGCGAATAGATGAGACACTCAAGACGCCCGTATGTTGTTACTGCAATAATACTGCGGACACTAACACTTGTGTCACATATATTTATTTGTTTAATCTTATGAACCTACATTTACCTATAGAATAAGACTTTAGTTTGTGTATGAGTTTACTTAAACTCATACACAAACTTAAGTTGCACTTGCTGATAAGCTATAATTTGGTTACGTGGTGCTAGATAATGTTAATAGATAATTATAACTTTTTAAACGGTCGTTCTAACGCAAATCTAACGTAATTACGCGTAGGTAAGTATCATTTCCAAAGTAGTCTGTGGTTATTTCACATATTCTGTTTTGTCTATTCTTTACAGAACAGACGAAACGATTTCAACGCGTTATTATTAAATATATTTCTCGGAAACCGTAGTAGTATAGATATTGAAAAAATAATAAGTTACGATAGTGGACACGGATTACACTGACCAAAATATTATACTGAAACATGTTATTATTTTTGTGATAACAAAAAGTAGTAGCAACGAATTTAGTGCGAATCGAGGCACACTGCAACAAATACTTGTTGAGATCTCGTCTATGATAACTTAGATCGCGCTAGACCACGCTACCTCTCCACACGACAGTAATCTAAAAACCGTAGCTATAGCCAAGAACGATAAACATACCAAACAAAGCCAACCTAATGATAGTTACAATGAGATGCGTCTCCCGGATGAAATGCATCTGTCACATACACGGATGAGATGCTTCGGGTCGCAATGCGCCTGACACAAATGAAATAATGTTATGTTTAAGGACCTTTTTCCCGTTGCAGTATATAAACTACACAATGAATATGTTCCTCGGAGCCTGTGTGCTGGCGCTCGCCGCGCTCGCCGCCGCGGACGACCTGAAGATCGTGGATGAATTTAGTTACATTGATTTATTTAAAAATGAAGAGAAATGGAAGGCCGCACGGCCGTGTCTCCTTGAAAAAGCGCCGTGCGGTGAATTGCAGGCACTCAAAGGTAACTAGGTCCTACTGTATGAGTTTAAGACCCGTGCGCAAGAATAAGAACCTCATAAACTAAAATGTCTAATACACATATAACATTAATAAAGATTTCATAACTTGCCGAACGGTGAAGGTAAACCTCCAGGGGTGAGGAAGGGCACGTCATGCGCTAGAGGAGTATGCTCGATGTTTTATAATACACCAAAGTCGGCAAACAGTCGTTCATGTTAAGCAGTTAACATAGCTTATAGGTGCTTGCAATACCAGAGGCATTAATCGCACTTGACAGAGGGAGGGAAAGGACGGGTTAGTCTTCCATCTCTCTCACTTATTGTACGAAACGCACCTATAATAACTACTTTACGCTGATCTTCCGTCAGAGGGTGGTACTACCCCGGTCCAGTCAGCCCGTATATGAGCTGTAATCACTTGCCTACAGTTTGGCTCCAGCACCAAAATTATATTATGACAATAGACTCACCCCCTATAACATACCTAATCGTCCCGTTGGCCCGCTCGTAAACCAGCACCAATGTATTGTTTCAGACGCTACAGAACAAAGACTAAGAAGCAAATGTGGACAATGTACTCCCGAGCAGCTGGAGAAATACAACCGAGACCTGGAAGCCCTGCGGACCACATACCCTGACGACTACGAGGAGATCAAGAAAAAATATCTGAATTAATTATTTAAATCAGAAATGTGTACGAATAATATGAATTTAAATTCAAATAAAATGCAAAAATAACCACTATGATTTAATGTCTCAAAAAGGTCGCAAACCACATAGGAGCATTATTAATAAAGTATTTTTTTAAGTATGTGTCCGCAACCAAGCAGATGTGGCATTAAATTATGTCATTAAACATATGTATTGTCAAATTATTAGCATCTTAATGATATTGAAATAACTTTGGAATTAGAACTACAACATTTTAGTACTCCTTTTTTTGTAACCTGTTGCGTTTTTTCAATTATTTGGGTGACACCTATTCGTACTTTGATCGCCAAATAAATTAACAAATTCAAATGCAAAAAGTCCAATGTTATTTGTTCATAGTTCTTGGAGCCCAATGTCAGTGCCCCTGCTGCGTGGCACGGTACCTACACACATTAGTTTTTGCAAATCTACGCCAAGTCGCCACCTCCTCAGTGGGGAAAACATTGTAAGGATTATGTCTGTACTTTGCATCACTCACAAAGTGACAATGAGTCTGTACCAAGACTACTCTATACGTCTCCATCGCTTCCTCTCTCTTAAGACACCGGCTTTACAGGAAAAAAGGTATACATGCATATACATTTGCGTTTAAGTAAATGGGAAGCATAGATTATATTATTATGTCTAATTCAGCTTATTGGCTTTTACTTCAAAGGGCAAAAATTTTTTTGCGCCAAAAAAAATAATATTCAGTGTTTGTGACAAATTATTTGCATGACAAAACCAGAGTGTGCTGTGTTTAACGCCAATAGATGATGTGTCGTAATAGTCATACAAAATAAATATAAATAAATATCGCCAGACGAACACACCAACTGTATGGTCCCAAACTAAGCAACGCTTGTACTATGGATACCGTACAATGGACTGGGGGCGATCCCAGTAACACCCAGACCAGGGAAATTAACGAAAAGGCCATTTCCGAAATTTACCCTGACGGGAATCGAACCCGCAACTACTGGATGCAGTGAGCCGAGCGGCCTACGCTCGAACCACTGCGCCAAGCGGTCGTCAAAATAAGGTTGGCTTTGCTTTAATTGGTATTATATTTATTGTATACTAGCTGTGCCCCGCGACTTCATCCGCGTAGTATCGGATTATTGGGTTAATAAGTTAATCCCGGTTATAATCTATCTGTGTTCCAAATTTCATCCAAATCCGTTCAGTCGTTTTTGCGTGAAGGAGTAACAAACATACATACATACATACATACATCCACACTCACAAACTTTCGCATTTATAATATTAGTAGGATGATATAACGCTTTACCATGTCACGGACTTGTCACTGACAAAGCAAATAATGTAGATGCGCCTAATAGCCAGACATTAATGAAGATAGTAATATTTACTACGATACACTAACTAAGATATTGCTGTCTTGCTCTTGTCTCACGACCGTGATACACTAGTTCAATATAGTCTAGTTTGTGTAAGCAGTGGGTGTGTCTAGTTTGTATTAATTTTCTGGCTCCGTTTTCTTGAATAGCCACCAACTATTATTCTTAAAGGCATACCCTTTAGAATCAGTGAGCGGTATTCGAAAGGACCTTTTCAGGATTTCGCGAGACTAACTTTCAAGTTAGTTATAAACTATGTTATTGAACTAACGTTATCCCCAAGTTTGCGAGTAAGTCACTTCGCAGACAGATTGAAATCTTGAAGTTTAAGTATTCTGGACACAGTTATCGCTTAAAACTCAAATACAATGAATTTATACTTGAATGTCATGTATTCTATGAATATTGAAAATCATGTAGAAATGACGCTCATGTCTATATAATCTACCTATTGAGATCTTGTAAAAGATAACTAAGGGATAAACCAGGGAACCAGCAGCGATCTCATGTCGTTACACAAGCATAAACCAGAAGCAATGCGTAGGTACAAATTGCGCCTATATTAAAATAAAAGCACCGGACAAGATGCCGCTATTATTTATTTCAGTATCATCAACACCAGGAGCCGTACAAATCATAGCAACGGTTTCATAAAGGTATCATAAGAGATCCTACATCCAAGCACTTAAAGTATGATTCGCTAACCCAAAAATAACTTGATAAATAATTCAGGATGACTTGAACAAGATAAACGATCCAACAAAGTGAACTCGACGTCCCATAGAACCGCGCATTATTACAAGTGGGTGGCGGCACTGTCAACCAATTTAAAACGTGGAGTTTGAACGGCAACGGGCGCGGGATTCTTGGTACTGTTCGTGAGGACATTAAAGATGGTTTGTCGTTACAAATATATTGAGAAAAATGTAATAGGGAGTATGTATGATTTTTATTTGTATCTCACTGTATACCTGTTTGAAAATATAAATATCTGTTTGAATTGTAAATAGTCCAATAGTTTTCGAAATATAACATCTTGAATACGTCTACGCCAGCTGTGTACTGGCCGTCAAAGGTCTGTTTAGTCGCAGTTCGGCAGTACGAGCTAAAACTCATGCTCGCTTCTGCTCGCACTTCTGCTCTTAAACTCACGCTTCTGCTCCCCCCAGTGGGTTCACGACGCTACCCAGGTAGGTAAAGCGCAGCACTTGCTCAACAACCTCGCCATTGACATATATGGGCACTGCATCAGGGGTGTGTAGGCGCATGTCTTTGGTCTTGCAGCAGTTGATGCGCAGTCCTTCGAGGGACTTACCTTGCAACCATGGCAGACCTCTCTATTCTTTCCTGGTTACTCTGCGCATCACATCATTCAAGACAATCAGAAACAGCAGCGGCGACAACAAGCAGCCCTGTTTGACTCCGGCGGTGACTGTCATCGGATCAGTTAGCCGGCCCTGGTGCAACACACGGCAAGAGGAGCCCTCATAAAGGCTAAAACTCATACATTAATTAATTCACGACCTAGAAAATGATGTGTGGTACCCAAAGAAATTGCAATAAATTATTAGAATTTCATTAGTGTGTGTGTCGTGTCAACAGAGTTTTTTTTTGTATTAGGTGTATGTGAACACGAACACCAACGCAATAAAAAAAAAACCGGTTTTTATTTGTGAGCAAGTGAAAACCCATGGTAGAGCTGCTGAGCCGTACCTAAGTATTCTTCTCTCACCTCACCTATAACTTGAGCTAGGAGCTCATAAAATTTAATACCGCGCCGGCACAAAACAATGAAAGTCACCTAGTTGGTAATAAAGAGGTATATAGCGCTACCCCGCACATGGGTGGCGAGCAGAGTTGTGATCGGATTCATTTATTACGTTTTCGTAGTTTAATGAGAAGTTTGGTCACAGTACAAGCTGATTTAATTAAATTTTACTAGAACCAAAGAAGCTCCTTTAGAGAGTAGCTCCGATCTAAAGTAAGCTATCTGTGTCTAGGTCGGAGTCAGATAAGACTAGCATAGCTAATGTCTCAGTATTTAGGTCGACAATCTATTGACTCGATTAGCCGATGGGCAGATTGCTGATATCTTTATAGACTTCTAATCAGTGATGAACGACGGATACCACTGCACTGCATGAAACAAGAGTATAATGTACTGAATAGTGTACTTTCATGCTTGTTCCCGGTGGAGCAAACAGATTTTAAGCACATATATTTTACTGAAAGGAGGCTTTTTACTCGGCAGATCGCTTAAAGTCAATGATAATTCAAAAATAACAATTTTTTGCGTGCATTTTAGCGAGGAAAATAATTTAATTAACACGCACATCAAAATTTATCTAAGCAGAAAGTAACTTACATGTATCATAACATATTATGAGAAAGACTACAAAAATAACCTATATTAACAAAACCCGAGATTAACCTTCCATTATCTTTTATTACAAAACATGAGCTAATTAACTGTAAGCAAAGCTTGTGTTAATTAACTAATTAGATATGTCTTATCTTGCCAATATTACGTATTTGTTTTCTGTAAGAAAACCTTTGTTACAATTTTTTCGACAAGGACATTATTTGGATTTTCAAGAAAGGAGAGTTTGAAATCTCATCATAAAGGCTCCTATTCAGAACAAGGCACTTTTAAGTGAGTTTGTAGAGAAAGTGACACCTTAATGTTTATGCGGTTTCGCATTTCAATTTGTATTCACATCACACCAAGAATTTTGAATATCACAGCGTACACAATTTGGTTATATTTAGGCCACAATTATAATATTACACACAACAAACACACCTTTCTCTTAAATGCTATTTTTTTATTTAATTACATTTACAGTTACATTTTTATTTTTATTGTATGTTATAAAAATTTTGATTAAGAATTTGAATTTGAAAGAGATTAATTTAAATATAATAGAGTGGCTGGTATTTTCTTATACGCTTCGACACTTATTCCACAAACATTAAAACACTTATCACGTCAAGACAAAGAAATGTTAACTCTATGAACAGTCAGAAAAGGCTTACAATAGACTGACAGGCCCCAGGCCACCTGTAGATTTAATCATAATTAAGGGCAAATTTCTGAACGTTTAAACTTTAAGACTAGCTTTGAGAGGTGTAATTGATATTCATTTTTAAGTTGTTAGTGATAGGGAAGGTTTTTGAAGGTGAGGGCGGGCGGGCGCGACTGGCCCGGGCGGTGACGCGGCATGTACTGAGCTAGCCGGGATCCGTGGGGCGCGACAAGTCGCCGGATTTCAGCCGGGGCGGAGCGCGGGAGAGTTCCGAAACGACCGGACTTGAGAGCAATATGTGAGGAATAATATACTGGCATCAGATGAACTTTGACAGAATGTGTACACACTTTAAAAGTTTATTTTGCTCACAGCATGCCATACATATCATTATCCTTGTGACCCCATAAAAATTGGCAGGAGTTACCACAAAATAATAACTCAAACATCTTGAATGTTCTGTGTTACTTTGTTGCGATCAAATGTTTAATAACCTCATCTACCAACGTGGGCCTGTAGCAATGTCTCTCTGCCTACAAATACAGGCCTGTTAGTATACTTCCAAAGCCGCGAGGTAATATTACCATTAGCAAAAAGCATCATAAATAATCCATCCACAAGTGTTACATCGCCAGTAAGTGGGTGGAAATTGGACATGAGCGTTTCGCCATTATATTTGTTCGCCACACCATGGTAACATGACCTTTAGAGATTAGTACGACCGCGAAACTAACATTTAAGCGCCATGTCATTAGAAGCAGTAAGCGACAGGAACAGTATACATAATATCAAAGCAAAGCATTCTTTAATAGTGTATTTTTACAGCACATAATCATATCGACGTGAGACACACCTCGCTCGGGTTAGTATTATGCATATAATCCGCCGCAACCACTGAAACAAATTTTGATTGGCACCAATAAATTGGTGCCGAATGAACTAATAACCGATACGCTGAACAAGATAAAATATGTTTTAAGCATCCCATTTACTGCTAAGCAAAGGTATTTCCGTGTATCATGTTAAAACAAGTAATTGATTGACAGTTGTACAGTATTCTGTACACCAATCAACCAATTACTTGTTTTGTTCGTAAACTCCGTGGCTCCTAGATATTCTACAAGCATTCGTATAATCAACGCTTGTTCACCTCGCTTATTCTGTGGCTCCACCTATAGGCCGTTTTGCGTAATGATACACCAGTGAACAGTAAAAACTTACGTTTATGTGAGTGCTTACAACTGAAGCCCATCACGTGCTTATTCATTTATATAACCATCTGTAATATTCATGAATATTTCGGTTAATGCGGAATACAATTTGTTTTATTAATAACATCACCTAGTGTTAAATAGGTAAATGTGAGAGAATACTAAGCGCTACGAATACTAGCAGTAAGACTTGGCTCCATTTGATCTCATGAAATATTTATTGCCTGCTGCCTTATTTTTACAAGAATTGTTTTTTTTAAATGAAATATTTATCTTGAGCTCAGAACGTTATGTTATTAGAATAATAAAGAAACACACTAGAAAGATAATTGATTGACTCAGGCGTTACTTGGCGGAAATCCATTGTAACATATAACGGACGGTTATGGACATATAACGGACAGACTGGCAAGGGTACTGAGGGGGAACGGTATTCGTTCAGCCTTTAAACCTCGTAGTTCCTTAAAATCATTGTGTAACGGTAAAGACAGAGTAGATCGGTCCAAGAAATCCGGCGTTTATCAATTAGTTTGCGATGAGTGTAGTAAGGTTTATATAGGTCAGACAGGTCGCAATTTTAATATTCGATATAAGGAGCACCTAGCCGATTTTAGAAACAACCGTCTCGATAGGTCCCATTTTGCTAAACATTTGTTAGAGACAGGTCATAGTTTGAATAATAGTCATAGTTTTGATGTAGTCCACATATGTAATAAGGGTCTCAGGTTGTGTGTGTTGGAGCGTTTAGAAATTGTTAGGCGGAGTAGGGCCACGTTGTTGAACGAACAGATTAGTTTTGACGCCTCCCCTTTACTTAATTTATTTTCATTTCAATATCAAAGTCGCTCAATTGATCATCCGAGTGGCGGGGGTAGTGGGGATGGCCGTTGATCGCTTATATAAGGCGTGCGCGCGGCACTTCGTCGCTCATTCGTAGCCCAACTTTCCTGAGGATGTCTCGTTCAGAGGCGAAACACGTGTCGAATTTTATTTTTAATTCGCTTTGTTCCGCGGAAAATTGCACATTATTAGGGTCCCTGACACTCATGACTGACAAACTCGACCGACGGAGTTAAGTTTTGTTGACCTCTTCCATTATCGATCAACCTATTTGATTTATAATTTTGGAGGTTAACAAGCCAAGGGTGAGTGGTGGGTCCTTATCCTAAATTGTTTTACACTAGAAAGACATGACACAAAATTATTTAACCATAACTTTCACAATGTATTATGGTAACGGGATAAAATAACTTTTCTTTCGTTTTCACTTCGCTTTTCGCATTTAGTCAGTGACAAGTAAAATAATATTTATAAATTTGATTTATGCATCAGGTAAATCAAGGATTCCAGCTAGGTCAATTATATTTTAACCCCTAAATCACTACTACTAAAGCAAGACAAATTACCAGGCTTCTTAGAGGACCCCACAAATCATGTTTCACCACTTTCGTTCGAGTTGCTCATTATTATAGCTGTGTTTCGAACTATGTGTGAGAGAGCCGGAAAACCAACCCCTCTCTTTCTTTCCCTCGCTCTGTCCCGCTCCTCTTCAGGTCGGACGCGTGCGAGTAATGCCTTTAGTAATGCAAGTATTAAGCAGGTTACTAACTTTTGTTTGCTGACAAGTCCTATAAAAATCCGCCACTCCTAGATAGGCAAGGATGAGAAAAATGATGAACTTAATTGAAAAACCTCGTAACTAAACAAACGGGCTCAAGACTATGCTCTGTCACAGTATTCACTGTCTAATGCAGGCTCACATTTCCGAATGGAGGGTTCCAACATTCATCAAGTTAGAATAATACCTGGCTATTGTTCCTCGAACAGATGACGCAGCGAATAGTGGAGTGACGTCATGATGACGTCACAAGTGCTACAACAATGGCTACGTCATTAAGCGGTAAAAGGTTTTCGGGGAGATTGAGGGTAGACGAATAATTAAGCAGGTTCTTCCCAGCAACTAGGCATCACGAAAACCAGAATTTTCATTATGAAGGTAGCGGTAGACACACTTAAAAACATATAAGTAATAAATACATTTTTGTAATTTATTAATTAATCATTTGATTCAATTAAAATCCAACAAAAAAAAAATATATTTTTATTCATAAAGGTCAACAAGCACTTACGTTACTAATATTCAGATTCTAAAAATGGATGCCATGGTTGCATAAAATTTATATTTCGACTGATTTCAACTTTAGAATACTCGTAATGGACCTCAGAGGGCAGACGACAGTCGTATATATAAAGATCAGTAATCAGACAA
This sequence comes from Notodonta dromedarius, assembly GCA_905147325.1. NCBI lineage: Eukaryota > Metazoa > Arthropoda > Insecta > Lepidoptera > Notodontidae > Notodonta > Notodonta dromedarius. The sequence goes on along the minus strand of LR990183.1, from coordinate 158,562 downwards.
ATACATACACAGAAAACCGACGCCAATGTCATTGGAAAAAAAAAACCGGGCAAGTGCACATCAGGACATGCACAATGAAGGCTTCCGGACCCATTTCAATAGCGAAGATTTCTCGTATCTATAACCAAAGTAGTGAAACAAAAGAAACAAAGTTGTATTTGCGGTTGTTTTTTGAATCTCAGTATTGAGTTTATTCAGAAATGACGGGGAATTAACTTCACCTTAACTTGGTCGGCTGTAGCTCGTGATTAAGTGAACCCATTTCTCCGGTTATAATTTTAATTGCAATGTAGAGTCATGTGCTAGTGTCCAGTGTTTCAAGTTTTTACAGCAAGATCTACCTACCTAAAGCCACGTTTCAGCTTAAACAAATTCGGGACTCCAATACAAACTGTTTACCCTTATTTCACACACTTAGGGGTGGAGTTTTATTAAACGCTGAAAATTATATTTTTTATTTGTAATGAGTAACCTTAATACTAATTTTCATGGCAAGTTGAGATTTCTTTTTACCCATACAAACTTTCATCCCCTATTTTTTACACTTGGGAGTGGAGTTTTACAAAATCCTTCCTTAGTGGATATTTACGATATAACTATAAAGGGTACCTACTCCCCAAATTTCATGATTCTAACACAAACGGTTTCGGCTGTGCGTTGATTCCTTTGTTTTGATTAATTAATTAGCAAAAAGTACCAATATATGCGACATAAATGCCCGTATCTTTTGATTGCGTTGTCTTAGAAGCCAATTTTTGTTACACCTACAAGGGACCATAGCGTTTGATATTTGATATAAATGTCAACTTGATATCTCTATCCGTTTATGAGAAAACAATTCTTGACAGACAGACAGACAGACGGACAACAAAGTGATCCTATAAGGGTTCTGTTTTTTCCTTTTAAGGTCCGGAACCCTAAAAAGACTAGACATAAAATAATGTGACATGTATCCTATCTTAATCCCCTCAGCCTCCAGTGCTGTTCACCCAATAAGGCTGCAAAAACGAAACTTCCTAAATTTAAAAATATTGTTCAGAGCATTTTCAGTAGCAATCCTAACACTTAATTGAACCAATTCAATATTTTCAATTACTTACACTTAATTTAAGTACTTTAGTTATCACTAACCCTCACATAATTATAAACATTTGGAGCTCTCTGTGCCCACACATTTAGAGTCATAATCTAGTTTTAAGCATAGTTCTAATGTACAAAACTGTTGTAGATTATAACTTGTTCTGTGAGCCAAAACAAATAAATAAATAAAATAAAAAAATCCAATACGTTTACTAAATACCTATTAGTTATTTCTTACCCGGGACATTGTAAATGCGCACTGCGTTTGTTTGTTTTGGCGTCCCGGAGTATTCACTTTGTACTTTAGTGAAGAAATCGACGGATTTATCCGCAAACTCGTTCGGAGTTTGTAACGAGGACAACGAGAGAACGAGAGTTGATTAATAGTTAGAGTAATAGGTATCGGAAAATGTTATATGTACTTAAGTAAGTAACAGGTTTGATTATAGAAGGAACTCGTACTAAGAATAATGGACCCACGTAAATAGTTTAATGGCCCGGGTTGGGATCAAACCTGAAACCTCTCGGTTATGCGGCCCCGCTACCCACTAGGGTATTAAAGCTTCACAAAATACAGTCATGTAAAAAAGGGAAGTATATATCCTTATAATAAATAGTAAAGTACACTATGTTGTATGTATATCTGGAACAATAAAGTACTAGGGTAGCATAGCATTGAGGAGGTATTCACTGTTATTACTACACGTATAATTTAGAGGTAGGTAGTCAAAAGGTACCTAAAACACTGGAGTTTACAAAAATAAATAAAAGCATGTAATCCTCATTACTCACGGGCCCCGCATTAAAGCGAGCGACCTTAACAATGTTATTTGTGAAACAAAACACCCCTGGAAGCTTAACGTTTCCATATTCATTCGCCATTTTAAAATCACAAAGACGGCCATATTTTATATGTTTTCATAAAATATGAGTAGAACACTTGGCAGACGACAGAATTTTTATCGTCATTTTGTATATCAAAAGCGTCAATAGTCTAGTGGTTAGAAGGGCCACCCTCGTAGCTGACAGGTTCAGGGTTCGATCCCCATCCTGGCCATTAAAACTATTGACGTGAGTCCACTCCTAACACAAGCATAGGCTTAGCTGGAGGGGCTAACGGGTATACTAGTAATGTGATAAACTCACCGTGCAAAGAAAATCATGAACTATAAGTATAATGATGCAGATTTAGCGCTGGTGTGTAGCAATCAATATAATTATACTATATACAGTATATACACTATATGTATATGAGATGCGCTACAAACATTTCCCAACGTTGTTGTATTGGACTGAGTTTCTACTGTACACTTTTGTATTATTACCGAATTAATACGGCTGTTGTCTGCCCCCTGAAACCCGACAGAGGGATGAACGCAAACCGAGTCAAGTTATTCAGACTCCTTTCTGCCTGTAACCATGTATAACTAGTACGTACACTCTTCATGAATAAGAATAAAATTAATAAAATACTACAGTATTCTTTCAAAAAATATGAATATATACAGAGGCTTAATGTATTCGGTCAGAATTTACCGCCGTGTAATGGTACGGTACAGAGTTTTCATTCCACTTAAAAGAGACGCCATTCATGTGGCAACTTAGGTACAAGCTTATTATAAACTCACTGTAAATCTCACAGATAAAAAATATCGCTTAACCTAAAATAAATATTTATAAAACTAATTTAGAGTAGGTACCTAAAACAATCAGACAATGTACAATACATAAAAAGTGTGAATAGCCAGCCATGTCTGCTCGTGAGGCACTTTGTTATATTGTACAGCAGAGAGCCGCAGACTGCGGGGAAATTAGAAAATATATGGAATGTTCACGCAGGTACCCATGCTTCTACTTCGGATATTTGTAAAATAAATTCTACCACTCGGGTTCTATTATCAAAATGGAAATATTTTTATTCATGTAGGCCAACAAAGCACTTACCTATGAATAGGCAAACCTACAAGCGATTCGGAATGCTGTTTCCACTGAAGATCCGGCAAGAAACTCCATGGTTGCTCTTTGTAAAATAATAAAAAGTTGGTGTACATTCTTCGTTGGTGAACAGCAGTGCAATACTACCTTTTAATATGGAAAGGAAAATATATGAAAATTTCAAACAATATTTATACATACAAATAAAACGTTGATTAAAGTGTAAAAATAGCACAATAAACAGTGTTATTCCAGCTCGACTTATGAAAGTGTCATGTTCAGGGTTGTATGACGAACTGTGCCTACATTTGGTATGTAAATACGCCTTGATACGTTGCCGCCTTAATGCACAGGGGCGCACTCTAAGCACCTCGAACAGATACGTACAAAAAATAATACTATCGACTTCTTACATGGAACAGGGGGAATGGAATGGGTTCCTAAATAGTATCCGATCGTACAGTTATGGCCTGAAAAACTCACCACAGGTGTTTACAGTAAAAAAAATACGACTTTAACGCTTTGTAACAATTAAAGAGATAAAAAAGTACACACCCCTACTGACAAGCAGCCCGCTTATAATTAACCAAACGCTTATAATTAACCAAAATCTTATATTCCTACCTTACAATAAATATCAAGTAACATAATATTTCATTATGCCCGAGAATCCCGCCTGGATGGCCATGAAGTGGCTGCTCAGTGTAATATTTCACTTCGCTTCGAAATTTCATTCCCGGTATTTGAATTAAGCCTACCCTGGAGGCAGGCCTCGTAACTAGATTTTGTAAGCTTTGTCAGTAAGTAGAATACGTTAAAAAAGAAATAAACAGAAACAAAAATATAAAAAAATATCGTCTGATACAAATAACTAACTTTAATACTCACGATAGGACTGTTTTCCATAAATCGCCGAATAAATTAAAACATTTTATTAATGGCAATGATTTGTGTTGCCGATTGTATCATAATTAAAGATAAATAAAAATGAAACGACTCTAACCGTTTTAATTACAAAATACTACCTATACGTACAAATAAGCTTTTTAAAGCATCTTTCATTTATTTTATTTTATTGTCAACGACAATTTTCACATTACACTTAATCTACTGAAACATAAATGAAAACATTGGTTTTTAGGGCTCTATGCAGTCGTTTCAGCATCGCGTGAGAAGCAGCCGTTACAGTTAATTCACCATTTCACGCCCGCGCTCTTACCCATTAGAGGGTCTGCTCTACATTAGGAGAGTATGCACTACCCTAAAAAATATAAATTAAGAAAAACAACCTAAGTTGGACAACTAAGTCTTGACCGTTCTTACAACACTGTAAATGTTGGTTTGATTGTTTGAAAAAGGACCACACCTTTCTGTATAAATAAACATTCACATCAATGTGACTTCAATACTATTTTCAAACTATTCTCTTGAGCGAAATAACACATCACTTGGTACTTACGCCATTTATAATTACAAATATTTAAAACTCTATTGGTAAAGTCGACAATAAAAATAAAATAACACTTTTTTTGAAAAATGATCATATAAGTATGTAGAAATTTTCAATTAAATTTAAACTTGAGTCGGTGTGATCGTTAGCAGACACAGAATGATAAAGCCAAACACAGCGAGAAGTGTACAAATTGAGATGTACGCCGCGCCAGTGAGAGCGCGCCGCGTGCGCGGGATTTATCGTTACGACGAAACTTTAATGGAACATAAGGTGCGTGTTTGTAAATTGTGATAAACAATAAGGAGATCCCGAAAATGTAAAAGTGAAATTCCTCGCACGACAGAGAACAGAAAGAACAGTTCAAGAGTATGAATATGGAAATTAAAATACTGCAACCCGCCCCTGTATTCGCGGATCCACTTCCGGCCGGCCCGCGGCGCAACGGAAATACGTCATTACCGGCGAGCCACAATGGCCGCTATTCTTTCTGCCCGCAATGTTTGCGCGTCATTATGTCACCTGGTCGAGGCCACTGATGTGCCTACCTACACTACACTACACTAGACATGCTGGTTCTATTACTAAGTTAATGAGCTAGAAGAGATTAGGTCTAACTGGAGCAAAACCAAAACACGACGTAATATAATTATACATTTTGATTACAGGACACTTGCGTCAAGCAAAGTCAGCGTGTTAGTGACTCGGACAAAATGACTCCAGCTTACCCTGGATAGCTGTCAAGTGCCTCGCGTGTTTGCGCCTGAGAAAAGTTCTTGTAACTCCTCCTGTTCTTCCACGGGACCCGCAAGGGTCAAACCTCAACGTGTCCGTTTTACACCATTGTCTTTTCTAGCTTACAGGAGTGACGGAGGCAGCGTCTTATAGTCCCATGAAAAAAAAATCAATCCGAAAATTAATCCCAAAAAAAGACGTTATAGTCGTTATTCTAACAAAACAAAAAGTCGTTTTGTGTAAAGCGATGTCGTCAATCACGGCGCCTATCTCGGGCCGTTTTGTCTACCTACAGATAAGGAGCCCAACACGCACCGAGATTCTGTATAAATCTCGTGATTTAATGACGGTTATCCATCAGTGAGTACCTGTACGTATCCACTGCTGGGGATGGTCATATTGTTTTGTTACATAGACATTTTCCGCCCAGTCCCATGGCAGGAGCGGAACGTAAACCACTCGGATCACTGCACCAGGTGGTGGAAGGCTTTATTCCTAAGATGATTGGAGCTTTATTCCCGTGGATTCTAATTTCAAAAATTGTATTACGGTATTTTTTGCTGGAGTCGTGTCTACTCCATTGTAAGGTAAAACATAAGCGGTTACTACTTAGGTCGATATAAGAAGTCGATGCTTTTGTCTCGCGTTATAAAAATGAACAGGTGATCCCCCAACAACGGAAGGCCACCCCCAACTAGCAATGCAGCTGTCCTTGTTCTTTGTCTTATTGCTGAAACATGCGGCCACTAGTCTATATAGAGTCACAGGTAACTAAAAAGCCCTAATCAGAATCAGGAGATTTTTATTTAAGTAAACCACTACAATAATTATTGTTAATCGTCAAAATTGTCATCGTCACAGAATGTTTTTATAGCAAGACTATCATTACATTGCTTTCAGGATCGTGCTGCCTCCACTCAGAAATAGGTGTTTACATGATCCTCTCACATTTTTAATTTTCAGTGCGTATTTCCTCAACTTATACGCTGAAATTCGCTGTTTATTTTCATGTAAATACCTACATAAAATGGCAGAGAGATTTCGTTTGAAAGTATCGCTTCCTCCCATAGCCCGGCCGCGGATGTTGTGTCATAATACGCGTTTGTGAAGCACTCTCCCCACGACATAACAGGAAATACACACCGGGTTTAAACAACAATGAGATAAATTAATCTTCAAGGTATATAAATAGAGATAGTGTGTAAATTATTCTAAAATAATATTTTGCCTATAGAAAGTACCTGCACAAAGTGCAAATGAAAGATTAAATGATGTATCTAATGAAATTCTTAAAAGACAAGAATTTAATAAAATTTCCTCATGAAACTCATGAAACTTTATTAAACGGCAAAAGCTAGCATCATCGTTAGCAAACTAAGCTCGTGAAATGTGAAATGCCGCGTCCGGTTCGCTGACCCAGACTTTGCCGACACTGAACTATGAAAATGATTCCACCCCACAATAAGAATTCGCAACTAACTACAATTATGCCTCATCCTAAACATTTTTATTTTCTATTAAAACCCATCAAAACAATAATTAAGGTTAGAAGTTATATTAAACGAGCGTCACCAGAATGAATTCGGCTGTCGGCGCGGAATAAATTGTTTCACTGAAAATTGTTTAATTTGTGAGTAATAATGAATGCGCGGATATATAGCCATGAAGTAGAGCGAATTAAAAGCGAATTGTAAGCCGTCGAAACGTTTTTTTTGTCATGATAATTATTAAAACATCTCGACAAATTATTTATGTACCAAAATATTATTAATTTGAATTGTCTTGCATTATATCCTGATTGTTTTGCAATAAAATTACAACCATTCGATAGTCCATACACTACAATAGTTTATATAGTGGCTCCATCTAGCCGCGGGAGGATCACGTACCTTATTACAGAACATTTTGTATTCCTGCGTCGCACTCCGCGCTCGTTTAGTTGCCCCAAACTGGATTGTTCGACGAAATTAAATTACTGGCGATTTCATTTAGAATGAAGCCTTCGGCGACTTCATTGTATTTTAATTCGACAATGTTAATAATCCAGAAAATAGCCACTGTTCTCTTGGAATTAAGTTACGAAATTGCCTTTGTGAAATTAATTTGAAAGTCAAAGTATGGCAATTATTGTTTGTCTTGTTAATTTATATTGCTCAAAAATATAAAAAATATAATTATTACAAAGGTTATCTACGCACTGTTTACTTACCTACAATTATAATTAGATATTTGAAACCATATAGAAATTTTACAAGTATAAGTACAACAAACAGTTGTTACTTATAACACCAAACCAAAACGAGCTAAAATTAATGATAAATAAAATTAGATTTGTTTGGTTTTGACATAATCTACCTGAATATTGATGATATTCATTGGATTTAATTTTTCACCAGCAAATAATATGATCGCAACGCTTCTGCCATCTATGTACAGGATAAAAAACAATTGTAATAATTTACCATTGTGTAATTAAGTTCCGCTACTTGATACTAGATGGCGTTCGACTAAACAAATACTTTTCAATTATCAGGACTTCACTAGATGTCACTAGTAGTTTAAAAGCTTGTAAACCAAGTATAACGAAAACAAAAGCAATATTTGAAAAAAACTGGTTTTATAGATATTGTACTAGTACGATTCAACAACATTGGTACCAATTGCATGCATTGCCTATTTTAAATTTGCTTCTAGGCTAACATTGTGCCTATTCCTTCTTCCCTACCAATCCTTATAAAATCGGCTGATTTCCCGCGGGAACGACAGATGGCGTGGCTACTTGTTACTGTACGAGTCATTGCAAGACAAGGAAATCGTATCATACTACTGATCCTTTGGGACTTAATAAAGTCGGTTATTGCATTTTTACGTAGGTAAGGGATTTAGTTATCAAAGCTTCTTTGCAATCTTTTACCGTGCCAAGATAAGATTATTTAATTGTTTTAATACCAGTTTGTTATTACAAAATCTCGGATTATTTGGATGACAAATCAGCTTGGGACTGAGCAGCTCAAATCTCGACAGTCAATAAAATGTCAAATCGAGCGTGTCTTGCCCTACTAGTCCGAATTATTTATGTAATTCTTTGTAATATCAAAAGGCAACACACTGGAGCTATTATATTTATATTAATATCTACTACCCTTTGTAATTATTGATTATAATCAACTGGCGATTTAAAAAAAAAAAGATAACAAATGTAAAAAGACAAGCCCGCTGAGTTTCATGCCGGATCTTCTCAGTTGAGGTCGCGTTCCGATCCGGTTGTAGATATATGACAAAAAATGAAAAATTGACAATTTGTAAGTGCCCCCGTAGGCCTAAACAAAACAAACGATTTGAATTTGAATGTCCAGTATCACGCACACGCTTTTTTAAGCGAACTTTGTGTGGGTAATTCGTACAGCGCCCTCAGGGGCGCTAAGTGAATCATTATTTTAATGAATCATAATATTATACTTATAAACATTAAAATGTACCTATCTACTTGCCTATTTGACATTTAGGTACTCAAAAAACGCGGCTAAGTAAGTCGAAAAGCTCAACGCGTTCTTACATTTTTTAATAGATAGTAGGTGGGTATCCTGGTTTTCAACATGGAAAGATAGCATAACAAAAATAATAGTGGGGATACACACTGGATGGAACGTGTTGCTAACGATTAACTAACGAATAGTTGTCGCCGTGAATGGGCTGTAGCATTGATAACATGTAAGTATCTATCGTATCTAATGTACCTATCTACTATGTTTTTGCTTCAGCTTGGGATTGGAATGGCTGAAAGTATTTTTTCAGCTGTTGTCAAGTCTGATTGATGACCGGGTGGGAAGGACAGACGAACGGACTTTAAGCCGATAAGTCGGATTTGCGATAGGCTTGCAATTTCGATAAGGCTTCGACTTTTATATGTGATTATATAAACTTGCAAAATAAATGTTTTTATAGATGTAAGGTTATCGAATAGCATATAAGTTGTACCGTTTCAATATATAGGTATGTTACTATCTAGACAGTCTTTCCCAACCTTTTTCAACATCGGATCCCTAAAAGGTTCTTCTATGATTACAGACCCCTTTATAATATAAAATAAAATAATCACCTTGTTTTCATTGAAATAGTTACACCGCGTAGGAAACCTAACCTTAGTGAAAGCAATAAAGTTTTGATATCAGTTCAATCCATAAATATGAAACTCCTATTTGGGCCTACTTCTAACAATCTTTACAAAGACGTTAAAGGACGTTAAATATCCATTTTCAAATGGATAAACTTTTTCAAAGCAGTTTTTGTATAAAGTGTAAAAGTGAAAAGTGGTAAAAGTGAAGTATAAAGTGTTTCTATAATCATAACTTGTCTACTTTTTATTCCAGCGCTCGGGCACGCCAGTACTTAGTCTATGCTTTCGCGATGTTTACTTTTACTTTGTCCGCATACCGTTCAGGATAGGTTTGGAGACCCCTGAAGGTGGCCACGTCATGCGTCACCGCCATGTGGTGCTTTGCGCAGCTCAGTCCACCACTTAAGAGTATGCTGACGTGATATTATTTACACAAGTCAGTCTTCATACAAAAACTGCTTTGAAAAAGTTTAACCATTTGAAAATTGATTATTCAACGTCTTTATAAAGATTGTTGGAAGTACGCATAAATAGGAGTTTCAATATTATGGATTGAACTGGCATCAAACATTTGTTGTCAGAATAATTCATGCCAATTTTAATTTAAAAGTTAGGATATAGATAACCTTGTTCATCACTGTACATTTCTTACATAAGAAACAATGAAGTAGATAACATTAAAATATCTAATCATTAATGCTTTTGTAAACTTACCGACCTAATAAATCTTCAATCATGTTTAATAACCATATAAATTAAAGTGTTTTCAGTTTATTGGAAGAACCGAAAAGAACTCATAATTAATATTATAAAACGCTGGGTACTGGCAAATATTAACGCCTCATAAAATGCTCAGCGGCGCAGATATTAACTCCTCGCAACGCTTCACTCATAAATACTCCACATTTACCGAATAAAGAGGCGAGCACATAACCGATATGAGAATAGTTATAAAACTTTTAAAGCCAATAAACTCATATCCAATAACAATAAAGTATGCACAGCGATCAATTCGGAGCAACCAGTGTATTTGCGATGTATATTTTAATATATTTCACATTATTTTTATATAAAATCACTAAAAGCGATGCAGTTGACAAAGTGCATAATTTAACAATCAATGAAATAGCTGACGCTCTGGTATCCATACTAGGGGCTGATAAAGACAATGGTAGAATCAAAGAGTTAGAAGAAAAATTAACAAAAGTAAACACCTATGTGGTCGAAAATAATAAAATAGAAGAGCTATTGAAAAATTTGACACGTAAAACTGATTTGAACGAAACCAATTTCTATCAAGCACTCACTGAGAATGATCATTTTAGATTTCTAACTGTGAATGACACCAAAAACCTGTATCTCAAGTTAAAAGAGAAGATGAATAGAGATGATGTCATGACCATTCTGTCGGAGAGAGGCGGCGAGGGCAAGCTTAGCAAGTCAGCGAGGAAGGTGATGGGGGAAGACTACTTTGAGGTCGATGAAGTGAACCCGCTGAACGACGTGGTGGACAAACTAATAGCTGAGGAACCGAATGATAATCATAAATATGATGTTAAGAAAAATGAGAGTATTTATTGGGGTGAGTGGGACCTATTTGCCAACTTTTTCAGAGAGAACGGTGTTACAAAGATAGAATCAACCAACATTATTCTCTCTGGCGAACACTGTTTTGGGCCCCGATTCTTCTTGCATGAAGGGTAAGACCCTCGTCAGGTCGTCGATGAAGCTCCTTCCATACCTCCCGATGTAGAATAGCTTCTTTTACGACACTTTCTCTTTTATATTAACTTTATATAGTTTATTTTGGGAATTGATAACTAATTATTTCTGGTTTCTAATTTCCACTTATGACAGCATTGTATTTTATCTCAACTATAATACGGGCTAGACCTGTTTGTGCAAAAGAGACACTTAATCCATACTTCTGTGAGCAGACCCTCAAGTGGAGCTGGAAGAGCTGAGCGAGTACCATAAGCACGACGGGCGGCGCCTGTTCAAGGGCGAGAGGACCACCATCAGATACTACCCGTTCATGGTCTCCATCCACGTGATGGGGAGGTTCTGGTGCGGCGGGGTGATCTACTGGCACGACCTGGTGCTCACCTCGGCGTCGTGCTTGCAGCTGTAAGTTTCAGAGTGATGCCGCACCCATCGATCGACCGCCGATCGATATCAAAGTAACGACGACAAACTTGAACAAGGTTTCCTGCCGTTGTTGACTTATATAGATTCTTAAAAGAAAAATTGCTTCTATTGTTTCCTGGTCATTTGGAGATTCCAGAAAAATAGGGTCTGTTTAAGATTTTCAATTTGCCAGATCTTTAATTTATCTTTTATCTGCAGAATGCATAACAACCGGTTCTTCCGTGAGAACCCGCGAGTGCTGCAGGTCCGGATCGGCAGCAACCACAGCAGGATTGGGGGAGGCTCTGTGGATGCTTTAGAGGTGTGTTACTGGTTTTAGAAGCTGAAGAAGAAAGCTTTGCGATGTTCTGAGACTTCAACTACATCATACCTTCTTTGGTTTCTTAAAGCCTCATGCCACTTGCCAACTATTAATATCCGAGATAATTGGTCTTAAATAGTATATTGTCAAACCTTCATGTTCTAATGGTAATCTACCACAATCTCTCGACTCCTCAGGTATACTTTCATCCAGGCTACAACCCGCGCACTCTGAAGAACAACATCGCAGTGATCCGGCTGCGCCACCATCTGTACTTCAACTTTCATCGAATCCCAAAACTGATCTCAATATCCCACGACGACCACGGTATAGCGCCCACCGCTCAAGTCATGCTCCTGGGGTGGGGAGTCACTAAGGTGAAGTATACTGTTTTGCCGTAATAATAAGGTTTATTACAAGTTAACCAAATAGGTTATTTCTATAGTTTGCTTGTTCACTCCAGTCTATGAAAGTGTCGTGCTTCTGAAGAAACACTCATAAGACAACGTTTTCATATATATGTTATAATTTTATATCACTAACACTAAGCGATCATTCACACCATGAAGGCGACATCGTTATGTGTATACATTTTTGACCGCTAATGAATGCTCGCCGTGGGTGTCATTTTTTATATCAGATTAGGCACCGTAATTTCAATCAATCAAACTATAGTTCGCTAATTTCAGTCAATTAAAATATCCAGTCCAAAGGCTAGCGAAATTACTTATAAAATTATGTAATAAGAAACTTTATAGAGAAAGATCCAATACACCTTGACTCTACGCATCCAGGCGCTCTATACCAGAGTACAGATAGCAAAGAGTATGTAACCACTATGCTCTATATGGGTAATAGTTGTTTATAGAACGGTCATTAGGTACGTAATATTGAATATTCTGTGCCTCTTCTCGTATTCTGTCCCGACATCACGTACCGGGTCCGGCGCGTGCGCTCTCCATGTGATTGGCTGTCAACATGCTACCCGAGTTTTTCACCTTTCTGTTATTGGAACGAATAGCGACATTGGCTCTAGATTCGAGAATCTAGAATTTAGTATTAAAAAATACTGCAGAGATAGTATACCATTATTTTTATAAAAGATACTGTCAATATGAGAATACCACATGTCTAGTAGCCGTGGAGTGGACTCTCGTAAATCATTTAATGTCCGGGTGGCAATCGAACCTGGAACTCTCGGTTTCCAGATCTTCGGAACAGTTTTGACCGCCATATAGCAAGAAAAAATGTATTCTGCTATCCGACTGATGGACCAACATTTATTAATTAAATGTTCAGTGTTAGCCCTAAACTAAACTAAACTAAATATCTAATGTAGATTAGGGACAACCTGAATTAAAAAAGGTTTTTCTTTCAGCTGTCCCAAAAACTACAATATGAGCCAATATTTCTACAGAGAAAAATTCTTCCTGTTTATCCGAATCAGTTTTGTAAAGAAGTGTATGGAGAGTGAGTATTAACAATTGTTGATACAAGTTTTATTATTCAATACGAAACAGATTAGAGCAGAATAATTTATTTTGGGAAATTTTTGAATCATTTTCAGAAAGTTCATAACAACAACAATGTTTTGTGCCGGCACCTTCACTACAGGGGAGGGGGCGTGTGACGTGAGAAGTTGTTCCATATTTATGTCATATTTCTATGTGGACATCCTCTAAAGACATACAACCAACGCTTGTAAACGTAGCCTATATATTTATTGAAGCTGCTCACGAAGCCCATTATAATAGACCTATTTAATCTGAATTAAGATCCAAAAGAAGCCTACAATGGTTCTGATTCTATTGATACACCAAATAAACTTGACAAATATACTGCCATCTTTCCTATGGTCGTAATATATAGGCGAAACTTACATATTTTCAGATTTTTAAAGTTTAATTTCTTAGTAAAGTGGCGACAACAGATTGTAACGCCTAATTTGGTCACCTTAATGTCGACAAGCTAAATTAAGCTTTAAGTGCAGTAGACGGATGTGACAATGACTTTTCCAGCACGACGCCGGAGGGCCAGCGATTCTGGCTGGCCGGTTGGTGGGGCTCATCTCGTTCGGACCATCCATCTGTGGCTTCCCCAACGCACCGACTGTCTTCACACTGGTGGGAGCTTTTGCTGACTGGATCGAGACTATCAACGAGACTGTAAGTGCAGTTATACCACTTCCGGTTTTAGGAGTCGTAAGGTTTAAAAGCACCATGGACCGTCTTTTATAAACTGCATGTTTGCAAACGTAAAAAAGCTAATTATGGTAAAAAGTTCTAGCAAATATGTTCAATTGTTTTACTACCCATTGTTTCGCCGCCAACTAGAAACGTGCAATTATTTTACTAGGAATGTTCAATTGTTTTACTAGGCATGTTGAAATGTTTTCCTAGAAATGTGCTCATCAAATCATTAGTTATCCTAGTCAGCCATTCCAATAGCTAAAGCATGATCTTACGTCAATAACGACCTATCCCTTTCGGTGTTTGGGATCTAGCGCTTATGTTCGCTAGGTATGTACATTACAGTTTCCCCCACAGATGCCGGGCTACTACCGCGGCAGGAAGCGAACCACGACTACTACCCAGTCGTCCCTCCGCGACTACATCTCCACCTGGCAAGCCATAGCCGAAAGGGAAACCACCACCTTGCTGGCGCCTCTCATCGTGGCGCCGCTGACCTTCACCACGTCTACCGTGACATCGGAGCCCGACGCGGACGAGGCCACGGAGGTGACGGAAGCCGCGGCAGTGACGGAGGAGACCACGGCTCCGGCGCTGAGGCTGAGGGAGGGGAAAGAGGACAGCGATGGCGGGTGGAGCATCGACTTGAAGTAGATTGCTTTTTAAAGTTTATGGGGTTTTATCGGTTCACCAAGATATTTTTCTGTTTCGAAGGGACCTGCGATGTTCACTATCGTATTAGATTGTATACCTATTCATTAAAACACACATTATTATTAAACTCTACCCGAGTTTAGATTAGTAACATATTCAAACGAACGAACCGTAGTATAGTTTCGTTATGTCCGTCCGTCTGTATCTCCGATTTTACAGCCATTTTATCTATTATCATATTTCAGGATTATCTAAATCATCATATTTCTTTGAAAATAAACAGAAAATGATTTCTTCTTTCAGGAAACAAATGCGTGTCGTTTAATCTCTGAGAGTTATAATGAGCTCTATTATGCTTTGTCTTGTCTTTGTCAGTGAAGTGAAACGCTTTCTACTATGTCACTCACTATGCTACAACTTTTGTTTGAACCCCTTAGAAATCTGGAAACGCCAAATAATTAAGAGTTATGGCCATTATTATTTAATAGTATATGGTCCTTGAATCGGGTACAATTTACGGATTATTTTTATAAAATCTGCTGTTAATTATTTTCCCGATATACATGCGCGTAAGTATTTGTGTATTAGTGTATTTAAACTTCTGAAACAACCTGTAGGTCAGGTTATTTCTGACAGTTACTTAGTGTCTAACATTTCGACAGATTTTTACAGTACTCGGCACCAGAACACGGTCAAAACTTTATCATTCTTGTCATGTTAATAACGTCAAACTGTCAGCTGTCTACAGTTCCAGTATCTATGAACTAAGCTCTCTCTCCAAAGCACAATGGCACGTTAAATTACTCCAGCTTGCAGCAGCCGTCACCCGTTGTAAATGGTGAACATTTGCAACCAGGGACAGCAATAACGAGCGCTGAACAAACGCCGCCGGGAGCCGCGCCGCTGTGTATGTTGAATAGTTGACTGGAAGGCATCTGGTGCCAACCAACGTAGCATACGGGACACTACGTGTAGCGTCATTCACACGGTACAGGTGACGGTTATATTGAATGGTATTATACTTTAAACATATGTAATTACTCTTTTACATAAAGGTAAAGTCATGAGAAGATGGATGAAAGTGTTTTAAGCGAAAGAGGTGTGTTTGGATCGCATGAATGGCAATCAGTGATCTCTGCCTACTCCTAAAGGACAGGGCGTCGTGACTCAGTGTTCATAAACAATACTGAACATTTTGTCATAATCTGTCAAAAATTTAGAAGAAAATGTGTAGAAGAAATTGTTAGTGCCGATTCCGAGAATATGGAGATAATTGGGTATCTTGACTTCGATGGGAATATCCGGGAACGGCACAACACTAGTCGTTACATGGTTTGGTTACACGTTTTTATACCAAAATAGCACTTTCGGTCCCACTTTAAGTGCGCCTGTTAACTGGTAGACAATACATTCGACAATGCGAGTGCGAGACATAAAGAAGCATCGTAAAGGCACGCGATAAGGGCGCCCGCACACCAGCCATGCTTCATGGAGCCGGATGGTGGTAGTTAATTGTCATGTCGTACCACGGTGTGGCAGGGCTGGCAACGTATAACCTTAAAATTACTCATATTTTATTAAGCACAAATTTTATAGCTCCATAATACTTAAATATTACGTATTGACCAGTACAGACGTCAAGAATCTTCTCGCCCCTAAAAGTCAATTACATCTTTGAATCCGTATTAAGTATGTTATGATACTATTATCGTAGCATAATATCGGTCAACAGAAATATATACTCGTATTCTTACTTTGTGCAATCTGCAGCAGCAGCAGGAAGGTCGTTATTCATAAAATTGTTTCAATTTCGATTCAAATTTCTAAATTCGAATAAATTTGCATCACAACATACAATGATTAAAATTTTTTGCTGTGTTATACAGAAGATAAACGGATCGAAGTAAAATAATTAAAGTATTATTTCTAGCCTTTTCACCCTCTAGCGTTGTTTACGAGTATCAAGTCGGTTAAAGATATAAAACATATCATGGATGCTCTATTGTCTGGTTTTATGACCAAATATAGCTACCTATGTTATTTACAGATACTAAAACATTTTTATGCACCGTTCGCGTTTCATGGAACCTGGCAGCCCTGTCCACGTGCGGCCGTGTTTATTGCCTACCGTAAAAAAAACTGTGAAACGTGAGGACGTCGAACAAACAACAAAAATGGCAACTTTATAGACCACGCCGATAATGGTCGAATTCTAAATCAGTAGGAGAACTGAAATATAAAGTCGTGAATATTAGTTTAGGTATCTAAAACATACAGTTTAAGTATTATTCTAGCAGAGGCTTTCTTTACCTCAACAGTGTGACGTCTAGGCCGGTACCTACTAATAAATTGATATTAAAAAATAAATCTCTATTATGAGAGAGAATTTGGATCTGTCATTCAAACCTCTTGTTTATTGTTGTCTCTATTTTTGACAAAGTTATTTGATTCCGGTACAACTACGACATCTCAAGAGATAACTCAAGTTCGATCTCGATTGAGATCGATTTATTAATACCGGCGTTAAATACCAAGTTGATCTACTGATATATCTATATTAAACAGGTCATATAAACATCCCTATTACTGTAACACCAACTGCATGCACTGAAATTAGCAGCCGACTTGCAATGATCCCCATAATAGGTAACTAGGTAGAATTGCGAATCTTTATTTTTTGAAATATGATCTGCTCGGAAACCGACGCCTCTACGACGCGACGTAGTTGGCCGAGCGGCTGCGCCCCAACCAGTACAGCACGCAGCTCGCTCACTACTTTAACTGGTCGCGGTCCTAACATCAATCACACCACACGCCGCGCGCCGCGGAGTGGATCACCGGCGCCACTAGCTACATAGCAGGTACCATAAATAACGATACTATCATTTGTCACCGCGGTATCACGGATGATGTTACGCGGTGCAATACATTTACTTTTACACCATAACATAAAACATAGTCTTGTGTTTATAGTTTGTGATATTCGCTAGCAGATATAGAGTAAGCAAATATAGATGTGATGTTCTATGTGCGTGAGCACTAAAAAAACCCTCATAAACTACTTAGAATCTAATATACCTACTTGTTTGAGTGCCTTAGTCTCGCCTTAGACGCCTTAGACACCTTAGACTCATCTTATTTTACCTATGATGTAGGTACCTACTATTGTTTTGGTGTGTTACAAGATTTATATAGTGGTCTTTAAGGCAATTCCAATTACAAATATAATTTTTAAAATTGGCCGATATTGCCGTATGTACATTGGTCATCTAAACAACGATTTTATTTATGAGCGGCCCGCTTTTATGGTAAATAAAATCATAATAACAAAACAAAAAGTACACAGAACAGTCGTAAAATTGAAATACGTAAGTCTGTTCGTAAAACTGTCGACGCGCTCGTGTCGGTGTAACTGAACGGCGGCATGTGCATTAGCGTTAAGTGCACTGCTCCGGCAATGTGATTGGTTGAATTTTTCACCGGAAGGTCTCTTACACCTAAATGTATCGCCAAGAATATTATTCATGTTTTTATTGAGTAAAAAAATATTTAATTTTGTAGCATAAGTAACAGCATTTTATATTTCCTCAATAGCTTTCAGTTCATTTTATCGGTGAAAAGTCATATTTTCTAATCTATAAATCAACAATTTTATTTAGTTTAAGCCTCGTTTTAAATATCCGCCGTCTATACCTTTCCTTTGTTACCTGGATACAATTGAGTGATGTGCCATTCCCGGGAATATTGGGAATATAATGTAGCCCATATCCCACTACCCCTGATAGTAAAATTGCTCATACGCTCTGAGTTCGCATCTTTGACGTCATCTTGACATGTTGACGTCAAAAAGTCACATAGTTCCATTGATCCTAGGACGGATTTCTCCCTTCACTAACTAAGATACACCTCCTTGTAACTCGTTCCGTGGAATGATAAATAGAAGCGCATAAATCCCGCCCGATGTTCAGCTGAACGCCGCCATTAGTCCGCACTTAACCCTATAATTGCCAGCCGGAACGCACACGAACGCGAGGGTTCATTATGGAGCAATTAGATAGAGCGCTTTATTATAACATTTGCTGGTTACAGCTGGTGGGGCCTCAAGCATATAAACATTTGTAACATTGCGTAGTCCGAGGTATGATGTACTAAACTGAATCTCGTTCGAATCTGTTCATCAGTCACGCTACTGAGTAAAAAAACATTTAATCAATAGAAATCGTAATTATAATACTTCATTATTTTACTCTTTAAAGCCCCCAATGAATAGTACCTATCTAGTTTCTGCAAGAAAGCAAAGGTATACAGAAATAAATTGTGGTATACACGGTTATTTATCTCTACATACATTTTACATCCTATAATCATTTGTACCGCACAGTCGAGGGACAGAAAGTGATCATCATTTTTTTATCCACCACCGACAGCTTTAGCTTTATCGTTCCGGTAACCGGTTCACACCGGCCGGAACCAGACATAAGCGGTTATAACCACTTCGTGCAATAAACCTGCCGAATTTATCGCATCGCTCGTAAAACCAGAATGCTGTTTTAAAATTCCAAACGGAACGGAAAGCGTGCGAATAAACGTTTATGTCTCAGGAACTGATTTATAAACATCCGTACGTTTGCAGCATTCTTCAGATTTGATTTTTATGGTGCTTTTTAGGGTTCTCTAGTGCCTAGCAGAAACCTTTATAAGATCATCAACTCCGTCCGTCCGTGCCATAACTTCTACATTGTTTGACTCTTGTATGGCGTCGCGTGCCTCTAATCTTTTTACAGTAGCGTCGCGATGCTCTTATGATTTTATAGAAGGAGTCGCGAAACTGATTTATTTTTTGATGGCATATTTTCACTCTTATTATTAAAAGTAGCGTCGCGACGTTCTTTTAATTTTATAGATGCGTTGCGACGCTCTTATACTTTTAGAGTGGCGTCGTGACGCTCTTGTATGCCGTCACGATTATCATTGTATAGTGGCTTCGCGATGGTGGTATAATATTATATATTTTTAGTGGCGTCGCGTTGCTTTTATTTGGCGTCATGACGCTCTCTTAAAATTTTTTGTGGCGTCGCGACGGTCTTATAATTTTCAAAACAATCTAGGTACTTAATTTAGGTTAGGGTTTTTCATAACTACCCAGAAATCCCAGACTCAAGGAATCCTTCAAGAAAGTTGTCAGGTACCTACTTTTATTTGTTGTTTGTGTTTGGTTTTTCATGATCAACCAGAAAAACTGTCGTGGCAAGAATTAACATGTCGCTATTGAAATGGGTACGGAACCTAACATTGCGCGTGGCCCGACACGCACTTGGCCCGCTTATATTGTTTAATTCCACTTGCTTGAGAAAAATCGTTATGTGATTGTTTATAGTAAGAACTATATTACATTATATAGCTTACCAAAACTGCTTGAAGTAGGTAACAAGTAATAAAATTACTAAAACCGTTATAACCAAATAAATTTTAATAAAGTTATAACACGCTTAACAAAGTGTGAAGTGCGATGGGCGACTCGAGTCGGGTTAAACTAGCTGCCCGTGCACAGTTATAAGCGGATAAATGCCGAAGTTTGCAATAGTTTTATTTGTTTTTTTTATTTAGATATTCAGATAAAAAGCTTATATTTGTATCCCACGACGAGCTGGATAAAATAAGAAACATATTTAGGTATTGCGTTGTTTTCTTTTGTAATTTGTAATTTTAGTGAGCCAGCACTCTCTGGTCCGAATAAGTTTCCTCAAACGATGATGATTAGAATGATAAGAGTATACACTGTAATATGTAGCTATGAAAACCTGTATAAAATCTATTTTAGCTAATCTTATACTTATGTCTCTTATTAGTTATCGCTTTCATTGCAATTGTTACAAAGTTTTGTAGGTAAGGATTGATGCTCCTATTGGGAATAATTCCCAATACTCCCGGGAATGGCACATCTCTAATGTTGTTTGAAACTAGGTATAACTTAGAGAACACCTGAGTGTGGAAGTACCTACAACGTAACACACATAAGTTCTTAAAATTCGTGAATTCCAGTAAACACATCCTTCACCTACTTACTTATCGTCCATTATTGAGGCGGTGAAAGTGACGCTACATAAAAGATGCGCCCGCGCGCCGCGTCAGCTGCTGTTATGACTTACCTGGAATGAGAAAAGTTGGGTCAATTTAGGCCTGATAAATTATGCAGGAGCTCTGGCCACCCTGCCGCGGGTTGGGGCGAAGATAGCGAGCTAATGAGGACGCGTGTGCATTTGGAGTAATGCTTTAAGCCCGTTACAGATTTAAGCCGCGAATGCCCGCCCGCGAGCCTAACCGAGGTTCTCGACGCGAAAAACAATTCGTTTGTGGACCTTCGTAGCGTGAGCCTGGGACGGGCTTTACTAGAATGATGCATTTGAAAGTATTGTTCGTAATTTTGACAAATAACGTAAACACTGTTATCAAACTCGTACTGCTATCTAGGAGAGTGGACGATTTACGAAATGAATGACGTAGAAAGTGGATCATTTAGAATAGTGGACAATATCGCTCGCAAAGCTTCCACATAACACAAACATTTATAGAATACTAGTTGTACCCTGCGCGCATTGCTACGCTGTCAAAGATTGGTCGTACCAAATCAGAAACCTTTGTGGGCTCATGCACAACACTTTGCTGAAGACACGATCAAATGCATAGTTTACGATTCTATAAAAGAAATACAGACAAACATTCATTTATATATATATATATATATATATATATATATATATATATATATAGATGAAGAATGTATACCTACGATTCCGGCCCGACGTTTACCCAATGTCAGGCTCGCCTGGAATCTCTACCCCCCCACCCCTCTCCCCAGTGACGTCACACTTCTCAAGTTCCGTCTCGCGCAAATATGTGAATTTCGTATTCGTAATAATTTTAATATTCGTTTTGAGATGAAATGACAACCTCGTGCTATCGATACCTACTTTAAAATATCGCAAGAACAAATATACGAAAGTTAGGAAACCTGCATGACTTAGAAAATTTAATCAATTTCCGAAAGACATGTGAAATCCCCAACCCGCACTGGGCCACTGTTGTGGATTATGGCCTGAATCCCCCTCATAATGAGGGGAGGCCCGTGTCCAGGAGTGGCACTTCAAAAGGGCTAAATTATTATTATGTAACTTATTAGCCTGGTAGCTCTCAGAACCCTACAATTGAGTAAGATAATTGCAATAATTATTTAATAGCTCTAATTCAAGAAGTAAGTAGGTACATGGACATAGTCGTCGTCAAAGCGTTCGTTAGTCCACGAGTAGTGAAACTCGCAACTCTTCAGTAATTATAACAAAGTAAAGGTAAGCTATTTATTCTTCAAACCGTCATGATACAATCAATAGTTGGGATCGTAGAAAGATAAGGTAGGTCCATGACTGCGATGTATTACTAAACTAGTCGCGTCGTCTAGTCATTGACAGCCATTACCATACAATTTACGACTTAGAGGGAGGATATAAATGGCGTGGTGACTGCAACAGACTAATCAGTATACAGAAATACCAATCAAAGCAAACCCTTTTTGAATCACTTTCTCAGCACGTTATACAATAGTTAGACGTTACGAATACCACACACTAGTTATTATTCAGCGAATATTCCACGACAACCGCCGCCACTAGCTGTCTACCACAAAGCAATTTGTGGTTTCTATAAATTTGGTTCTCATAAAATCAATTCGGCAAAAACGACACTTCATTCATCTAAAATTCCACGCCAACTGTGCTGCTTACCGCAGGTAATTCAGTAGTAACGATGTGCTTAACGACAATCGATATCTTACGACGTTAACGTAACTGCTCATCGTAAACCTCTTTGTCTGTCTGACGCATTAAAAATATTTTATCGTGGGATGTAATATTCTGAGATTTTCGGGGTTCTGAACAGATCAAACTCCAAACATACACCATTATGCTGTGTTCTCTCAGCTGCCCTGCACTGCTCACACATTTCGTACATTTCCAAACTAAACAAACAGTGCAAGAATAAACTAACTTAACAGTATATCCTTTGCACTACAACGTGGAGTTCAAAAAAAAAATGTTTAAGGCCGGCATCGCGTCTGGTCCTCGATGTCTTGGGCGACGGCTACCACCTACTATCAGATGGATTGTCTATCAATGTGCTTACCTGGGCAATATAAAAAGTACCTTCCTAGGGAAGCCTTACATTTCAGAGCTCTACCATGAACCTAACGCTCGCTACACGCTTGCGCCTAAGTAAAATACTTGTTTTTAGCGTGATCAATCACCTTAGGAACTAAGAATTTGCAATAAAGATTTACGTAGAGGCTATAGCGAAACTATAGAAAGCGGCGCTAGTTGGGACAGTGGCGGCGGCGGCGGAGGCCCGGGGACTCGTGACCCGCTCCTCACGAGCGCGGGTTCCGGCAGGCATCCTGACGGACTACACTAGATGTATACACTGTTACAGTGTGTATCTCCTTCCAACTACCCATTCTTTCATACGATTAAAGTCGTGCGGAATCCAAGACTTTTCCCCGGGACATGTCGAAGGTCAAACCTCGACGTCATCATTGGACACTATTGGTGCTACAGGAGTTACAGTGGTAGATGTGTCACGAGGGTAGTCCACTTAAAAAGTGCGTACACTTCTAGTCAGAGAAGTTAGAGTATGTATAGTCAACGGAACTTATTGAACTATCTGTGCTGTCTCGCTCGTTTATTACGACCATGAAAACAGAAATACCCAGTTCGGTCAATTTTAGGTTATGTAACAGTAGAACTAGCTCCATTGCGTTTTTCATAATTTATAATATTGCAAATCACAATACCCATGCAGAACTATGAAACGTGGCGTTATTTTACACAGAAATAGGCATCGAATTGTAACTATTGAAATGTATTTATCAACGTACCTAATTCTGAAATATTCTACATAATGTAATATAAGCCAATACAAATAAAATAGTCTGTTACAATTACACAGCGCTGGCGTGCAAAGTCTTACAATGTGACACTGGCCTAAATCAACATCTCCTACTCGGATCTCCTAAGTAAACGCAGCGCAAGCGGGAAGCGGTA
This sequence comes from Notodonta dromedarius, assembly GCA_905147325.1. NCBI lineage: Eukaryota > Metazoa > Arthropoda > Insecta > Lepidoptera > Notodontidae > Notodonta > Notodonta dromedarius. Next base: position 134,864 of record LR990183.1, on the reverse strand, counting down.
AGGGGTTGTGCACACAATGAGACACGGCGACAACTCAAATAAAATCGCACTTACATGTTGTTTGTTTGGCACCGTGTGAGGTGTGTATAGAATGTATAAAATTGTGTTCCTGCAGCTGGTCGTAGAGTTCAAAAAAGTTCATAAATATGTCACTTTGTATACTTATAATATATGTATGGCCCTGCGATGCCTGAATATAAGTAAATAAATAAAGAGAGTTAACCGGCGCGTACTCTGAAGCCATTATGTTTCCGCCGGAACCGATTCAGCGAAGTAAGCAACGCTGCCGAATTCCTCTGTACATTCAATTAAAATTATTCCTTTCGATTGGTAAAAATCCAATTAAGGTCCTTATTCGTTTTATGGAGCCAAACACGGCCAAATCTATTTTTTTTTTTCAGTTTTAGGGGGAATATTGAGTTTTGTGCAATGTGTTGGTATGTAGGTTTTAAGTACCTTTGCATGACTTTCTTTGTGGCGATTCAAAGATGATTGGTAAAACATAAACATGAACGTTTTTTTGAATCGGTACTAAAATACTTTTTTATTCGTCTAAACCATTGGTGCTATCTAGTGTACTATGAATTGCTACAAATGTCACAAAATGATTAAGACTAACACCATCAATAACATTGTTATGGAGAAAATGGGCAAGAAACAACTTAAAAAAATATTATTTTAATATGTGTATTGCACAAGTTATCTACGGCCTACGGCAATTAAAACTAATTGTAAGCAGTTCCCATGACCTGGGCCCTAACCACGCTAGCTACTTAAGTCGTAATAGAAAAGCAAACGCTTGCGATTACGTTTCAAACGCTCCGCTTTTGACGTTTTGCTGACACCATATCATATCAATGTCAGTAGCAATGAAGTTGGTTATAACGCCACTAGAGTATTTAGCTACAGAATTGCATCATACTATTATGTACCTAGTATTAAGTATAATTTAAGACGCAATTCCCGTAGCTATCTCATCCGAGGCATGAACGCCTGAAGCCAGTTAAAGCTGGATTAATTTCAGCTCACTACTAACAAAACTCGGGTTCAGAACTATTGTGTTTTTAGTGTCCAAGGCACAGGCTCGGCCTAGTTTCGATGCTAGTGCTCAATACACTATAATATGAACAATAATTATAAGAACAGATGTACGAGTAAGTACATAGAATAAGAGTATTGTTAAAACCCAAATTGATGTCAATAAATCTTTTTATTATTATTATACTATTATTGTAACTGTATGTATATACCTATTCTAGAAGCGATATATATTTTATGTAGAGTACGCCTGTTTCGTTGTTTTTGTGGTTACAAGTGCTCCTGGAAGCCCTGAGTTCAATTCCCAATGGTCAAAAATATTTTATTTGGATTTTTTGTAACAAAACAGTTCTAAATAACTGCCTAGAGTCTAGAACATGAAAGTATGCTTGGGGAATGGATATATGCTGGTCTTCCATTAGATTACGTGCACCCCTGCCGAATACCCACTGGACTTTAGAGGAGGTTTATGAACAGTGTTATTTATTCGGGTTACATTTATTAAATACCTTGTATATTTATAAAACGAACTTATTCAAAATTATCTAAAACAAACGAAGGTTATTCAGCGTTGGACTAATTAAAGCAATTAGCAACTAGCGGCGCGGCCTTCCAACCATTTGATCCACATATATTATTAACGGATGGAAGTGAGGTTGTGTGGTCTGTGTTATCAACTGAGAGTACCTGGGCAGATTCGATCCTGGGCACATCCAGTGATGATTTTGACCCATTGTGCGAAAAATTGGGCGCGACTATATTATAGTACTATGGCGTAAAAGGGAGAGCAGTCGAGATGGGTAGCTTTTAGTCTCCACACTTGGTTACTAGTAGGTATGTAATTGATTAGTCACGGGCTGGGGTGCTTTTCGCTAATGTGCAATCATAAAACGTTTGAGTCATTTGTTGGCTGGAGTACATATTAATACGAATTATATACAGGCTTCCTTTTATGAATTCAGCCTCAAACTATACAAATTTCCGCCAGTCTATCCCTTGCACCTCCATTCTACAATTTAGGGAGCGGCGGCCATTTCTCAGCAGATGGCCGCTCCGGCGCAAATTGAGAGCTAGACAGCCTGTAATCAGGCACACGCGTGGCACATGTACGGGATATTACACTAGCTTGTGAGTTATGAAGTCCTGGTACATGTTCTGTCTAATATTAAATAAAACACACTCACTGCGTGGTTAGGTGGGAATTAAGCAGATGTTAAAATAACATCAAACTTCCAATGCCTTATCAAGTATCCCAAAACGTTTTTCCATTACAAACTTCCTAAGTCAGCAATCACCAGAAAAACGGATTTCTTTCACAGCTGTCGTCAACTAGTCGAATTGAGGTCCCAAGTTACATATTAAGGACCATTATTGGAAAGATATGGGCGGGCTTAATTAACGAGCGAGATGGCCTTCCTCTGAATTACACTTTTAAATGTCGCCCATACCACCTACGGGGGGTAAAATAATGACATGAATTAAGGTCTTGCTTAAAAGCACTTTTTCCGAGACAACCCAAAAGGAGTGATGGGTTTGACACCCATGAATATGGTAGCTTCAGAATATTATTTGCTTATGTTTGCATCTGACAAGGCACGCTGCACTGCTTTTGTAAAATAACTTTTGGGCAATACATATTTTATTTTCATAAAAAAACATCACCGATAATTTATTTCAATGCGTTTACTTGAAATTTTAATCCGTGTTTGTGAAGAGAACATAGACGAGTAAATATTACGCTTTCCACAATAGGCCCCGTGCATTGTCTACAAATTCAAATGTAAGCAAAATAATGGATTCATACAATATTTTTTTACTATTTATCATGATAAGATCTCAGACGTCAACAGTAATAAGATCAGCATCGTACAGCGATCTTTGTTCATCAAATTATCTCCAAAATAATATTAAATTTGAACCTAACAGCTATCATGAACTACGAACGCGCGTCCTCGTCACGGCCGACGGAATCTTAGTAATTATACATTCAGAATATTGATGAGCCAATCGTCAGTCGGCCCTCCGTAACTCGAGTTTAATGACTTTCCAATGATTTTAGCGACGGCGCCATTTTAACCAACGCTTACGTATTTATTATATTACAGTTTGACTTTTATTGTTGAGAAGAGCAACCCACAGACCATCCACCCTCGGTCCGTAGCAATGCCGCCTACACGCGCTGTATGCACCTCACCTGACTTGTCACTTGTACGAAAATTACAAAAAAGTATGAGTGTGCGGCAGCTCTGCCCCCCCTTCAGATAACACAGGCGATATGGTGTATATTTATTTATCTCTTTTGGTATTATAATTGACATTGTGAATCGATGAAAACATTATATATACATTTAGTTAGGGACTTGTCTCAAGCGCAAATTGTGTTGATTTAGCTATTGTTGATATAAGAAAGGTGATGAGAGTCTCGGGTCACCATCAACCCTATCCGATTCCTCGCCAGCGGCTCTCAATGTCGATTGTAGTTGGGTCACCGTTTTCACGAAATTGCTACTTTGATTCCGATCTGACATAGAATATTCTAAGTTGACATCCCTAGGGTTGATATGGAGATAGCATAATATGTACTTAACATAAAACGAAATACGACTCTTGAGCGTTTGTAGCGGTTCGTTCGTTTGTAGTTACGAGCTAATGGCCTACCCTGTATCACAATTGTACAGGCTACATGAAGGCCTCCGGTATAGCTCCAAATCGAGCACAATAAATAAAGGTTTATTTATTATCGGGCATCGATCAGACGGCCACGATATACAGTTGCGAGGGCGAGATGGCGCAACTCGTCAGGTCAACATCCAGTGCCGACATTTGTCAACGTGCCCCAGATATTGGTGGAACTCAACGATCAGTACGCGCATACTTTACTCGGTTACTTTGATAACATAATCCTACTACTAAACCTTACTTAAGTATACTATTAAAGGGTATTGCGCTTAGAGAAAAGATGTTAAAATATTTTATAAAGCCCTGTCAGTTTTTCACTAAAATACTCAATTCTCTTGTTTTGTATACTGCTGTGTTCGAATGTGAGGCATACGCTGACTACTTGAAAACAATACGATTTTTTTTTGATGGGACTCGTCCCGCCACACACTCCCACCACTGTTACTCCTGTAAACCAGGACCGACAATGACCAGTAATGACGTCGAGGATAGTGCGTCTTCAAATTTTGAATGGAGCAATAAAATTATGGTTCATGGCATAGAGTTGAAGTATTCGGCCGATATAAACACGCCCGTACTAATATGACCGGTCTTATACGTCTCTGTGATTAGTGTTAAGTATTAAGCCGTATTTAATTTATTTTAGAAACATAATTCGCTTTTCTTTAAAAATTTACGCGTAAGAGGAGCGTTAATAAATAATTTATCTACGTCTACATTTAACAATCTATTTAACCCTTCTAATATATTTATGACAATACAGACACCATTTGTTGAAACACTTTCCGCCACAAACCTGGCTTAACTTAGCCAAAACGCTCTACGAGAGTGGCAACTAACTCCGTTCGGTTTCTAGCGGGCAGGATTACTGCCCGCCCTAACGCGGACGCCCCGGCGCGGCGTCGGCGCGCGGTGCTTCTCGAGGTATTGGTTTATCAATCATGTACGAATATTAGCTGATTAGTTCGCTTTTAATATGGTTTTACTTCGACCGAAGTCGTTGACAATAATTGAAACTATTACTCTAAATAACATGATTGACAATATTTTAGGAAAATTCATCAACAGAACATAAAGAAAAAAATAAAAAAATATGTAGTATATTTTACTTACTACACCATATTTTACTTAGGTATACTTACAACATATTTTACTTACTTACCTAAAGAATAACTCTAAGTATCATGGTTATGTTTTTGGCTTCTTTAATTTCATGAGCAGTCATCAATATTAACTCTATGTTATTTGTACGGTTATTGCAAATGTATCAATAATCAGAATGATTTATTGATATTTCATTATATCAATAATATTTATTGATATTGTTAGGTACTAGGGGTAGGTACACTAAATGCCGTTAAACGTGTAAAAAGGTTTAATTCGCTCTCCACAAACTTGACAAATACACAGTACTACACTAGTTCACTATCACTAGTTACATACAACAAACACTGTTCCGAATCACTTAGCAGTCACACAGTATTCCAATGTAATCGCCTAGGTCACTGGTATATCACTCTTCGTTCGCTTACTTAAGTTCCGTACACTGTCGCTTCCAAGAAGTAACTAACTCGCTGCCCGTCGTCAACACCTTATATACGGAATAAAAATGCGAGCTGGTATTTTCCTGAACATTCTCGGTAGGTATGTAGGTAAAAATAATCACAATCGAACGATCCCGAGACCCATTGTCGGCTTCCCTTTGTATTCGTTCGCGAGTAGGTATTCGCAGCCGTCGCCGCGCCGATAACGCGTTCACTTTATACCTACATAGTACATACCTACAATCTCGAACATTTAATTTTTAGAGATCCTTCGTAACTAATCGATGGAGTACATCTAGAATAACAATGCGTTTTTGTATAAAGCTGATAAAATAAGGATCCTTCGAGATAGTTGACCAAGTAGTTGCTAGGTCGCAACAATATTATGATTGATACCTCAAAAAATAATCTAATGGGTTCTTTCTAACAGCTGGCCTTTGATTAAATCGACCGCTACCAGCCAGCTGTGCCAACCGACAGAAAATATTCAAACCAGGTTTGTTTTTATATTAAATACATCATCTCTAGCATTTAGTAAGGCGTCCTCAAATGATATTCACGTTTTCGTTGTCAGCTGTCATTGGGACCATTAATCGAATTATCTAAAATAGGTACTTATACGAGTATACGGGTATATCTACTATATAAAAATAAGTCGGGTTTTCCTTCCTGACGCTATAACTCCAGAACGCACGAACCGATTTCCACGGTTTTGCATTCGCTGGAAAGGTCTCGGGCTCCGTGAGGTTTATAGCAAAGAAAATTCAGGAAAGCTTTCAACAGAACGCCGACGGAGTAGCGGGGCACAGCTAGTCTACTATATAAAAATAAGTCGGGTTTTCCTTCCTAACGCTATAACTCCAGAACGCACGAACCGATTTCCACGGTTTTGCATTCGTTGGAAAGGTCTCGGGCTCCGTGAGGTTTATAGCAAAGAAAATTCAGGAAAAATTTCAACAGAACGCGGACGGAGTCGCGGGGCACAGCTAGTTTTGTAATAAAAGTATATTTATTTTAATAATTACGGCCCGCCGATACTATCTGCCTCGGCCCTGTATATATATCGCCATGTGGTTGTTGTATAGCTCCATGGGCCCTGCATTCTACATATTGTACCTATAGCCGCTCCGAGGCGAGGCATCGCCAGGCGTACTTGTGAATTCATTACTGGGCTTCAGCCCGTGAAGTGGGCGTCCTACTTAAACTTCCACGGAGTTCAGAGACTGCACTGTGGAAATTAGCTTTAGAATGCAGTTTTTAGGGATAGTAGACAAGTTGAATACTGTCTTTCTCTATTAAGTATATGGAAATATTAAACGAATGCATGCATTTTGTGGAAGCAGTTTAGAAATTTTGCATTGTACTATACACTAGAAAGATAAATTCCATTTAAAATGCCATTGAAGTACGTGGGTAAGAATATGATATGTTTTTCTAAACATTCGCTGCGTGAATTGATATGCTACCGCATGGTCCGGCGATGGGTAGAGTAAGTTGATGCTAGTGTAATAACACGTCGCGTCGTGGCGCGCGCGCTGGCTCGCAGCCAAATTGTGTTAGCTCACACTGTAGCTTGATAGCGATGCGATATTAATATTCTCTACGTATATATTGGTAGATTTGTTACATACCTTTTAACAGATTTGGAACATCAATTGCCATTAATATAAGATAGTAGCCTTTGCGCGCAGTCCCGCCCGCGTCGGTATTGAACAATACTAGTTTTGTTATTCTAAATTAACTTACCTATTTTATAAAACGTTTAGAACTGTTGAGCCATTTTTACCTCTCCTAAATTACGGGACTTTAAAACGGGAATATAAGTAACATAGTTATCTGTCAATTCATTTTGTACCTAAAATTAAATCTATACAAAAAAATAAAATCGGAGTGTCTGTTTGTAATATCAAAATAACACCTTTTCACTAAATGCATATGAAAGTACATACGACACCTATAACAAAAACGCGATTTAAAAATTTTTTGTCTGTCTGTCTGTCTGTCTGTCTGTCTGTCTGTGTGTTTGTTCCGGGTAATCTCCGAAACGGCTGGACCGATTTTGACGGGACTTTCACTGGCAGATAGCTGATGTTTTAAGGAGTAACTTAAGATACTTTAATTTTAGAAAAACATTTAGGGTTCCGCGTAAAAAAATAAAAACACATGAAATCAAAGAGTATCTCCGAAATGGCTGGACCGATTTTGATGGGACTTTCACTGGTAAATAGCTGATGTTATAAGTAGTAACTTAGGCTACTTATATTTTAGAAAAACAAAATTTAAAGAAGTGGGTCCTGTCGCGCGGGCTCAGAACGCGGGCGCGGGCTTTTTTGTTAAGTTAAATTCCACGCGGACGAAGTCGCGGGCTCAGCTAGTATATTATAAAGTTCAAAGACGCGATAATAAACTGAAGCCATAACATGAAAGAACCACTATAACTCGAGCTCCTTAATTTCCGCTCTACAACTTCAGCCCTAAAATAATAATTTTCCTGAAATGCCTCAGAAAGTGCTTTGAAAGCAAAATATATTTAACTTTCACAAAGATAAAATAAAAATAAAAGTCATATTTACGTACATTTCGGTCAAAAGGATTCAAATTATCAAGTGCCCTTTTCTATAGCTGTATGTGCGAAAAAGGGGTGAATATTGAATAGAAAGAGAGAGCAAGAGATATGCGGTTTCCAATCTAGCCCGCAAAGGAATTCGGTTTGTTAGAGGATGGGATGTGTCTCTGTGATTTTGTTGGCTATTGGAGAACACGAGGGGAATTTCAGGAGCACGAAATTGATTTTTTTAAAAGCGTTGCAGCTTTTTGCACCCCTTTGTCAATGCAAATCAGAATGGAAGTAAAACGGATGGAAGTACAGCAGGGAAAAAAATCGCCACTATTTTTCACTTGGTAACCTATTCTAAATTTGTATTATGATCGACTTGTACCCTAAGCTTTGGGTAGAAAATTGAATTAAATATTCGGGTTAGAAAGCTGAAGTTGCGTGCGGAAAACCTCAATTTAGCGGTATTACCCAAAGTAACTGCCGACTGTTCTCGAAAGCTCTTGACTTTGATATATTCTAACAATTAGCCTAAACAACTTGCCTAATTTTTTTAGGCTTCAGAGTACTCGTGACGACGATCACAGATATATAAATTACTGTATTTAAAAGTCAGATTTGAGAGTGCCCGCTCTAATCTAATCCAAAACTTGTCAAATCGGATCCAAACCTACCCCAGCCCACAATTGATTTTATGGCGAAACTTTCAACAGTCAGCAAACAATTGCATTACTGTGGAAACTTCTGGAACTTTGTTCGCGAGAGGTACAAATATTCGTTTTAAAGCTTCTTTTATAACATCCACTGAGGTAACTTGGAAGATGAGGTATTTTGCGAAAACAATAGAGGGTTTTTATTAGAGTTAAGTGGTGAGAGATGTATTTTAGTTGGTACTGAGCAGTGTTGATCATAAAATTTTAATATATACTCATACAATACGATAGTACCTATATTTACCTATATATTTTGAATTCGTTGATTAAGCACAAAGCTCGCGCAGGCCAAACTGTAGTGAATGTTGCTCGTGTGGTGGACGCTTAACAGTTTGCTGTCAGCGAGAGAGCAGTACATAAATACCTTGAAATGTGTTAAATTTAATGTAGTCATTAACATGATGACAGAATTGACATCAATGCTGTGCTACCATTATCATGGTTTAGCATAAAGAACGAAGACAAAACTCAATGAAGATAGCATTATTGCACCTCCCGAAGAGAGTCGCTCGCTTGAACTTAATACGGCAGACGCAAAATATAATGAATAGGATTTAAAAGTACACACAACGTAATTCTTTCACAAAGTGTCGCACAAGGGGCGCCCCTTTAAGCGTTCGAATGAAGAGTTTTAATCACTTTAGCCTAGTGATGCTGCGAACGTTTCGCTAAATCGACGTCCGTGTTTCACAAGTCGACTAATATGTAGCAGTTATGAACAACCCTAATGAGATTTAGAGATGATGTAAAGATGAAGGTCGGCTTGGCTCGTAAATATGTAATCAAGTTAAATAATAAAATTTGTGCAGTGTGACCTCAATAATGTATATTTTTTAATTACGAGCAAAACTTTACGCAGGATTTTTAGTAGTTCACTATTTATTTTCGGTCAACGAGTGGCAAAATTCGCAGTTCATTGTAAACTTACCTATTCAGAATTGCTTTAATCAATTAGAACACGTACAAGAAACCCGGCAACCTCGCACCTCGACTCGCATCTCGACTACAACTAAGTAGTCGTTTACTTGACAACACTAAGCACAAATACGTGGAGCGCGGTAATTTTATTAGATTTCATCTTGAGTTAACGTTACTCTTTGTTTGAGCGCTAAGAATTCGCCGTCGGCTTTGTTTACCGAGAATATTTTAGCGCAGACAATATTTTTATTAAATAAATATTTGCTTCAAAGATGGAGTTGTGGAGAGCTGTTCAAGGTATCGCGCTCGTGACCAATTGTGTGTCTGGGGTGGTTTGTCAACATTACTTAAATGGAATCACATTTTTTATAAGGTCTATATTTTAAAAAAATATATAGAATGGATGACGCGATATTTTTTGAGTCCATGGGAGCACTGTGGCAGATAACATCTTTGCTACTAACCTCGCAGCTCTAGGCCTAATAACTTGATTTCAACGCTATTGGTTGATCCTTGGTATGTTCTGTGGAAATAGTGCACCTATTATTGGTCCACTGCGGTTAATAGGACTGCATTAATCGAATTACATAGGAGCGTTATATCCACTGTAACGATCAATATTGAATATTGATAAACCAGAAGCTCACGTAGATACAACACGCGGCGATAGGGTTGCGAATCCGAGGGGGGATGGGGAGAGTCTTGATATCGTGTCCGATACTAGGCACTTATTCGTGTAAGCAGATACTGTACACGATCTGCTGAGGTTAGTGGGGGAAAGAAAAGATGTAATGCAGCAGAAAGTATAGTAGCTCCGATTGACCTGGAGTTAAAGGAAATGGGCAACTTCGACGGACAATAGCAAAAAACGCATAAAAATATTTTATTCATTGACAATTTGGATCTTTTGACTTTGGCATTGGATGCTTTACAGGCGCGATCGGCCACTCCCGGTCCTAAGAACATGTGAAATGCCTAATCCCGTTACTATAGCAGGATTATACTTTTTTCTTGATGTAGAGGATTTAGTTATTTATCAAATTATAATATTATTATTATGTCAACATTTTATCTGAGTGCTGCGTATGTATTTGAACGATATAAAACATCCTGACTTTAATAAAAGTAATCCCTACCCTACTGTTGCTAATGTTATTATAATATCCCTTGAAAAATCTCGAGTAACATTAACATTCCTTCGGTAGGAGCGCCGCCCGTCCCGAAAGAATCCCAGTCTCGCCGAGGCCAGCGCCCTATAACATCACCTATATTGTAAGTGCTATAAGGATTACAGGCAACGTTTATTGGCTTTCACTGCTCAGTGGGATCAACAGTGGTTTGTGGTGCTTTGGAAGCCAACTGGGTGGGATGTGGAACAGCTTTCTTAGTATCAAACCTTTATAGTAATATGTAACTAAGAAATAAGAGATGATACCTATTATAAATTTTAAATCATAAAACGAAGATATAGGTGTACACCTCATCACCATGTTTCAGGTATTAAGTCTTCCGTTCGGGACGCACTCAAGCGCCTCATTTCGTGGCTACTCTGTCACGCCGTAATAGCATTGGAATTAGGGTCATAGTCACACCATAACAATTAACTAGAGGTAAACCTCATTTGGCCTGGGATTTGGGTTCGCAAAGGGGTCATTTAATTGTGGGCTGTATTTGAGCAAACGGTGGCGTTAAGACCTCAGAGAGACCTCCTCTTTAGGATAATGTACTGACAAACTTCATACTTTGTTTCTTCATGCCATTATGAATATTTTAACAAGAAGTATATACACTTTTAAAAAGTCAATTAATAATAAATACCTATGTTATATATCTCTTATTTTTGGATTATAGTCTGTTATAAAATGTATAAAAGTTTAACCGGGATAATTTATCTTATCCATTCTAGGCTACTATCCATTCAGCTTATTGTCAGCTGAAACGACGACAATGGGTCAACTGTGCAAGCCGGGCGGTGAGATAAGGCCTGACATGGCGGTCGTTATTCTTCTAGTGGTGCGCTCAGCACTATCATATCTCCTGCGTAACCTCCGCCTTAACCGAATATGTATTTATAATAAAGCTTTTAAACCTATGAAAATATGTGTCAACCTTTAAAAAAAATTGGTCCCTTAAACTGTTCAAAAATAAAGGGTGACCCAGACCGTCCTAAATAAGATAATGAACCAAACATAACAAGAAGTCGATCTGCTATAAATGTTTCAGAAAACTTACCAAACTTCATACAATAATTTCACTTACCTGAAAAAAATAAAGAAAAATTATTAAACCACCACATTGATATACCTGACGATATAAAGCTGTCTACTCACAGCCAACATGCATGATATGAAATTGATAACACCTAACATCAATTAACTGATTTGACTTATGTATAGTTGTTCTTCTGTTCTTCTATATCTATGATTTTTACACATTGATACATGCATCCATTAGTAAACACTATTACATTTCATTTTGTTTATTACTATAAAAACAACAACTTCCTCGCTAACCAATCAGAATGTTATCTCGCAACAGATCGACAAGGTGCGCAGGAACCGGATATGAGGTCGGCGCGCGCCGGATATACGAACGCTGAAATCCGGTGGCACTCGCACTAAGCGACACTCTACTCGCGAGTTTCCCGTTCAAGGAATTCGGTAGATCGGCTCGAAATGGGTGAGCGATGATGGAGTAGATAACAAAAAATAAATATGAAAGTGCTCTTCACAAAAAAGGTTATAATGGTTTGAATACCAACGTCGTCGTTAGTAAGTAACCCTAAATCATATGTTGACACTACGAGGTTTACCTTGGATTATGGTCAAACATACTTCAAAACTTATATTTTTAACCACCGACCGATTTTTTTAACATGTATATCTGTGTGTCTGTCTGTGGCATCGTAGTGCCAAAGTGGATGAACCGATTTTAATTTTGTTTTTTTTTTGTTAGATAGCTATTCTGATCGAGAGTGTTCTTAGCTATGTTTCATGAAAATCGATTCAGCCGTTTGAAAATAATCAGCTCTTTTGTAGTTTTAAAAATCGTCGCATCTTTGAATTTTATTTTAAGTTATATTTTATTTTTGTATTTAAATTGATCTTTGTTATCTGAAGTGAAAATAAAATAAAACTACATCGAAATAACTTCGAGCTAAATTCCACATGTTTGAGCCAGACCATTGGACTGTAACCGGGACTAGCTTTTGTTGATAAAGCGAGCGACAAGCTTGGACAGGTGCGCGGAAGGAAGTAGATAACCACTATTTACATTAACACTTAATAACAACTGAATTCTAAATTGTTTTATAATAAGACTATAACATGATAATATGGAATAAATTCATTGCTGTACGAACCTTTTAATGGTTTCAATTTTGCCAAAATAATTATGAATCCCTAAAGTCGACAAGCTGATTCTACGAAAAAAAGTACACAGTAAAGGCTAAAAGTTAAACAAGACAAAAGCCTCTAACAATAATTCTGTTTATCCATAAATCACACCGATTATAACCGGTTAAGTCCGGATAAGACCGACGGCCGGCGCGGGGGGGCGTGCCGGCCCGCTTTTTAAATTACCTCCGGGTGACGTAGTTACCGTAACGACCGGCAAATGGAAATAAATTGGCGTTTCGCTTGAACGGGGTTTTTTAAGGTAGCTTTTCCAAACGGATTCGCGCGCAAAAAGTCTAGTTTTGTTGAACTATTTTTTTTGGGGATGATAGGTGTTGTTTGTACAGGGGGTGTGTACGACACTTTGTTCGGTGTCTTTTAATATATTGAAAAATACGTTTTCATTACTCATACTCTGAAAGTAGGTCTGAAGTCCGCCTGAGGAGCGGGTTGAAAGTAATACTTTTCCGGCCCGGGAGAATCGCTTTCAACTGACAGCTGTCAAATTATTAAAAAAAAAACTAGTTCCATTTTCACATTTCTATGGAACCATGTTCAAACTTTTTCTACAGTCACTCAATTACAGCACGATGTAAAACTGAAATAACATAAAGTTAAGTATTAATTAAATAATAATATTTTTAAATGACTTAATTATAATTTAGTTTCAAGAATTTCTTTAACATAACATAGATTTGGGCAAAATATTTAAAGATGAAAATGAAAAATACTGGCTAAATAATGAAGTTGGCCGGCCAACGAAAAAAAAAAATAGGCGGCAATCCGATCTTTTTTTTTGAGTTGAAGAGTATTGTTTATAATTATTTCTTTAGCCAATTCCTCTTTTTATTTTTACTTTCTTTGTATTCGTAATGAAAAGCACAGTGTTTAACTCGGGTGAAAGACTTATTTTGTCCCTCGAACTATTAGCGCACTCGCTACGCTCGGGCGCCAAACCCCGTCTCGGGACTAAATAAGTCACTTTCACCACTCGTGTAACAATGTACTATTCTTTATGTTTTATGTGAGACATGAGTACAACAAACGAACAACTCTACCTTTGACTCTATGTAGTTATGTTAATAATCCATTATGAATATTTTCGTAAAATAACTTATTTTAAGAACGTGTTTAAGTTTTACGACTAAGGATCTATCTACATTCTGGACATTTTTACTCGACTACCCCGGAATAACGGTTTTTATAGGAAGATAGAGTTGCACTTTGTTATGATCTCTTGACGCTGACCAAGTTTTAATTGGTTTGAGTACCTATCAAAAACCATTGAACTGATTTTAAAGGCATACGTATTGACACGAACACACGCTAAGGTAAGTAGGTAAGTACTAAATCACCAGGCAGATATTACATGCGGTCCAATTAGTTTTATCGTAAAATCATCCCGGCGTGTGACTTTTCACTACGAAAACGTCCCAATAATACGATGCCAAATCCAATTCAAATAACATCGCTCTCCCAGTTAGTGAATGATTAAAGTATTATTAAATTCCGCCGTCAATGGAAAACGTTTTGGGGCAATTTCACGGCTTTTAACGTTGATCATGGTAGGGGGATACAGATGGGACTATTGTTATTGACTGGGTAATCATTTGGAAGCTGTGGTGATGTGGCTTCATATAGGGGCTATGTATTAGTGTGTTGTAATGACGGTTTATATTAGTAATACAATTTTGGTGTTGCAGACCATTTTCGACATACAATCGACATAGCATAGTACTTTCTAAGGGAAGTCGGGTAAAATAATATGTGATAGATGACACCATTTAAGAACTGTATTCTTGCTGCCATGGACAGGTCCACGTTTATTACTATGTGCTCTTAATCACGGGTTAATAAGCTATATAGCATTAGGTATTAAGGCGAGCTTACTGCCTAGTGCTCAAAGCCTGAGGATTCATTTTTTTTCAAACGGCACAAATAAACTCGTCCTATTTCTCGTAACCTTTTGTTTGCAAGTATTTTAGCGTATTTCCGTCATCTGTTACAGGGTGCTCCCTCTGGCTGGACTCATCTAGCATCCAGAACAGCCTGTTGACCCGAGCCCGACGGCTCTTCATTTAAAGGAAGCACTCTGGAGCCGTATTTTTTCTGAGTCATTTTATTTTTTCCAATTGCTATTATAGGCGAGGAGCTAGGGTAAATAAGTAAAGTAACAAAAATGGGTGTATTTCTTAGAAAATATTTTTTTTTTCGTTTTTTATTACGAAATAGACAAGTATTTGACCACAATCTCACCTGATGGTAAGTGACGATGTGGTCTACGGTGGTGCATACTTGCCTAGAAGGTACCTGTTCACTCTCGACTTGAAAACATCCAGGTTATAAATATCCAGGAACAAAGACGCCGGCAAGGTGTTCCATTCCTTGGCAGTTCGCACAATAAAAGTGGAAGCGAAACGCTTGGTACGAACTGAAGGAATGTCCACGGTGTGTGGATGCATTGTATCCGTGCGTCTTGTCGTCCGATGGTAGAATGGAGATGGGGGAATTAACTTGTGTAATTCCATCGCACACTCCCCGAAATGTATCCTGTAGAAAACTGATAGGCTGGTAACCCTGCGTCGGTGTTCCAGGCTCTGCAACTTAGCCTGCACTAGGGTTTATATATATATAAGTACCTAAGCAAAAGTCGATGTTACGTTTTATCCAGTTAATATTGTACTACTGGTAATTTAATTATCTCACATTGCTGTAAAATCTTTATTAATAAATGATAATTAGCACGTTTAATGAACCGCTCCTCGGCACGGGCCTCCCCTTAATTTGAGTGGGAGTAATCATCATTAAAGGCGGGGGGATATTGCTGAGTACATCAGAGTAAATGGCAATGTCTCATTGAGAGTTTAGCCGTTGGACTCTAGTCACGACGCTAGTTTCAAGGCGTTTGTGGTTAGGATCCTTACTGACAGGCTGTCAACTTTCATGCAGTAGGACTACTGGCCGAAGGGTGTGCTGTTCATCACCTATAGTTTAGTGTGGTGTTAGTGTAAGTTATAGTATAAATATGTAAGTTAATATATATCTATGGGCCTAAGTTGTCTGAGCATAAATAAATAAAATAAAAGATTTCAAAAATCAATTAAGCAGCATGTTTATTTTTTTATATTTTAAAGTTGTGCGATTACTTTGCAGAGTAATAAAATAATGTTGTGTTAGTTGGAATGTCGATCTCCGGGTCTAGACGTTCCCGAGGGATGAGAACTGAATCAGCTATTACCATTCTCGAGTCGGGCGTAGACCTAATTTGATGTTATTTTAACTAACAATAGAGTCCTTACTACTTATACATCCGAATTGACATAATAACTTCTCCACAGAAAAATTTGAACCAATTTGAAATACAATGATAGGTTCAAACTTTGTCTAGAAAATATTCAATTGAATGGATTTGTGACGCACAAAGGCTTTTTATCCTACAACTTTATTGCTCAAGGAGGGAGTCAATCAACTCGGCGAATGAAATCCATTATTCGTTCGTTCGTTCATTCATTCAGAACCGTCGGGCGCTATTGAGTTTGAATTATCTTTTTTTAATCTTTCCTTCACTGGAGACTCGTGATTGGTTATTTTTTCACTTTTCAGCCGTCAATGTTATCTATTTCCATATTTACTCAACCAAGGAATTTCCTTCTTTATTTCGAAATAATGCTAAATTGATAATTATATATTATTATATATAATAATATATAAATACACGTTTGAATACAACTGAATACGTTACTTTATCTTGCATAAGCATTCTTACTAAATTAAGGAGGGGCATGCGGCTGAATCTCTTGCTGAAATTGGTTAGTTTACTGACCTAGACTACTCAGAGGTAGCAATACTTAATTATTATTAGATAAACAGTGTTGTGTGGATATGAAGCGTAATATAGAAAGCCTTGAGTATTGGACCGTTCTACTGAACGGTTCATAAAACTGACACAAATTATGGTAAAAACCAAAATAGGAACGTGGGATTGAGCTAGCCCTTACAGGGCGCCTGTTATTTTCCGCGTGGCTGGCAACTGTGAACAGACCGCTCGACCCCCACCACTCGCAGAGATCAGAGGTATAGACCTATAATAGATGTATTATAAGAATTATTTTCAATTTTAATTTACGTACCTACTATACAGCAAATATAACTATGTATGTAAAGATGGTTCCTTATAGTGAACACCCCGAACTCTGCCCACTACCCAAGTTACATGACAGTGATATAATGCATGACGAGTCACTCGTCCGAACTTTACAAAGGAAATCCCACCACTAATACCTACCGGTGGTGATACTTTGATAGGGATATAGTGCATCACTCGCTATAAAGTGACTAATAGGTTAGTAATTTAGTCAATTTTATTTCTCAAACTTTTTGAACATGACATTTTAAAAAACAAATTAAATTTACACTGAAGTAATTGATAAGCAATTGTCGTTATTGAATCTAGAAAAAAAACTTTAATATTAGGTGTGAATAAGCGCTTGCCCGAGCAGCCATAGTTTCATTAGGCAATGGAATGGTATAGGAAACGATATTGAATTGAGCTGTAACTTTTATTATATTCTAAGAAACGTTGCTATTACAGTCTTCATACGATGTAGTTTCCTTTTAAATGAGTTCATCGAAGCCACTTTAATAAAGCATTAAGCTGACACCTCGGTGCTTCGGACTCCGACACGTGTATAATGGAATTGGGCGGCTGGCGGCTGGGCGCGGCCGCCGGCAATTGCAAGTAATTGATGACTCGCAGTGAAGGTGGATGGAGCTGTAAGCACGTGCGTGGTTTATTCCGATGCGAAAAAATTCAGACGTGGTATTTTCGTAATGCGTTCTGGTCTAGGTACTTATTAATAAAATCACCTTCAACTATTCTTATTAGTGGCTAAAACTTGAAAGAATTTACACTAACATAAACTATGGCAACAACCAATTTAGATCATACTTTATGGCAATGCTTGAGCCGGTGCAGTTTATTTTCTTTTTTATGTACATATAACACATTCAGCAAATTAGCTAAGGACAGTGTTACCGTAGCCGAAATAGAAGCTTGTAATACTAATGACATTGCGCGCACGTTACGGACCAAAAAGAGAGGGAGCTGAGGGAGGAGAAGGAACGGGGTTGGGCTTCCGATACTGTAATTTATCGTAAAAAACACAGCTACAACAGATACAAGGTAGTGGAGCGAGATATTCTGTTTTCTAACCTCATTTTCTACACACAAAGATTTAAATATCTATTTCTCTCCTCCTCGCGTAGGGTCCCTCGATGTTGTGCGCCGTTTTCCTGAATTATTTATAGTGTACACTAAAGTATCATAGAGTATTCTTAGCAATGATTCAAGAATATGTGTTCAGCCGTTTAATAAAGGGATATGAGTAACTTCCACGGGTCAGATCAATTTGAAATTTAATATTCTGTTACTTCAATTATGTTCCAAGGTCATGGTAACATTGACTTGATGCAGCAGCATCACCTGGAATCTACAGAATACCCTACTCACCAACATACAGAGGTGAAGATCTTCGTATCGGGGGTTTTAAACTGTTTAATTTTTAGTTTCTCGGCGACTAGCGACCATAAAACGCGTAAAAAAATATGATAGAGCTTGCTTATGATAGAGTACGCCTATTAATTTGAAGTAGGCAACTGTTGACTACAGAGACAATTATCATAAATTAAGTAGAGTTTCTTCTAAGATAAATACGAGTACTTCCGTCTCCAAATTACAGACACAGAATATAAATTAGCTTCATGCCCTCTGAAAATTTCACAAAGAACTTTACTTTAACACGTATAAAATCATACAAATTGTAGTAATAAGACCCTATCACCCGTTTGGAAAGCTATTCTATGGAGACTGGGTAAGAAGATCTATTCAAAATGTGTATAACCGTATATTTTCCATTAATAATGAAAAAATATTCAGTTTAGTATCACTTTCATCGCGTGTAGACAATGCAATTTCAGAACACGTCCAAGTTTGAATAATGCATAAACTTTAGAATATTTGAAACAAAATTTTAGCTATTCATATTCTAGATCTATCGCGAGCCTTTCGCACCCTTTGCATTATGTATAGACACGTAGAAAGTAACTTATGCATTGTTGAACTAAAAATGAAAATGAAGGGAAAATAGTACATTCAGTTAAGAATTCTATAGCTAATTTTTTTTGTAAAATAAAATGGCGAGCTGCTGATTAAAATAGATGTGCACCGGGGCATCCTTCAATATTGAATTGTTATTACAATTGGTTATCTTAATAATATTGTTGTTTACTACACATTATTCGTCATTAAGAGTACTCATTTCAGTGTTGATTTTACGAGGACGAGTGACTGTGAGTTATTTTCACCTCTCCGCTGCTCGCTACAGCGATCCCGAATCCGAAAATGATACCTAAATGTCAGCTATGGGCTGCAGTATGATCGGGAACTCCGTGTTGTACACTAAGATTTTGGATGTCGTTTAAAAGCAAGAGCCATTTAGGTGTTAAAACGAGGAAACCTTGACACAATCAGCATGGTAACCCATTAGACAATTAAGACTTACAATTGAAACAAAACGACGATTGTACTTGTATCAATTCAAATCGTATGCCAATAGAAATATATTATTAGTAATTATAGAAAGATTTTTTTATATAAGAAAGCCTACATTTAAAAGTCACGCCTGAAGGAAAAATAAATTATCAAAATAAATCAAGCGTATAAAATACTGAGAAACTCCAGACTCGTAGATCAAAAAATAAATAAATTAGAACTAAGAGTATAATAATTTAGACCCTGATATTACTAAGTTGAAATTACATTTTACCAGATGATCTCGCGGTTGTGTTTCTATGCGAATATAAAAAGTACCACAGCATAAGGGTACTTTTTAATTTTGTGTATTGTTTTAGCGCCGAAGACTTGAGACTTGCCTCAGATCCTCTATTTTATTTTATACTCGTATGAACTGAAAAGGATATCATAACATAAATAAAGCTCGTAGGTAACTAACAAGATGAACGACGCACACAGTACCAGGCGCCCATAGCTCCGCAAGAGATCCAGTCGCCCGCACGGGCTATGTCTGGAGGATGCAGCTATTTATTGTGCGGCCCCGTCCTGTGTTCCTAATGAGGGGTGAAGTCAAGCCGTTTCCTCCATGGTTTATTGCGTCCAATAAAACATAGTCTCTTGTATGTCTCTTGTCTGTCTCATTTTAAATTGTCTTATAACTTTATATTATTAATGATAATAATAATGTTATTTACAAATTGTCAATTCGACAATTAATCTACAATTCAGCAACTAATCACAGTAACTAACTAGCTAGCTACGTACTGAACCATTGAGGATTAGGTAAGGGGTAAATTTCCCAACAATATTTGTTTAACATAACAATAATGAGAAACTGAAAACAACAACATTGTTTCAAAGTCAACAAAGTTATGAAAAGGTCAGAAAAATAAACTAAACTTATTACATCACATCCCTAAGAAAACAAACCGGAATTGCTGCCACGGATTTTATTAGCTCAGATTTATTACATTATATGCAATTATACATATTAAAACATAAAATAATGTACTATAAATAAAATAAAACAAAATATTTAACCACAGCATATAAAACAATATACAATTACTTTCGTACGCGAGTGTGCTCAACGCCTTTTTATGCGACGCACACGTTACGAACCTTAATATAATATTATGTACAAATATCTTCAGTAAATAAAATGCAAAATGCGGGCGCAGCACGGCACTGCATTTTTGTCTAACCCTTCAAGGTTTTCACGCCTGTGTTCGCAATGATGTATTTATAAAACTGATATATCAAAATGGCAGTCATTCAGTGGTCGTTTGTATCTACAACTGTAGGTATGTACAATATCTATATCTGTAGGTACAGATTATCCCGGCTAACCGATCTTAGCTATATTTGTAAAATACGAAAGATTACCGGCGCACGGCGAGCGAGTCTCGCGCCGATAAATCTATCAATCGACTGAGTACGCTTAATCCGTGCAGTTTTAGAAGTCGCTTAACATCTGAAATACAAGATTTTATTCAATACGAAGATGTGTCTGCGACTTATATCGCATCATTATCGTATTATCATCGCTTTTTAAAGTATCTACGAACAATTAAAGGTATTCAAAACTTAGGTCAAGGTATCTAGAACTTAGTCTTTTAGAGTGCTGACTATCATTACGTAAGTAGATAATCAGTTCTAAGCAGTACCATCAGGTATCCAATCGTACCTTTCATGGTTCAAATTCCTCATAAAATGAAAAATAATAAAATATATAATTTTAACCACTACACTGCTACAAAATTGCTACGGACGCCGTAGCCCCGTAGCACTGTTTGAGATTCACTAACGTAATTTCAATTGAAAAAATTGTGTTAATATGTACAAGTGGAATCTACAAAAATACCATCCCTACCTACAAAGGATGTGATTTATCATTATAGAAGTCTATCACTTCCGTATTCCATACTGATAACTTTACCCCTCTATATCTAGTTTGACTGCGGGTAAATCCAAAAAATTATGTTCTAAAGATAGAGCGCGGTATTCGCTTTCATAATATTCAGTAAGTCCGCATACTCGAATTTCTACTGTCGGATTATTTTATTAAACGATCTATAAGTTAAAATGTGTAAGTGACTTTGAAATTACATCTTGATAATAGCGAGACAGCTTCCAAGTGAAAATTGCACGAACGAAATTAAAGGACTGTCAATGATTAAATAGACGTTATGTAATTATTATTGTCAAAAATGTATCATGATTTATGTATGCCAGCTCAATGGAATCAACATTATTAATTTCATTGTCAGCTCCCTCTATACAGACAGGGTCGCAAAACGAACAAGACATGGAACCCTTGCATATCATCGTTATCACGTTTTTGCTATTCCAAAAAAATAGGTAATAAGCTAACCAAAACTTGAAAATAAAATAATGCTTCCTGCGAGTAAAATTATAGCTTTAATACATCGTATTTAAAATAGTTCCCCGCCAAGCCTTGTTCGTTTTTTTCATCCAGTATAATTTAAACAGCTGGTCAAGACATTGGAAGACAACTTCTGTACTATTTTTCCATAATATAGGTCACATAGAAAATGTTGTAGATGTAACATTTTTTGACAAATTGATTGATTTAGAACATTATTTGGAAACAAATTTATTTATCCGAGTTATGCTCTATTATATCGATTGACAGTCAATATTCTCGTCCGTATTGATAGTAAATATTTATAACAGATACATACATTTCTGACGTACTGATCAAATGTCCTCACCGCTGTCCTCCCGAGCAGCAGCGCGTCCATCTCGCTCTCCGGCACTGGCACCACGGCCACGGTCGGCGCGGGGCCCCCCTTCATTGGCACATTCATTTTCAAACCTTTGTCAATACCAGCAAGTCACAAAATCCCTTAGACCCGCTTTCAGGTATTTGATTTGTCAATATTACACTCTATTTTATTGTGAACAAAGTACACTTTCTTACGATATTTGCAACACCACTCGAAATGAGAATCGCCTCAATCCAATTACAGAGAGTAAATAAAACCTTATCACTACATCCGAGAGTACACTTTTCACAATATTCGCACGACTCCTTTAGAATAATGTCCATTAACAACATTTATTTTCATTTTCAGCGTCCACGTCTGATTTCAATTAAAATTATTACGTTTTATATTCAAAATAAATTTGTAGTAACCATTACTTAACGTTGTAGAACAATGTTCATTCAATGTTATTAAAAATAAACGTTCTATATTCGAAAATTGAAACGAAAATTTACAATTTAATTTCATATGTATTTAAATGATATGAATTCAATTATTTATTGTCTATGTGAAATACTGTTGTACAATACCGTTGTAGTTGGTTTCACTTCTAATTAAGTTCACACACTTTTATTATCACTTGAGGTCGTTGCCCTCTCCCGTGACTCGAAGCATTAAATCTCGACCATTTGATCCCCAAGTGTTCTCAGTCTTCACTATTATCTTTCTTGATTTACTTTTATAGGTGTTAGGTTCAGGGCGAAAGAAAATTCGTTCTTGGACCGCAGTTATTGGTATACGATATCTATGAAATTGATCAGTAGTGGTATTATTTGGTTTGTCTGCAATTACAAGTAGGAAAACGGTTTCAAATAAACATGCGACATATGTACCTATACAACATCTTCTTCTTATATATAAAATTGTCGTGTCACTATGTTAGTTACCATACTCCTTCGAAACGGCTCGACCGATTTTTATGAAATTTTATATGCATATTCAGTAGGTCTAAGAATCGGCTACTATCTATTTTTCATACCCCTAAAAGACAGGACAACGTCTGCCGGGTCAGCTAGTATACGATAAAATGCAAATGTATAGTATGTATCTCGGTGAAACACATTAATGCTTTTATTGGTTCGTAAATGGTCTAGACCCATATATACCGTAGTGATGGGCGAAAATTCCCGGGATTGGAAGTAATATTAACTTCCATTAAGATATATACTCGTAACAACATAAAACAATCTCAAAATTACATTTACAGGAATTAGAAAAGGAGCACTAAACAAACACAATTCCTTTTAGCAGTAAGAATGTATCTCAACCCAGTCGACTCCACGTACGGCTGTATTATATACCATCTACATTAAATACAGTATATATATAGCACCTGGTTTCCATCCACTAGAGCCACCGCGACCCACTTGTGTCACTCACAAATAGATAAGCATCTAACAATAAGTGGGAGGATCATCGCGATGGCTCCATAGATAGCGAGAGGAAAATTGAGATCTAACAAGTTGTCAAAATCAAGTTGTTACTTTAAATTTTAAATAGGAAAATTATATTTCACGTGTTCAGAAAAGTTGTTATGTTTCACTCAAATTTTATTTTGTTATAGCTAACTTGATACCTCGACATTACTGTGTTAATTGCATTTAACCAATTAATAAGTTATCTTTCTCGTAAATTATATATCATAATCTTAGAAATAATGAATTTTAACTCTAACCGTAGCAGCTTATTAATATTGATGGAAGTAAAAGGCGTATGTGTTTGAAATAAGCCGAATGATAAACATGAACAACCTAGTTCAAATATTATCCTTATAACAAATCGCAATACAATAAAGAGTAAAGTGAAATAGTATAATTATTTTGTAATCCCGCAATGAGCCTTTATTTCCCATCACTAGGGAAATAAAGTTTATTACGATAGTTGGAATAGTAACGGTCAGGGCGTTGTATAGTATAGTATATGCGCTTATAGCGGCGGTCAAATAGACATTAAATGCCTTTATTGGGGCACAAATGGTCTAGACTGAGGTCGTGTAGCATGTAGTGGCATGTGAAGCGAATCCCGCGAAACACGAATTAACATTAGGGAGTTAAGAATTTCCTGGAATTTCTCTACACCTTTCAAAATAATGTTCAGCCGTAATTGGACACATGTTTCGCTTCAAGCTAGACGAACAAGGAATGTAATGTATTTAGTCTACCGTGTAAAGGAAATAGGGTCGAGATACCTTTAGAAATATAATAACTAATTTCATTTGTATCAAACTGCTAGCCTTTGCAACTTCAATAGATAATGCACATTTTCAAGAGCGTATACCCCAACCCATTTTTTGCGATAAAAAAAAACAAATACACAACTGTTTGGAATTTCACACGCATTTTCACTCAGCTATACCCCATAGCATACCAACAGTAAAACATTCCCGCTGCTACACTCGTCTGATTCCGGGTAACATTTGTATGAAGATAAAGTGTATGAATGCCACGGACGCGACGCCTACGCGAAGGGAGATAAAAGCGTCATCTGATTCATTTTCTTTTTAAAATGAATATCAAAACACAAAAATAGACGGGATGTTCATATTTATTTTATCTTCTTATCAGCTTAAAACATACTTTAGAGAGAAAACTGTGATTGGTCTACTAATGAACAAGCTATTGCAGTGTTATATGTCATAAACCTTCTTCGGTGAATAATTCACTGTTAAATGCACCGGGGTCAGCCCTAACAGGCCTCCTGCCCGATCGGATCAACTAATTAACAGAGAGAGACGAAGCTTTAAGAATAAAAACAGGCAACAGTTCTGCATCTCTTGTTTTCTTATATCTTCTTTTCTGTGTGTTGGCCGCTCGTTTTGATAAGGTATAGGTATATAAGTTTGGTATTGATTTCAAATAAAATTTCCGGGATTAAATTGCACAACACTATCAAGTATCTTTCGCTAGGTGAGGCAATGCTAGTTTCATCACTACTACCGTTATATTACCTAACCATGTACTTAACCACGTTTATTGTGTTACTTTTATTTATAACCTAAGTTCCTAAAAACCGTAACCTAATAATCCATGACCTAACCCAAGGAACTCGCCCCTACTAAATTGGAACTAAACTGCTATCGACGAACAGTGGATACAATGCAATGTACCCCTGCTTACTCCTTCAGAGATTGTCTCAGCGTGATGGTGTGTAACTAAATCATCCTAGTGAGGACGAGGTGGTATGTACTCGTACCAAAACCAACGCATTCTAAAAGAGATGTGAGTTTATGTTTTCATTCATTATGGATGTGACTTTGTTTATTTACCTAATTACATGTGTAATAATGATTGTATACTCGTTTTGAGCGGTAAACTCCAATAGATTTCAATAAACTTTAAATAGTTAGTAAAATTTAACATGTTACATGATTGATTATAAAAAAATAACAAATAAAGATTCAAAACCATTGTGATAGCATTCTCTGTTTACGTTCTGAAATTATTTTTAATATATTAATTAGGTATTCCTTGTGAAGATTATGAAATTATAATAATAATATATGAATCTTATATTTTATAAATAATGTCGATGAAATTTAATATGGGTTGGAAGTGGGATACTTTGAGCACTTCCATGTCAATTGTTATAGATGTAGGTATAAAGCCATCAATCATTAAGCATAAATATCAGTATAATGTGAAGATACTAAGAAATAAAATAACGTCACCATTTTCAATGACATTCTAACAAATTACGCGACCCTACTTACGACCATACTTACAAAACCAAACAGTACCACTATATAAGACACTTGACTACCACTAACTAGCCTACAGGGTGTTGTATATGTAAAATAATATATAAAAAATATCCTATGTTGAAACTTTTTGGTCAGAATTCGGGCAATAGAGGGCTCAGGGGCGCGCGGCCGTCGCGCGGCGCGTCCGTAGGCGACTGCCGCGCGCCGCGCGACACACACTTGCGATCTTATGCAAACCTGGTAGCTTTGGTGCTGGTTATGTGGGTTTCGATAATTCCCTTTGTTTATAACGATACAACTTACCCATGTAGATGAATCTTTATAAACCAAAACAATTTTCCGCAAAACTTATCAAATGAAATATTGTCAAAATTAAATAGAGAATGAACAGATTTTTATATTTCAAATAGGTTTCAAAATTTTAAAATATACCTAGCCATTATTAAAAGCCTTATTTATTGTAAAATTATAATTATCATTGGGTTGGTACATCGCAGTAAACACAGTCTGATCCCTTTATTTTTTCAAATACTCAGGTACCTCTACTGATATGAGGTCAGAATTCGACACCGACCCTCAAGGGCTCGCAGTCGATGCCACCTCGCCCTCGAGCCTATCCCTTGAGGAGCAAACAATCCCGGGAGGGCGTCGGATTACTGACATCTGAAGGCCTGTGTACGAATAATCGCTTACTTGAGATTAATGTATTACAATTGATTTACAAGACTGATCATAAGAATAATTTAAAATGGTGCTCGCCAACAAATCATAATGTGTATATGTATAATATTTTAGATAATGAGGTGGCTAGCCAACATGACAGCGGCACACGGCTACGGATGCATGGGTCATTTGTCGGAAATTTACGCATCCGTGTGTAGCGTGGGTTGCTAGAGGTGGGTTGTCTCAAAATGAAACTGCGCTGTCTCTCCGTGCGAAGCCATCGGCATACATTTATCAAAAAATTCAAAAAACTATCTAATAAACTTCTTTTCCCAAATTTAAGTAATGATCTGCGAAAGTTTTTATGTAAGGTATTAAAATAATATAGAATTGTCAAAGACTTTTCTGTAATTTTGACTTTATCTTGGTTGATGCCAATTGTATGTTTTATTCTAAGTAAATAAAACATACAATTGGAAAACGGTTTGTCCGAGGTCTTACAATACGCCATTCATAAAATATCGATAGGCGCCAAAGACAGTGATAGGCGCGCAATAAGTAGTCAATCTGACCACACCCCGCGCGCCCCTCCTTGCCATTCGGTAGGTGATAGTCCACATACCTATAGTTGTCATACTGTTTATAGAACTACAGAAGTTGTCTTCAATATTCTCTTTAAGGTTCCCGAGGGCTGCTGCCTTCGTATAATTTAATCCGGCACACTCAGCGTGTAGCCAGACTTCCGTTCTGTAGTAGTACTTGCGAGTGAGTTGCGAACTAGGTTCGTCCTTCGACAAAATAGTTCAACAGACGGAGGATACAATATTTCATTGTGAAAAACAGGTTTCAAACCCTGACAATATGAGGTGTTATATGTTTGATACCTCTGCATGTCTGTCTGTGGAATATATATAATTATCAAAACATAACCAGGCCCTTAGCTCAGTTGGGAGAGCCAACGGATCTGAGATTTACTTATCTGACCTAAAAGACTACTAGTAATAAAATAACATAATATTGGATAATTCTCCTACCCACATAGCGCGCCGAGTGAAAAAGTATAAAACAGCGCGCAAAACAACGAGCGAGACACTCTGCGCTTGGCTTTCGGACACGACGGACGTATTGATTGTGATAAGAATGTTTCCTTATAATTATTGTCAAACTTAATTTAAACGCTGTCTGTTAAATTGTTGAAGTAATGGTCATTGTGAGAATTAAATTGTATTCAAGTTGATAGTTGTCATATTTTTTAAAGAAATTACGCGGGTAGTTTCTAACATCAGAAGTGGGATAAAGAATTCAAAAACCCACAGTAACGTAAAAATTGCACTAAAAAGTCTGTAAATTTGTTGTCAACAACAAGACCATTAACTTTCTAATTTAAATGTTGTTTTGCTCACGATTACTGCTAACTTCATTTTCTGTTATTTGGTTTGTGTTTATTTGCTGATTGAAACAGTGGTAATGAGACGTACGATGACGCTTAGTCCACGGAGGAATCTTAGAAGTGATTCGCGTAACCAAGTTCAACATACTTCTCGAAAGTCTCGCGTCCACAGTGACGACTGATCGAATCGAAGTAACTCAGCCAGACAAGATGACCAAGCTAATCAACGACCACGTACACCACGTTGGTGTTGCTGTGCGTGTGCGGGGACCCTGCGAACTAAGTCACTATATACGCAACAATCGAGCGTCGCGCGATTCAAGATCGACGGTGTGGTCGTCAGCGGCATGTGACGAATCTGGATGACAATGGTGGTCACGAGTATGCGTGAAGCAGTATCGGGTGAGTCGAACCATGTTTATCCGGTGCTACGGTTTCTATAAAGAGAAAAGTTACACGCGGTATGTTTTACAGCATTGAGAGTGTAAATGCGGGTGCGCGTGATATTTTTATTCCGATTGGAGGGTGAACGATAATAACTGTTGTTTGCTATCTGATTGTGTTGTTTATTGCGGATATTATTGTACGGTTGAACCGACATAATTTTCTGGACTCTGTTCTAAAATCGCCCACTGTCATTTTACAATTGATTTAAGATAAAAAAAGGCTGACTTTATTAGAGTAATTTCGAACCGGGCCATCGCAGCCGCCACGGTAGCGGAGGTCAGCGGGCTCATGGATAACAAGATCGTTCTCCAGATGATGCGTTGTGGAGCACAATGGAGGCGATCTTTGCTTGACTTTCAGCTTTGGTGGAGCGGTTTGCAACTCAGTCGCTAGTACGGCTGGTACATCGCAAATCATCATCGCGAAAGCTTGGCCCAAGACTATGCTTTCGACGAGAAACACCTCGGACACCTCCGCTGGTATCGCCAAGTCAGCGCGCGGTGCCATGCATGTTTGCTGCCACCGCTGACGCGAACGGTCGCTATCACCGACGCGGTCGGTATCACCTGTTATTCCGGTGCAAAACACACCGCGGGCGCCTTGTGCGTGCGAAGACCAGAAGGTCTTCAAGGCGACCTGAGCAGATCACGTGCTGCCAACACAGCACGCGCCTCGAGGACCAATCTTGAAAAGGGGGTCAACGAAGCGCCATCAATGTCCTTGCCGTCAACGTGCGCAGAATGCATCGTGGAAGCGATTCGTTATATCTGCAATTTGATATGAGTGGCACTAACTAAGTCTAACGACAGTAGGATTAAGTGGCAAGTTTGGTCTTAGAAATGGGATTGTCCTAAGAAAACCCAAGTCGGGCCTACTTCGCCTCCTCGCGTTTATGTCACCCTGAAACCGACGCCATATGATAAAACTCTGGTAGATTTCACTCTTTCCTAAATGAAGTATTTAGGACGACTGATGGACATGGTCAGGTATGACCGAGCTCTGGAGAAATATATTTCCGTAGACATAGTTTGCGTTCTCTAAGTACTGTCTGCTGTACACCATGTACATGCAGGATGCCAAGGCGTTGATACGCGTCTTTTTAAGTTCAATTTTATTTTTGGTACACCATCCACAGTAGTTTACAGTGTAACCGTGCCAGGGTGTTCAAAAGGTATATGTTCCAGAAAGTCATGCGTGGTCCTAACAAGGCCGTATGCGTACTCCCGCATCATTGCTACGAGCTGGAACTGCGAGCTGGGTCGTACGGCAACAGGACTCACCACCACCACCACGATGGTGCTGTGGCGTGGAGAGTGGATGCCGGATGCTTGCTCAGACATCTTCGAGAGTGCTGTGCAAGGTCGCGTGCGTCGCGGCGGTTCGACGGGTTACCAACAGGACTAAACATTCCATGTAAAGGACGGACTGCGGGACGTTCCTATTGGTAGAACAGACTGCGGGATGTTCTATGTTAGACAAACTGCGGGGTGTCTAACTAGTGTAGAGATGAACTGCGGGGCATCTCGAGCACTAAAACATTTCATGTAGAGGACGGACTGCGGGACGTTCCTATTGGTAAATAGACTGCGGGATATTTACCCTACATGATGCGACGTGATTAGTAAAGGACGGACTGCGGGACGTTCCTATTCGTAGTACAGACTGCGGGATGTTCTATGTTAGACAAACTGCGGTGTGTCTAACCAGTATAGAGATGAACTGCGGGGCATCTCGAACATGTAGAGGACGGACTGCGGGACGTTCCTATTGGTAAATAGACTGCGGGATATTTACCCTACATGATGCAATGTGATTGACATATGGATTTACATGTCATGGCATGTGTCATTTGTGATTAAGTAACTTTGAGTGTAGGTTGGTTAAATTTGATGTTCCTAGTTTGGTGTGATCGTTTTACGTTAAAAGGCAACGAAAGATAGATGGATGCGTTATATAGGGGGTAACGGGACATGCTATTCAGTAATGCCTCTGTCCGGCTTCATTACAAATGTCGGGACATGCGATTAAGTGATGCCCCTGTCTTAATTTGTTGGAGGGACCACTCCTGTTTATCTATCCAGTCTTCTGCGCCGGACACATGCAGAGCCTTCTTCGGGAACGGTTAGTGAGTGTTAGTGAACGGATACCGTTGAATGAATCGCTTGCCCCTGTGAGAGTGAATATTTGACTGGGTTCAGGTCACCTGTAAATAGCGTGAGCTATGTTACTCCTTTTTGTAAATGGATAGCGTTGGCTGAGAGCAACATCAGCTGTGTCACTTAAAAGGTTCATGAACGTGTATGGCGAATTTCGCTAGGTCACTCAAGTTTCATGAAGGTCTAACTTTCAGGAAGGAACTCTAATTGGTTATATGTGAGTTATGTCATAAAGGCGGCATATCGGTACCTATGCACCTTTACAACTTTTGATGAATGTGTTACTAATGATAAGAGTCCGGAATTGAATCATTAGTAATACACTCAATTTCTAAGTCTTACACTGATTTTGTTTTTCATCCTTACAACTGAAGTTATTTGTAGCATTGATTTTATGAGGGCTCTACTGTATTCATAACTACAACAGGCAATTAAGTTGCCTGATTGTTCTGACGCTGGATACGTTTTCAGCTTTATTTGTAGGTGGTGAGTGACGTCATGCAAACGTTTGGGCCTCTGCCAATGTAGCGGTCTATAGCGAGTGATGAAATTTCGGACGCTGACATTCGTGATGCACGGAATCTTATGTTTTCTTTTTGTTGTTAATTCGAATCAGGTCTATTGTTTTTTTGTGTGTTTAAGTCTGTGTGATATGCTAAAAATAGGCCTATGTCAACAGTCACTGAGAGGTATGCAAACTTAGAGCCTATGCCTACAGTGATGTAAGTCTGTGTGGTATGCAAACTTGGAGCCTATGCCTACAGTGATGTAAGTCTGTGAGGTATGCAAACTTGGAGCCTATGCCTACAGTGATGTAAGTCTGTGAGGTATGCAAACTTGGAGCCTATGCCTACAGTGATGTAAGTCTGTGTGGTATGCAAACTTGGAGCCTATGCCTACAGTGATGTAAGTCTGTGTGGTATGCAAACTTGGAGCCTATGCCTACAGTGATGTAAGTCTGTGTGACATGCTAACAATATGCCTACGCCAACAGCATCTAGGAAACACGCTAACTTTGTGCCTCTGTTTACAGCGTAAACTGGAGTTAGTCTGTGTCTTTGCAGTAAAACTGACTAAAGATTTTTGGTTCATGCCATGCAAGGAGTCATGCGCGTTCCCTTATTTGGGTATTGTTTTTATTGTAACTACTTAAAGGTTGTTCATAAAATACGATCGTCTGATTACAGGAGAAATCGTAGAAGGATGGGCTTCAGATCAAGCGGACCCATCTGCTAGACCTGACGAGGACGTCAGAGTGTCAGGAGGGGCCGTATTGGATAATTCTCCTACCCACATAGCGCGCCGAGTGAAAAAGTATAAAACAGCGCGCAAAACAACGAGCGAGACACTCTGCGCTTGGCTTTCGGACACGACGGACGTATTGATTGTGATAAGAATGTTTCCTTATAATTATTGTCAAACTTAATTTAAACGCTGTCTGTTAAATTGTTGAAGTAATGGTCATTGTGAGAATTAAATTGTATTCAAGTTGATAGTTGTCATATTTTTTAAAGAAATTACGCGGGTAGTTTCTAACAATAATTATAATTGCTAGAAATGTTCAAAAAATAAAAATAAAAACTTTTTCAGACTTTTTCTCGCAAGGAAAATCTTTATCTGAGCGAGAATATTGTACCGCCATTGGACATGTTCGATTCAAATCGCCTCTGCCACTTTTAAGGGCGGGAATATTTAAAATTTTCAGTTTTTCAGTACATCTACCTCCTGGCTTGCCCGGTGGGCGGGCGGCGATGGGCGGCGGGTCGAGGCTGCGGGGGCGGGGACGGGGGGGCAGTCCGGCGAGGCCGTCCTGTGCACGTATTTAATCTAACGGCGGATGCTGGCCGCTCCTCGGAAATGCATGTTTTGTTTTACACTTCCACTAATTAGTGGCTAGGTTATCAAGGACAGTGCTGCCTGGACACTTTAAGGGTAGTTTTTACATGGCAATACTTAGTTCTACCGTCACACAAATTAAACGAACACCTTTATTGAAAACGTTGTTTGTTTAATTTGTTTATTTGTAGGTGTGCCCACTCATTTAAATATGGACGCCTGTAAAAATTTGAATCAGTGGATTTGTTCTATTCTGATTGGGTTATTTTCAGGGTGAATTACATGGACTCTGTGCCACATACCTATGAAGAAATATTATATATCTATGGTTGCCACCACGCAGGTACCTACAGTCGTTTGTGGGTAGATAGAAATGTGGTAATGAAAAATACCTGATCGCGATCACACATTCCACGCGGATGGGAACAAGGCTGGTTTACATCTCAATTCAGAATTCGGGACATTCAATAAATGCTCAGAGTTCGAGTCTACTATTGTGGCGCGGTAGGTACCTATGTTAAAGTCATTCTTACTGACATTATTAAATCTTACAAAAAATTTAAAGTTGTGTTTGGTATTTTCTTTCTAAATTGTCATAAATTAATTAAACATACATCTATACAAATAAATAAAATTTGAGTGTCTGTTTGTAATATCAAAATAACACCTTTTCAGTAAATGCATATGAAAGTACATACGACACCTATAACAAAAACGCGATTTAAAATTTTTTTGTCTGTCTGTCTGTCTGTCTGTCTGTGTGTTTGTTCCGGGTAATCTCCGAAACGGATGAACCGATTTTGATGGGACTTTCACTGGCAGATAGCTGATGTTTTAAGGAGTAACTCTTAGACTTTTATTTTAGAAAAACAAAATTTAAAAAATGGGTCCAGTCGCGCGGGCTCAGAACGCGGGTGCGAGCTTTTTCAACCGACTTCAAAAAGGAGGAGGTTATCAATTCGTGTGTATGTTTTTTTTTTTTAATGTTTGTTACCTCATAACTCCGTCATTTATAAACCGATTCGAAAATTGTTTTTGCATTTGAAAGGATGTCCGTGCAGATTGGTCCCATTAAATTTTATCAAAATCGGTTCAGTAGTTTGGTATTAAAATCAAAATAACTGAAAAAATACATCATCATCCAAGTAAACGAAATTACGTGATTTGCTTTCCTGTGACGTTTCAGTGGGGGTTGCCGTCACTAAAATAGTCTCAGTAAACTACCTACCTTCCGGTTTCCTCATCAGATGATGAAGAAACTGGAAGGTAGGGGCCGGAACTCCGTAATAACACAATATAACCTAGTCGTGTTTGAGCTTAGTGGAATTGTCATGAGATGCATTCTGGCTATAAGTGCTATATATTGGTATAAGTGGTATACTATGTGTGGCCTTGATTGTCAGGATCCCTTGGTGATACCATAGAAATTTCATAAAAATAGGTTCAGTAGTTTGAGAGATATGGACTGTTTACCGTTGCCAGCATTTCGATACGTAGTTTACCACTAAAAATCGTGAAAAAAATAAAAGTTAATAAAAAAAAAAAACGACTTCAAAAACCTGGGTGCACTAAAAACCTAGAAATAAATAGGGACCTTATAATTTCTTTCATTTGGAGTCGCCCAAATTTCAAACGGATTCGAGCCGTGGAAGTTGGTTTTGGCCGTGAATGTGGCTTTTTCAACCTACAAAAGAGCTGATGATCTTCAAACGGCTGAACCGATTTTCATGAAACATAGCTAAGAACACTCTCGATCAGAATACCTATCTAATAAAAGAAACAAAATTGAAATCGGTTCATCAGCTTGGGCGCTACGTTGCCACAGACAGACACACGGATACACATGTTAAACTTATAACACCCGTCGTTTTTCGTCGGGGGTTAAAAATTAACGCCGGGTGATTTTAACGCCACCTAGTAAGCAACGTTTGTATCACAATGTCGTAGGTTTTACGAGGAAGGCGGGGTTCAAGAAAAATCCGAGACCGCCGCGACATGCAGCGGTGAGTAGCCGAACTACGGAGCCGACAAGAAGTTTGTACAAGTTTCCAATTATTTTCGCTACGTCCACGACTTTTAGGTACGTTGGTCCCATGGTTACACTAGAAATTTAGATAATCCAATAGAACAAGACACTCATTTTAATATACACCAATTGGTATCTCATATAGAGAAGTAAGACCTTCAGAAAACCTGCATGACAACCCATTCATTCTGTACCTAATTGTACAATAACTATAAATACTCCACTGGATAAATTTCTTTTGTCACCTTTTACTGAAATAACGGAACGTGCTAGTCTCAACCGGCACCGATAGGTACTAAAAGTTTCAAAATCTTATTTGCAACTGATTTAAACTCGTAATATTCGATTTTTTTTTTGTACTTTGACTTCCTACTTACTTTTCCCTAACTTTCCCACTATCCAGTAGGTTACCACGAGCACAGTGTCCACCGCACGTGCCTCGCAAAGCTGTCCCGTGGATTTCATTGCTTTACAACATAAAATAAAACTTTACTGCCGTTTCTTTCGCCGCGCAGAGATATTTGATAGGTTTTATATCTATCTGGGGCGAAATAATGCCTCAATAAAGTGATTGCGCCGTGTTTTCCTGGATTAGGGGCTACGTGCCTACCTAGTTCGTGGCGGTGCTGTGATTGGTAGAGAGGTACATCTGAGGTACATCTGCTGCTCTACCGTGAGTCGTACGATACAATAGTAGTCTTTGGTCGTACGCTCGCTCTTCATCGGCGTCTACGTATAATTTTATAAAATATTACAAATAAATTGTACAGGCCACCCGAGGAACTAACAATGTGCAATAATAAGTATTTACATAATTCGCTAGCGACTCCCGACGATTTGGTTATTATTGGGATTATTACATTTATTGGGATTTTGTATTTTTTTATTACTCATACTCTGAAAGTAGGTCTGAAGTTGCCTGAGGAGCGGGTTGAAAGTAATACTTTTCTGGCCCGGGAGAATCGCTTTCAACGGACAGCTGTCAAATTATAAAAAAAAAACAAGTTCCATTTTCACGTTTCTATGGAACCATGTTCAAACTTTTTCTACAGTCACTCAATTACAGCACGATGTAAAATTGAAATAACATAAAGTTAAGTATTAATTAAAGAATATATATTATTAAATGACTTAATTATAATTTAGTTTCAACAATTTCTTTAAAATAACATGGATTTGGGCAAAATATTAAAAGATGATAATGAAAAATAATGGCTAAATAATGAAGTTGGCCGGCCAACGAAAAAAAAACAAAATAGGCGGCAATCCGATCTTTCTTTTTTTTTGTAGAGTATTGTAGAGTATTGTTCATTCTTCCTTGTATTATTTCTTTAGCCAATTCCCTTTTTTATTTTTATTTTCCTTGTATTCGTAATGAAAAGCACAGTGTTTACCTCGGGTGAAAGACTTATTTAGTCCCTTTCATCACTCGTGTAACAATGAACTTTGAATAATATAAGTAAACATTATGTTGCTCTTAACATTTTAGTATTTCACAGTGATAGCTACCGAGTGACACAGTGTAAAGAGGTCCTTATATTACGTTGTATGTACCTTTTGCATACTTATTGCTTACGTCACATGTCGACTCACGAATGTCGCCAACCAGTAGATTTATAATTGCTTCGCTGAATCGGTAGTAATTTAAGGTATAAACAAGCAATTAAACATTTCCTAATTCCAAACTAAAAGTTAATGGTGGGTACCTATGACAAAGGTTAATTAATTAACTATTATTTTGTGTTCAAATTCAAATTCAAGTCGTTGATATTGTTAAGGCCTACGGGGGCACTTACAAATTGTCAATTTTACATTTTTTATCTTATATCTACAACCGGATCGGAACGCGTCCTCGACTAAGAGGATCCGGCAAGAAAGTCAGCGGGCTTGTCTTATTACAATTGTTTTTTTTTTTTTATCTCCCGTTGTTTATAGTCAATAATTACGATTGTTGAGGGTTAATGTGTTCCACGTCGGTATGTTTCGCTTACCTCGGCGGTGGCCCTGTAGCCGGGCTGCGCCCTCCCGTGCTCCGGCGAGTGCCGCAGCGCCTTGGTGTCGATCTGCACGTTGGTCTGCATCTCGCACGCTCAGCCACACACTCACACGCACATTCAAACACCAGCCGGGGTGATCGGCAGTTCAGAATCCATTTTATATATGTTACATGTTGTAAGTACGATAAAATTATAATTTTATTCCTGTTTCACAGAATTTTAGACTCCTGTGCTGTATCACTTGAACGTCACTATATAAATATTTCACAGTACCCACATTTATATTATAAATATTTGCGTCCTACCCACATTTACGAGTTGGCGTGCGCTGCTGCCCGCACCAAAGAGAATATTACAACCACTGCCCGCACATTACAATTTTTATTTCCACATAAACAACGCAGTGTTAGACGTTTATTATATTTGTTTAAAGCGACGCAAAGGGTTTCTTGTTCGCTATATTAAATAAATTAACATTTTATTTTAATAATGCAGTCCCCGTAGCGATTTATCTGAAACAAAAAATATAGGTGGGTTAAGGCCAAAAACCGAAGGAGTTAGCACTTGGACAGATTTATACAGAAACAGTAAGGCTAGAACATGCCTAGAACACAGCGCGAAATTCGAATACACAAAATGGTTGGAAATTATAATTGTCTTTGGTTTACGTTTAGTTACAACCAAATAAATATTATAATAATAATGGTTACAACCACAGAGTTATATTTCAGAAGTCCGTGGTTACAACCATGGTACCTATATAGAATATCATTATACAAATACTCAGGTTAAAACACTCTCCACAAACATTTTTGTAAATTATACATTATTTTTGTCCTACACAAAACAAAGTTAGAAATTATTTTATGACGAAATGATGATATGTCAAGTGACTCTGGCTCATGAAATAAACTTTAATCTGGTCCTCAAATTTCATTTAATTCACTTATCTATAAATACCTACCTTATAGATTTTTTAAACCTTTGTGTGATTTACAACAGCCAATTTTATACTTTGAAAGATTTCAATGATCTTTCTTTCTTCCGGGTTCAACAGTAAAAATTATCACCATAACTCATCACGTTCATTCCAGTCGGATGGTGGTTAATGGTTGTTGGAGGACGGGGGAAGGAGGGCGGGGGGAGCATACTTTGCGGTCCTCAGCCATTGGAATTGTGCCTGAAATTCAGACGCGATGAAAGGGACTGCTTCATGTGGGCCTGACTGTCACTTTGCCGGTGTTTCACTCTTCTATTCACAGACTATACTTGTCTAAGTAAGAGACCATACAAGTTTGACACTGTCAATGCGCTGTGCGTTTGCACGCACTTTGATATAATGTTTGTGAATACGGGTGTGTTGTAGATTGTAAAAACGCAAAAATGTTGCCGATTCCTTTAATAACGAATAAACGTTGACTAGGAAGGTCAAAATTAATCTATTATTATTTGGTAGGTACATATTATTTATTTCATAATTATTATTTTTTTTTATTAAATTCGCAATGCAGGGGGGTCAATTTATCAGTTCTATAACCCATACGATAATTTCATCTCGATATGAAAAGATGAAGTTAACTAATTAATGTGTGAAGGCGTCGAGTCATCAAGCAGGCACCACACACGCTCGACCGGAGCATGGGCCCTGCGCCCACACCCGAGGCCTCGCTAACTAGTCCGCTAATTAGCGACCGCGCCGTAGTGCACGTGGAAACCGTAGTTAACTCTGAAAGCGAGTAATATTTCAGTACGAATATTATTTCACATAATATTCGTACACCGAACAAAGTGCGTCGGGACCAATACAAGCATTAAAATATGTTTTGGACCAGAAATAATCAAAAGTCGGTATTCTGGTCTGAATCATACAATTGGTGTCATTGTCTGGTAATATGAGCCTCCAATCGAGCCGTGCATGTGATTGCATGTACATGCATGTAATTCAAGAATCATATCACTGGTACTGCTGTGTAATATCCACTATAGGGGTCAGAGTATCACGTGTATTAGTCGGAGGGCTACGACGCCGCGCTGAGGGCGCTGGCGCTAATGAGACAAGTTTAAATGAAGGCACACCGTGACATGCACGCCAGTTTAAACATATTATTTTTATTGAGTGAAACCACCAAGATGAATAAATCTCTCAACTGTTTTTATAATGTCATTTTAATTGGTATCTACAAATAAAAAGGCATCTCCCTAAAGTAATTACTTATTTATACCTACGTGTTATCCAACAGTTCGGTGCGGGCCAGATCAATTGTATGTTGGTTCCCGAACAAACATATATTTGAACAGGACATAAAACGGGTGGAAAGGCTGTCTCATGCTAATAGGTAACATTTGTTTAACAAGGGCTCACATAATCTTGACATTCCCATCATTCGCTGATGGTATGTAGGTAGACTAGATTTTCCTGTTAAAATTGTTTTAACGAACTGAAATTAAATGGGACAGTGTGTAAATAAACTATAAGGTTCCTAGTTATTTAGTGCACCACGTTTCAGGCGGTGATTTCAAAGTGGGTTCCTATTTATTAAAATATATCGCTGACCACTTCGGCATAAATAAAATGTAATTAGCAGTTCGGTACATGCGCAGTATCTGCAAATTATTTTGTACCTATAATACTCACGCCGCAGCTATACCTCTTCAGCAGCGAGTCGCAGCTCACCCTGCAGGCGGTGTGAACGTCTCCTAACGGTGGTGTCGAGTCAGAAGCATATTTACGACGTTGTTTACTACATAAAATCCACATTACTCGTGCAAACGGCGCGTTAAGCCAGCAGACAGTGGAAAGTAGACGGCAAACAGCGGACGTTGGATGCCCGCCGCCCGCCGCCCGCCGAGCGGCGCGCGGCGGGCGGACCTCGCTCGTACGTTCTGCAGCTATCGGCTGTACGTTTTATGTCCACGCTCTTTCTAGCCATATTATTCCCTATTCTATGTCGAGGTCGGCAATCTACCTAATTTTATTTCACTCATTGCGAACGAACCACATACACGAGTTTTTCGCTAGCGAAAGAAATAAGTCTAGAAAAAATACGTGGAAGTAAGTTTACGATAACTAGTAACCTAGCTTACAGAAAAGCTCACACTTGGGGCACCGATATCATGGAATTGGCAACTAATAAGTAGCTATTCTAAATTATTCCTCATAGCTACATGGCTGCCCGCTGTCCTCTGAGTTTAAAGCAGGAGGATTAAAATACACACTACGCTTTGCGTGCAATATAGGATGTTTTTATAATTCAATTTCCAAATACTGAGCTCCCATATCAAATAACTCAAAAAGCCCAATATACATCCTGCATGGCGCGGCGCGAGCCTCGCGCCCGTTAACGAGCAGTAATGTCAAGTTATTGCCGCTCAACAAGTCCGTTCGGGCATTTTAGGAGACTCGCTCGATCATACCAAGATATAGCTGGGCTCGCTGGGCGACAGCGGAGTGCATTTAGACGATAGCTTTATGGTAGAGTCTAGAAACGAAATAGGTTACTCGTCGAGAAGTAGGAACTTGTAATAACTTTAGAGGATGACCGCCCATATAACA
Organism: Notodonta dromedarius; assembly: GCA_905147325.1. Lineage (NCBI taxonomy): Eukaryota > Metazoa > Arthropoda > Insecta > Lepidoptera > Notodontidae > Notodonta > Notodonta dromedarius. The sequence goes on along the minus strand of LR990183.1, from coordinate 94,895 downwards.
AGTAAGGTTCATTAAATAGGTTAAAAACATCAATTAATAATACACCATGACCCCTTTATTCCTCGCAGAATAGACAGAAGCATAGATTATGATTATACTTATGAAACTGGACAGAAATGCTCCACGTTTAGTCTGTGGCAATTCGGTCCCACCAGGCACAGTACCCCTCAATGCGAGGGGGGGAATTCGACCCAACGGGTTGAAAAACATTACACGTCTTTCAAAGACATGCAGGGTTAAAAGGCACAAAATGTATTACATACGCGGCAATATGCGGCTTCCATACCCATTGAGTTGGTTCCAGCCAATTATAATATTTCCGACTTATTTATTACACTACCAACGCGATCACGTAAACGAGGTACAACAGGCCCGGCCGGGTGTGCCCCGATACCATCTCGCGTGCCGCCCGCGCCGCCCGCGCCGCCCGTGCCGCCGGTGCAAGGATTATTATAGCGGCTATTTTTATATACTTTGCAGTAAAATTTGTTAAAACCAGTAAATACGCCTGTAGACCTAAACAGCATAATCATTGGAACTCGCAACCTGCAGGCAGCGTCGCGACGCCCTTATAGTGGTAGTAACAAAATAGGCACCTCACAATAATATCGAGAAAATTAAATAACTGCGTACGTGACACTTGCTGCTCTGGGTTACATTGTATAGTGGGCTGGGAATATATTTTTGGTGACGTTTAGCGCTCCTAGACGACCTTAGCACGTGTTGCTGAAACATTTTATTTTAGTATATTTAGAACGTAGGTACTCGTTTAACTTATTCGCGTTGGATTTTATATTAAGTATAGTATTTCACCGTAGTTTTGTTGCGTGATCGCACCACTTGACCCAATAGCAGTAAATTATGTGTAGGTATATAATACAGGGCTCATAATCTATACAAATAAATAAAATTGGAGTGTCTGTTTGTAATATCAAAATAACACCTTTTCACTAAATGCATATGAAAGTACATAGGTACGATACCTATAGCAAAAACGCGATTTTAAATTTTTTTGTCTGTCTGTCTGTCTGTCTGTCTGTCTGTCTGTCTGTCTGTCTGTATGTTTGTTCCGGGTAATCTCCGAAACGGCTGGACCGATTTTGACGGGACTTTCACTGGCAAATAGCTGATGTTATAAGCAGTAACTTAGGCTACTATTATTTTAGAAAAACAAAAAAATGGGTGCTGTCGCGCTGGCTCAGAACGCGGGAGCGGGATTTTTTGTTAAGTTAAATTCCACGCGGACGAGGTCGCGGGCTCAGCTAGTTACGATATATAATATTAACAAAACAATAAGCTCACTTCTCCAATAGAATGTGTTCTGGGCCCAAAAATATAATATAAAACTGAACTAGTAAAATACAGGAGTTCTCCAGACTAGTTTATGGAGACAACTCCCAAATTTATCACATAAAGTAGCTATGCACCTGAATCTTATTTCCCCACAATATTGAGTAGAACCTGTGAATTATACATGCAGAATAGGAATGCGCAATGCCCTGAATTGCAGAGCCACACACTATAATATATACCATAATAATATGTATAGCCATCATTTGCGTTACAGGATGGGCAACCTGTTGCCGGATTGCATAATGATTTGACATAATATCTACCTATGTAATTATATGAACAATTCGCACTTAGGAAATTTCACGTTATACTTTTTGTTAAAATTATACCTTTAGGATATTATGCTATTAATATTATTATTGCTATTCTTTTCGCCGTGTTTGACCGGGTCTGATCCGAGGCGGAGCACATCTGTCCCTCGGCGCGTGTCCTCGAGAGCTCCTCCAGCTCTTGATAATTATGTTGCCCCGGTACTTGCGATAAGATGAAAGGTTTTTTACGGACGCGGCGATTTCGACAAGCTTTAAGATAATATTTTCTGGATTTATACCATATTATGGTATTTTATAACATGCATTATGTTTTTATGAAGCACCGGCACAATATTTTAAATCAAAAATATTTTAAAAGCACAAATACCTACTGTACACGCAAAAAAGCGGTTCTTCGCATGTGTCAAAGTTCAACTAATGCCACGTGTATCTCAATCTAATACAAATGCAACTTGACTCATATCCTTGTCATATTTTATATAATATAAATGAATGTCACAGAATTAGATATCACATTATCAAAAGTGATTGATAACATTAAGCATAAAGCCTTCAATCAGTTAGAGGCTTCGGTCGCATGTTGTAGCGATCTGAAAACTCAATCAATCACAAGCACTTTACACGCTCCAACCTCGTTTAATTGAACAACTCTAGTGCTAACATTTACGGAAACGTTCCAACGGTCCAAGTTTTAATACTTCAAATGAATTAGAATATTATAATGGGTCTTTATTATTATTATTATTTAACACTGTTGCATGGAGGAGATACGCAGAATGACTAAGCACTTTTTTCCCACTTAGTAACAATTGGTGTGTACCTAGTATTTTTCATTTCCTTGTTATCTCCTTGTAAAGGCTGAATAGCTGTCAATGCGATCAATCAGTTAGTATTATTGAACATTTGCACGCGTTTATAGTGAGTTGGATCTACCTATTCAATCAAAATCCCGGGCGTGTGTAAACAGCTGCAGTGTTGCGGCACGAACTGATTAAACTGGAGATAATTAAATTTGGGTACACGGAATCTGAGCTTCATTAATTTTGCGTAGAGGGAATGGATTTTCAAAAACAATCTACAAATTTCTAAACACAAACCGGCATTTATTTTAACATTACCGAGTATTACGGCACTGACTGCCGCTATTCATTCATCACGCGTCGAATGACTCATACATATCACCCATTCGCTAACTTGGCGTCTTTAGCTGTTACCATCAGATCTCCACTTATCGATTTTACAGCATCCTATGGAATCAAATCATTGAAAACATAATCAAATAAACCGCTTCAATGTAGCGTGTTAAAAGAAAGACGTGAGTTTGATACTATTGTAATTATTTATCACCACATTTATTTTTATATTAAGCTCTCGACGTAATAGATCCGTTGGTTTGTTTGAAGGCACCATGACTGTACAGGGTGGTGTGATATTTGAACAGCACAAGTGAGCACAAAGGAGCACGGACGTTGGTAACGATCTCGTCATTCTTGTCGGATGCTTGTGGTTAGCCGCTGTAGGGTTGTAAACCAGGGTCGAAAATTTAATTTTAGGCAAAACAGATTACTTATATAGATACAGGCAGAATTTAGTATGTTTGATCAAACTTTATTTAGAAAAACCTTTTTATAAATTATTACACTTTTAAAGTGGATATTAAACCACGCTTTGCTATGCGCCAGAAACGATTAACTTATGTTAGTTACTTATTTTAATCTTCTTGTTTACATAATTAGACGGTTTCAAGCAGGTAACTTCTAAAAATTACTTAAAATATGAAACAAAACGCACAGCCGTAATAAAAACCCATCACACACACACTCCACCCACGAGTAGGAACAATTAATTGCTCCAACATTAAACGAAGCGAACTAATCGTAATAACTGGTTCTGTAATTGCGACAACCCTAGCGTGACACTCGACGTACTGTTGTTTTTGTTTCTTTATGTTGGCGACGCGGACGGGCTGAGGAGACTACAGAACATTTTTTAACTTCCACGGCTGCGCAGTGACAATGCCGGTTTACTTTTTAACTTCCTATAAGTAGCAAAAATTTCTAGGACATATGAAATAGTACTTAACCTTTATAATTTGTGTTATTGGGATTATGTTATTTAAAAAAAAACATGCTCGCTGAGTTTCCTGCTGGTTCTTCAAAACCAAGGTCGTGTTTCAATCCGCTTAGCTTTTGTGTGATTTCTAATTAGTGTAGGGACCCAAATAATAGCCTGCGTAAAATCTAAAAGCCCCATCTCTACAAAGCTAAGCTATGAGAGCGGTGTCGAGTGTCCGGCGCGCGCTGCCCGACAACCGGCAATTTGTCAGCAATTCAACAGCCCTCGCGCCTTACCGACTACGCCTGTTGCTAAGCTGAAATAAGGCTAGAGATTACAGTATACTCAATATTCAGCGTACTACTTGTTCGGTTCTCTAGGTGTTTTGTTGTGGATGCCTTTTTGGTAATCTCTTATTTTTTGGGATAAAAATATCGTATCATCCATTATAAAGATACATTTATCTATAAGCAACATTGCTTACTTATGTAGTTTTAAGGTTCTATAACGGTGGCCACGAGCCGGAATATGTAATGTGCGCCAGTCCCACCAGACAAGGTGGCCGGAACATCCCGCGGGTCACCCACCACGTGTAAGGATATTAAACAACCAAGAGATGAAGCAATTAATAAAAGTTGAATCTGCATCTCTCACTTGTATAGTTAACTAAATTTCACATTGTAGTTTCCCCCTTTAGGAACAATTTGTGAAGGAAAACGGGAAGAAGTATGTTGTCTGTTTAACATTCCGACAGGGATTTTATTCTGACATATTTATCGAGCTCGAGGCTTCGACCGTGGATGAAAGTTCATAAGCCCGGGCCGGGCTCCGGGGCTCCGGGGCTGCCGGGCTCCGGGTACTGCTGGTGACGTCACGGGCTATTGCTATTCCACGCGCGATCTGAGAGCCGGCGGATTCATGTGCTGATTACTTATTTGTTGTCCTGTACTGTGCTGTGACTCCCTCTCGCTAGTATCTGGAACTGAAGACCAATATCTATCGTATAATTAACAACATTTCCCCTTTTATCAACTGTGCATACTTTATCCAGAACAGTTGGCAAATATAAATTCCCTATTGGATGATATTTATCTAACCACATTAAGGTGAAAGGCAACAATATGGGACCAATAGAAATCCCTATGATGACTTTTTCAGAATATTCTCGGCAAAAAATACCCATTCTCAGCTTAGGAGACGAATAGTAGGTGTGATTGGTGTGTTTGTCTCACAATTTCTATCACTTTCCAGAACAAATAACGCAACTTAACCTAAATTTGAAAGCTACACGGTTTGTCGTTGTATAAGTACCTATAGGTCAAAGGAAGTCGGGCGTGTGTGTGCAGAAAATTGGATCGCTCTCTGTATAAATTGCTTTCAATATACCCCGCTTTTACCATGGGTACGTAAACATGAAGAAATATGGCGAACAAACAAACTAAAAATATTTAATCAGCTTTTGTAAGATATTTTAGACCATGAAGTAGCGCAAACAGTACATGACCGTCTGTGGCCTCCCAGTTCTAAAACGGTCGAATAGATTTCAACGCGGTTTTCTCGGTTAGATAGCTTGACGAGATAACTGTTGAATGTAGATTGAAAAAAAAAGGAAAAAAAAACTGTCAGTGTGGATTGTTATAGAAATTGATAATTACATTAAGTATGTATTTAAAAAAGCAAACAAACATTAAAAAGATACTACCTACTTTGATCTATAAATACTAAGGACCTATTTGGAAACCACTGCTTGGTATGATAGTAGCTGCTCTCTGTTCCGTGCGCCCCACATACTCGTCGGAATAACTACTTAATCATAATCTAACACACTGTGTTCTCCAGACGCGTCTCGGTTGATGGCACAAAAAAGAAAAACTAAGTTTATCACTACACAAGACTATATACGTGACTCGTAAACTTTGAAAATTTACTAGATATAATTATCGTTGTAACCTTAAAAGCCACGGTGGAATCAACCGCCCATCATAGAAAGACGGAGCTATTGCGTCTATTATCGTGGTGGACTATGGCCCAAATTTGCCTTGCATTAAGGAGAGTGTGAATACACTCATTTGTCTAAGCAAAGCTGGATGCGCCCACTCGTATGGAGAAATGCAATTAATGCAGTCCACGAGATTAGCGGCAAGCAGCTGACACCTCTGTTCATTACAACCGCAGATAAAACCCGCACAACAGTGCACACAGCCACGCAATTACCAACACTACGCTAATGAAGTCAAGCTTAATCTTGCTATTGCTGTGAATTATCTTGCGTTATGCAATAATATGCAGTTTTCGTTTGATATTGGACTTTATGTTATCTGTGGTAAAGTTGGAACTCCAGTTTCATTAGACCATATGTATTATTTGTACACGACGTGGTGTAATTTGCATAAATTTAACCATACTTGCGCGTAATGTGCAGTAAATATCGGAAGGGAATTGTGATTTTGTAATTAAGCTATCAAATATGCAATTAACGAAAAATATGCTGAAATAATCCCATCTGGTAGCCGCGGGATGAATACCTGCCGGCGGCATGCTCCCCTATTACGGCATTGTATGCAAAACAAATCTATACAAATAAATAAAATTGGAGTGTCTGTTTGTAATATCAAAATAACACCTTTTTACAAAATGCATATGAAAGTACATACGACACCTATAGCAAAAACGCGATTTAAAAAAAAATTGTCTGTCTGTCTGTCTGCCTGTGTGTTTGTTCCGGGTAATCTCCGAAACGGCTGGACCGATTTTGACGGGACTTTCACTGGCAGATAGCTGATGTTATAGGGAGTAACTTAGGCTACTTTAATTTTAGAAAAACAATTAGGGTTCCGCGTAAAAAAATAAAAACACATGAAATCAAAGAGTATCTCCGAAACGGGTGGACCGATTTTGAAGGGACTTTCACTGGTAGATAGCTGATGTTATAAGCAGTAATTTAGGATACTTTTATTTTAGAAAAACAAAATTTAAAAAAATGAAACAATGGGTCCTGTCGTGCGGGCTCAGAACGCGGGATCGGGCTTTTTTGTTAAGTTAAATTCCACGCGGACGAAGTCGCGGGCTCAGCTAGTTAATTATAATTTTTTAAATATTTCTTTTTCGTTAAAGTTATTGGGTAAAGTTGGGATACCAAAAATAATATGTTTGGCCCCAAAGCCGCCACAGCGCAACAAGAGATGCTAATGAACGACCAACTTTAACCAAATAGGCGACGATGAGTAAGATTTTACTTTACCAGAAATATTTATTCTGTGGCCATTGCCAACCACAGAATAGGTATTTACTCAAGCATAATGTTTTGCGTGCTGTTTGTACCACCAGTTTATACGTAGGCTAGTCGCTAGGGTCTCCGTTATTAACTTAGATGAGCAAAGAATTTGTAAATGTCTTATTATTAAAAATTCTTTGTAGATGACCGATCGTAGATCTGTACAAATATTTCTGTAGTCGCTAGCAACTAGCGAGCATACAACTCGTGGTAGAGCCACTGTTTCATATTTACGTTATATTCTGGCATATCATTACAAGACGTAGTCATTACAACCCTATGTAATCACGATGTGTACACTTGAGAGCGAGTTGAACAAACAGAGGGAAATATTAAACATAGCGATATCATTATATTATATAATATACAATATATTATAGTAATCTCAGAAGGCTCGGTGGGAATTAATAATATGTAAATGAAAATATCGCCAGACCAAAAACCATCATCTGTATGGTTCAAAAGTAAGCAACGTTTGGGTACGGCACATACAAAGGACTCTGTGGTACCGCACAATGGACTAGGGGTGATCTGAATGACACCCAGGCTAGAGCAAATTACGAAAGGATCATTTTTAAAATTTGCCTCGACATGAATCGAACTCGCAAGCACCCTGTGCAGTGTCCCGAGCTGCTTACGCTCGAACCACCAGACCAAGCAGTCAAACAGCTACGCTTTATTTATCCTTAACAGGTTATTTATCTTCAAGCATTTACATTTAAGTGATCCTAATTATCATGAGGCAGACGGACACATAGCTTATAGCGGCGATCATTTAATTCCCCAATTCTCAGTTGTGTCGGCAGCCTACTAAATGGTTTCAATTGAATTAGAGCCGAACGGCGAGTCTCAATGGGTAGGTTAGGTCGGGGTAGACCAGTGACACGACGTGACACGAATGTATATAGTTAATAAATAAATAATAGATATCGCCAGACTGGCACACCAACTGTATGGTCCCAAACTAAGCAACGCTTGTATTATGGGTACCGTACAGTGGACTGGGGCCGATCCCAGTGAAACTCAGACCTGGGCAAATTACAAAAAGGCCTCTTCCAAATTTTCCCTAGCGGGAATCGAACCCGTTACCACCCCGTGGAGTGACCAGAGCGGCCTACGCTTATACCACTAGGCCAAGTGGTCGTCAAAAGTAGGATGGACATACACTATGACATTGTCGTCATCGGGGCAATGCAGAGAAATGGTCTAAGGGGCAATGCCACTATTCCCAACACCCACGCCGACGGGGTCGCGCCACAGTGGCAGATGAGCAAAACCAATTCAAAGTAGGTACCTATGAAAAATTGCTAGAATCATAAACATTTTATGCGATTTTTAAAATTTGTCCGTTGAAAAGGCAAATCTGTTTACAAAACTTTAGCCCCCTGCGAGTCACGCTTGTGCTTAGTTTGCAAAATCATAGAATTTCCATTTCGTTCTCACCCGAACACAATATAACGACCGCTGATTGGAATCGATTTCATTTGAATACTTATCTGTTGATGCTACGGGGACCTCAAAGTGTTTACGTGCTCGCAAAATAAACCTCAATTTGTGCTCGCAGCGTTTCAAAAACTTTGGAACAATAAAATCAAACTCCCGAGAGAGACGTCCGAATTCGACAGCCGCCAATTAGACGGGGAGATTGGCTTGTCAGCTAAAGAGGGGGAGTGAAGGATTCCCCCCTGCGTCCTTCGGAGCACCGATAATGCCTAATTGGTTCCCAACTCGTTTATTGTGTATCGCTATAAGTTTCGTCTCCTCAAGGCCGGGCGAGTTCGGATCGGATCTGATCAGGTTGCGCGATCGGATGCGGTCGATGTCACTTAGAAGTCTGTGGTCGATGTCCGAGTACCTATTTGATTAAATATTTTTTGTAAGGATCTGAAGTCTGTTCATATTTTGTATACATTTGCGCTAGATTGTGCATTATTTGGAATAAAGTTTTTTGCAAAACGAAGATAAGATAATAGATATTATAAACCTTAATGATATATTGAATATTGTCTGAGCATTTTCAGTCGTGTCAATATTTCTTCGGTTACAATACACAGTACCTATACATACACACACAACATTGTATGAATTTTACGCATGTAAAAAAACATATAGGTAACTTCAGAACGGGATAAAATTTGGAAAATATTTATGCCTTGGAATGTGGAATAGCAGATAGCGGGTGCAACCGCTAAAAGGCAGTAAAAAATACATGTAATGTATTTTAAAAGTTACTTTGCAGATTCGCTAGGAAATGACACGAAAACAAAACCTTATTTTTTGCGTCAGAGGGCCGACGACGACGAAGCAATCCCGCTGTGCCAACACGATTATAGAGTCGCTGGGCTATTTGCATCTGCACTCAGTAGATTCTATAGAGTACAATGCTGCCTAGAGCTTCGAAATGGGGTTGGTCATCAGAACCATATTCGACATAGAGCAAAATGTTATTTTAGTAAGCAGGTACTAGACTCAAGATACTTCTGACCACTACTTCGGAGAATACAGACCGGGGCCGTGGTGTTTTAGAACACATTTTCTGCTGAATGTCTATTTAGAGACAAAACACATCAACTTCCCCTGCTCCCCTGCTACCCTGCTCCCCTGCTCCCCTGCTCCCCTGCTCACCGTGGTTGCTGAGAGATCTCAAGCGCTCGCGTTCAAAGCCTCCGTGAGCCGTTTCGCGTTTGATAAGCTTCAAATTAACCGACAACTTGGAAGTTGCAGAAATTTAACTGTACTTGCGAAGTAGAGTGAGCAAATGAATCATGAATAAGAAGTTATTTTTATACCAAGTGCAATCGCCTGACAACAAAGCCAACTATATGGTCCTCAATTCGGCAACGCTTTACTACGAGTGCTAAACAGTGGACTAAGAGATTCCAGTTACATCCAGGCCAGGGTCAATTACAAAGTGACTATCTCCTAGATCTGCTCCCATGGGAATAAAAGCCGTTACCAGCCGGTGCAGTGGCTCCAGCGGCCTACCGCTTCCATAGCAGGAACGGTCGTCACGAAATTACAAATTACTTAATACTACGATGAATCTTATAAAACTCGATCACTCGGGTATTTCATAATATTTATGGATTCTCACAAATTCACAAACAGCAGCTTCGACTTTCTATAACAAGTATCGCTATTAATTGTAACTTGTCGAAGCGAGCGCCGACAGGAGTTATTGTGTTTAACTTATTCGAGTGTAATCGAAGCTGTCAGTTCGGGACAAGATTAGGCGAGGACTTTGCTCATCGATTTAATACAAGTTATGCAAATTTTAAATTTAAACTAGGTTAATGTCGGTACCTTACTTTTACTCACAAAAAATTTGAGCTTCCAATGCATAAAACCAACCAAACAAACATAGTACCTGTTCAACCTTATATATATAAATATCAGTATCCTAGTTGTATGTACCTACCTCTGGGTCTGGGCGAGACAATAACCGGCGCCGAGCCCGTGCCGCCATCAGCAAACAACGCACACAGCACACAGACAATGCCAGATATTGCTCTATCAACGAATATTGCGGGCATTGTCTTTAATTTTACTAGTTTCTGTTCCAGATTTAGCTCACATTGTATAATATACAAATGCTACTTAAATCATTGAGACTCAAGTTTCATTACTTTGGTCGTGATAGCAAGTTTCGATAGTTAGGATTCCTGATATGGCTATTTTTCTTGATCGCATTTCGTTGGTAGTGTTTATCTTCAGCATCTGTCCTGAAGTCAAACAGCATTGCAGAATACAGTTTTGCCAGAATATTTTGTATGTACGCACATAGTAGAATCTATATTAATAATTCCGTCAAGGGGTACGGTAGACTCGATTGAAACGTTATCAGAATATTAAAACTTAAAAAAATAATGATTTCGAGTCGACAACATATATCCGCAAAATTCGGATTGTCGTGATAAACAATGTTATAATTATAATATTCGGCACAGTACCGCCATATTTTCCATGAACGCATGTCAGTCAGTGTCAGTGATGACAGTGCCAGTGTTCTCAGTGGGTGGGTCATATTTTTAAAGAAAGAAGAAGAAGACGAGCCTTTATTGTTTGAGCTGTCAGAACAAACAAATTCAGTGTTCATGTTGTTTCCGTACGAGTATTCATTTCATTTATTTTTGCTTTGCATAGTGATTAATCTGTTTGGATTAAGTACCTACACACATTATGCCGAAAATTGTAATGAGTCACATTTCACCCGAGCGAAGCCGGGTTTTCATCTAGTAATAATTATTTTCAATACGTTCTAATAAATATATCAATACAAACATCTCCAAACAAATCACCCCCACACAGCCTCAGCTAGCATGCAACATGTAGAGTTGCCGAATACCTATAAATAAATAAATTCAATAACATCGCGCTTCGGTGGGCGCGCCCCGCGATCCCGCCGCGGAAGCTCTCACGATAAGGTTGTATGGACTCAAATTAATACCCATAGTAGAGCTACTGAAGTCCTTAAATGAGTTATGACAACTCGAAAACCGTATTTCCTCTCCAAACTTTACCGGTACCACCCTCAAACAGAATTGCATTGAATTTGGTTTTTATAAACTGTCAAAAGATGGTGTTAGAGAGAAAAGGGAATCATAATCGAAGAAATGTATTGTGTTGAATTTCGTCTCCTTCTTTAACTCATATCACACCTCCGTGCTTTTAAATGCTTTCTTCATCGAAATATTGATTTTTTATCTGGGCTGCACGTGCTGAGCGCTCATACCGGCGTAAATGAATAATTATGACACAATAATTATAACATGCTGGTGATGTTGAGTGCCGCGGTTTCATGCATGGTGTCACAATATTAATATTTATAATTTTTCATCTGTTCTGCTGCAGACAACAGGCCAGAGCAACAAGTAGTAGCAGTGATATCAGCACACGGGGGCTGCGCGCGGCTCGCGGCTCGCGGCTCGCTGCATCACGCTCCGCTGAACGCGGGCCTCCAGCTATTAGCTACGGAATGCTTCGCTATGGAAAACAGCGAACACACATGGGTATCATGGGCCTGTTTATTAAATTGTTTTGTTTTGAAATAATTGAGAATTTCTCTATATAGCCGTATTATTTTTATTTTACCGGATTACTGATATTCATGTAGCGATTGCTATCTGCCTTTCGAATTTACTTAGTATATAGAATTTTCGAAATACTTAGTATTTTTAGTTTTTTTATGGAAATACTATGAGTATTACATTTAGTACCATGCAAACAGTTACACAATATTCAACTAGTATTTATACTATTTGTAGCATTATGTGAAAATAACAAAAATAAAAGTAAAACTATTAACATAAATGGTACAAAAAAAATTGGGCCCATGGGGCAGCATACCCAAGCGTATGTACTATACCACTAATATGTAGCAATCACAAAGCTCCAGTTGTATTCGAGTTACGAAAACCTTGACTCGAGTTCTCATAAGAAAGCGGTTCCTGGGTAGATAGGAGGTATAACACCAAGGTTTAATATGAGGATGTTTTGGTCATAATTCATCATTATGTATCCGCCATCCGCACTCGGCTACCTCGGCCCTCTCCTACGTTTCGATAGCGTCGTGTCGAACGATCGTCGGCATTACACACATTCATAATATGCAGCAAACCGCAGCATGGCGCTAGCATCGCTCGCTCGTGAGCGGCGTGCGAGAGCACCAGGCGCGGCTCCCAGCGCTGCTGGTGATGTTGAGTGCCGCGGTTTTATGCATGGTGTCACAATATTCCTAAATACCACGGACGGAGGTATGGTAGAGCATAGAAGCATTGATCGAAATTCTAACACTTTTATTATGACACACACTACACAACTTGTAATACCTCAAGTACTAGTCCCCTCAAGTACGAAGTTTTTACGAACTGTTTTATGAATATTGGTAGTTACAGTTTACATTGTCCTTCAGGCCATTTTATGTGTTCTAAGACCGCAACACGAAAGTTTTGACAAATATTCAAGGCCCGGTAACTCCTAAAATTGATAGTTACGTATAGTCGGTCGTCACCAGACATCTAAAATTAGTTACATATCACCTACCCTATATGTACCTATATGATTATATCGGACTTTTAAAACATCTTCTTTTATACATGGATTATTATGTAAGATGTATGGAGTGAATCATTAGCATACTACTATTAAGTTATACCGAAATCTTAAAAGGACTTTATACTTTAATGTAGGTCTTTGTTGTCAATTTGAGTCAATTCCTTTTGGAAAACTACCTCTAATACGCCTAGCAACTACAGATCAAATTTAAGCGTTGCTGAGTTCCGTGTTATTTTATTAACTTTATTAATTCGGGTAAAGATAAATTAAATAACAATTACAAGACTATGCGTATAGGAAATAAAGGAAATATAGTTGTAACTATGGCGCTCTGGTTCCAAATTTTTATCTTCCAATTTCTTTTATATTTTCCGAGGTACCAAAACCATTTTTAACATCCTGCTCGCTGGACTGACAAATAACTTGTAAAATTTCAAGTACTTCAGAGTGCCGATAACGGCTGAAAGGAAGCCGAGGGACAAATAAAGGGGCCTCCCCCCTCCCTCCTCTAGCCGCAGATAGCATCTACAATTACTTGGAATTCATTGTGTTTTTATTCCCGGGAAAGTGGGAAATATCCATTTCACTACCGGGGATGTTCAGGAAATGTTAAAATAGTCTCTAGGTTTCGCAAAACTGATGCAAGAATAAAAGGTTTCCGACGCTTCCAATCAGACATTATTCTTTATAGATTTTTGTTAAGAGGCTACAAAAATGATATCAATTTAAATAATCAGTTTATCGTTATAAATATTCTTGGTGTGTATCCACGTGGTTTTCAGAACTTAAACACATGTCACATACATACTAACTACAGCTCACTAATACGATAAGAAGAAGAAAATAATGAAATCCGACCTGTGAAACATTCAAGGCAGGCGAGTGTACACTCTACGTTCATCACTACATGACAAGCCCCATTTCTGCGGCGGGTTGATCCCAGAAGAGGGCTCCCTGCGCTTTTTGCATCCACTTTTAATGTCACATCAAATATGTAGCGGTACCTTTGATCCCGGAGAGTACCGGGGCGCCGCGTCGTCGCCGTACTCTCAGCGCCGCGCCGTAAATCCCGCACCCGTAACCACTGGTTTAATTACCATTTGTCAAGGGAAACGGTTCATACTTGGTTGTTGTGCAGAGCAATACTACGATAGCGCTGCTATTGTAATTCACACAAGAGTTTATTTTGATTATCAAAGGTAATCTAAACAAGCAAGGTCAGCGCAGGTCTGTGGCAATCATGGACGAAGTAGTAGGTACTTAATAATTCCGTGGTAGCAACATGCACGCGTATAACCTCTCCCCTGTGCGTTTTACTCCTATTTGATATACATAATTGCTAATTGTTTACTCGCCCAAATGTTTTTTATAATACTGTGCCACTTTACTGCTTCGTTATCATTATCAATCACCTATTAATTTAAGTCTGTCTAGACTCCTCTTGCAAAATAAGATCAAATAATTATATTATACATAGCATAATATTATTTTACACTCTGTACCTACAATTTAGTTCCGTAATATTCCGCGACACTGGCTATGACAGTAGTGGGAGTCCCACTGTGAGACTATCGACAACCTTTTGTATAATTTGACAATAAAACAGGCTTTTGTTCTGTATTACTTGAGTGACATAAATATTAGACTGACAACCGAACCGGGTGAACATTGTTCCTATTCTTGATTCTATTCGTTGGGTCCAAAAAACAGTGCACTGAATTAATGTGTTGACTGAGAGCACCATTGATATTGACGTTACCAATTAGTTTTCAGCATGAATTGTTTGAGTAGTTTAACCTTGTGTAATATCTGCAATGTGTTATCTAAAACTGTGGCGCCTGTGACGTCATTATGGAGTGCGTCACGCGTGTGGAGCAATATTGGACGTGTCCGTTGCGATCGAATGTCACGATAGGTAACAGAGACACACCGGCCAGCCCCCGCCCCGGCCGCAGCAGGAGCTGCGCGGTCCGGAGAGTTCATCATTTTCCTTATCGGTTTTTGTTTCAGAAGCAAGATTGAGTTTTTGAAGATAGTTTCATGTAGAGTCTGGTGGTTTGAGTGTCGGCCTACTTTCATGCCCTCAATGACACAGGGGCAGATTCAAATTCAATTTTAACTATTTTTGTTCTAATTTCAGAATAAAAAAGTTGTTCAATGAAGCCAAAAAAAATGAATGTGATGTAACATTCCGTCGAGCTGTCGGCTGGTTAAGTGCTAGTTGCCGCTCCATTGAGCCGACCTCGACTCCGGCCCGACCGAGATAGGAAATGAGTTCGCTCGTGTATGCACGGCTTAAGCCACCGTATCATACCTACTTACAATGCTCGCACTTGGTTTTCCAATATTTTAAGCTTTATGCTTTGAGAAGAGCTAAAATGTCAACATTGATTATGAGCATCATGAGGTTATCACGTAACTAGTACTTAGTCCCGTTAAGCGTTAGACCCTGCTAAACTAAACTAATATGTAACTCACGTCAATAATTATTGAATTGAGAAATGTCATTTTTAACCCCCGACGAAAAACGAGGGGTGTTATAAGTTTAACATGTGTATCTGTGTCTCTGTGTATCTGTGTATCTGTGTATCTGTGTGTCTGTCTGTAGCCACGTAGCGCCCAAGCTGATGAACCGATTTCAATTTTGTTTCTTTTGTTAGATAGGTATTCTGGTCGAGAGTGTTCTTAGCTATGTTTCATGAAAATCGGTTCAGCCGTTTGAAGATCATCAGCTCTTTTGTAGGTTAAAAAAGCCACATTCACGGCCAAAACCAATTCCCACGGCTCGAATCCATTCGAAATTTGTGATTATTGGATTTCGATTTATTATATTTTTAAATGATCGTAATAGTCTGAACTGGCTTTTTACAATATTATAAATTTGAAAAGTTTCCCTGATTCTGGAAAAAATGTATATTTTATCAATTTTTATATGAGATTTGTGTATGAACTAAAGACTTTCCATAAGTCACGTTTCAAATGATGGATACGCGCATGCGTAAAATTTTGTTTGTTTTGTTAATGGTCATGGAATATTACGCTATAATAATTCTAGAGGGCGCTGCTCCGCCATTGAGAAAAAAAATAATCTAATTTAAAATAATTTTAGCGTTATTGAAAATTCTTCCCCTGGGCTGCTCCCGTCCGCCTCAACCAGAGTTATTACATCAAATTGAATCATAATTGATAAAATTTTACTAGGAATTAAACCTCCGTGGCATCAATATTTAGATTCGTTGTCTATTCTAATGTCATAACAAAATAATGTCTCATACTTTTACACAGATTTTCTGTTGATTATTGTACATCAGATTATAAATAAGGAAGCCAAAACAAATTATGTAAATGGCGCTTTCATAATCTGGCATCGAAACTAGTTGTACCAGATGAATTTGCGAGATGAGTTATGGATACTGTAACGGAACAGACTTGCCCGTGGGTCCGTCTCATGCACAAATATAAATATAACTATACATTTATATAGGCTTTTAAATAAATAAAGGAAATAATTAAATATTACTTTAAATTTAAGCAAATAATCTGTTAATTAATTTTATTATTCTGAAACAACTAGTTAGACTGACATATTAAATGATAGCGTAAAACTCCCTTTTAGTAGTATTGGGCATGGCGACTCCTCATTGTTAAGTTTAAAGAAATGCATTCTGCGTGATGCTAGGCAAACATGCGTATGAAATTAGGTATAATGTTAGGCTTGGAGCAGGTCGAAACTTGTCCAAGAGAGCTCAAGCATTATCATATTTGGTTCGGCGCCACGGTGTCGGCGTCTATTTTTAGCTCTCGTCGGACGATAATTAAATATATTTGAGGGTAGTTTGAGAAGAATGCAGGAACAAGCTAGAGATGAGGTTAGCCGCTAATTTACGTTTTCGATATTGAGATTCGGTAAACAATCGGACATTCATATTATAATCGATGGAAATTACTTCCTTACAGGTAGGATCTAAAACAAACTAGAAGCAGTTCGATAAACAGATTCACTCTAGTGGAGGAGTTAGAAATAGTCTATATATTTTAGGCACAATTCACTTAGTAGTTTTGATAATTAGAATATTGTTTATATCCAGGATATTAGCCAAAGTCTGAGGAAACACTACCAGTAAGAATACCTTATTATTAGACGTATACCTTCCTATATAAAGATTGATCGAATTACGTTCGGTATTGTGAGATTGAATTCGTAGAAATTCTGACTTTGCGCGTCTCTAGTTTATAAAAATATTGAAGGTAGGAAATATACACGATAGCGTCAGGTGGAGAGATTATAAAAGGCCTTGCACAGCTAATTTCGTGGTGATTCATTTAGAGCTCCCAAGCTAAACACAAGTATCAAGTTTATAGTTAGTCGCGTTCATAGATTTAATTTATATTAATATATACCATCTGAATGTACTCAATGTTTAATAAAGCAAGCCTTATGGGCTGGTTTTGTTGAATATTGTAGGTGTATTTTCTAATGGTATCGTTGTAGTTAAACGGGGAATCTCGGTCGGTCATAGTGTTTATTCTAGCCATTTTTATATAATAAAATACCATCCGGAAGTGCTCAATGTTTGATAAAGCAGGTCTTCATGGGCTCGTTTTATTGAATGTTGTAGGTGTGTTTTCTGGTGGTATAATGTAGATATACGGGGATTCGCGTTCGGTAATTTGATACTTGTGTGCGGCTTACTTTGATCCATGGTCATGGTTCCATGGGGTGTAATGGCGCTGGTACGCTGGTGTTCATTGCATCGTCCTCTCAGTGGTTAGGTCTGGGTCAGTTGGTGCGCTCCAGAAGTCGTTTTTCCCTTGCATTGGGCTCGGCTAAGCACCCCGTTCTGGTGTATTCTATGTACGTGGGGTGAGGTTCCCGTCGAAGTGGGAGCAGGCTTAGGCAACTCACTACCTGTACTTAGAGTCATCCGTTCGGTCTATCTATATATATTTATATTTATACACAATTATTGTCCCTGGTCCGTTGGAAGTCCACACCCCAGTCAGCCCGGCTTCGGCCACGTGGATAACCGACACGTAGGGAACGTTAGAGGTTATAGAATTCCCCTCGAGCCTAACCACCTCAACCCCTCAGAAGCTGTTAGTTAGGTGTCCATCATTGCACCGTGTTGGACAGCTCAAGTAAATGTAAATGTGAGTCGCGAACTCTAGTGTTGCTTGATTTACACACAAAGATCGAAGGTAGTTAGATGTCTTGGTTAGAGGTTATAGTTTCCCATCGAGCCTAACCACCTCAATTCCCAGTAGCTGTTAGTTAGGTGTCCTTCATTACACCGTGATGGACAGCAAGCACAATTAAAAGTAAATGTGAGCTCCGAGCTCTAGACCTGCTTAAATTACACACAAAGATCAAAGTTAGGTTTCTTGGTTAGGTGCTATTATTAGGGAATTCCATTAGGAAAGGGACGATGCATCGGACTTTATGAATAGGTGATTAGGTAAACCTAATGTAGTTTTATTACGCTAGTATTGTACACGGATTAATAGGTATTTATAATTTATGTAGGTAGGTAAAGCCTTAAGTATAAAGACGCGGTATGTAGAACAGAATAGGAATATACTTAGGTGTTAGGAAGGTGGATAGATAGGTAGGTCGGAATATATTTAGGATATAAATCAGGCAGGGCCTTTGCTTCATCCATGGAGTTTCTTGCCCGTTCTTCTCCATGAGATTAATCTTGTGAATGGGTGGTAAATTCTTGAAGTTTTGAAATTCACATTGCTGATAAATATATTTACTTCATTGAGTGTAGTATTTAATCAATATTTCATTGAATCCTGTACTTTTGAATAATGTGACCGTATCGTTTGTTCAGTAATGAGATTCTGGATGGATGGATACTGACTGATAAGTCTATTTATTTAATGTAATGTTTTCCTCATGTAAAGCTTGATAGTTTTGGTTACACTGGGGGCGGTAGACCCTGTTGGCAATCACTAAACAGTAGATGATAGAGTTGCTAACCTGCAGTCACTGACTAGACTTAATGGCTAACACATTGACCGGAACTCATTAGTTTGATTTCGCCTAGGCAGTAGCCTTTTAGTATTCTCATCACAGTAGATGACTGAGATGCTAATCTTCACAACAGAAATCAAACTTACTTCGTTTGACTTTGACTCAGTGATATCCTGAAGATCTCTTGCTGTCCAGATGATTCGATTCTTATTTGTTGAGTTAATGGATTTACTACAATGATACTATTGATGATACAGTTATTCAATGTGTACTCTTATTATAACAAATAATTGTCATTAATGATATATCAAAATATTCACTCATAATAAATAAGACAAGTCAAGGAGGGAATACAGATATGAGACGTTATCCCACAGTACAGGGCGGGGAGGGGCCCTGTACCTTGTCATAAACAAATAATTGTTGTATTTATAATCTTTTAACTATTGAAATGTCATGTAGAATTGATCTTATCGCTACAGAGAAATTATTATATTGAACTCTCAGAATAACCAGCTTGTTACATCCATAGTTTCATTAATTACTTATTTAACAATGAAACTCGTTTAGTTAAGTAGGTACAGTATTGAAGATTTAGGCTTAACTAATCAGGTTATTTTTAAGAAGGTAGTATAAATACATACGACATAAGAATACCAATCTTTCACTAAAAGAATTTAGGTTACTATTCAGGGTTTCACTACGTTAGGTCCTATAACCACTAGACAATACGGATCACATGGCCATATCAATATTCAAACCCAGATCACAACCAAACTAGTTTAAGAAAACAATTCACATAGTGAATTCTTAGGACCTTAACTTGGTTAGGGTATTTAGTTATATTAATAGGTTTATTTATAGTTAATTATTAATTTCATTACTTCTTTATATTTATATCATTATGTTTTGCATATTTATATTCATATATTTAATTAGAGAGAGACGAGAGAGAGAGAGTGGGTGGTTACAATTTGGTGCCGTGACCAGGATGCTATGAATCTTAGATTACTACGGTATTCTGTTCGGTTTACATAATCAGAATAAGTTTCTGGATTACTGAAGTATTTGCTTTAGTTGTCTTGTTTGGTTTGATCTGGTAAAGTGACTTTAAAGTCACAATTTGTTGTTCGTGAAATGGAAAGTGATTAAGATTGGTATTCAGTATGTTAAATAGATGAAACACTGAAAGGTAGAAATTACGTCATTTGGTTCCGATAGTTGTGTAAGTTTGTGAATCCACTGTAAGTAGGTAACGCGTGATAAAGACTATTCTTGGCAATAGGTCGTAGGATTTCATATTAAATAGTTAGACCTGTTAGCGCACTAATAATTCCTTAGTCGATCAGTAAATTTAGCCATTAACTGAGAAATTATAACAGAAATTTTCATAATAATATACTTTTCTATTTTAGGTTATAAAACTTAATTGGCGTTAGGAGTAAGCGATAAGTAGTTGATTGGATAAATCGATTAAAGAAAATGTTTTGATTAGAGTATGGTTTATGTTAAATCAATAGGTACATAAATAGTAAACGTTACGGTTCATACAGGTTAATACGGTTCATACTTTTGATATAATAACGTTATTTTATTATTCCACAATAGGCAAGCTAAGGTAGTAGTAGCAAGAGTAGGAAATTATAAAAAATTGTCGGTAGATCATGTTTATGGTAATGGTTCTTAGGTATGTCTTTTGTAGGGCGGAAATCTTTCAAACATAGTAATTAGTAGAATTTATTTATAGCACGAACTTCGTATAACGACTCGTATGACGTAGGTTAGTAGTTTAGTAGGTTCTGTTGTAGTAGGTAATAGATTAGTAGTTTCTAAGATTCGTGTGTGGATGTTCGTAGGGATACTAAACCAATGTTTAATTTCTACGCGGCGGTAAATTTTAACTAATCTGTAGTTAAGGAAATTGATCCGTATTTCAGAGTCTGGGGGTTGCTAATAAAAAATAATTTGCACAATAGTATTAGGTAGGACAATACTCTTAGGTCTATTATTAATTAAGGGAAGGTTTATTATTATAAGTCTAGAATAAGTTCAGTCGCAAAATTTAGTGGTAAAACAAGCTAGGTAGGTTAGTACATATTTACGAATTTTGGGAACTTATCAGGAACACTGCGGTGATTGATGATCGTTTTGCGTAATGGTTTAGGCGTAGGCCGCTCAGCGCTGTCCTGGTTAGTTGCGGGTTCGATTCCCGTCGAGAATTTCAGAAATGGTATTTTGATGAAAGTACTAGTTCGGGATAGTACGGTTGGTGTATTAGTCTGGTGCAATTTATTACGACTATCAAATATAAATTTGTGTAGGTAGGTAGGAATTATTTGTATGATGGTTGATTGCGGGTTCGATTCCCGTTAGAAATTTCAGTAATTATCTTTTCATGAAAGTACTAGTTCGAGATCGTACGGATGGTGTGTTAGTCTAGCGATATTTATTATTACTATCAGATATAAATTTGTACAGGTAGGTAGATGGTATTTGTATGATGGTTGGTAGCGGGTTCGACTCCCGTTGGATTTTCAGAAATTGTATTTTGGAATCTTACGGTTGGTGTTAGTCTGGCGATATTTATAATTACCATCAAATATAAATTTGTGTAGGTAGGTAGGTATTATTTGTATGATGGTTGGTTACGGGTTCGATTCCCGTTGGGAACCTCAAAAATGGTCTTTTAATGAAAGTACAAGTTGAGGATCGTACGGTTGGTGTGTTAATTTAGCGGTATTTATTATTAGGTACTATAAAATATAAATTTGTGTAGGTAGGTAGGTATTATTTGTATGATGGTTGGTTGCGGGTTCGACTCCCGTTGGATTTCAGAAATGGTATTTTTATGAAAGTACTAGTTAGGGATCGTACAGTAGGTGTGTTAGTCTGGCGATATTTATTATTCCTATCAAGTATAAATTTGTGCAGGTGGGTAGATATTATTCGTATGATGTGCGAATAAAATAAAAGCAAGTAGGTAAGTACCTTTTTGTTGTAGAACGGATCATCTTAGTTTCGCGATATTTATTATCACTATGAAATATAAATTTGTGAGGGTAGGTAGATATTATTTATATGATGTGCGAATTAAGTAAAAGCAAGTAGGTAAGTACTTTTTAGAACGGATCATCTTAACTATAATTCGTACTATATTTTTAATAACGAGGATTTCACGTAGATTTCTAAAGTAGGTTAGTACCTGTTAGATATAACAAATAATTAGGTCGAAACAGGACGTCGTATAATCATAAGTGTTGGCTACCGGATTCGTTTAATAATAAAGTTCATTCTATAATAATTATAACATCCTACACATTTAGGTAGCTCGGTGATATGGTAGCTCGGTCTTACGCAATTCAGGTAGAAAGGACCTAGTTAGCAAAGGTAATAAGTAAATAATTGACTATTATTTGATAAGTAATTTGCTAGGATAATCAAGAGCGATTAATGTACCTACATTGATATTTCAATGCTAGTTAGATGGTTACGGACCTCGCGTTAAATTAGGTAAGGCTGGTAAAATTTTAGGAAAGGTATCCAATTCTTGTACTTCAATTCAAGATTTTTGTAAAAAAAAAATGTTATATAACTTAAGTCCATTGCTTGATAAAAAATATAACTAAATAAAGATAAGGATGGCAGCTCTGATTAAGTACATGTTCAAAGATTTTTATGAGAAAAAACAAATCTGTATTGAGAGTTTAAGGTTTAATAGGTAGAAAAGTAGAAATTTAATTTATAACCATTATGATATAAATCTATACAAATAAATAAAATTGGGGTATCTTTCTGTGTGTTTGTTTAGGGTGGTTTCCGGAACGGCTGGGCCGGTTTGGCGGAATTTTCGCTGACGGGTGGCTCATGTTGTGGGCGGTGACTTAGGCTATTTTTTATTTTAGGAAATAAAACACAAATGAGTATTGTCGCGCGGGCTCGGAACGCGGGAGCGGGCTTTTGCGATAGGTGTATAAAAGGAAAATTTGATTAAATTTAGCATAGGTGTTTCTTTATTATCTTCATTATTTTAGTAAACTCAGTTTTTGTTTAATAACAGTTTTGTTGAGTTGAATTTCATGCAGGGCGGGGTCGCGGGCTCAGCTAGTATAATAATTTAGTACAGATAGGGGGTTGAACGAAAATAAAACACAAGGTTGATATTGGTTACATAAATTGATATTGATTCAGTGAAATAGGATAACAAGTTCTAGGTACGATTAGAATCGCATTGATATTTGATATGAAATACATAATGTTGATATCAACGGATAGCGGAAAAGAGAATACAATCTTTAGGTTTGGTTAGGAAAATAAATAGATACAACTACAAACCAGTCCTTGTACCTACTTTGGTAGGAATAGCTTAATAATATTAGATAAGTGATATTGTTTAGTCTAGAGACTTAATCTTTAATTAAATAAAGCAATTTACGAAGCAAGTTCAAATAAGTTAGAACGTTATGTACGGATCCAGATAGAAATAATATTAGAATAATGATCAATACCAGCGAGTAGGTATTGACGTCTAGTTGTTTTCAGCGTTAGACAGGACATTTTATGTAGCTATTTTTTAAAATCCTTATTATACCTATTTTATTAGGAATGTATGAGGTAATAAGTATATAGAAAACAATTTTGTTATATAAGGTTAGTTTTATATAATAAATAGATAGGTAGATTGGATAGTTAGGTATGATACGTATAAGTTAGAAAAGTGGTAGGGAGGATTTAATACAGAATCTGTACCAACTCGATCTCGCTAGCAAAGCCCAGAATTTTAGCAAATAGAGTAGTGCATTTTATGGTGTAAGATTTTGCAGGTAGGGAGATGTTTTAGCCTTACTTCGAATATATTTAAAGATAGTTGATATAGGTAGGATACTACGCTACTTCGCGGCGGTAATAAAAAAATAATTTCCATTGTAGTTAGGTATGTGTGTATTATAATACTGCGACGTTTTTACAAATAAGAGATATGTAATAATAATTAAAATTAGTGTTCAGACATTAGTTTAATTTCATTTTCTTGCATAGCTGTTTGTCATTTTCTTAAGATATTTTGTTTAGCTACTACTTCACGTATTCGCATGTTGCGTATCTTTGATTTTGCGTTTCTATCTTTTTAAATTTCGGTCCTTTGGCGTAAGCGTTTATAATTGTGCAGTTCGCGTAGTGCGTATCTATCTGTAATTACGTAGTCTAGCTATTGCGTAACAGTCATGTCATGTCTAACTAGTATTTATGTGTATAAACTGTTTTGTTGCATCCAATCGGGGGGTTGTGCAGTGATGATTAGGTATCTACTTAGATTTCATGTGCAAAATTATTCGTAGCTTCGTGCTGAGTATGTTGTTGGGTTATTTAGGTGGCGTGAATCGCTATGAACGTAGAAGCTTTGTAAGCATGTTATGGTTTTAGGATAGGATTGATGATGTATGAATTAGTTATGTAATATGACTCCTCATAGTTTTCTTGAAGGGCCTAAGTGATTCAACAGTGTCTCGGTACGGAACGGTTTATCAATGTTTGAAGTTCAGAAAATCATTCACACAATCAAAGGACCTTTTATGATGGAGCTTTGGTGTTAGGATAGGTCAGTAGACATGCATCAGTATTAACTGATTTCATAAAAGGTCCGTACTCTACCGGCAGCAAATAACATGACTTGGTACACTCTACATGCTCCGAATTGTGAATAAGTTGTTGTTGTGGGCTTAAGTCCTGGTGGGGCGTTGCAGTCATGGGGAATTATCACTTGTTAGCATTGGAAGGTCCAAACTTTGATAGGATAGTGTACCCGGTTCACACCATACGTAAGATGGGTTTGCTGTGAAAGGCTTACACTAAATCATTAGGATTGACCTCCTCACAACGGGTTTCCTTCCGGAGTTTGGACTGACCTGAGAGCGGTTATTTTTTGTTCATGATTGCTACGTTAGTAAACTTTGACTTGGGTCCATACAGCAATTATTACCAATTCGGTGTAAATACACTGTTCATTGTAGGTTTACACACATTTAACATACATGCATTACCACAATTTTCTGAGTCGGATGTTGATAAATTAGAATTTGCACTAGTTCGTTTTTTTTTTGGGGTTATTTAAAATTCTTTGAGCATATTTGTGCATTTATTTTGGTTCATGAAAAATTTACTTCGGTTATATATTCATTCACCTGCATAAATTTTGGGGGTTGGCTGTAACGGAACAGACTTGCCCGTGGGTCCGTCTCATGCACAAATATAAATATAACTATACATTTATATAGGCTTTTAAATAAATAAAGGAAATAATTAAATATTACTTTAAATTTAAGCAAATAATCTGTTAATTAATTTTATTATTCTGAAACAACTAGTTAGACTGACATATTAAATGATAGCGTAAAACTCCCTTTTAGTAGTATTGGGCATGGCGACTCCTCATTGTTAAGTTTAAAGAAATGCATTCTGCGTGATGCTAGGCAAACATGCGTATGAAATTAGGTATAATGTTAGGCTTGGAGCAGGTCGAAACTTGTCCAAGAGAGCTCAAGCATTATCATATTTGGTTCGGCGCCACGGTGTCGGCGTCTATTTTTAGCTCTCGTCGGACGATAATTAAATATATTTGAGGGTAGTTTGAGAAGAATGCAGGAACAAGCTAGAGATGAGGTTAGCCGCTAATTTACGTTTTCGATATTGAGATTCGGTAAACAATCGGACATTCATATTATAATCGATGGAAATTACTTCCTTACAGGTAGGATCTAAAACAAACTAGAAGCAGTTCGATAAACAGATTCACTCTAGTGGAGGAGTTAGAAATAGTCTATATATTTTAGGCACAATTCACTTAGTAGTTTTGATAATTAGAATATTGTTTATATCCAGGATATTAGCCAAAGTCTGAGGAAACACTACCAGTAAGAATACCTTATTATTAGACGTATACCTTCCTATATAAAGATTGATCGAATTACGTTCGGTATTGTGAGATTGAATTCGTAGAAATTCTGACTTTGCGCGTCTCTAGTTTATAAAAATATTGAAGGTAGGAAATATACACGATAGCGTCAGGTGGAGAGATTATAAAAGGCCTTGCACAGCTAATTTCGTGGTGATTCATTTAGAGCTCCCAAGCTAAACACAAGTATCAAGTTTATAGTTAGTCGCGTTCATAGATTTAATTTATATTAATATATACCATCTGAATGTACTCAATGTTTAATAAAGCAAGCCTTATGGGCTGATTTTGTTGAATATTGTAGGTGTATTTTCTAATGGTATCCTTGTAGTTAAACGGGGAATCTCGGTCGGTCATAGTGTTTATTCTAGCCATTTTTATATAATAAAATACCATCCGGAAGTGCTCAATGTTTGATAAAGCAGGTCTTCATGGGCTCGTTTTATTGAATGTTGTAGGTGTGTTTTCTGGTGGTATAATGTAGATATACGGGGATTCGCGTTCGGTAATTTGATACTTGTGTGCGGCTTACTTTGATCCATGGTCATGGTTCCATGGGGTGTAATGGCGCTGGTACGCTGGTGTTCATTGCATCGTCCTCTCATTGGTTAGGTCTGGGTCAGTTGGTGCGCTCCAGAAGTCGTTTTTCCCTTGCATTGGGCTCGGCTAAGCACCCCGTTCTGGTGTATTCTATGTACGTGGGGTGAGGTTCCCGTCGAAGTGGGAGCAGGCTTAGGCAACTCACTACCTGTACTTAGAGTCATCCGTTCGGTCTATCTATATATATTTATATTTATACACAATTATTGTCCCTGGTCCGTTGGAAGTCCACACCCCAGTCAGCCCGGCTTCGGCCACGTGGATAACCGACACGTAGGGAACGTTAGAAGTTATAGAATTCCCCTCGAGCCTAACCACCTCAACCCCTCAGAAGCTGTTAGTTAGGTGTCCATCATTGCACCGTGTTGGACAGCTCAAGT
This sequence comes from Notodonta dromedarius, assembly GCA_905147325.1. Taxonomy (NCBI): domain Eukaryota; kingdom Metazoa; phylum Arthropoda; class Insecta; order Lepidoptera; family Notodontidae; genus Notodonta; species Notodonta dromedarius. Next base: position 67,984 of record LR990183.1, on the reverse strand, counting down.
AAATGTAAATGTGAGTCGCGAACTCTAGTGTTGCTTGATTTACACACAAAGATCGAAGGTAGTTAGATGTCTTGGTTAGAGGTTATAGTTTCCCATCGAGCCTAACCACCTCAATTCCCAGTAGCTGTTAGTTAGGTGTCCTTCATTACACCGTGATGGACAGCAAGCACAATTAAAAGTAAATGTGAGCTCCGAGCTCTAGACCTGCTTAAATTACACACAAAGATCAAAGTTAGGTTTCTTGGTTAGGTGCTATTATTAGGGAATTCCATTAGGAAAGGGACGATGCATCGGACTTTATGAATAGGTGATTAGGTAAACCTAATGTAGTTTTATTACGCTAGTATTGTACACGGATTAATAGGTATTTATAATTTATGTAGGTAGGTAAAGCCTTAAGTATAAAGACGCGGTATGTAGAACAGAATAGGAATATACTTAGGTGTTAGGAAGGTGGATAGATAGGTAGGTCGGAATATATTTAGGATATAAATCAGGCAGGGCCTTTGCTTCATCCATGGAGTTTCTTGCCCGTTCTTCTCCATGAGATTAATCTTGTGAATGGGTGGTAAAATCTTGAAGTTTTGAAATTCACATTGCTGATAAATATATTTACTTCATTGAGTGTAGTATTTAATCAATATTTCATTGAATCCTGTACTTTTGAATAATGTGACCGTATCGTTTGTTCAGTAATGAGATTCTGGATGGATGGATACTGACTGATAAGTCTATTTATTTAATGTAATGTTTTCCTCATGTAAAGCTTGATAGTTTTGGTTACACTGGGGGCGGTAGACCCTGTTGGCAATCACTAAACAGTAGATGATAGAGTTGCTAACCTGCAGTCACTGACTAGACTTAATGGCTAACACATTGACCGGAACTCATTAGTTTGATTTCGCCTAGGCAGTAGCCTTTTAGTATTCTCATCACAGTAGATGACTGAGATGCTAATCTTCACAACAGAAATCAAACTTACTTCGTTTGACTTTGACTCAGTGATATCCTGAAGATCTCTTGCTGTCCAGATGATTCGATTCTTATTTGTTGAGTTAATGGATTTACTACAATGATACTATTGATGATACAGTTATTCAATGTGTACTCTTATTATAACAAATAATTGTCATTAATGATATATCAAAATATTCACTCATAATAAATAAGACAAGTCAAGGAGGGAATACAGATATGAGACGTTATCCCACAGTACAGGGCGGGGAGGGGCCCTGTACCTTGTCATAAACAAATAATTGTTGTATTTATAATCTTTTAACTATTGAAATGTCATGTAGAATTGATCTTATCGCTACAGAGAAATTATTATATTGAACTCTCAGAATAACCAGCTTGTTACATCCATAGTTTCATTAATTACTTATTTAACAATGAAACTCGTTTAGTTAAGTAGGTACAGTATTGAAGATTTAGGCTTAACTAATCAGGTTATTTTTAAGAAGGTAGTATAAATACATACGACATAAGAATACCAATCTTTCACTAAAAGAATTTAGGTTACTATTCAGGGTTTCACTACGTTAGGTCCTATAACCACTAGACAATACGGATCACATGGCCATATCAATATTCAAACCCAGATCACAACCAAACTAGTTTAAGAAAACAATTCACATAGTGAATTCTTAGGACCTTAACTTGGTTAGGGTATTTAGTTATATTAATAGGTTTATTTATAGTTAATTATTAATTTCATTACTTCTTTATATTTATATCATTATGTTTTGCATATTTATATTCATATATTTAATTAGAGAGAGACGAGAGAGAGAGAGTGGGTGGTTACAATACTGAGCTACGGGAGCTACGCAAATCGCGCTAACTTCATTATTTGGAAGAACTAGGTAAATGATACATTTGATGAATAAGTCGTCGCATCGGGGGTTTTTAAATTTTCAATTTAGAGTTATTCTATAGTGTTGGTCCCTTACTGAGATAATATTATTTTTGAATACGACGAATTTAGAATTAGGTAATTTAATTCTAAGATGCCTCATTTAAATGAGACTCGGACCAGTACCCTTCTCTAACCAGCGAACCAATAGCATCTATAGATGAAACCGGAATCCTTTTATAAGCTTCCGATACGAGCTAACTGTTTATTTCTATCGTCACATAAACTTTGTAACATAATATTTAGTTTCCATCACATAACAGCAATATTTCCGTATTCCACGTGAAGCGGGCACCCTCCTGCTATACAAACACGCGCACCTCCTGCACGTGGTACTGCATTCATATTCGAGTTCATTTAGCGACCGAACACTGATATACAGGGTGTCCAGACACCACAACCCCACCGATATACCTGCCTACCCTACTACAAACGCGCGATGCAAGCGAAGCTCTCATCAATACCAATCGCGGGCATGAGTTTAGGAATAGTTATTTTGTTATTTCTTAATCCCTTCAAAGTATGTGGATTGGTTTTGAAAAACGTTAAGGTGAAGGCGCCTGTCTAGCCCGCGAAATTCAAAATTTTCGAGTATTTTTATAGTTTATCCAAAATCTGAAAACATTTAAGACAACATTTTGTGATTTGCGATAAACACAGTATGCAGTGCGTTTGTTAAAACATTTATTTTACTCTAAATATTATCACGGTGGATATGATACTAGTAAATCACTAAATATACAAAAATTGCCAGATTATCTGGATAGCTGTCGTTCTTGAAATGTTTTAGAGTAAGTTGGATATATTAATAAATGCACTGCACACGGTCTTTTTCGCGAATTGACATAATGTGCCTTTTATTATTGTCAGATTTTGAAAAATTTCTAAAAAACCTCCAACAATTTGAACTTCGCGAGCTAGATGGGCGCTTTAGCCTTAAGTAGGTAAGTATGTAATTGGAAACATTATTTAAAAATTTATTTGTCTGGCAAACAAATTGGTTGGTCTCTCTGATTCATGAATTCCGTGATATATTAATCAACAGATGAGATTCTGGTCAACAATTAATTGCCATATTACTATCAATTTCCAAATGATAATATTATTATTATTATTAGCCTGTAGGTCTGCCCCACTCCTGGGCAAAGGCCTCCCCTTTTATCTTCCACGCGGCTCTGTCCAGGGCAATTTCCGGCCACGTCTTTCCCGCAAAAGTGTCCAAGTCATCGCGCCACCGTCTTCTTGATCTACCCCGACGGCGACGGTTATTGGCAGGTATCCAGCTAGTGCAGATATTGGCCCACCTCCGCGGGTCCATGCGCGCGACGTGTCCGGCCCATTCCCACTTCAGCTTTGCAGCCTTTTTCCCACATCCGTGATGTGAGTTTTATCGCGCAGAATGGTGTTTCTGACTCGATCGGTCCGTTTAACACCTAGTATGCTGCGTTCCATAGCTTTCTGGCAGACTATGAGTTTGGACTTTTGTTGTTTCGTCAATGACCATGTTTGTGCACCATAGGTTAGGACAGGCAATATACACATGTGAATGATAAAAATCAGTGCCGTTTAGGGACGCCCGAAAGAAGCGAAGCTTTACAGAAGATATTAGGTATATTAGTAGTGGCGTGCATAAAGTTTTGAAACATGGTAGGCAAAGTGTAACATAAAATAAATGAAATAAGGCATAGGTACCGTCCTACCTGGGTAGGTACCTTAAATTATTTCTCGCTAGCTTATTCCAGATTTTCATTTAGGTTATCGTACCTATTGAACGAAATGGGACATCTTTTGTTGTTAGTAAGTAAGTACCTATTTAGCCATATCAGACACCTAAAGTGATTGGTTGATGTACCTATCTGCAGTTGTATATCGTTGTACCTTTTTTTCGTTTGTTGCTATGGTAAATTAAACCATTTTACGTTGGTGTTCAATTAATTATTTATTTATTTATTTATTTAAACTCTATGCACATGTAAAAAAACACAATGTACAAAGGCGGACTTAATGCCTTAGGCATTTTCTACCAGTCGACCTTAGGGTGGTGCAGAAACAACATGGCGGGTGCAACTTAAACGAGAGAAATAGAGAGAAATTTATACCTATATACATATATTGATAAATACATAGATACATACATATATATAAAACAAAATTGTTAAGAAAAAAAAAAAAAAGTCCAACGAATTACCGCTGTGACAATTCTACCAACTTTTTGCGAGTGTGCTCTCGTGCCTTCACCTTAAAAGACAACCGACTTTTTGCCGTCCTGATATTCAGAGGGAGCGCGTTCCAAAGAAAGATCGCCTGAACAAAGAAAGAGGAGTGGATAAACCCAGAGCGGTGTGAGGGACATCGTAAGAGAAGATTATTTCTTGAGCGCAGATTTTTACTGTGGGCAGAGCAAATTAATTGAATTTGTGAAGTTATATAGGGGGGAGAAGAAGGATTGTTTAGAAAAGAAAACAGAGTAGTCAATGCCCTCAGTGCTCTGCGCTCCCGAATGGGTAACCATTTTAATTGCGATCGATGTGCAGAGACATGATCATATTTACGGAGGTTGAAGACAAATCGAATGCAGTTATTTAGAAGGCGGTCGAGTTTATTGAGGAGATCTGCATTCAGGTCGCAGTAGCACATATCACCATAGTCAATAATGGGGAAAATTAGGGACTGTACAAGCAATGCCTTTATATGAGCTGGGAGAAGATTTTTCAGTCGATACAGCGATCGCAATGTTCCAGTCACTTTCTGACTGACGTTCGCGACCTGCTTACGCCAGTCAAGACAGGTGTCGACAAGCAGACCAAGATCCTTAACCTCAGAGCCAAACGGAATGACGGTATTGTCATAGAAAACGGGTGGAACAGTTATTAAGCCATTAAGCTTTCTTAAGCTATGGGGACTCCCAACTATAATAGCCTGACACTTTAACGGGTTAACTGCCACTCCAAAACGGTCTGACCAGCTCTTTATCAGTCTCAAATCCTGGTTGAGCTTCTCAATCGCATCCGATACGTTGTCAACACCTGCCTGACAATAAAGCTGCAGGTCATCGGCATAGAGATGATACGCACACTGAAGTTCGGTAGTTATGAGATTAATAAAAATGGAGAACAAAAGAGGAGACAAAATACCGCCTTGAAGGACGCCAGCTGCAAGGTCACACCACTCGGAGGAAGTGTCACCGACACGGATTTTCTGCTGACGCCCTCGAAGATAAGAGGAAAACCATTCCAGTGCCTCGGGAGAGACCATAAGATACGACAGAATAGACAAAAGGACTTCATGACTGACAGTATTAAACGCGTTAGAGAAGTCGATTAGCACTAAAATAGTAACTTTAGTGTCTTCCATTCCGCGCCTAATATCGTCAGTCACTTTAAGGAGAGCTGTCACAGTACTGTGCCCGGGCCTGAAACCAGATTGAAACGGACTGATGAGAGAGTTGCGATAAATATGATAGGTGAACTGCTTATGAACACAGGCCTCGAGCACTTTAGACAGAAATGGTAAGATGGAAATTGGACGAAAGTGACTAGGAACAGTGGGATTTGGAATCTTAGGCAGGGGCCGGACATGAGCATTACGCCACAGAGAAGGAAATGTGCCGGAGTGAAGGGAAAAGTTAATTATGTGGGATATGGCAGGAAGAAGTTGATCCAAAGCCGAAATGATCATATGACGACTGATGTTATCACAGCCTACGGCTTTGGTTTTAATGGAAAGGATGATCTTTTTGATTTCTCCCGGATCGACTGGGGTGAAAATAAAAGGGGCTATATTGGGACGCGTCAGACCAGCGAGGTAGTCAATAGTTTGACATTTGCTTATACTATCTAACATGGGGACAGTGGAGAAATGGCGGTTTAGATCGTTCAAGCCAATAGTATTAGGAAGGTCTGAATGCCGCGATTTGCCGATACCCAGAGTTCCAAGGAATTTCCAGATATCGGCAGGAGAAGAAGAGGTAATGTTATTGAAAATGTGGCGGCGTTTAGCGTTGCGTATCATCTGGTTACACCGGTTCCTGGCAGTTTTGAAGAAGGTCCAATTCTCCTCAGACCTATCCTTTTTAAATTTACGAAACGCGCGATCTCTGCGACGCATTGCCATTTGAATACCCCTATTCATCCAAGGTGCAGGTGGACGCTTCAGCTTAACCTTTTTGACAGGCGCATGTGTGTCGTACAGACTGGAAACAATATTGTTGAAGACGCTAACTTTGTCATCAACTGAAGCCGCTTCTTGCAAGGGTGTCCAGTCAATGTTTGCTGCATCTTTCTGAAGCTGCTCATTATTCATCCGTGCAAAGGCACGCCTGTACAGGAACACGGGCTTCGGTTTAGGAGGTTTAAAGATATAGGAAAGGTAGATAAGGTCATGATGGGAAAAGCCAGGAGCATCAAGTTGACCATGTGAGGAAACTAGGGAAGGATTGGAAGTGAGGATCATGTCAAGCCAGGTATCACCACCTACTTTATTGTGATGAGTGGGTTGAAGAGGCAGTACGTGCAGACTAGCAGACTCGACAAGATGCAGGAGTTTACGGGACCGCGGGAATTGTGGGCCAGGAGGTTGGTATTGAAATCACCCATGATGATATGATGTGCATACTCTGAACCCAAAGATTCAAGTACCGATTCGAATTCGGTGAAATAATCAAGGGTAGGAGGGCAATAGGCAACACCTAGAACAGTTGTGGCTCCTTTAACACAAATTATATTAAAATTTAATATAAATTGCAAATATAATAAATATCGCCAGACAGACACACCAACTGTACGGTCCCAAACTAAGCAAAGCTTGTACTATCGGTAATCGTACAATGGACTGGGGGCGATCCCAGTGACACCCAGACCTGGGCAAATTACGAAAAGGCCATTTCCGAAATTGCCCCGGGCGGGAATCAAACCCGCAACCACCATGTGCAGTGACCCGAGCGGCCTACGCTCGAACCACTGCGCCAAGCGGTCGTCAAATAAATAATATAAATATCAATTGCAAAATCTCTAAGGGAAAATATTGAAATCTTATACATATAAAACAAATATTCAATTTAATAAGGCAACCAATATATCGTATGTAATTGTAGATATGGGTTACTTTATTCGGGACCTTTATCAACAAAGTCCATAGCACGTTGGATGCATCGGTTCTCGTCCGATCACCGAAGTTAAGCAACGTCGGTCGCGGTCAGTACTAAGATGGGTGAACGCTTGATGACACGCGAAATTGTGAAGTATTCTTAATTTTTTGATATATTTAAATTATTACCAATGTTCTATCTAACCTTCAAGCGATATTTAGTATAAAACTTAGGGCGCCGCAGCTCTGACGTCATCGTGTAACGCGTAACGCGTAACGCTTTTCACCGTTTTAGTGCCCGGGCAGCGAGCGCCCCGAACGTCCGTAAAGAAGCTTCGCTTCAATAATAAATAAATATCGCCAGACGAACACACCAACTGTATGGTCCCAAACTAAGCAACGCTTGTACTATGGGTACCATACAATGGACTGGGGGCGATCCCAGTGACACACAGACCAGGGAAAATTACGAAAAAAAAAAAAATACCACTGTATCTTGGGACAACCTATAATATATTGGTTGTGTGGGCGAGATTCGAGGCATCGAGGGGTCATGTCGCGTCGAGGCGGGGCGGGGCGGGGCGGGGCAGGGTGGACGTGTGAGGCGCCACCTGTTGCCTCGGCCTTATTAATGAATTAGGTTGTACACGGCCCGTGGAAATTATGACAGATGAATGATTTCATATATTGCTCATAAAATCATAATAGTTGATATCAACCTTCGATAAATTGTAATAGGTGCCTGTAGGTAATGTAGTTATGAATGGAAACACATCGGAAATATCCTTAAAACCACATAATTGATAAATAACATTATTGAGGCCATAAAACGAGTATATAATAGCGACTCATGACAAACGCGATCAACGAATGCCGTCGAAACAAAACGATTGAAAAAAATAAATAGAAATCCATATTTATTGCTAGGTCCAGTCAATGTGACGTCCCTACGTACTTGCTGGTAAATAAATAAATACCTAGTCGCAAATAGTGTTGGTTTAGTACTGACATGACGGTCCCACGGATATTACTTTCTCATACTAGCTGTGTATGTGGGAAATAAGTACATTATATATTCAGCATATACTAGTTTAGCTGCATCCAATGAGTGTGTTGCACCCCATTTGGAACTGCTTCAAACAATTATTCAAATTAAACACTATATTTTACAAAATATGAACAAATACAAATTATATGTGTACAATGTTCACATGGATTAATGGGAACACTACTTATTTTATTTTAGTAGAGTGTTTTACTTTTGGTCTTGTTTCAAATGTATTGTAAATAAGTCTTTTGACAATGATAAAGTCTCTTTACAAAGGTAAGGACTGGATTATCTTTCCTAAATGGATATAAGGTAATTTTCAAACTATACACATCTTTTATCAAAATATTTTTACTACTATACTATCAAAACAATTTAGGATAAGGACCCACCACTCACCCTAGGCTTGTTAACCTCCAAAATTATAAATCAAATAGGTTGATCGATAATGGAAGAGGTTAACAAAACCTAACTCCGTCGGTCGAGTTTGTCAGTCATGAGTGTCATTGTTTTTCAATGGATTTCCGCCAAGTAACGCCTGAGTCAATCAAATATTATACCATCAATCATAAGTAATATGTAGATTTTTAAATAGCTTAATTTTGATACTCATACATTTTGATCCTAAATTCCGTGTTCGCCTTAACCCATGGTCGAGTGAAGTACATGTGCACTGTGCAATGGGCAGGAAGATGCCGTCGCACAGTACATGTGCACTGTGCAATGGGCAGGAAGATGCCGCCGCGCAGTACATGTGCACTGTGCAATGGGCAGGAAGATGCCGCCGCGCAGTACATGTGCACTGTGCAATGGGCAGGAAGATGCCACCGCGCAGTACATGTGCACTGTGCAATGGGCCGGAAGATGCCGCCGCGCAGTACATGTGCACTGTGCAATGGGCAGGAAGATGCCACCGCGCAGTACATGTGCACTGTGCAATGGGCAGGAAGATGCCACCGCGCAGTACATGTGCACTGTGCAATGGGCAGGAAGATGCCACCGCGCAGTACATGTGCACTGTGCAATGGGCAGGAAGATGCCACCGCGCAGTACATGTGCACTGTGCAATGGGCAGGAAGATGCCGCCCCGCAGTACATGTGCACTGTGCAATGGGCAGGAAGATGCCGCCGCGCACATCTTCATATATATATATATATAGGTGTTAGGTTACGTTACAAGAGAAGGCTATGTAACTGCAGGGCCATATTATAACAAAACAAAGCACAACTGTAATAATCTAACACAATCATTACTAAAATTGAAAATTTGGAAACCCCTGATGCGACAACTTTTTAAACTATACAAGACTGATAATTTTCAACCGGAAGAACCGATTTCCATGAAACAAAGCTAAGAACACTCTCGATCAGAATACCTATCTAACAAAAAATACTTTATTAAAATTGGTTCATCCGCTTGGGCGCTACAATGCCACATACAGACACACAGATACACATGTTAAACTTATAACACCCCTCTTTTTTTGGCGGGGGTTAAAAAGTGAGCCCACATGATACAGAATCAAAAACTGGTATGCGTTTAGACGACTTACAGCGGACATCCGTGTGAATTGCTAATTGCATCTACTATGTACACGGGACGATTCACTTTGGTTCTAAATGCGCCTTAGATACTCTAAGCTAAGAAAATAAAATAAGCACCCCATTGGTCAGGAGTAACCTTACAAAAAGGAGTCATTAAGTTGTACAAAGACGTAAAAACGTTGCTTTGTGGGGCGTAACGCCTCGTACCCAGCAACACCCAGCTCCGTCTCGCTTCCTTCATTAATTGTGAACAGAATGACTTAGCGCTTTAATTAGTAACTCTAGGCACGTCATCTTCAGAATTCTACCTCCGCTAGCTACTGTTACTTTACTAATTATTAAGCGGTTTTACGTAGGTATTTCTATGTTGTAACATAAAACAGGTAAGGTTACACCACCACCTCTTATAATTTGAAGAGAGAAGTTCTTAAGTACGGCGTATTTTATGATAATATAATTATATAGTAGGTATAGTTTATAATATATGTTCGACAACAAATGGTTTTATTCAAAAGCACACCACGCTAAAGTACATCGAGCTTGTTGAAATTTTAATCTATATCAATACGCTGTGCACGAAGCAAGTAGCGCTAATGGTCTCACGCGTCACCAGAAGAAACTTTGCGAAAAAGTACATGTTTGTGTATTAGGCTAAACGTATGCTGGACAGGCAGGTGACATAGCACAGCTTAGTTCAAAAATTGTCAGGATAGCCATGTTGAGGCAGACAGTTCACGAGGGTATGCAGGAATGACACAGATATAAATAACCCTATTTTCCAAACAAGATCACAAGGTCAGTACCACATTTCCTAAAAGAACCTGTCTCCGCGGCACGCCTCGTGCACAAACCTGTAGCATCACTACAAGGAGCCATAGAACAGGACAAACACGTGTCAGCACTTCACGAGCAGCGAGCCCACGGCGCAGTGTACGCAGGTTCATACCATAGAAACACGTTACGTCATCTGATCTGGGTGAAGTGCGTCGCCTGCAATGCTGCATACGCTCACACTTGTGTCAGTTTTATCGCACCGACAGATGTGGCAGAAACTTGATTTATTGAGATATGGAAATATTGAACTGTATGCAAACCGTGATAAGGATTTTATTTCAGTTTTCGCACAATAATATCCACTAATTTAGTCACCATGATTGACTATTTAGTTTAACTAATTATGTTGGGATTAGACGGGCTCTGCGTATGCGTGGTTTCACCATACTCAGGTGCTACAATCAAAATGTTTTGAAAAACGTTCATTGCCGATGTGAGAAATCGCTGCGATATAAGTAATTTTCACAAAATTACCTAAAGCGTATCCGTACCGACGGCTCTTCAAGGAAAGCCTGGCTAAGGTTGCTTGTTTTACTGTTTCGATCTAAAGTAATTTCCACGATAGTGTTGTTCAAAGCTCCAAGAGGGTCGTATAGCCCACTTTTGTTGAGTTTAAATTGCTTAAGTTGATATACGGTTGACGCCGCGGCTCTATACGGCGTGCGCCCTAATCCGCCGGTATTGTTACTTACTGCATGACGCCGTCATAAACTACGCTCTCACTCACTTCATAATGAAACCAATGTTGTTGTTTCAATATATATTTCAAGTATACTTCGTTCATTTCAGAACACGACTCCCACGACACTGGCATATGGGTCAATTTGCAATAATTCACGCGTCTCTTCGTGAAATGAACTGACTATAAACGCGATGTGTTTATGAAAATCCGGCCTTTATTAGTTAACGTTTTAAATTACAAATTGAAGTGTTACGGCTGGTGGAGAGTCCCATGTACGTGGCGAAAGCTGAACTTTCAGGTCAGTGTGGTGGATTACCCATCCTACTACATATGCGGAAGGCTATTGAGTCCAGTAGTCCTAAAGTCGTAGTGGGGGGTACAGACCTTCTTAAAATCACGCTCAAGCAATAAAGTAAAATCTTAAGTAAATTTCAGCTTTGAAACCATTTCATTTTTCCGATGCTGTGAGGGAAAAGGAATATAATGTTAGCACTCACGTTTGTGTTTACTGCGTTTGCCGCTCGCCAGTGCGAGCTGCAAAGTGCCTCCCCTCGCAACAAGGGAGGGATCCGTACAGCATTAATACTTATTTTGTGCATTTCATTGAAAAAAGCTATGTTAACATCGTGGTATGTTTTATTCTGAATCTTTTATTCACAATATCTACACTTCCCAATATACATTTCTGTGGTCAATTAAACGACGACTGTGGCTACTTTTTCCAGCTGAGAAAATAAAATCAAAGTTTATGCTTGTAGGGGTAGATACACTGGCTGGAAGAGCTAGTAGAACTTCTGTCTGCTCACAGGCTGGTAGTAAACACGACCCTGCAGCCCCATTACTGCCGTCCTTTCATTAACATTCCAATCCATTACACGGAGCGACATCGACACTGCCGCCTCCTGGCCGCACAACTGCTCACACTAAAAGTACTATACGTATTATACACTTAGATGGCGGAGCGACTCCACATAACACCTGTTGACGCAACTATAACAGTGTCGAAGTAAATCAAAGTCAAAGTCAATTCGTTTATTTTGTTCAGGCCTGCGGGGGCACTTACAAATTGTTATTTTTACACACTGTAAAAGCTTTATTACGCTACTATGCTATTGTAACATGGGGGTTTCATTTAATAACTCGTAGCATTTTATAATATTTATTAATTTTCATTATTATTATATTATTTAAATATTAATTTACATAAACACACGTCTTAACTCAATAGTTCCCCCATTGTCACTGCCAGCGCACCGCGGAGCTTTCAATTTCAAATATAATCCTTTTTTTATGAAATTCAAATACGTTCTTGACGGCCAGGAACGCTTATCGCCTGTGGCCAGTGCGCCGACATGGACCTCCTTACATTCCTCACAACCTGGGGAAAAAAAAAAATTTAAGGCAAAAAAAATTTTTTTTTCAAACCATACAATTTATGCACACCCTACCTATGGTTGGACGATGCATATACAATCAAGCATGGCTCAAATTAAATCCTGCTAGGATTTAGTTATTGGAAGATTTATACATACTTCGAATAACTTGATAAGTGTAAAACCAACCGAAAATCACGTACCTAATTCAAGCCATACGAAAAACCATTAACTACACATGACCAGTAAACACCACCCTTCATCATTATTAACATTATCCATCAAAATCTTATTTAAATTAATATAAGTAACTTTTCAAACTATAGAAAGGTGTGACCGTCATCCTTAAAATGAAATATGACTACAAGACTCAAAGAAGATAATTTCAACTTTATTAATAGGAGAAATATTCAACACCATCATAATTAAAGCTCTCAAGTATTCAAGAGGCTCAAATATAAGGTCAAAAATATAATCCCAAAAATAGGTCAAAGTCCACTTTACGACTTGATGCCCACCGATACAATATTCCCGCATAATCCATAGAATTAGAGATTCATCGACTAATTTTGGAAAATAAAGACGATTCTCAGCATCCCAGCAAATTATTTAGGTAAGATTTCTACCAAGAAATTCCGAATGTTTATGAGAATAGGCGCTCTATTCCACATCAGAAATTGCTTATCGTGAGAGAAATTTATTAACCTACTATTAAATACATTAAACCCACCTACTATAAAGCCATCCCATACTAATTTCTACACAACCACTATGTGTCCAATAATCTACTACGCCTTCTACAATAACCCATAATACTTCTCCACATACTTTGACTATACTTTATCCACTACCAACTTCTAACCATAATAATAACATACCATTTACAATCCAGATACTATACCATCCACATTCCATCCCTTAAATGCGTGAAACCTAAATCAGGAATCCATGATCAATAGCTTATTGCTTTATCATGTTACATCAAGAAATAGAACTAGCCGAATAGATCTAACCATCTAATTCTATCCAAACATTACAACTCATTAACCACTAAACTCTAACCTTTACCATTACTGAAACTACACTCCCCCTGTAATCATATAAACATTACTAACATGTTAATATACCTATCTCACGTTTTTCAACAAAACATTTATCATATAAAATTAAATAACATAACTTATTTTCATTTTCGCCCATCGCCTATGTGCTGAACGATTTCTTTTCGCCCATCGCCTATGTGTTGAACGATTTCTTTTCGCCCATCGCCTATGTGTTGAACGATTTCTCATATTTCTTACGTCGCTCTGCGACATATTCAATTTTTCTCTCGTTCATTATGAAAAATAAAGACATATATTAATAAATTATAATAACAACATACACAACTTAAAACTAATCTATCATATCCACCTTCCCTTTACATCAATCAAATAAAATATAATCAATAAAATCAACAAATGTTTGACGTGACGTCCGCATCTTTCTGGAATTTTCGATTGAAAAAACGGATTTTCTGTGCCTGTACATGTTTGTATGACGTATGCGTTTCCAGTAGGCCTGATTCAACCCCCAACACGCCATCATCATACTAGGCCTTCCTCACTGCTGCCGTGGTTGAAAATTTAGCTGCGACTGCATGGGTCCTATTAATAAGCACGGATACAACTCATACTCCCTGCTTTATAATATCTTCTTATTGTGCTTTTGCGAGAGGTACTTGCGCTTTTGCGAGAGGTACTTGCGTACCCGGAGCATCCTCCAATGTAACATGGGGGTTTCATTTAATAACTCGTAGCATTTTATAATATTTATTAATTTTCATTATTATTATATTATTTAAATATTAATTTACATAAACACACGTCTTAACTCAATAGTTCCCCCATTGTCACTGCCAGCGCACCGCGGAGCTTTCAATTTCAAATATAATCCTTTTTTTATTAAATTCAAATACGTTCTTGACGGCCAGGAACGCTTATCGCCTGTGGCCAGTGCGCCGACATGGACCTCCTTACACTATCATAGTAGGGCAATAAAGCTATTATAATACAGTTACATGACGCTACGGCAGTTAGGTACGCTATCATTATGATAGCGTCGCGACGCTACTATAACAGCGGCGTGGTGCCGTTAGGTAAGGCTAGTGACGCTACTATGATAGCGTCGCGACGCCTCAATTTTTTTTTTTGTTTTTTTTGTTTTTTTTTTTTTTTTTTTAATTTGATTGTGCACTTTATGTGCACAATCCGCCACTTCTCTTCTGACATAATCAGAAACCTTGTCTTGTTTTTACCTTTTTTTTTGTCTTATTAAGTTCATAAGAATTGTGGAAATGCCTAATTTTTTAAACAATTGTTTTACTTTATTATTTAATTTGAATAACTATTGTTTTTACTATTTTAGATTTTCTGTTAATTGTTATTTTGTTTGAAGATAGCTCTGAAACGGCTGTTAATTTGCTTTAATGTGGCTGTTGTTATTTTTCGATAGGAGTTCATATATTATATTTTTGAATCATTCTTGTTAGTCATATGTGTATTAGTATATTGATTAATAATTAATGTTTTATTGCTCTTTAAGTTTTAATTTTTCTATTATTTATGTTTGGTTCACTATTTTATTTCCTTCTTTTGTTATATTTCGGTTGTATATAGAATATTTATTGTTTAAGTTTGATCACGACTGATTTTTTGTGTTTTTATATGTTTTAGGTTTTGTTTATGCTATGGTTGTATGTGGTATGGTGTGGTTTTGGTTTAATAGGACTCGGCAATGCCTTACGGTTGCTGGGTTCTATTTTAAATTTGCTGTTAGTTTTATACGGAGCTTTCAGGCGCGCTCTGGGTTCTCGCCAGACCAACATTCTTGAGGATGTTGCGGACAAACTTCATGTTTGTAGAGATTCCAGGTCGCGCCTGAAATCTCCGTGTTCTGCTTTTTTATTTGTATAGGATACATTTGGGTACCAGTCGTGTTTGAAATTGTTGGTTTTCGAATTTTCCCCCCAGCGGGTATTCCCGAGGCTAGGAATACGCCACGCTGGACCTCGCCAATGCGTCCCATTTCTGCCGGATAGGACAAACCCCGTCGAAAGCAGCGTGGCCAGTGTCTCGGCTTTTGGCTGCTTTACAGTTTAGGCAGATTGGCGTTTCGCCCTCGAAAAATCGTGGGCAATCTGCGCGCAGGTGTTGTTCGCCGCAAAAGCTGCAAAGATCAACAAGATCTTTGCAGTTTTTGCGGCCATGCCCGTAACCGAGACACTTGGTGCACTGCACCAACGGGGACTGGTCCTGAACTGGCACATACTGTAGATCTATGTGGAGACCCTCCGCCGACGTCATCCTCTGCCACATTGTGGGAGATACCTGCAGAACCACGTGGTTTTCGTGGGGGTTTCTTGCCCTTCTGCGGTATCTCACCACTGCTCTGAAGTCGTCGGCTGGCAGATCTCCAAACAGATCTGCATTCTGTGTCTTGAGGGACGTTATGATGTCAGCGTCCGAGTTGTATGTCATGAGGTCCTTGATCATGACCAGCGGGTCTTTATTTTTAGCTGCCTCGACCGTAAGCTTTCCGCCAGCCTATCCAGGTCGCCCTTGCTATTGCAGCTAAGGACGACCTTCTGGTCCTTGATTTTGCGTACTCGGCTAATTCGGAGCCCGCTTGTTTTGGCATCGAGTGCCACCCGGACTCTGTCCACCACCTCGCTGCTGGTGTCCATGGAGTCACCAGAGGAGACAATCACCGAATGCTTAGGACGCTCGGTCTGGGCCTTCGGCGCTCTTCTGGACAGTATTTCTGCATATGAGGGGGTGTCCTCCTTCATAGCAGAAATCTGTCCACTTATTTCTTCGGTCGCCTTTCTAAGACCCAAGACTTCGGTCATCAGCTCGTCGTGGTTGTCTCTTCTGGCACCTCCATGTTCAAGCCTGTGCTCCTCCATGGCCCTTTGCTGGGTCTGGATCGCTTCTTTTAGAAGCGTAGAGTTTTCCCTCAGCAGTGCACAGTTTTCAGCTATCTTTAGCTTCCATGCCTCTTCCTTTTCCTGTCCTTTTTCCTGTTCACTTTCCGTGCCCTTTCCTTTCAGCTCTTTCTCTGGTCCTTTTCCTCCCTTCCCCGCCTCAGCTTCCTTCACGAGCTGGTACAGCCTTTCAATGGCCAGGGTCACCTCATTTTTTATGTCTGTTTTTAGGTTTCTAGAGTTACCGAGGTGCAGCTTTGCCTTATTTAAGCATGCTCTCGCCTCGGAAACTCTAGAAACATAAACGGGTTTTGGTGGCGGGCTCCCAGAAGCGTCCGTAGACGATCCACCTGGGAACGGTGTGCTCTCATTGGAGAGTGTCGTCCCAGGTTTCTGCTTCGGGGGGGCCACCGAGGTCCCTGACCCGGAGCATTTCGGGTTCTGTGGGAGGTCAGTTTTGCCTGACTCCCACTCCCCTATGCTCCTCCTGGCTTTAGAGGCAGGAGCCGGTCCGGCCTGTTTGGCTTTATCCGGGGAGGAGGAGATTCTCTTGCCCAGGGCACGGTTTGGAAGTCCTGACGTGTGAGGGGGGACCTCATCCTTCGAGGTCTGGACGGAGGATCGCTTGATGGGGGTACGGTGACCAAACATTTTAAAACTTAAGTTGAAATTAGTTTATTTATTGATTTATAAAAATGACTAGTTTTTTTTTTATGATTATGATTAGTTTAGATTTGTTAGTGTGATTAATTTAAAAATTGTGTATAAAATGTAAATGTATATAATTTAAAGTGTAAATAATTGTTAAAATTGTAAATTGTAAATTTGTAAAAAAGGTTTTTAAAAGTCAATTCTTAATCCTAAATAAAAATGTAAATATCGATAGTCTACGACGATTGTCCAATTTGTCATTGAATTTTTCCGCTATGTTTTATAGCTCGGGTTATGTATTTTCTTCGTCGATGACGATTGTCGAATTTGTCAGGAATTTGTTTTTTTTTTTTCTTTTTTTTTTGGTTTGACCAAATTTTGTCGCTGGACAATTTTAGGATAACTTAAAAACTAAGTTGTTCTGCGGGCTGTAGTTTAAAATAATTGCAGAGCTCGCCGTCAGAAATGAACTCCCATACACAGTTGTGCTGACAAAACGTTTTGATTTTTTAATTTTGTTCTGGGATATGTGGATGATGGATTGTTCACCACGAATTTAACGTAGTGAGTCACAAATGGGTGGGTGGGGGGGCGATTTTTTCGTTTTTTAGTGGGTCTACACCCTCGAGCGATACGTCGTTGGACGCGGGGCGACGAGGGGAGAGCGGGGCGAAAAAATTGCGTCAGAATTTGGAAGAAAAATTTAGAGTTATTGCCAAAAAAGTGTAAAAATTTCGAACTTTAATTAATTAAATTTTTTCAGAAATGAAATTTTCAGCGCCACAGCACTGAAAAGCAGCGGGAGCAGCCGACCAGCAGTATTGGTAAGTAAGATTTGAAAATAGTTATAAAATGACCAATTTAACCAATTTTTTATGTTTGCAGAACAACCCGACGCCTCTATTACAGCGGCGTGGGCGTGGTGCCGTTACGTAAGCATTGTGACACCACTATGATAGCGCCGCTACGACTATGACAAGCGAAGCCGTTCTTAATATATCGCAACGCGTATTTTTAACAATCAAGTTATTTTAATGTTTCCATTGGACCATTAATGAACTAGATTCTCAAGTAAAATGCTTGAGGCAGTTACATAAAAGTGTCATAGTCAATATTGTTTGTCGTCGGCTACGAGACATCGTGACTGTAACTCGATCGTGAAATATAACGGGAGACAAGACACTTACTTTGTTTTGATTTATTTTCATTAAGGGACGAACAGGACATCGAAACATGTGCAGTGCAACACAGCATCTATTTAGTTTCTGGGCAACTGTTCCTAATGGAACCGGCTCTAATTAGTGATAGTTCGACTTCCTAAGTGACTTTTTGTAATTGATATGATAGACAGCTTGAATAAAAATATATCTATCTTGTCTTCAGATGATTGTTTCAAAGAAAATACTTCTTGTAATCCATATTCTTGTAAGGTTTAGTAGCCTGAAAATTCCGCTCGGCCTGAATGTGTGTTGCTAGTCCCAGTAGTTTAGTTGAATCAAACACAGCTGTGATTACCGACGCCGCTGCGAGTAGAGTCGAGTGTACCGTCCACTCATTGCTTCAGTAACTATACGGGTATATCTAGGAGGAAAAACAAGAGAAATGACACTCTTAAAAATTATTATGCTAAATATAGCGTTGAGGTTTGCTGTCTTTGAAGCCAGAGACTTGTTAGAAGCTTTAGATATTTATGGCTAGAAGAAATTTGTAACAATTTAATTAATGAACTGTTTTGATATCTGGGCTGCCGTTATTATCATTTATGTACACTCCGTATTTTGTTTCGTAATCACTTAGCATGCAGTAACTTAGTTGAAATTTATCACTCATCACAAAAACACATTTACAAGACTTCACTTATTCGGGACAAAAACGGAGCGAACTTGGAGGGTTGCGTTATGCAAATTGTATAAAATGGAGGACCATTTTATACAACTTGCATAACGCAACCGTCGATATTCTAACCAGATTTCGTGTGCAACTCACCTTTTGTGCAACTATCAATTCTATTACCATTAGGTTAGGTGCAATTTCCAAGAACTATGTTGTGCTTGCATTTAAATAAAATATGTTTGTAATAAAAGAGCAGATTTATGTTGAATACAAAATATAATCTCACCTCATTTGGAATGATAATTTATAAATAAGTAGTTCAAATTACGACAAGATCTCTATCAGACAAAACGACTATCAAGCTCGAATTCCCAGCGCAATGGTTGACAGAGGAACACTAATTATATAGTTTACAAAATATAGGTGACCTTACAAAAGGCTAATAGCCTAAAGCTGCCGGCAGATCAACTCGAGTAACTCTTACTTACTGTCGACTCGGATTACTACAATTATTAAACTTCATTCAGCGACGATCGCGTTCTCTGTCGGGAGGAGCCATTGACTCTGGATGATATTAAACCTCTATTATATCTGGTGACAACAAAAATATCGGAGGGATATCATGGGTAAAATTTAATCCAGCCCAGCTCATAACAAAAGCGACCCTCAGATCTTAACAAAAAGAGCCTTTGGAAATACGGCACTCAAAACGACACTATCCTCCCTCCAGTAGCTACGGGTACAGATACAAATATAAATATACTATTAGATATCTAGACCTACAGCGTCAAGACCTAGGTCAGTGTACACTGTATTTAGTGTCAAAGCACTGCGATAACCTCCCATGAGGTATGAAACGGGTCAAGTTTTTAAAACGTCATCATTTCTTATAATAAGCTCCATTAAGTACTCTTCTAGTTATTAAGTATGATGACCTCTCCCCAAACTCGTGGATCATTATTAAACTTTTTAATATGCAAAAAAGACGTAAACTCAACAACACCGCGTCATACTTATAATATCTTTTAGAAGAACTCAAAAGTTATCAATCTTAAGATCATAAAAAGATACGACATTTTCTCACATTAAATCTTACTTAGAACATAAATTAAGAATGATGGGATGGGACGAACGCCGCGTATCGTGATGAAATAGGACAACACGCGTAGTGACCACATCTCAATTAAACAAGGATCAAAAGTAGGGATGTTAAGTATTCCGATTGCTTAAAACTACTTCTCGAAAAAAAAAGAATTGATCAGTAAATTTACTGATGGCGAGCGATAGCCATCCCTGGCTCTATGGGTAGTGCAATCTGAAAATATATTGGCCCTTAAAGTAAAAGGCCTACTGTTGATAATTTTGCTCTCTCACGGCTACTGACTAAAGAAATCTCGATTGAAAGAGATTGGTAGGTTGGACTTCCAACCTACCAATCTCTTTCAAAAATAGTTAAAATATTAATCTACTCAGCTTTCCGGTAAATCCCTCCTCGGACCTCCTCGACACTCGACACAAGACGGCCCCTTCGGCCGCTATCTCGGGTAATTATACCATTGTTTCACGATGCTTTTTAAATTGGATCGCTGACATTTTATAATTCAGGATCATTAATCATTTCGATCGAGAAACATACACAAATATTTTGCCTTCATCTAAAAATAAAACTTTATCTTATTAATATTAGCATGTGACTGTGACAGATACGTGTAATGGAAGCGTAATGAGACACACGAGCTCCGTCCCCCGCCGGTATACCCCCAGATTACTTCCAGCCCCAAATTAAAAATTGTTCGCCTTCTTTTTGTTCCGCCGCCGGTTTGAGCCGCGCGTGGGATTCCATTATTTCTTATTACACCGTTTTATCACGTACCGGCGACAAACTACACACACCTCTGCTTCAACTTTAGACCTTATCATAATGATATAAGATGTATTATTTGATTGCGTACTAATTTAATTAACATGCAAATAGTCGAGCACAATTTATACCAATAGTGAGAGGGTATAAAAATGATGAAATACTGGTTTGATGTTTAGGAACGTAAACAATTTTAGTTTTTATGCCACGTTCAAGTAATCACTGAACTTAATGTCAGCAATAGATATCGATTTTACTGGCAAAATACTATGAATATACTGATTCGTAGTCACCGTCCACCGCGTAGCTTCGTAGCCGCGTAGCTTCGTAGCCGCGTAACGCTACGTGATGCGACGAGGGTATGGCGCGGCGTAGCGGTGACCGTTCACAAATCACAAATATTCATCAGATAACGTCATGTTTACTGATTTATTCCTATTCGTTGTAATTTCAGTGCGGTTACCCGATTGTGAAGATTAAAGATAAGTTATGGCGCTTAATCCAATTAGGCCAACTTTTCTTGAGGCCCATGCAACACATACTTATCTAGTGTTAGAGTTAACCATAAGTGGCTACAGTTAACCTAGTCAGGGCATCATACTAACATCACGTAGATTAAAACAAGACCAACTAGATGTATGTTATCATGATAACCCATGATAAAGGGTACATGTACCCTTTTTTTTTCGCGGGAAAACCCTTTATGGGTCCCCTTCCACCTCGGGGGAGGCGAGAGGGGTATGTGGGAGTCCGGCAGTTGGCCGTATACCCACTAAAAACCCACGGTGTACCATCTTCCGCCTTTTTGTGGGGCGCCCGTGATCGCGATAGCAAATCTATCAGAGACGCCCCGGCTAAGGGTACATGTACCCTGAGACATACATGACTATAAAATATTATTATTATTTAAGTACATGTCGTGTCAAATGTACACCAAAATAGTTATGTGCTAAATTAAATTTTGTTTTGTCAAGATTAAGGTTGTTTTGATTCAGATTAATAAGTAAAGTTAAATTACATAAATGTTTTAATACATACCAATAATGACCAAGTACCTAATTGATAGCCATCAGCTTAAACGGTGACGCATTTTTATTTTTGCGGACGTGTCTTGGTCAACCATGGCGTGGGGTCTGGTACTACTCATCAAATAGCAGACACGTGTAGCTTTCCGCTAGCAGACTTATCCCGTACGCATTGTAGGGATAACGTTGATCGCTGCCTCGCCTGCGTGCGGGCGCGCGGGCGTGTGGGAGCGCGGGCGGCGGGCGGCGGGCGTGTGCGAGCGCAAGCGGCGGGCGTGTGCGAGCGCGGGCGGCGGGCGTGTGCGAGCGCGGGCGGCGGGCGTGTGCGAGCGCGGGCGCTGCATACATATCTCTATTTTAATGCAAATCCGTCAAATGGGTCGGCTCCGCTCAACGCGGCTCTGAGAAAGCGGACGCACCGACATCTTGTTCCACTGTCATTGCAAATGGGACCGTGTTAGCACAGGAATGGTTCGGTAATTGCCTGCATCTATTTCCTTATTTTGGTCGTAATTCACAAGAACGTAGAAGAACGCCGTGTGGGGGTGAGCATTTAATGAAAATTACATGAGTGACTTAATCCATGACATATGATCATAGAGACACGTGGACCATCTCATAGGAACTGCTGCATGTTAGCGGAGACGAGCTCATTAATTGTCACATACTTATTGTAATCCCCAATGCAACAAAGACAAAGTGAGATATAATTTTGAGGCATCAGTGTCTGTGTGGCGACGTAACGCAAACGACTAGCTGATAGTGGTGTTGCTGAGACAAGTGCTTCGGTCTCTAGCCGAGTAGTTGAGATAGGTTGCGTTGTGTTAAGGAACGGGGTTTCTTAAATGTTTGCTTTTTGTAAAATATCATGATAATAAATAACCAAAATGTGTCGTTACGTAATAGGATGCACATACCACCTCCCTAACAAAGGTTGTGCAAGTTTTATAAAGATTAATTTTCAATGCTAGGAGTAGCCCACGGCAATAGTTCAATAGGATCAAATAACGTGTTTATATCTCATCCGCTCATTTGTATGGTAATGTGCGAATGGGATCGTTGTTTCTTCCAAACTTGTTTGTGTCACCGCCGTCGTCGCAGCGCGCTGACTGGAGGCATGCCGCTCCCGCGGGAAATTATGCCAACACCTTCAGATCATTGGGTGACGATACGATGGCTATAGAAAATACTCGTGCCTAAAAGCTAGATTTTCTGTCTGTATGTACAATTTGCTCGACTTGGGAACCAAATCTTTGACGTCACTAATCTAAGATCCATTTCACTAAGTCTGTTGTTCCCATATTGGTGTAAACTATTTAAAAGTTTAAGTCTTCTAGCTCAAACAAGTTTCCAATTAAAATTTTAAACTGCTGCGATAATGATAAAATGGTTTTGTTTTCATCATCACACTTTTATCCTTATTGAGGTAGGTAGGCACAGAGCGCTGGCATGCAACAGGCTCCATCAACATAATTAGTTTCTTCTTTCTTTGAGGCAAACTATTATGCCCTGGTTACAAAAATAATAACAATACAAATACAATTTTAATGATCTCCTTGCGGTTAATAATGGAAACACGAATATGCTTCATTTCCAGCCCTTTATTTACTCGTACCGTCTCGGTGCTATTCAATTTACGCGATTAACTTAACGAGTTAGCGAAGTTTTAAATAAACAAAAAAATAACTTACCGGTCACTGCGGGCTTCGAAGCTTACTCGAACGTTAATATTGTTGACTTTACATCGCTGAGTTAGTGCTACACTGCATTTTTGACACGATGGATATCTACCATGTTTACTTAAAGTTACATTTCACTCGCACTAGTCACAAGAAAAAAAAAATAAGACATGAGACCCCTCGCAATGCTCTTAAACTGCTGGACAGATATATTCAAACCTTGTTCCATTATGTTAATAAAATTTAAGTCCTTAGTTCCTTAATCATACACAAATCCATATTATTAACAAAATTATCATTGTTTTTTTTGTCCTATCACATATAAATTACTGAGCAATTTGAAAAAAATGTTGTGACATGTTGTCCCACTTTCCTAAGCCCTCAGTACAATTTATAAATGTGGCTCTAGCATGTTATATACCTACTGTACGCCAAGGAGAACATTTTTTACGAGGCTAAGGTAACAAATATACAGTTTACCTCAACATTTTCGACCCATTATATATCATAACGTTTCCCTGGCCTGCTGCCCGCTCACCGATGCATCATTGGGGCCATCCATGGGGCTATCCTATATCCGCCGGTAATCTGCCGCCTGCTGCCCCTCGGCCTCCGCCACCTCACCGCGAATACGAGTTACGAGCATGCGGTAGACGATGAGCGGTGGCTAGCATGATTGATGGGTATCGAATTAAAAATTCAATTAATAAAATTCATCGGGCACAACCTATCGTATCCCTCGATCAGAACAACGTCTCCAATTATGCAGTACACAAAAAACTATTCCTCTCTTTGGAAATATCTCTTACATATGAGAAAATCATGTCATTCCTTAATAAAAAATATTGGAAAACTTATAATGCTTCTAAAGAGTCGTAACAAAGCTCTGCGAGCCAATGAAATGAATTTTAATAAATATTTTCATACAAGTTCAAAACTAAGGCGTTATGAATATTATATAGTTCTTGACCCAATAAAAGCAAGTTGTAAACTTATCGGAAAGCTATCAAAAGTTGGAATATTTGTCATTTTTATCACGTATCGCCCTAATCCAACTAGTTTCACAAAAGCCAACTCATGCAAGTGTCCCCGTTATTATGTTATAATCCAGAACACGTCCGAGTACCTCATATTGTTACAGAAATTGAAAAACTTTGTTCTATAAATTTAATCCAATAATAATGGCGGTAAAAAAATATTTTCATGAATTGTTAAACATGGATCATGTTCAATATTTGTTTGACGACCGCTTGTCGCAGCGGTCCGAGCGTAGGCCGCTCGGCTCACTGCACATGGTGGTTGCGGGTTCGATTCCCGCAGGGGTAAATTTCGGAAATAGCCTTTTCGTAATTTGCCCTGGTCTGGGTGTCACTGGGATCGCCCCCAGTCCATTGTACGGTACCCATCCATAGTACAAGCGTTGCTTAGTTTGGGACCATACAGTTGGTGTGTTTGTCTGGCGATATTTATTATTTATTATTATAATATTGGAGGAGTCACACTTAGTTAGGCACTTCAATATTGTAAATAAGTACTAAGTACGATGACGTAAGCAAAAACTAGAGCCCATATTTAGGTCTTAAGGTGATTTCTAAAATACCGTTATAAAGTTCGTAGCTGTTTTACGCTATTCATTGTATAACTCATGGAGCCATACAGACGACAAACAGCATCTACTGAATAAACCATCAGTATTATAATCAGTACATGCTAGCCTCTGACGCCGTCGTCGAGGATCGACTCACCCAACACACAACCCTTATCCGCAGAATAAACATGTTTTATTCCATCTATTCCTACAAGTTGGCAGATATTTCAAAAGAGTGGAATGGGGAAATGGGTGATTTCCCCGATTTTTGCGAGGGTTCGAGACTGATGTCAGCTTATGTAGCCCATAACCATGACTCTACATTATGTTGCTCTACGTAACGAGTATAATATACTAGTCGTTTGCAAGATTTAACTTAGATACAATCAATTATATCAACGGGCTCGATCGCAACGACGGCCTAACTAAATTGGCAACAAAGGATTTCAACGCAATCACATCTATGCGATAAAATAAATATATCTGTCCACAAGTTTAGAAGAAAATAAAGGAAATTTTAAACAAAAGAGATGTGTTTACCTTAATACTTTTACAAAAACAAAAACAAAATATCAGGGGCTACTTTATAAAAATGTAATGTTGTGCATGTACCAAATAACATGATCGGCAAATACTTATTAGTTTCACAAACACTTGTTAGATGTTCGCGTCGCGTCAGTGGGCGGGCGCAGGGCGGACGCAGGGCGGGCGCGGCGGCCGGCGGCTGGCACCGGACTGGCGGCGGTGAGAAGGATGCGCGCTTCACCGACAACTACCCACGGAGCCTTGATCAAAGGATCTTTATGTACATGTCATTATATGCTGTCTTTACCCGATAGAGCCGAACATACATCCTTAATGCGAACATCGACTTCAAAGAAAATATTCAAAGATTCCTAACTCTCATTTAGGTTACTCTAATAAAATGTCGCATAACTTTTTTGTTTCGATAAACACAAATACAAATATGGGATAGTCTGGTTACAAAAAAAATATAACGGTTTAAGGAGACGCGACTATAGCAATGTGTTATTTTAAATAACACGTTGAAGCATCTCAACTTTCGATACTTACAGAACTAAATCAAAATATAGCCAAATAATTAATTATTTTATTACTCGGCCCGCCAGATTATCAAACATGACTATATTCCTCCACAAATAATGGGAATACATCCTGAGGCAACACTGAGTGTGTGTTTACAATGGCGCGTACCCCAGGACAATCGTTCTAACGCGTGCCCCATTGAACTCGCGCCGTGCCATAACGCGCAGTATCTCGCTACGGTACCAATGAAAACAAAGTTTTTCCATCTCTTATAGCGACGACGTTTCCACGCTTTGGATAAATATCGCTTTACTCTAGATGCAGTGTCCCTATACCCCTAAGCGTGAACGCGTTTACCTACAACTGACAAACTAGTTGCAAACTATAGCCCGCCATGTATGTGTTTTACGAGATCGCTAGTTGCTACCGTATTTTTTTATGACAAATTGATAGTCTTTATAAATATTTTGCTAATTCGATTCATATTGTTGACATTATAGACTGGCATGAAGTTCCGCGACATCCGCCGCCGCCGCCGCCGCCGCCGCCGCCGCCGCCGCCGCCGCCGCCGCCCTCGCGCCGCTCCGCCAGCTAGCAGTGTCCTGTGGGTTCTTTCCGGCCGCATTGTTTGTGCGACTCCTCATGCGGCAAATTAACGAGTTCCTGTGCCCCCCCCGCGCCCCCCGTGCCCCCCGCGCACTCCGCACGATCTCAAGGCGCCGGATGACTTGCTCGGTGTTTCCGGTGGAGTTTTCTAATGATTTTCCTTCCTGTTACTGACAACCTTTTAACTGAACGTTCGCTATAAACCTTATCAGCGTTTTATTAAGGCATTGCTGCTGATTTTCAAATTTGATGCCCTGGAATATACTGAGAATTTGTTTTACGTATGATAAGTAATCTTCGAAGGAAGAATGCCAGTCAGCTTAAACCAAGTGTGTGAGTAGGTTAGTGCTCCTAGGGTGTCACCTATCCAGGAAGAGGTGAAAAGGCCACACGACCAAAGCTTGTTTCACACAATACGAAATATTCTTCGTACAGAAAAAAAAAATTGCTATCTTTCGGGACTTGCCGAGAGTCAAAGCTTGTGTTTACTGGGTTCCTTGAAGATTGTAGATCCTCCCTTAGAGGAACGGCGGGTATGGTGGTGTAGGTAAAGTCCCTACAAACAAACAATAGACAGACACTTATCCATGTAAGAAACACGCAAGAGTAGTACATCAACCTACTTCTATATTAAAATTAAAGTTATTTCATGGAGCCTCCACTGCACAGTGCGCTGGTAAGAACACCCCTTGGTCTGAGTTTTTCCGCCCACAAGCGAACACCTGTTAATCTTTAAATTAAATATCAAAGAACTCCGATGCGATGCCATGTGAGAATGTTTCATTAATTTTGTGTTATTAATAACATTTATCTAGAGAATATTAACATAGAGTTTGAACTTGGGTCGAGCTAGATTATGGCCAAAATTAGGGTGCCCCGGCACAGCATGCACACATTTTTACTGTCATAAACCCAAGCAACACTCGTCAGCAGATTATCAGCGGCTTCCCTCGCGCCTGCCGCGGCGCGGCGCGACGGATCCACGGCTGATAATGTATCATGGATGTACCGCTCCCTTTAACTGCGAGTACATTAATCTTTAAAGATTTTGCACGTAGATACTATGATTCGACGCAATATGTGGGTTTTGGATAAAAATAATTAGCATATAACTCCTCGTGGCATTTATTTGAACTGTGCTAGTAAAAGTACTTATACTTATTTACACGAAACATTTTGTAGGTAAATTTAATTATCATTAGGTAAACCCAAATATGTAAGTCGTAAGTCAGTAGGTAGGTTAAAGTATAATGAGTGCGGTATTTATTAAATTACAAAACAATTGTTATTTATGTATGAAACTGATAAAGATCACACTAGATACCATTTCTACACTAAAAATAAAAACTTGTTACATACTTAATACCAACATACTTATCATACTTAATATCAACACAAAATTTCGTACCAGTGGATAACTACAGCTAGCCGCTGTGGACCCACTCGCTGGGTCGTACGACGTGAGTCTTGTCCCCTCCTGGTGCAGCGCGCGCGCCGCGGGGCTGGCAACACAGTCGCAGTCTACGCGCGGTGGGCCGGCAGCTGCGCGGCGCGCGCCTGCCGCGCCAGCCACGCCACGCCGTCGCCGAGCCCCGCGCCCGACAGCGCGCGCGCCGCGGGGCTGGCAACACAGTCGCAGTCTACGCGCGGTGGGCCGGCAGCTGCGCGGCGCGCGCCTGCCGCGCCAGCCACGCCACGCCGTCGCCGAGCCCCGCGCCCGACAGCGCGCGCGCCGCGGGGCTGGCAACACAGTCGCAGTCTACGCGCGGTGGGCCGGCAGCTGCGCGGCGCGCGCCTGCCGCGCCAGCCACGCCACGCCGTCGCCGAGCCCCGCGCCCGACAGCGCGCACGACGCGCAGATGTGCCACGGCTTGTCCGTGATCCGCTCCAGACCCAGCGCTACAAGCAATACTAATTATGGCTGGCACACACGATGACCACGATAATCCCTGAACATCATGACAAGAATGCTTCCAGACACTGCTTCGCTACGCTTCTACATTACCTATTACTAGAAGCATCCCGAAGTATAGGTACATAGATAGCGTCGTCACGACTACACAACACTAGTAAATTCACAAGACCAAAAAACTGCTTCTCCAAGTTTTGTGTTAAGTGAACCTCAGCCTGAACAGTCGCGCGAAGGGGATCGGATCGGGAAGCGTGCGTGACTGACCGGCGGCGACCTGCGCGGGCGCCAGCGCGTGCGGCGCGTCCGCCTTGTTGGCGAGCACCAGCAGCGGCACGCGCCGCCCGCACACGTCCGGGTGCGCCAGCATCAGCTCCAGCTCCTCGCGCGCCACCACTGCGCACCACACACGCGCGACCCAAAAAGTTACACTCGTTTACTTTACAAAATAAAGTAGCTAGTTGCATACACTGGTAAAGACTTTACTGGTAAGCATCGTTGGTAATAAAACTTAGAACTCAGTGCGCGTGTGGCGAGATGGGAAATAACAAATGTATTATTTCGAAAATTGAATAAAGGGAGTCGGGAGCCGGCCGGCCGCGTCAATTCAAGGACAGATAACTGCGGTCCCTCCGCGTCTATCCATATTTCTAATTCGGTCGCCTAACTTTAATATTAACTTTCTATTACTTGTTCACGAACTAGGAAAACACGTGTCCCCTCTATATCTGGGCAATAGGTGATGTGATAAATTATACTCATGTGGGTTTTGAACTCGCTAACAATATTGATCATGTACAGAGCATGTAACGAGGTCAGACATCCCAGAGCCGCAGTGACTAGTGGATTCAGAACATGTTTAGTAGCATTCATTTATAAAAGCTTTCGCCATTTAAAGCGATGATGCTCCCAAAAGGCTTAATCGTCTGAGACGTGTTCATGTGAGTCCTTCGTATTCTATCGCCTATTCTAATGATAAACAGTTTCACTGAGCCGGATGAAGAATAAAATTATTAAACATGAAAATAAGTACATAATAGTTACTCATTTATTTAGGAACTCAAAATAATATACCTACTCGTACTATGTGGAGGCGACCGTTGTTAAATAAAAGTCCCAGCGGTAGCGACTACGACTCCGGTCATGTCCGTCATTCCACAGAAATGAGTAAAGCATCCGGAGTTCCCTAGACGCAAGCTGCTGCTCCTGTGTAGGGGCGTACCTAATCTGAGATGGTCGGCGGCGTCGACGACGAAGATGACGGCGTGCGTGCGGCGGTAGTGGCGCTCCCACAGCGCGCGGTGCCGCGCCGCGCCCGACACGTCCCACGCGCTGAACGACACGCCGCCGCCTGCGCCCCGGCGCCCGCCCACCGACACACGCACGTGTACATTATCTTCTTCAAGGCTAATGAGACCCAGGACACCAGTAGGAGGGGTGATACCATTGTTATTAGGTACCATGATAGAATAGGCGGATGTGCACCATAATATTTTAATCCTAATGTATTAGGGGGCGAACCTATTACCATTTTACCAGCCAGCATACCCCTCAATGCGAGGGAGATTCGGGCCATGACGGGTTGCAGTATTCTTTAACTCTGATTCTTACAATCAAATTCAGCATTAGGTACTTACTACTACTGAATTTCACTACTACAATCCACATTCATAATATATATTGTTCGTGTTGTATTTACTCTGGAAGTTGTTAAGCTGGTGCGCCACGGTGGGCACCGCGTGCTGGTCGCGGTCGCGCTCGCCGTCGCGCTGGTCGCGGTCGCGCAGCGCGCTCAGCAGCGTGCTCTTGCCGCTGTTGTCCAGCCCCAGCACCAGTACCGTGACCTCGGCGCGCCCGCGCCCCAGCCACACCGACAATTTATCGAGAAGACCCATCGCAAACAACCTGACAACCATAGAGAAAAGGGAGCTTCGAAAACCAATATATAGACCTTCCTTTGTTTCTTCTTCCTTCAGTCTCGATTAAAGAATTTGACATTATTATTATAAATTCTTAGGTCTCGATCAACCCACTGCCGGGTGTAGTCTTCCCCAAATTCACGCCATTCATTCATGTTTTGAATTAAACTCTTCTGGGTTCTAGTATTATTTTGGCACGAATTAAAAACTACGGTTAAATAGTACATTGTTACACGAGTGGTGAAAGTGACTTATTTTTCCCGAGACGGGGTTTGGCGCCCGAGCGTAGCGAGGGCGCTAATAGTTCGAGGGACAAAATAAGTCTTTCACCCGAGGTAAACACTGTGCTTTTCATTACGAATACAAGGAAAATAAAAATAAAAACAGGAATTGGCTAAAGAAATAATACAAGGAAGCATGAACAATACTCTACAACTCGAAAAAAAAAAAGATCGGATTGCCGCCTATTTTGTTTTTTTTCGTTGGCCGGCCAACTTCATTATTTAGCCAGTATTTTTAATTTTCATTTTCAAATATTTTGACCAATCTATGTTATTTTAAAGAAATTGTTGAAACTAAATTATAATTTAGTCATTTAAAAGTATATATTCTTTATTTAATACTCAACTTTATGTTATTTCAATTTTACATCGTGCTGTAATTGAGTGACTGTAGAAAAAGTTTGAACATGGTTCCATAGAAATGGAACTAGTTTTTTTTTATAATTTGACAGCTGTCAGTTGAAAGTGATTCTCCCGGGCCAGAAAAGTATTACTTTCAACCCGCTCCTCAGGCAACTTCAGACCTACTTTCAGAGTATGAGTAATGAAAAGATTATTTGCAATCATCCGTTTTGGTAGGCATTTGAATTATTTAGTAGATCAAGGTACATTTCTAGTAATTACACGACTAATTACAGCACTTACGGCGCATGCAATTGACGGTCTGCAAAATGATCACATCACTTCAGTTAGCGCACAATCAATACGAATTAAAGCTTTTATTTGTATTGTTGCCGCAATACAACTGGCTTGTAACGCAAGAACATGCAGAAAGGAGCAGGCTGACTATTTGCTTACGCAAGCAACGCAGCGGGCCAGTTTTGTAAATTTAATATTTGCTTGGCAGTCCCGCGAGGTTTAATTTGTGGGTTATCGGTTGGGATATGTATCGACTATATCGTCGCGTCGCTATGGCGACCGAGCGTTAAACAGCGGAATACATTCATGTACATTCAGCATTCACTCAACCACTCCTTTATTAAAAACCAGACAAGTGCGTGTCGTAACACGCATACGTAGGGTTTCGTAGACTTTCCGCCTCTTTCATACAAATATTTTTAAATAACATAACCCTTAAAAAAAACGTGATCTCGTCTCGTGTCGGTCGTATCTGCAATTATTTGAACTGTTTGATAATTTACCATATTATTTTAAAACCAAACTAAATTCAGCATAAT
Source organism: Notodonta dromedarius (assembly GCA_905147325.1). Classification (NCBI taxonomy): domain Eukaryota; kingdom Metazoa; phylum Arthropoda; class Insecta; order Lepidoptera; family Notodontidae; genus Notodonta; species Notodonta dromedarius. The sequence goes on along the minus strand of LR990183.1, from coordinate 35,961 downwards.
ATATGTTTATTTTTATGATTTGAATAAGCATCGGATTCAATTATTTTCAAAGTAAAACCATAAAAGATACAGTTAAAGTTTTTTATCACTATACATGTGCTCAGCACTCCGGTACATTTTGTTACTTTTTGTGGGACACGTCACATCCCTTTCGGTGACCCGATCTACCAAATCATCCTCCTCCGTGCGCTACACATAGGTTCAATAATAAAACAACAGTAGTACATGAAATAAATTCTATATTTCGTCGAACGCAAAACGTATGAACGGGTCGCTAGGGGAGCCGACTCTCCCGGGCGCTAGGACTCCAGGTCGGCCTGCGTCTCCAGCAGCAGCTGCGCGAGCGAGTGGCGCGCGCCCAGGTCCAGCGCCGCGAAGCGCTGGTCGCGCAGCGCGCGCGCGCAGGCGGCGGGCGGCGCGCAGGGCGGCGGGCGCGGCTCCAGCACCAGCGCCGGCTCCGGCGCGCGCACGCAGCGCAGCGCCGCGCGCGCCAGCACCGCCGCCGGGCTCGCCGCGCCCGCGCCGCGCCACGCCGCCAGCGCTGGGAACACACCGGCTGTTAGCTAGAGAACCGATCCCGCTCCACCACCAACCGTGCCATTGCACCATGTGTAGGTACCGTACCGGAGTCGTAGTCGCTCCTGTAGAAGGAGAGCGCGAGGTGCGAGTGCAGGTTGAAGCGGCCGGTGTTGGTCTGCGGCTTGCCGCCGCCGGCCGCCACGAAGCGCGGGTGCGCGTACAGCGCGTAGCGCGCGAATCCGCTCGGCAGGTACCACTGCTCGCCCGCGATCGTGTTCATGCGGACCTGCGCAGCGACATCGTCAGGCCCCCCTCGCCGGGTCCGACAGTTTCGGAACGCCCGCCCGAGTTCTACCGTGAGTTTTCACGTTCGCTGGTAGTCCCTAGGCGCTGGTGTCCGATTTAAATATTTGTATCACTAATTGTTAGATTGTGGATGTCATTAGAGGTGCTCTACGATCAACCATGTGAATACTACGCGTAGACGCTAGCGCCTAACCAGTATACAACTCACAGTAGTTCTCTTGTTCGTCAATGTTAGTGGAGAGAACCATACCTGGTAGAGAAAGCACCGCGCCGCAAACGAGCGGCTTATTTTAACATCCCATGGTAAAACATTCTGTCATATCTGACAATATTGTTTTGATTAAAATTAATACTCATTGGATATTTTACGTGTTTCTGGTTATTATAATTTTAGGTGTCAGTATTGGTTTTTGTTTAGTCTTTGGTTTTTCTGTTTTACATAATAAAATGTTAAGGTGAAGGCGTCTGTCTAGCCCGCGAAATTCAAAATGTTCGAGTATTTTTATAGTTTATCCAAAATCTGAAAACATTTAAGGCTAAAGCGTCCATCTAGCCCGCGAAGTTCAAATTTTTTGAGGTTTTTTAGAAATTTTTCAATATCTGACCATAATAAAAGGCACATTTTGTATTTCGCGAAAAAGACCGTGTGCAGTGCATTTATTAATATATCCAACATACTCTAAAACATTTCAAGAAGGACAGCTATCCAGATAATCTGGCAATTGTTGTATATTTAGTGATTTACTAGTATCATATCCACCGTGATAATATTTAGAGTAAAATAAATGTATTAATAAACGCACTGCATACTGTGCTTTTCGCAAATCACAAAATGTTGTCTTAAATGTTTTCAAATTTTGGATAAACTATAAAAATACTCGAAAATTTTGAATTTCGCGGGCTAGACAGGCGCCTTCACCTTAAGACAACATTTTGTGATTTGCGAAAAGCACAGTATGCAGTGCGTTTATTAATACATTTATAATATAATATAATTTAGCCCTTTTGACGTCCCACTGCTGGGCACGGGCCGCCCTCACCATGAGGTGGATTCAGGCCATAATCCACCACGCTGGCCCAGTGCGGGTTGGCGGATTTCACATGTCTTTCGAAAGTTGGTTAGACCTTCTAAGACATGCAGGTTTCCTCACGATGTTTTCCTTCACCGCAAGCAAGTGATAATCATATAGAAATTATGAATCGCACATAGATTTCGAAAAATCCAGAGGTGCGAGCCGGGATTTGAACCCAAGACCTGGTGCCCGCAAGACGCGTGCTTTAACCAATCGGCTATCACTGCTTACTAACATTAATACATTTATTTTACTCTAAATATTATCACGGTGGATATGATACTAGTAAATCACTAAATATACAAAAATTGCCAGATTATCTGGATAGTTGTCGTTCTTGAAATGTTTTAGAGTAAGTTGGATATATTAATAAATGCACTTCACACGGTCTTTTTCGCGAATTACAAAATGTGCCTTTTATTATTGTCAGATGTTGAAAATTTTCAGAAAAACCTCAAAAAATTTGAACTTCGCGGGCTAGATGGGCGCTTTAGCCTTAAAGAATAAAATGGTGTATTAATTAATTATTACCGTATAATATCCAAAGATATGGATATTAAACATTACCTTTTTCAGATACCCATCGTCGTAGTATATAGCGCACGTATCGTCAATAAGGTTCGACCGCTTATCGATGCGATAATAAGTGTAAGGAAACAACAATAATGTACTTCCTCATAAGTAAATGATTATTTACTTTGTCCATTAAAAACGACACGGAATTGATACTGTGATAAGATTTTTTTGTTTATTTAGCTCGACTCGTTCTGTACACCCAACGAGAAGCGATACGAAAATAAACAGATTATTTTATTTTATTACACAGATCATTTTGCTATCGAAACTCCTACGCCTAAGATAGTCTTGTTCTAAAAAAATCTAATAATAAATTAACACCGCCAGAATGTATGGTCCCAAACTTAGCAACGCTTTTACTATGGGTGCCGTACAATAAACTGGGAGCGATCTCAGTGACACCCAGACCTGGGAAAATTACGAAAAGGGCATTTCCGAAATTTGTCCCGGCGGGAATAGAAACCGCAACCGCACCATGTGCAGTGAGCCGAGAGGCCTATGCTCGAACCACTGCGCCGAGCGGTAGTAAATAAAACATGTCGTCGTGTTCTATACATCAATATAAACAGCGCGCGTATACGGACCCTGTTAAGGAAGTCCTGGTTGAACTGCGCGTGCGGCGGCAGCAGCAGCAGCAGCGCGTCGCGCGGCACGGCGGGCAGCGCGGCGGCCAGCGCCGGCCGCGCGGCGGCCAGCAGCGCGTCGTGCTCGGCCGCCGGGGCCGCCGCGGCCGCCGGGGCCGCCGCGGCCGCCGCGGCCGCCTCCGCGTCCAGCACCAGCAGCGTGGCGCCGCGGTGCCGCTCCGCCAGCGCCGCGGCCGCCGCCCGCAGCGGCTCCACCGCGCCGCTCGTCTCGTTCGTGGCGCCCACTATCACCTGGGGAGCGGGTGGAACGCGACGTCCGACCGATATCAGTCTATCGTCGAGGCCGTCCGGCCCGGAACCATTCCCGACCGAGATCGACAATGATTTCGAGATAGCGGTTCGGTGTACCTCGAAATTCTCGGCTCCCGAAAGAGCCGGAATCAAAAAGGGGGCGGAGGGTCCTCACCAGCACGAGCGCCGTGTTCTTGTCCTGGTCGAGGCAGACGGCCTCGTAGCGGCTCAGGAAGGCCGCGGCGTCGGCGGCGGCGCGCGGCGCGGCCGGCACGGGCAGCAGCAGCCAGGCGCGCGCGCTCTCCGTCACGTAGCGCGCCGGCACCAGCCGCGCCGCGCCCAGCGCGCGCGCCACCTCCACCAGCCGCAGCCGCTGCAACACCGGGCGCGTCACGGGCCGCCCGCCAGCGGCAGCGGCCAAGCGGCTCGCGACTCACGTGCGTGTCGCCGGCCGCAGCGCCGAGCCGCAGCAGCAGCCGGTAGCGCAGCGCCACGGCGGGCTCCCAGCGCCACGCGCCCTCCACCAGCTGCACGTCGCTCGCCTCCGCCCAGCGCCGCAGCGCCCACGCGCGAACGTTCTCCATCACCAACTGGAAGCGACCATCAGGATTACGACCCTGCCGTGCGGGGAGGCGACCCCAGTTCGCTTCTCTGGTAACACTCACATCGAGGGCTTCCCTCCCCGCACCCTTGATGGGCGACACCTCGTGGTGGTCGTCCGGGAAGAACGCGTGCGTGTCGTTGAAGGAGATCCAACGCAGGTGGTCGAACCTGGAAAATGGGAATTCCATCACATTAGGTGGGCCGCGTCGAGCCCGTCCGGTCCCCGAGAAGCCGCAGGCGCAGACAGTACAACGACCTGGAGTCGGGCAGCGCGGGCGCCAGGCCGGGGTCGGCGCGCAGGCCGCCGGGCCACGTGGCGTTGCGGTAGCCGGCCGGGTGCCGCGCCGCGTTGCGCCACAGGTAGCCGCGCCACGCCAGCACCTCCGCGCGGTCGCGCTCCAAATACACCTGTCACACCGATTCATAGCTCCCATTACTATATTTTTTATATCAGTTTAATCATTCGCATCCCTGCGGTTCATCGCTGGACCCGCAAACCCGTCCAACACTCACCCTGGAGACGTACGCGTGCAGCTGGTAGAAGACGCGCGAGTCGGTGACGGGGTATACGGTGACGGCGTCCGCGAGGTGCGGCGCGAGCTCGGGCGAGCCCCCGCCCGCGCCGCCCGCGCCGCCCGCGCCGCCCGCCCCGCTGTACGCGGCGCCCTGCAGCCGCGCGCCGCACGACACGCGCGCGGCGTGCAGCACGCAGCGCCCGATGTTCTCGTGGTGGTGCGGCGAGTACGAGTTGCGCACGCACCAGTCCAGCTCGCCGTGCACCGCGCGCAGCACCGAGTTCGACAGCAGGATGCCGCCCTCTGCGCAATACCCACCGCTGATGGTTGGACATTCAACACAACACCCACCATGCACAGAACACTACTTGTCTCGAGAGGCGAGTACGCAAACGGTCCATAGTATTGATTCCTTCACAGAAAGACTGTGATGCCTTTCTTTTTTTTTTTTTTTTTTATAATAATAATAAAAATTTATTTCCAGTACAAAAGTTTACATACAAAGTTCTTGCAAGTCCGTTATAAGTTCTTATAAACTAAGTAATAGGAAATGAACATTGCATAATTATAATTATAACCACACAGACATGTGAAACATCAAAATTATTTCCAGACCATCTATTTCAACTGATCCAATGTAAGTTAGGTACTTGTTAGTTTCACAGATTATCACACAAACTAAAATGTGAATCTGAATAGAGTGATTTACTTACGTATGTATACAAAATTGTAGATGATTGAAATAATTTGTAACAAACCTAATGAGCAGTAGTGGCTGTCGTCCTCAGAGATAGTTCCCATGTACACGTCTTGGCTGATGCTCAGCTTCGACACGAGCTCGGTGAGCCGGCGAGTGTTTATGAATGCAGTGTCCGACACCAGGAAGAAGAAGTCATACTCTTCTAAGTAATTATCTGCCAAGTACTTGAGAGCGTGGAATGGTTTCAGCATTTCCCTCGTGTCTGTGAAGCCCACTACATTGGCCAGGCCGGGTACCGAGCTCATAGCACTAGCAGTAATGAAGAATTTCAGCGCAGGCTGCAGGCGGGCGGCAGTGTGGTTCAATGCTGCAATTTGACTCTTGAGCGCTTCCTCTGAACTTAGCACTCCAGTGAGTAATGAACCTATAACAAATTGCATATTTTGTACCTTAAGGGTGTTCGTTTATGTTATTTATTATCCATACACGTGATCTCATCGCTTGCGTGATGAATATGCGGCTTTGATAAAGACTTATTTTGTTTATCATACATATGCAGAGTATGTAGGCTACCTCGCATGCCGAGCTCGGTGCTGTAGTAGCGGGGCCGCTGCACGCTGCGGCCCGCGGCGTGGCCGGCGGCGCCGAGCGGGCGCTCCTCGCGCCGCGGCTCGAACTCGTCGGCCCCCGCCGCCGCCGCCGCCGCCGGCCCGCCGCCCGCCGCGCACGCCGCCGGCTCGTCGTCCAGCGGGATCACGCTCAGGGACACCCACAGCCCCAGCGCCAGCCCCACCAGGAAGTACGAGTTGTGCTTCACTTGCGACACCACATAGCGGGACAACATAGTGGCGCTCGCGAGCCCCGCCGCACACGCACCGACTGATGGTCACAGAACGAAACACGAACGGCCTTCTCAGCCAGACGCGATGATTTTAGATTTCCGGTACGTGTTCGATGTTTATCATTAAATTTCATCGATTGATAGATAGATCACAGATTAGAGATATGTTAGATTAACACACATACAAAGAAACAGTAACAAAGATAGAAGTTCCCAATATATTATAGTACTCTGTGGATAGAAGTCTATGGACACAGTACGTAGTACGTACACAACGTACACAAACTAACAAGTGATGTTCAGTGATGTGAACTGGTTTCATAAAACACATTAAAACCGGTTTTTACGTACCGGTTTCATTGGAAAAACCGAATCTTTAATCTTTAAATGAAATGTGCAAAATGTATCAGATTTTTTAAGCGTATTCGAGTCTTAATTATTTATCTGAACAGCTAGCGCGTTAAAAATAGTTTCACTTTGTCTATATTGACGAGAAATCTAGGTTAGTGGATTTCATTGTCTTTCGAAAATTAGTTGGCCTTTCTAAGACAAACAGGTTTCCTCACGATGTTATCTTCACCATAAGCAAGTGATCATCATAATATTGAAATTATGTTTCTCATATTATAGATTTCGAAAATCCCACAGGCGCAAGCTGAGTCTTTGTACCCTCAGTCTGGTACCTCTTAAGCACTGTATAATTATTGTTGTTTATACTAGATATTGCCAATATAGCGCGCGGTGTTAAGGTGATCGTGGCATTACATATAGCCGTTGAGCCTTTTGTTTGATGTGTGGAGAAATACTAACCTATATCCAGTCCCCTAGTGTTTTATTGTGAAGCCTAGAGGTAGGACACCTTGGGATCTGCACCGGTCGTGTACAAGCACATATCTCTAATCTGTGACAAGCACTCTAAAATGGGCAAGCTGCAAGACTTGACGTAGTACACGTTTTCTTTATGCAGTCAGTTTTTTTCAACATATAAATGGTATGTACCGGTTTTGTAGAAAAGTAGTTTTATGGAACCGGTTTACTGATGTAAACCGGTTATAATTATATTTTTTTGGTTCCTTTAGGTGATCCAAAAGGAACCAAATAAATTATAAAAATAATGTACTGTTATTTATAAGACTGTGACTCTAAACTGATCATCGCAATTTCGGGTTTGAAACTCGGGGTACTGTAAGTTAGGTAGGTATGCATGTTGTAACTTATCACACTTATGTACCTACTTATTTCTAGCATTTACACATCAGAGACTATAACTACTTCATGATGTGTTTATAAAAATTGACTGTTGCTCTGGCTGCGTACAAGCCCTTTGAAGCTGCTGTGTTTTAATCGGGCCAAGCAAAAACCATTTTGGTCCAAGGCACATCATGTATGATGTGATCGGCCAGATCATGATGTGGCTAATTCCACGGGGGATGGGACCACGGCGATGGGACCACGGCGGACGATTGGTCCTTGACGCTACGCTCAAAAGGCATTTTTTTATTATGTTAAAAATATATATGAAAATAAACAATAATAGTAAATAGATACGATTTATTTTATCGAAACATAAACAGTAAGCACTCATATTTATGGCGGGGCCGCGGGGAGGGCGCGCAGCCCGCTCCGCTCCGCGCATTAAACCTAGTGTCTTTTTTTAGCCGCGCGGCGCGCGGGGCGAGCGCGCACAGCTCGTTAAGCTTCGCGCGCTCGCTCGCACCGTCGCCGTCACCTCTCGATTACCGTAAAAGCAATTTAAAATTATCGCTAGGTACTTATAATAAAACTCGCTAGCTGTGGCATTGCGGCGCGCGCAGGTACAAAGTTCGCGTTACGTCCCCAGCCGAGCCCCAGCCGAGCGGGACGGCGCGGGCGCGGCGGCGGCGGCGGCGGCACCACCCAACGTCAACTAGGATCACGGATTCGTAACCAGCCGCCGTATTCACAGTTGACGGAAAGTTTCCGATTTCGGTAACGACAGCTTCCATTCTTCTTTTACAAATGAATTAGAAGAAGGATGGACGGTGTTGTTTCAGACACGATGACTGTCCGTCGATTGTGAATGCCCGCTCCCCGGCCCGCTGTAGGGGCTGCCACGGCCGCACACACCAGCTGCAAACCTAAAAAGGCCACATTAGGAATTCCTCTGCAAGCAAACAATTTCCCGTATTTATATATACTCGTAAAAATATTAGCTCGTTACATTAGGCTCTGGCAACATGTGCAAAGCACTGATAGCCGACTGGTTGATAACACCTCCATCATTAATTGTAAGATGTTGCTCTCAAAGACCTTTTAGAAATCAATGCTTCGCCTGTTGCTCTCAAGTAACTTCTTATAATTCAGCTAATTGACACTAAAATCATTTTTATTTTGTAAACCATTTTACGAGTCTACACACACAACTAACAATGTATTGCGTGCTATGAATTGTGCCCAAAAAATTTTTTTTCATTACTCATACTCGGAAAGTAGGTCTGAAGTTCCCTTAGGAGCTGGTTGAAAGTTATACTTTTAAGCCCTAGGGAGAATAAAAAACAAAATAGGCGGCAAATGGCATTCCGACCTTCATTCGTTTATTCGAGTTGTAGAGTATTGTTCATACTTCCTAGTATTATTTATTTAGATAATTCCTGTTTTTATTTCTACTTTCCTTGTATTCGTAATGAAAAGCAGTGTTTACCTCGGGTGCATGACTTATTTCGTTACGTTACCTTCACCCCTTGGGTAACAATGTACTAATGAATTGTCATTTTGTGACCATTTTATAATTTCTAATACGATTCATATATCCATAAACACATATTTAAATCGGCCTTTTTAAGTGTGCAGTCGTCACCGAACAGTCTCCGGACGGCACGATATAGCTCACCATCGGTCGGTAGGGACCGCGCCGCCGCACGCCCCGCCTGGCCCGCACGGCCCGCTCGTGCTGCACGCAGGCAGCCACACAGACTGGTCATAGTACTGCGACACGTGCAGCGAGAAGGCTCCGTGTGACGTCACATACATTTAGCTAACCACCATCACCCTACACCCGATCGATTACGATCGCAGTGAGAATTATCCTACGCGCATGCGCTACGACATAAAGGAAATATCTTACACAATAGGAATGTAACAATAATACAGGCGACGGGAAACTCCCGTCCCGATACATCGTATGCAGAAATTATAATAATTAAATCTACAGCTCACTAGCGCTGATACACATATACATAGGCACTGCCGTCGAGGCGGTGCCGAGCCGCCGCCCGCTGCCCGCTGCGGCGGAACTTAGGAATTACTGGCTTTTGACCGCGGTCGACACGCTCGGTTCCCTTGCTTGCCCGGTTCGATTCATAAAAAAATAAATAAATGCTAATTTCATCTCGTAAAACGCACACATTCTCATCGAAATATTTCGACAATCACAGTTAATTATAGTATAAATTATCATCCACGCGTCGCGATAATTCATTTCGCAGCAAAAGCGATAGAAGAGCGCCCGGCGCGTGCAGCGGGGCGGCGCTCGCGCCGGCGCGCAGACACTACTCATTGGTCTAGCGACACGCCGCGCGCTATTTTGAGGTAGAAGTTTGGACGTGGTCGGAGGCGCCGGCGCGTCAGTGCGCCTGCGCCAGCGCCGGAGCCGCCGTGCCGTTCTCGCCGGGCTCGGCGTCCCCCGCGGGAGGGGCGGGCGGCGCGGGCGGCGCGGCGCGGGGCGGCGGCGCCCGCAGCGCGGTCCACTCGTCGTCCGGCTCGTAGAGGCACTCGACGCAGCGCAGGAAGTCCTTGCCGTCGAAGCCGCCCACCGCGTAGAGCGCGTCGTGCAGCACGGCCAGCCCCAGCGCGGCGCGCGGGCGGCGCAGCGCGGGCCCGGCGCGCCAGGCCGCCGCGCCCGCCGCCAGCCACTCCGTGCGCCGCAGCGACGCCGCGCCGTCCGAGCCGCCCGCCGCCACCAGCGCGCCGCGCCACACGGCCGCGCCCACCGAGCGCCGCGCCGTGGGCAGCGCCGGCCCGCCCGCCCAGCCGCCGCCCCCGCCCAGCCGCAGCGTCTCCGTGCTGGCCAGGCAGTGCCACGCGTCGCAGCCGCCCAGCGCCCACAGCGCGCCCTCCCAGTACGCGCCCGCGCACTGCGACCGACCTGCGACCGCCCCGCGTGATCACATTCCACTCCCGGAAGTACAGACATAATACTAACTTTTTATTCGGATAAATGATTTCTGGTTTACTTTTTTCGTGACCTTCAGTCGAGCGAACCTTCCGTTAACGCCGATTATCGGCCGGAACTGACCGTGCTCGTATTAAGTGATCCGATCTAGGTGGTTGAATTGATCTAAACGAAAACCATCATCCGTGGAATTGACCATCGGAGCGGAATCGGTTCGGAGGGACCGAGGAAGACGGCGTTCGGGGCGGGCGCGGCACTGACCGGTGTTGAGCGGCGGCGCCTCCGTCCAGGCGTCGTCGGCGGGCGAGTAGCGCAGCACGCGCTTCAAGTTGACGCCGCCCGCCCAGCCGCCGATAACGTACAGGTGGCCCCGCTGCTCGTCCGCCGCCGCCGCCGCGTGCGACAGCGCCAGGGGCAGCTTGCGTCGCGCGCGCCACGCGCCCTCCTCCAGCGCGTCCACAGAGTCCAGCTCCGCGTGGCCGTCGCTGCCGCCCAGCGCGTACAGAGTGCCGCCCAGCACCGCGGCCGGGAAGCGGGCGCGCGCGCAGCGCATGTCGCGCAGCGCCGCCCACTCGTTGGTGGCGGGGTCGTACGCCTCCGCGCCGCGCAGCACGCGCGCGCGGTCGTACCCGCCGCACACCACCAGCGCGCCGCCCAGCGCCGCGGCGCCGTGCGCGCAGCGCCCGTCGCGCAGCAGCGCGCGCCGCTCGCCGCCGTCCGCCTCGCGCGCGCCGCTCAGCGCGCCGCCGCGAGCCACGCGCGGCCCGCCCGCCCCCGCGTCGCACCACGCCACGCGCGCCGCCGCCAGCCGCCCGCGCAGCGCCAGCAGCGCGCGCGTGGGCCGCGCGGGCCCGGCGCGCCGCGCCGCCAGCACGCCGCAGGCGCCGCGCGCCAGGCGCCCGCCCAGCTGCAGCGCGGGCAGGGCGCGCGCCTCCTCGGCGGGCGCGGGCGCGGCGGCGCGGCGGGCGGCGCGGCCCCGCTCGGCCGCCTCGCGCCGGTACTCCTGCAGCTCGGGCGCGTCGCCGCGCGCCTCGGGCAGCTCGCCGCAGTCGCGCAGCGCCCCGCCCGCGTCCACGTAAAGCAGGTGCGTACGCGAGCACAGGTCGTCCAGCTGGAAGGACGGCGGGGATCTTATCCGGCCGGGCGGGCGGAGCGGGTTCGCCCGAGCACGAGGCTCGTCGGCGAGCGCGCACTCACGTCTAGATCGGCGGCGTTAGCGTCGCGCAGCCAGGCGAGCGCCGCCTCGGCGACGGCGAGCGGCGTCTCGGCGCCGTCCTCGGAGCTGCTCTCGCGCAGCATCTCGATGCGGATGAGCGGCAGCGTCGCCAACGCGCCGCTCTCGCACACCGCGTCGAACTACGGAACAGAGAGCGGGCGGGTGTAGGCGCGGCGCGGTCGCACCGCAGGCGAGCGCGAGCGCGAGTGCGAGGGCGGGGCTCACGTTGTCCGCGATGTAGCGGTCGAGCGCCTCCAGGTGGTGCGGCGCGAGGTCGGGCAGCGCGCGCAGCTCCAGGCAGTCGGCGGGCGCGGCGCGGCGCAGCAGGCGCTCGGCCAGGCCGGCGCGCACCGGCTCCAGGCGCAGGCGCCACGCGGCGCGGTACAGGCGCCGCGCCGCCGCCGCCGAGCGCACCGCCACGCGGCCCGTGTACGCGTACTCCACCAGCTCGCGCAGCGCGTCCGGGTCCACGTCGTCCACGCGGTAGGCGGGCGCGGAGGCGGCGGGCGCGGCGGGCGCGGGCGCGGGCGCGGCCAGCGCCTCCAGCAGGTAGGGCGAGGCGGCGGCCAGCACGGCGCGGTGCGCGGCCACCTCGGCGCCGCCCGCCACCAGCACCGTGTCGTAGTGCTGGCGCGACTTGCGCAGCGCGTTGAGCGCGTTGAGCGCGCGCGCCGGCCAGCCCTCGTCCGCCAGCGACAGCTCGTCCTCGAGCGCGGCCTCCTCGCCCTCGCTGTCCTCCGCCGCGCCCCCTGCCGGCGACACACACTCGCCCGCTCTACTATCGTACCGTATCGCGCCTCAACTATATACATATCTATCTACATAATATGGACCTTTCAATGATAAATTATCATCACGTCATGATAAAATCTCATTATCGCTCTTGTTTATTTTGCTCTCGGATAAAAGTTTATTCAAATAAACGTACTAAAAATATCCTTATGATACTTAGTGCATATCTTTGGCAGTTAATAGTAGATCGCAGTACGGGGGACGGCGCAGCGGATGGTGGTGGCGCCACAGCATCAGCGCACGTTAATTTGGCAGCGCCCACTATCAGCTGATAACTGCGTCGATAAACAGTGGCAGTGCTCAAATCTGAATCTGCAGTTTACGAAGATTGTTGGACCGAACGATAAGCCAGATGGGATATAACAACTAAAGGCTGACACCTCTGCCAATTCTTTCCATGCGTTCGTGAGCGTCTGGAGAGGGCGACGTGGCTAGAGGTGGATAGCTCTGTGGCTCAATTTCTGAGTGGACATGGGAACTTTAGGAGCAAACTATTATATTTAACACTAGTTCCTTCGCCTGTCTTTCAATGTTCGACGCTGCAAAATGTCCATGAACAACCTGCACATCACATCCTATGGGAGTGTAGTCTCAAGCAGAATGTGACAACTGGAGCAGTTTATTAAACAGACCTTGTGGAAACCAGGGACAATTTTGGCGTTCATGCGTTTTTAGCATACCTACCTATTATTTGAATGAAGTAAAATCAGCTCACGAGCCTAGGTCCAATTAGTCTCATTATGATCCATGGTGACTTACAACTGGTCTCCAATCAGCTGTACCTATCAGTCTTGCTTCTGTGGCAATCAGCCAAAACAGTTATTTTTGTCTCCCGCTTTTGTAACGGAGGGAAGTCGATAATTTTCTACCGATTGTTCTATTCGTTTTGAAGCGAAGCTTCTTTACGGACGTTCGGGGCGCTCGCTGCCCGACCACTAAAACGGTGAAAAGCGTTACGCGTTACGCGTTACACGATGACGTCAGAGCTGCGGCGCCCTAAGCTTTATACTAAATATCGCTTGAAGGTTAGATAGAACATTGGTAATAATTTAAATATATCTAAAAATTAAGAATACTTCACAATTTCGCGTGTCCATCAAGAGTTCACCCATCTTAGTACTGACCGCGCCCGACGTTGCTTAACTTCGGTGATCGGACGAGAACCGATGCACCCAACGTGCTATGGCCTTTGTTGATAAAGGTTCTGAATAAAGTAACCCATATCTACAATTACATAATTTGGGTTAAGCGCCATCTTACGTTTAATCCGATAACTATATACTGACCAAGTTCACAAATACTTTAACACTACCATCTTGTGCTGATCAACCAAATAAAACACGTAAACACGGACAAAACAGTAACATCAACTTACGCGTATTTCGATCTTCACGTACACATATTTTATAAATCCTCACATTATCCGGCTAAATAATAGTTGAAATAACAATATAATTCACTCAATACATTATAGATAACCCTCATTTACATAATATAATAATGATAACATAAAAAATAGTATCGGCGGGGTTCTTCGTGTTGTGACCAGCTACCTCTATTTTTCGAAATAAGATAAGACGTGGGTTTAAGCCACCACACAACCAATTGAATATTTGTTTTATATACGATTTAAATATTTTCCTGTAGAAATTTTGCAATTTCTATTTATATTATTTTAATATAATTAATTGAACGACGTATAATGGTTTAATTTACCATAGAAAAGGACGAAAAAGGTACAACGATATACAACTGCAGATAGGTACATCAACTAATCACTTTAGATGTCCGATATGGCTAAATAGGTACTTACTAGGCATGGCAATGATTGCTACTTTAAATTAATTTTCATATGATGATATTATTTTTAATTTTTAAGTTTGCAACAATATCGCAATGGGTCTAGCCTGTAAAGATATTTGTATGTATTGAGAAAATAAATAAATAAATAAATATTATTTTTTTCACACTGTTCATACCTGTGAATTTTCATAACCAATGATTTTAGGCCACAATGAATTTTCCATACTAGTTCTATTATTGGTAGATGAACGAGTTTACGGAATAGAAATATTCATATAGTTGATGATTTTGCTCAATAAAATTAAGTTGAAATGCCCTAGTGGTTGAAGACGACTGTAAGATACGCATAGGTACGAATCCCTAGTCAGACAAAATTTTATTTGGTTTTTCTTTATGAAATAGTATTTTAGTTTTATTTTTTAGCTTCATTTATTGAGTATTGTACATGTGCATTAATGTTTTTCCAGAAATGGCGCTGGTGGAGGCAGCCATTTCTGTATATTAATTATTTCCGCAAACTTGAGGTGCCTATATTTTTTTTATGTTACACTCTGCTTACCCTGTTTCAAAACCCTATGCACGCCACTTATAATATATCTAATATCTACTGCAAAGCTTCGCTTCTTTCGGGCGTCCCTATTTTTTATTCAATTCTTGCAGGTTCCAAGACAATTTAACTCTTCCCTGGGACTCACCGAGGGTCAAACCTCGGCGTCATTATTGGTCACCACAGTCGATCCTGGGTTAAAGGAGTAACAGTGTGTTGCGGGATAAGTCACAAAAAAACAGTGCTCAACTCAATGTGATCACTGCCGCCGACCCAGCCGCGCCGCGGACACGACGTTTTGGAACAATTATAATTGGATGATAATTGAATCGGAATAGCGCCGCGCGGAACGGTCCTCAGCAATTAATTATTTAAATTGAATGCTGCTCCCCGCCTACTTCAGTTTTTTTTTTCATTGTAATGAGAGAATTTAAAAATTGTGACAAGGTCAACGCGCGCTCGGCATTAAAGTGATTTACGAACAACAATTAAGAATTAATAAAACATTCCTGAATTATCTTCTATCTAAAAGTATTTAAACAATCTTATTGAAGAAAGTACCAGTTGGTAACTCAACAAAATTATGAAACAGACATTAATAAGTTGATTAAGTAAGGCAGTATGGCAGAGTGAAATTTTTGTAGAATCATTTTATCAAGTCAGGTGGTATCAGGATACTTCTGCTTAATTTTCATTCAAGTAATAAGCAAGTACTACAAACAGGGCAAGTTAAATAATGATGTGAACCAGGCCAGCGGACAGGGCACAGGAGTAGTGTACAGATACTACACACTGTAATAAGTTATTAGTTAGGGAGCCGTGTGACATCATCTATCACTCAATTGCTACAATTGGTTCCGTGTTGCATGCTGCGGGTTGGCACCGGACACAACCAGTACCTACACACACACATAGTTCAACACAACACACACACAAAGTTCAACACCACCCACACTACCAGCTTTGCATAACCAATTAATAATTTGATAGGAATCAATTACTAACAAGGAATCATTGAAACATTTGTGAATAAGTTATAAAAACCTGTATTATTCTACTTGAGGTATAATATATATAACTTTCATATTTCAGACATTTTATTTGAATATATCTATTATAGTTGATTGTCCTATGAGGAGTTCCAAATCCCTGTGATAATTATTTTCATATTCTGCAACTCACTGTCCTCAGTGCGTTTGCATATCTGAGAACCAACCACTATACAATAGTTGGAAGTATTTTGAGTGTTTGTTACTGATGTGGCCATGCCACACATGGCCACAGGACACAATAACAAAGAGATAACTTATTTAAAAACTGGCAAGTGACTAGATTACCTTTAAAAATGAGAATGTACATCTCTGAATTGTATTACATGGAATATTGTACTCACCCCAGCTCAATTCAGTTTGTATGTACATAGTGCAAGAGTCACTGATGTGAGATGCTGAGGGGCTTCCACTTCACCTTCACTAAGAGGTCAAGAGCACAAACACTCGGCTAATCTGTTTAGAGGGAACTGGCGAACATGTTGCACTGTTTTATATAGCCGCTTTGACATGTTTGGCTTATAGCTGTAAATTCTATTCTAGTTGTAATCGGATCAAATCAAACAAACAAAACACTCAAGGTCGAGCTGGATATTTTTGCGCTCGGCCGAGCGTGGCGGCGCGACGGCGCCTGCATCTCGCCGGCGGACCTAGCCGCGGCCTCGCGCCGCGCGCCACCTAGCTAGTGCACTAGACCCAGTGTGGCGTGGTGTGATGCTCACCGTCACCGTTCATGTACTCGTCTTGCGGCTTCATGTCGCCGTCACCGTCACCGTCGCCGTCGCCGACGCCGCACGACGCCGAGACGCTCGCCACCTGCACAGTGCACGCAGACACTGGTCAGCGCCGCGGCCTAGCTCGCTAACCGGATTGCGGCGGTCGCCGAGCACGTGGACGGCTCGCAGCCGTGCCACTCGTAACTCGAGACCGAAGGCCGCGGCGCACTAGCCAGTCACATGGCGCGGCGCGCGCGCGTAAACAAACCCACCTGATGCGTCGCAATGCAACCGTACGACCTCCTTTAAGACTTGCAGTGCACACGCACGCAACGCAACCCAGCGCACTTGTTAAATCAACATTACGCGATATATTATAATTCTCTTTGAGTACGCGCCTCAGCCGGTGACGATAGCCTCCGTACAGTCTGTACTTTGATACGCAACCCAATGAATGAGGCATATGCCACCGCCCGCCCGCACCTTGTTTTTATTATTTTTTATTTGTTGTAAATTATGCCTGCCTCACATGACAGCTTTTGTCTGAATGACATTGACAGTTCAATTTGAGAGACAATTGACATCATGAATGACGATGGAGACACCTATGACTTCATATGTCTATAATGTTTCTTTGTCTACGTCTTGCATGCTGTTACTCAATACTAGATGGCAGTAGTAGTTAGCATTATGTATGATTTGATTTTATTATATTTTTCTCAACTACGCCATCTAGTATTCAATAGAAGCAAACGCTCCCAGATATCACAGATTTACATGCTTGTGAAAGATAATAATAATTATAATTATTTTTATAAGTAAGTAGGTAGGTATAAATTAAATTAACTGAAACTGTAATAAAAAATTATACTTCACAAAGTAGTTAGAAAATACCCATGGATAACAATGATGTATACCTACTTATTAAAATACTCATTTCTTTCATATGGAGTCGGTGCCACTATCTTTACACTACGTCAGGACTACCTACTTTTTTTTTTTTTAATATTATATATGATTTTGAGAGCTAAACTGCTTACCTTGAATTCCTGGTGACTTTAAATCGTCAATATTTCTCAAACTACTGGACCGATTTTAATGATATGATGAAATTTCTAACAAAAAAAATCTATCCAGTATTAACTGGGTATTGTTGAATATACATACAAATAAAATAAAACATACCTACTTACATACCAACATAGCACCTCCTCCTTTTTTGATAGTCGGTTAAAAATGTCAAAAAATCGTAGGAGTACAATTTAAATAGTACATCTAGCAGCCCTGGTTACGGGCAGCAGAAGCTGGCGGCGCGGCGCGGCGCCGGAGGGCGATCGATCGATAACCGCGGTGGGCGCCGCCTCGCGGGGCGGGCGGCGGCAGTGCGCCGCGTGACCCCGCCCGCACTCGACGCCGCGCGCCGCCATGAGCGCGCTCCGTCCGCGCGCCCGCCGCGCGCCGCTGCTGCTCGCGCTGCTCGCCGCACTGTTGCCGCACGCCGACCGGGTCGCGTGAGTACCGCCGCAGAGCTGCATCGCAACCGGCTCGGGTAGCGGCGCGGCGGCGTCGCTCAACGTCCCTAATAAAATTCCCTACAGTTTACCTGCTTACCTAATAATTTCGCTATCAATTAATGGATATTTGATATGAAGACGCCGTGGGCTGTGTTTATTGTACTGGTGCTGTTTTCCTGTGGCAGCGGTGGCGGCGGCGGCGGCGGGAGCATGTTCGGAGACGTCAACATATCCTCGATTTTGGACTCGTTCAGCATAAGTTATGACAAACGAGTGAGGCCGAACTATGGAGGTTAGTACGACCGCAGGCCGCCGCGGGCGCCGCGCGCGCCGGGCGATCCGCAGAGGCCTTCGTGCGAATAATGAGCTACTCGCCTCGCTCGCGTACCTTCATGTTTCCAGCCCATTAAATATATATAATCAAGTTTATCCGATCGAGCGCCTTTTTTATTAATATAACAAAGCCTGAAACGAGTGTACTACCCGCCTGATGTTAAGCAGTTACAAATAAATATGTAAAATACACACATTCACAGGTAAGGCACGACTTATGACACTTTTTGGGCCATTAGCATAAGCAGATGGGTCCGAATTACGGATACGTCGAATTGTGTTTGACCATAATTATTTTGTTAATAACTCTTGTCAAGCACATTAAAGGGTTGAAAATTCGGAAGCAAATAAATTATTGTAAATAAGCTACCCTTCCATCGTGATGATGATGATGAGAATGGCAAGGACCCGCATGGTGTACTGCCTACGTGTCTTCTGAGTTAAGGTGTCGTGGGTTTTGTAGCAAACCTCATTTTCAGGGCCACCAGTGGAAGTGGGGGTTACCATGTACGTGCTGTCCATCAGCTCTCTGTCTGAAGTCCGAATGGTACCTATGACGACATGTATGCGAGTACTGTATTAGCGCAATGCACCCGTCACCGGCGCGCGGCGCCCGCACGCGGCGCCCGCACGCGTCGCACAGCACGCGTCGCACGGCACGCGGCACTACATGCGCGCTTGGTTGCAGGTCCGCCGGTGGAGGTGGGCGTCACCATGTATGTGCTGTCTATCAGCTCCGTGTCGGAAGTGCTCATGGTACTCGCCCCGCTCAGTCAGCCCGCACCCCGCGCACTCCCGCGCACTCCCGCGGCCTCCCGCGCCCTCCCGCGCACTCCTGCGCACCCCGCGCACCAGCAGCCCCAGACTCGAGGCTGCGAGCATGACCGCGTTATGTGGATCTGATCACTGTTCGCTTTCTCGTTACGTTTCCTAGTAATGTTGTATACTTACCTACTGAATGGTCACGTTCGTCTCGGGGCGGCCGCACGGCGCGGCGCCCGGCCGGGGCCGCGCGAGCCGAACTACACCGACCGACCGGCTCACTCTAGCAGCGGCGCGGAGCGCGGCGCGCTGCCACTTCAGCACTGCGGCACCCGCCACAATCTTATCACGGGGCGGGGTGCCTTCCTAAACCCTCTTTTTGTCTATCATTCCGAAATCGAAACTAGCCAAAATCTATTCAAATCTTTGATAAAAGAAGTAATTCAAATCCATACCGACTCACCCGAGATTGTTAAACAATGCAAACAGCAATTACGCTATATAATAATAATGGACTCTGTTCGTTACTTGAGACTGTCTTACTTCCTTATAGGACTATATAATATATTAAAACTAAAATTGAAAACTGATCAAGGCTTTCTAATGTATATTCTCATGTAACGGCCACGGGTTCGATCCCCATGCTGGCCATTAAGCTATTGACGTGAGCCCACTCCTAGCACAAGCATTAGCTTAGTTGGAGGGGCTAAAGGGAATACTAGTAATGTGATAAATACACATAGCTAGTATCTTTCTATAAAAAAAAAAAAAAACTAGGTACTATAATATATTATTAAGCAGCTGTTTGTTATCCATGAAAAATAAAATAAAATGGTCATCAATACAATGCATGTATGTACGAGTATGTAGCAATGTAGCACTAGTACGGGTCATTTTCATTTTGTCTGAAGATACCGTGATCTTGTTAGACGATTACTACTTATACCTACATAACCACATTTGATGTTCATCATCATCAGAACTTCAGTAGACAGCTTTATAAGTAAATGAGGTTCGAATTGGCAGCGAGCCGCCTCGTAGATACTGCTACGAGAGGAATCCGGCCAAACCAGAACTAGGAAACTACTGAGCCCTCGGTAGGACGTTTTTAGACCTAATGTAGATCAAAGTTCCTCTGATTTCAACTTCCTTCCTGACCTATGAAATTTGTGTTAGTTGCGTTTACTTGACGATATGTGCCATTGGTAACTAGCGGTAGCAGTGTATTAGCAGCCCGCAGCTAGTGCCCGTGGGGCGCGGTGTGCATGCCGGTGCCGGTGCCGCGGCGCCGTGCGCGGCCACGACGCGTCCCGCACCGACGCCCCGCGCCGCCCCGGCCGCTTCATCTTAACTCTGACTGAATACTTCATAAACAAGAGGGGTGCCATAAAAAATCCGCAACTTATAACAAACAATGGTGAACCGGCGAACATCACGAAATTTTTACTTTGTATCAAAGACCTTTTAGAACTTGACATCAAATCATCCATCATAATTCAAATTATACTTGACATCGTAGTGAATCATACTATTAACGAACATTTTCACGTGTTAGATCTATGGTGATATAGTAACGGAATTTTTAATAGACGAAACAAACATAAACATAATAGCCTAGTGGTTAGAGGGGCCGTCCTCGTAGCTGAGAGGTCCCGGGTTCGATCCCCATCCTGACCATTAAACTATTGACGTGAGCCCACTCCTAGCACAAGCATTAGCTTAGTTGGAGGGGCTAAAGGGAATACTAGTAATGTGATAAACACACATTGCTAGTAATCTCAAAAAAACAAAATAACAGTAGATGAAACAAACTTTACTGTTCCTCTACGGTTCCGTATAATCAAACTAGGAAGGAACCCTTATTAGTTTCGCGATGTTCGTCTGTCCGGCCGTCCGTCAGTCCGTCACAGTCATTTTATTCAGAGACTATTACGGCTAACTGTGTATTGAAAAATTAAAATGATTGTTGGCAAAGTTATTCTCAGGTAACCCTTTATATATAGGTACACCAGGGCTGAAGCCTTTGAAAACGGGAAAAAGTTAAAAAACAAAACATAGTAGTATGAAACCCAATGGAAAAGGAATGAGAATATAACAAAAAAGTGCGAGTAGAACTCGCGCCCTGAGGGTTCCGTACAACATTTTATTATAATTTTAGATAGTTTTTCCATTCCTGGAGTCCAATATCGATACCGGAAAAATATTTTAATAATAAATAGTTCTCAAACATGCTTAAACAAATTCGGGAACCCAATACAAACTGCAACCAAACTGAATACAAACCCTTATTTTACACACTTAGGGGTGGAATTTTACAAAACGCTGAAATTAATATTTTTTATTTGTAATAAGTAGCCTCAATACTTATTTTCATGTCTCTCTCTCATACAAACTTTCACCCCCTATTTTAAGCACTTAGGGGTGGAATTTTCCAAAATCCTTTCTTAGTGGATACTTGCGGTATATAAGGTACTTACTGTCAAAATTTCATGATTCTAACACCAGCGGTTTGGGCTGTGCGTTGATTCCTTTGTACTGATAAGTGAATTTGCGAAAAGTATCAAAATATGTGACATAAATCACCGTATCTTTTGATTGCGTTGACTTATAACCCTAATTTTTTTACACCTACAAGGGACCATAGCATTTGATATTTGGTATTAATTTCAACTTGATAACTCTACCCGTTTCTGAGAAAAAAGGTCTTGACAGACAGACAGACAGACTTCTTATAGGACTATATAATCTATTAAAACCGTTGTTTATCTCGATTTCCGGCAAAACTACAAGGCCTATGGAAGAAAGTTAAATGGCAAAGTTGTAGGTAATAAAATATCTACAACTTTTGTATTTACACTTTTTCACCTTACTATTTATGTGAAAAATTCAAAAAACCAAGTTATTGGTTTTTTATATTTATCTGTTACAAAAATATGTTATTTTTGGAAAAGATAAATATAAAAAACCTTAGCCTTACTATGGTAAATGTTCTCAGAAAATGCAAAGAAACGAATCCGCACTGCTCTATGAAATACCTTTTGATGGGCTAAAATTTTCCGGATTGATAAATTGTTCCGGAAACATATAATAATAAAAAAATGCCCTTTTAACGTCCTACTCCTGGGCACGGGCCGCTCCTTACTACGAGGGGGATTCAGACCGTAATCCACCACGGTGGCCCAGTGCGGGTTGGCAGATTTCACATGTCTTTTGAACATTGGTTAGATTTTTTAAGACACGCAGGTCACCTCACGATGTTTTCCTTCACCGTAAGCGGGTGATAATCATATAGAAATTATGATTCATATAGTGCACCCTATTTAGCGCGAGTCCCCGCGTAATGTTCAAGCTTGTACTTGAATAGGTAACCTTAGACCTCAAACCTCCTCTAAAACATTACATGTTAGGCGCGCGTGGTGCCGATGAAAGGCGCATAGAGCGCTTCTGTGAACTTAATTCGTTACATGACATCGAGCAAGTATGTACTTACCTACCTATATCATACAATAACTGCGTTACAAATAACATTTAACTAACAAGATGAAACGTTTAACGAGCGATCCGAACTCCAGGAATATCGAAAATAAAGTTGCCCTCGCGGAGACCAAAATCTAAGAAATCCATCCGCACGGGGCATGTGCCCGCTGTTCTATCTGTATGTTTTTGTACTCCTACACAGTGAAAGCCTCGTGCACTTTTAACACTTAATTAAGTAGTGTAAGTATTTACTTATTTTATTAACGCTTGCCGCTGTGTATTGAGTATTCGATGTCGTGCAGTGTCTATCTTAGTAACTAGTAAGTACATACATACTGACCCCGATTGTTATGTTGCACTCGACCCGACGTTTGTGTTCACCACTAGTCCCGAGCACGGCGTCAGGCCTGCACCGTGCCTCTAACCCGACGCAGCCCGTAGCGCGGCCGCGGCCGCCCGACCGGCTGGGCTTGCCACACTACAGGGTGCCATATGTCTGTTCTCCTCAGGACTTCACGTTGGATTTTTACTTCAGACAGTTTTGGACGGATCCGCGGCTCGCGTACAAGAAACGTGCCGGCGTCGAGACCCTCTCGGTGGGCTCGGAATTCATTCGTAACATCTGGGTGCCGGACACGTTCTTCGTCAACGAGAAGCAGTCCTACTTCCACAGCGCCACCACCAGTAACGAATTCATTCGCATCCATCATTCGGGCTCCATCACGCGCAGCATCAGGTGCGTCCCGCGCCCGCGCCGCCCCGGCCCCGGCCCCGGCGGCGCCACGCCCCCGCGCAGGCCGAGCCCGCGCCTCACCGCTGTGTCGTTGCAGGCTCACCATCACCGCGTCCTGCCCCATGAACCTGCAGTACTTCCCCATGGACCGCCAGCTGTGCCACATCGAGATCGAGAGCTGTGAGTATACTTATATTACTTACTTATACGTTTTCCTTGTGCTGTTTTATGTTCCATAAAGATGCTATTTTTGCAACGCACACGATCAATTTTTCGACTTATGATGTACTTACATACTTACCGAATATAATAATACCTAAGTGGAATTATGCAATTTTTTCCTAATGCATACGCATACATGTTTGTCACCACTTCAAATTGAAAGCTTGTTTTTATAGATATCATATTGTACTTATGTACCTACTAACACTTTTTAATCTGTTCAAGCCCGGTCTCTCGGGCCGAGTCGACTGCGTAGGGGCATTAAGAATCACTTCATAATATTTACATATTTTATTGTGTAGAAAATATGAAATTTCGTTAGATCTCAACGGCCGCGAGAAGCGATTAGGTATCGCACAGATGATAGTAAAAATAATACCGACTCGAAACGATCACGATGTGCGTGTGTGTTGTGTTCACGGAGCCACCTCGAGCCGGCCGCGAGCCGCGCACTGCCTTCCGCTGTCGTGTCGCGAGCACCGCGCGCACCGCGCGCACCGGCCCACGGGACGTCGCCACGCGGCGGGGCGCGGCGCCCGCACCCCACGCTGCCGCACCCGCTCCCGCCTCACGGACGCACGCCACCCGCTCATCCGCTCATGCACTCACCGCCATCTCTCCCTCAGCTCGCACACACCTCGCTTGGCACCGAGCCGCTCGTGCGTCCTGCTCCTCCGTCACGCCCTGGTTGACATGCATGCCTCTCCATCTTCGCGGCGTGCTTCAATTCACAATTCACGCTGATGATGTCTTATACTTTACAACTTCATCACAGTAGATAGCTCATATTTTTCTATCATTCATGTCGGGACGAGTCGGGCGCTCCGGCTATCGCCCGGTGCTCCTCCTCGGCGCGACGCTTCGCGGCGCGAGTGATAGCGTTTTGTGTTTGGCATGTCCCTGGAGTCGGATACACGATGATCGACATACTGTACGTTTGGAAAGACGGCGCGTCGAGTGTCGGCATGAGTGGGGAGGTGCAGCTGCCGCAGTTCCGCGTGCTGGGCCACCGCCAGCACTCCACTGTCGTCACGCTCACCACAGGTAACCGTAGTGGCTCCGCGTCCGCCTGCCGCACCGCCCCGCTGCCCCGCTGCGCCGCCGCGCCCCCCGCGATCCGCCACGTCTCTCGACCCCGCCGCGACACGACACCGGGATTCGGAACACCTTTGAATCGTTAACTAATAAACGGTCGGCCCGGCGGTGACTCGACACGCCTGTCCATATCCTGCAGTCGGCTACACAATGCGCGACATCCGGTACAAATGGAACGAGGGTCCCAACTCGGTGGGCGTCTCCAACGAGGTGTCGCTGCCGCAGTTCAAGGTTCTGGGTCACCGGCAGCGTGCCATGGAGATCTCCCTCACCACAGGTGCGTACCAATTGCGTTCACCGTCTGTGCCTCGAGTCTCGACTAGAGGCCGTCAGACCGTATATGTTCTGTACTCTGTGCTCACCGCCCTCAGGAAACTACTCACGGCTGGCGTGCGAGATCCAGTTCGTGCGCTCGATGGGCTACTACCTGATCCAGATCTACATCCCGTCCGGCTTGATAGTTATCATCTCATGGGTGTCGTTCTGGCTGAACCGCAACGCAACGCCAGCGCGCGTGCAGCTCGGCGTCACCACCGTGCTCACCATGACCACGCTAATGTCCTCCACGAACGCGGCGCTGCCAAAGATATCCTACGTAAAGTCTATCGACGTCTACCTCGGCACCTGCTTCGTCATGGTCTTCACCAGCTTGCTCGGTGAGTCTGGTCCGTCGCCGATGTCCATTTTCCCACTCCTCTTAATTGGATCATAAAATTAACATCGTCAACATTGATTAATAGATAATATCGGCAAAACTTTATCGAGTCTCATTGATCATTTCGACTTTGTTTTCAGAGTACGCGACTGTGGGCTATATGTCTAAAAGAATACAGATGCGGAAACAAAGATTTATGACGATACAGAAGTTAATGCAGGAGAGGAAACTGCCGGTGGAGTGTCCGCCGCCATGGGAGCCGCACGCGCTCGCCAAGACCGCCAGCCTCGGCCGCTGCCCGCCCGGCAGGCACTCGGTGAGCGCCCGTCATACCGCAAATAAACCGGCACCCACTCCAGTCAACGAGAGTGGCAGCGGACGCCATCTATGTTGTCATAATCGTTGTTCTGGGACTACCACGTCTATCACCAATGTGCTTACCTACTAATTTCTTGGTATCTTGCAGGAGGTGCGCTACAAAGTTCGCGACCCGAAAGCACACTCAAAGGGCGGTACGCTGGAGAACACCATCGAAGAGCACCCGCCGCCGCCTCATCACCCGCTGCACCCTACCAAAGTACTTTTCGTCTCCAACCACGTTCGCTCGCCAAAATCATGGAGCAGGATCTGAAAAGCGACTCCGATTACCTCGCATCTGTCTGTTGTAACGTATCCGTCTGAATTCGCAGGATGTGGGCAAGTTCCTGGGAATGACGCCTTCGGACATCGACAAGTACTCTCGCATTGTGTTCCCGGTGTGCTTCGTGTGCTTCAACCTCATGTACTGGATCGTGTACCTGCACGTGTCCGACGTGGTAGCCGACGACCTCGTGCTGCTCGAGGACAACAAGTGAGCCGCAAACGCTGTTAGAAAACGAGAAGGCTCAAG